>JAZKJV010010085.1:0-611683 GCA_037367405.1 Ottelia alismoides
TATTAAAAATCACCAAAAATAAGCTAATCTATTTATTATCATTATTTATTTTCAAAACTTTTTAAATTTTAACTCATTTATTATTTATTTTGAATTTTTTATTTATTTTCTTTTTTGTCTTTTAGCATTTGTCTCCATTCGGATCCTTGGATCTGATTGGCTGACTCGGGTCCATTGACCTGGGTCAACTCTGCCCCTTGACCCTCCAACCTGAATAATATGGCTGACATGACTTCTTTCTCGATTTTTCATGACAATATCTAATCATGTTTCCACATAATTCCTTCACCCGATTATACCCCTTGTAGCACTCTAATTCGTCAGAATAATTTCACTATCTGGCCTCAGCTTGTGCATCCACCCTAATTTCAAAAACCACAAGATCTCTCCACATATTAAACCCCCTACAGATCTCAACTTGGCCCCTAATCCATTTTTGGCCTCTTTACCCCAAGCTTGAGCGTCGAAAATCAAAGTCGATGACATGAGCTCTTTATCCTGCAAATGGAAGTGAGCAAGAAAGCGTTAGGAGTGAGATCCAACAAGCCTACCGGAGCTCTATTTTGCAAAGTTTCTTCAGCCATCCACAACTAAATCGAGGCCGCAATCCTTCCAAATCCACAGTAGAATAATTTAGTTTAATTTAGATTTCATTTCAGTCTTTAATTCCTCGCATTTCATTAATATTTAGCTTAGATCAATCGAATGAGATTAACCTCCAGTCTTCTCCACCTTCCACAAGCATTTCTCCATCTTCTTCACGCAACCTGACCACCAGATCCATTGTGGATTTGGATTTCGACATCACTCTGACCATCTTCGCTGGAGGTTGATAATTCACATCCATTTCTCCTTGTTTTTAGCTAATAAAGGTGGCGTAGCTTCGTCTCCTAGCAGGAAAATAACTGCATGACTTAGGAGCACCATCTGGGCTCGGATCAAGCTTCTGGGAGTCGCATTCCTCGAGTAGTAGACCTGACGCTCTAGGTCCCCGATCAACGGGACCTAGGCCTCATTGCCATCTCAGATCAGTACAGGAGAATGTCAGGCACCTTCAACGACCTTCAAGTGGAAAATTGGACGAGGATCGGATCCAAGTTCATCTACTCTGACCTTCATATGTGTTCTTCCAGTAGGCTTCATCAGCGTTGGATCAGGATCAGATCTCCTAGATATGATCTTGATCACCTTTCAGCCCCAAAAGTCATCCATCAGATCAGAGCTCCAGATGAGATTAGGACCGCTTGATTTCCACGTGCGAGGCACACTTCCATTGGTGAATTTGCTTCTCATCCATGCATTTTCTTTTATTGGTAAATAAATCTAAATTGGACATGTATTTTGTTGTTAATGTGAATAATTGCAGTAGAACCCATTGCTTGTTTTGTTATTTCCATTTAAGTCATGTTTGCATATATCAACATGTGTCAACATGTTATTCGAAGAAATTGAACTAAATTGATTGAAGTTTGTTGTTATTATGTAGTCACTAGAAGTTAAATAATTGCTAATAAGTCTTGTCCATTGCATCTCACATGTGCTGGCACACATTTATGTGGGTATTTTGCACATTAAGCCATATTATTTCTATTTTTGGTATTATTTGGTGCACATTCTTAAAATAATTGCATATAGATCTCTCTACAGCAGTTTAATTTGTGTTTCTTTAATTGTGTTTAATAAAGATAAATTAGCCCTAAAAAATCCATAAAAAATAGTGTAAGCTCCTACTATGTAGTTTTATCACTCTTAATTTTTATTTTTAAAATTAAATAGTTTTATTATTTTTAAAATTCAAAAACAACAAAAAATTTATCTGTTAACATTAAAAACTCATTAAATTTTGAAAATTAATTTTCAAAATTCCAAAAAATTACTTATTATGGGTTTTAATTGATGTTACCATTTGTAACAATTTGGTTTGAAAATTCCTTCAGAAAACCCTAAAATAAAAAAATAGAAAACCTTCAAAATTCAGAAAAAATCACTAAAAACTCAAAAAAACACATAAAATATATTATTTTAAAGCTTGAAATTACTTCCATTTAAATTTGTTTTCCAGTATTTTTTATTTTATTTTATGTTTTAAGAACCCAAAAATAGTAGAATAATTTTTTTATATTCTGATTTCAATATTTATTCACTTTAAAAAATCCTAAAAAATAAAAAAGTATCATAAAAATCACAAAAATAGTAATTGTGCAAAACACAAAAAGAGTTGTATTTTGATTTTCTATTTACTTTTACTAATTTCTAAAAAATCCAAAAAAGCTTATGTTTTCTTCATTTCTTTAAAAAAATAAAAGACAAAAAATTGTAAAATTAAAACTCATTAAAAAAATAAAAACCGAAAATATAAAAAAATAAATATTATTAAAAACCCATAAAAATATAAAAAGAATTAAAAAAGACATAAAGACAAGAAGAAGGAAAAAGAAAAGAAAAAGAATTCCTTGATCAGTTTTCATTCATTAATAACCCTCACGTATTAAAGCCTCCCTGAGTTCAATCTTGCATGCTATACAGGTAAAATAAGAACATCTCTTCTCAACATTTTGTTCGATTTAATTCATTTCCTACTATAAGAATAATTTTTTGAATTTGAAAGTTATGGGTTGCAGTGACAATTACATTCAATTTGTTCACATGACTTCGCAATAATTAAAACCCATCACATGCAAATAATCAATACACAAACTTCACCTAATTTTATTTAATTCATATATAAATATTTTTCACTAAACTCTACACCAATATGTATATAAAAATATGTATAAAAATATAAAAATAAACTAAAAATTCCAACTTGTATATATGCTAAGAATAATGGATTTCAAATTATCGATTTCTCAAATTCTGAACCTCATAACTTCTCCATATGAACTCCAATTTCACACTGCTCATTTTAAAGTTCAATGTTTAAAATTCTCTAATTAATGAAGGTGGTTTCATCAAAACATAGTCCGTTTGCAAAATGTCAGTTTTTGGAACTAATGACAATTGGGTTTCTGGGTGGTTTATTATTTTGTGCATAATAGTATTTATAGTACACACTATTTAGCAAATTTTTAATTATTTTCATGATCTTATAGTTTATTTATAAAATAAAATCATTATTTAGTATTTTAAATAAATTAAAAATATCTTAAAATAGGTAAAAATGAATTATATTATATATACATATATTTATTAAGGATTTAATGGGGCTGTCCCCTGGGGGCAGCCAACATGGTTGCCCCGCCCCCTTATTTCAGCATTTTTATTATTTTTTTCCAAAAAATATCGCCATGTATATTCATCCCTATATCCCTCCTATACGTCATTCGAATTTTGTCAGAAACAGAGACTGGTGTCGATTTAAAAATCCTGTTACCGTTAAAAAATGACTGTCTAGATGGAGGGCGTAGGAGTCTCTGTTTCTGACGAAATTCGAATGGCATATAGGAGGGATATAGGGATGAATATACATGGCGATATTTTTTGAATAAAAATAAAAAAATGCTGAAAATGGCACGAGGGCAGCCCCATTAACCTCATTTATTAATATATGTAATTTAATTTATTAAAATATACAAAAAATTGACACAAACCCAATTTGTTATTATATAAATTTATAAAATATAAAAATGGTATCTTATTTTATTAAAATGTTAGTAACAATAATTTTAATAAAATTTTAAAAAATTAAAGTATGCCTATTCAAAAAAATTATTAAACTATTGAATTAAAAATGTAAATACTATTTATCAAATTATATTATATATATTTAATAATATTTTATTTATATATCATAATATATATTATTAATATATATAAATTAGATCATAATTTAGATAATTAATCGTCTATATTTTCTTTTTTTTACATATTTAAAAAAAATATTTTTTATTTATAATATAATTTATAATGAGCTTTTACTTATGGAATTTTGTGGTGTTGACACTTGTAAGCACCACAACCATCTTCTTCAAGAAGAGGTCTCTTGCAGCTTGTTTCAACAACCCGACTTCGACCATTTATTCCACATTTAATCCTCCACCTATATCAAATCTAACCCGTAGATTCTATTCCTTGATCAAACCTCTTCCATGTCATCTATTTGGATTGATCTAACTAACTTCGATCTTCACCTATTTAATTCTCTAAAGTGGATGTAAAAACTAATTTTCCTTCCACATTCAGTTCCAACCAACTGAACATCCACTTCCAAAGTTCAGTTCCCTTCTTCTCTAGGTTGCTACCATCGAAGAGACCTCCAAGAGATGACGGAGGAGGAGGAGGAAGTTCCAAGGCTTCTTCTTCGCCTTACATCATGCAATCCAGCAGCGTTCAGCTCCATGTGTTGCCAATCCATAGAGCTTAAATCAGAAGGTCATAAGCATTCAAGTTTCCAGGCAAATTTCTTTTCCAATTCATTTATTTTCATTTTATAATTAGGTTTGTCCCTTTTTAAATTTATTTTGTGACTTAGTTCAAAATCTAGAGCTTAGTTTCTTTAGGTTTTCTTCTAGATTCCATTCCTTTTCATGTCTTTGTATTCTTGCTTAAGATCTGAAATAAAGTCCAACATTGGATTCCATTGTCACTGAATGATCGATTCTGCAAGAATTAAGTATAAAAACTCTTTGTAGGTCTTTCTTAATCATTTGATGTTCCAATGAACATATGAACAACAAGAGAACGAACATTCATCTAAATTGCACTGCTTGAGAAACATCGCCTACCGAAGTATCGCCATTTTCCATTATGTGCCACCGTTGCAAATCACATCGAGAAGCATATGCAACTGAAGCACTTGGAGATCGGGAGGACAAAGAACAACGTCATCACTGATTCAAGCGATTGGGGAAGAACAACCCTTAGCACCAGATAGAGTTCTAACCGTACAATCGTTATTGATCGCTCGGCCTTCACTTTGCCACGCATCGACCTCAGATCAAGCCCATCGACCTCACTTGGTGCCTTACATAAGCTGCACATAAGGGATCAGATATTTGGGAGAAATTATTAGAACATGTCACTAATTTTTGTGGTAATTCAAACAAGTCCCCGACCAGCAGGTGCACGTGGTCGAGCATGTGACTCCCTGGAAATATTGCCATTTATACCCTCCAGCTTCCAGAAATTGCACACGCCTTAGAAGTTTTGGAAATTGTTGATTAGTCCTTGTGCGGGGACTTACTCGCAAAGAAACTTTTATTTTCCAGAATTTTTATTTCATTTTGCAGCCCTATACATTTAGTGACATTTAGACACTATAGGAACATTACTTTTCGTTGATTTTTATAAGGTAGTTACCTAACTACCCTAGCGTCGTTTGCTTATTTTTAGAGGATTTTCGTCGCTTACTTGTTGTGTTTTGATTTTTAAAACTTTATATTCATTTTGATTTTTGTTGTGTTTCTTTTCGAGCTCGTTGCTCGGTTTTCTTTGTCGTCGTTAACCTATATCGTACAACTTATATAATATTCACCTATATATTATATAGTAGATCATTTGTACAATATATTCTCATTTATTTTTGAAAAAAATAAAAATCGAGTTCATTTTCTTCACTTTCATCACTTTCTAAGAACAATATATTACCCTATATTCCACATACTATATAGTATCACATTTTTTTCCAAATTAATCACTTCTTGAAAACCACAAAAAATAGCAAAATAAAAATTTGCAAAAATAAAAACCATAAAAATCATAAAAATTAAAAGCCATTAAAAGAGTTTTTGAAGAAGAATTTAAATCTCAAAATTGATTTAAAATTCCTAGTATACTTTATCCCTAGGACACTTACCGAGTTTAATATCAAGTGAATAGAAGAGAGATCATTATTTCTTTCTTATATTCGTTTCCCTCTCTCTCTCTCTTTTATTAATTTTGTTTTATTGAGCACGCTTCTCTTTGTGATTGCTATAATCGACGACAAATTAGCCATGAGGGGAGGTGTACTCATCAAAATGGCGTTGTTATCGGGGAGGCGGTAGCAATACTCAGATTTTGAGTTTTTTATGATTTTACTTTCTTCTTTTTATTTGATCAGTTGTTCTTTTTCGTTTAACGATTTTATCAATTTTTTTTGATCAATTTTATTTTACAGTTTTATCGATTTTCTTTACGATTTTGATTTCTTTATTTTCTTTACGATTTTCTTCACGATTTTATTTTGTGTGATGACGAGTGGTGCAGGGCGTACAAGATCAGCCGAATTCTTCAGAAGTCAATTCGGTTGAGAGAGAAGAGATTGGATCCTTCTAGAAGGATATGGAAAAAACCTTAAGCACATCACAGAAGCGTGAAGATCGCATCATATGCGATCGGGAGCAATTAGTCATACTAGTTGAGTGGGGCAGCGGATCTTAAGAATTTTAAGAAATGAAACAACATGATCTGAGAACACTTCTCGAATCATTTCATCTAAAACACAAAGAATATATAGGAATACTTCTTGAAGCGTGGTTGCAATCAAAGCTCTAAAGTAAGAGACCACCTGTCTCAAGTCTGACCCGATGGAGGAGATGCTTGCGAGCGCAGTTGATGAGACATGTCCTTCTCACAATCCAAGATGTAAATACAAGAAGTAGATCTCGTGATTTTTTTTGTTTGAAATTCAAGGTCTTTTTCACGTGCAAGGAGCACCGAAGAATACGAATATCCACGAGCGGTCGAAGCACGACACGATGGCGTAGCGACTGAGACGATTCCTTTAGGTCAAGAAGTGAACAACCACTCTTGAGAGAGGGTGGGGGCGTGTGATGAATCTCGCATTTCATCACTCTAAATCTCATTTATTAAGCACAAAACCCTTCAAAAAATCAACAGCATTCTTGCATCTATTCTGCATAAATAGCATTAGTGCATGATTTCATAAGAATTACATTTTAGCACAAAATCTGCACAAATAAGAAGCCAAAAAATCCAAGCCAAAAGTGACCTGTAAATAGCCAAACTTCCCAGATTTTTAACTCATTCATGTTAACTCCGAATAACCCAAAACCACCTCCACTGTGTACATATACTAACAAGAATAAATGAAAAATACAAAAAATAACTAACCCAGATAAGTGGACCAAAAACCCAAACCCTAATTTCAGGATTCCCGGACTAAAAACCCCATATCTTCCCATCCAATGTCCAATTTGATCCTACTCACTTTTGAATATATATGCACATTCAATTACCTTCAAAAGAGACCAAGTTCAAGTGAATCGGAGCTCATATATGAAAGTTGGGTTTTGGGCCTCTTTTGTATATTGTATATTTTAACTTTTTTTTGACCTAATATTTTATGTACATATTTTACCAATTAATAAAAATAAAAAAATAGATTAAGGTGTCTTTATTTAATCTTGATTTTACCATATTTTTCGGATTTTTATCTATTTTAAAAATGACAAAAAAATTACAAAACCCCAAAATCAAGGTGTTCTATGTACATGGGACACCCCAAAAATACCACTTTATGCAAATGATCGATTTTGGTTTTGATGTATTCATGAAAGTTATAGATCTCATCGAGACGAGAAACTTTTGTGAAGAACCTTTTTTGATCCGAGGCCATTTACTATTTTTTTTCGATTTTACAAAATATTTATCTTTGGAATTTTCTGGTGCTGACACGTGGCAGCACCAGGTGCCGCCACATGTCAGCCATTTTTGGGCTTTATTTGTAATCGTTTTTATAATCCGCACGTGCACCCCCCTCCCCTTCTCCTTTGTGCCCAGCGCCACGTGTCGACCAGCTGGCCGCCCGATCTCGACCGATCGGACGGCCCAGCACTCGTCTTCTCCAATCCCCTTCCTTCCCAATCGAGCGATGTCGTCGCCTCCTTCGTTAGCTCCACCGCCCCTCCATCATCGCCGCAAACCTCACGCGCAGGATCTCCTCCAGCCGCCTCACGATTCGCACCCACCATCTCCGATCCGCATCTCCCCGTCCAATCCAACTTCTTCCCTCGTGATTTCGCCGCACATCTCGCCAAATCCGGCCACCTTCTCAATCGTATCAATCTTCGAATCCCTCATCCAATCTCTCCGACCGCCGCATACCCAATCACGGATCCCCATCATATCGCCTCAGATCTCCATCTTCGATTCACATCACCTCCTTCCATGTCCAGCCTAACACATTCCCTTATTTAAGAATCGCACCCCCCGACCTCGCTCGACATCCGCCCGTTAGCATCACAGAGGACCGGGGGTGACAGCCCGGCCGCTCTCTCCTCCAGTGAGGTCCGGTCACCCTCGGTGGCCGTTGCGCCCCCCCCCCCCCCCCCCCCCCCCCCCTCCCGCGTACTGCTTCGCTCCGGCCAGACCGTCGAGCCACCAACTCCACCGACTTCACCTCCGCCTCCGCTGCTCCATCTTCCCCGACAACCAACATCATCGCCAATGATCGTCGGCCCTCCTCCGCAGTCAGCTGTGCCCAGCCGATCCTCCGCCTCACGCCTCCACGATTCCGTCGTCAACGGCCGACCTCCATCCCGCTTGGCCGGCCCTGCTTCGCCCCCTCTGCTTCTGAAGCCACCTGGGCGGCAAGCCGAGGGGCCCCAGCACATGCACAGCACGTGCGTGGGGAACGTCCTCATCTCCATCCCCACGGGTCACGTGCTGGGCATGTGACCGAGTGGGTAATTTGCAAGCCACCCCGGTTCTTCTCATTATTGCGCACAAGTCCCAACCGACCAAGGGTCACGTGCTTAGCACGTGACCTCTTGGAATTTTGCAGAAAAGCACCCAGCATTATCGGTAATTTCATACAAGTCCCCCTCTAGCATCTTTATTTATTTTATTTATATTGATTTGCATATGTACCCATGTATTCCCCCTCAGTTCCGAACCACTTCTCTACATTATTTTATCAATCCAAAATAGCATGATGTTTGTTAATTAATTCTCTACACTTTGACATATTGTGAGCATTTTTGTGATGGATGGGTTATTAATAAATAATTTGTTTTGTGAAAATTTACATATTTTATCCATTTCTTGCTCTGAAATTCATAGTTGATTAACCATTGCTCTAAAAATCCTTGAAAAATCACATATTGTATAATTAATTGTGCTTGACATTTGTGCCCAAAAAGAATTACATTTGCACACATATTTTGCCCTGTAAAATCATTTTGCATATTTTGGTATCTAATTTTTATATAGGTATTAAACCCCACATTTTCGACGTTTAGATTTTTCTAAGATCCGTCACCTAGTGATAGATCTTAGATAATTTTTATTTCTTGAAAATAAATAGGTTTAATATTGATAATAATTAAATACTGAAAATCATTCTGTTTGCATTTAAAAATCCATAAAAATTCATATTGCATCCAAAATTCCAAAACAATACAGTGCACCCATTTCATCATAATTTACATTGTGGCTAAGTTTCGTATTTTTCGAACATCGTTTGATTTGAAATTTACATTTTAGTCCCTAAAATAAGGCCAAATTTGCATTTTGCACCCTTTATTGCATTGAAAATTCCAAAAAAAGACCACCTCAAAGTCCGAACACGAACTTTGATAAATATTTCTCTAGTTGTTCCTTTGCCTCCTAGTGATCGACCTTGGGACTTGCCCTAGTAAAATAAACATAAAACACACACGATTAAAATTGAACATATTATTTGTGGTATTTTCTTGACCGATTCCGATTGCCAGCCTACAACGCACGAATAATCATTCTTTAAGCCGAACGATAAAAAAACATTTCTAAACGCTTGCATTTCCGGATTCGTCATGATGGCGTCGTTGCAGGGGAGGCAAACAGCTTAGTTTTTTGTCTTGAAAATTCTTGTTCGATTTTACGCATTCGGGTAGTCTGACCCCCGAATTTTTCATTGTAAATCCCATTTATTTCAGCATTTATTTTTTCTTGTCTATTTTATCATTTTTGGGTCACTCTCTTACATTATCTCTCTTATTTTTCTTGCGAGGTACACGACATACGTGGAGCGGTTTTTCAAGAAACCGAGGCATCTTCACCGACCTCCTAAAATCCACAATTAATTTAAGATCGAGTCGAGTCTATGAGAGAGCGTAGAGTCTAGGATTTTATTTCTGCAAATTTTTTCCTGTAATTAATTGCTCATTTATAGCGGTGTCCATTCGGACTCTCGCGTGTGTAACAAGACCTCTAACTTTCCTCTGTGGTGTGTCGTGGCATGTTTCACTCTCCGATGAGGGTGGGGCCCGACTTGAGTGCGAATAGGATAGACCTGCACATACGGCTCTTAGAGCAATTTAATTTTTGATTTGTGCTCGTAGGATTAAGCCACACTGCACTGTTAATTGAGATGCACATAGATCGTTCAATTTTAGCCAAAATTTAACTCATTTCTTCCCCGCTAATAGAACTTTCTGCTTAGGTGTGGTTTTTCATCAACTTGCATTTCATCTAGAATAAAATTTCAATTCTGTCTAGCATCCCACATGAAGATTGTGAGGATTCACTATAAGTCTTCTAACTGAGCATACATCATTGTTTTCACGTGCATCGGACTTTTCCCGAATTTCTCTCTCTTGTTTGTCACATAACTTTAAAAGAAAATTGGGACTGGACGATAGACATTTAGTTTCCTGCTCACTTAAATTCTTCAGTGATCACCGAAATAAAATTGGGACTGCTAAATATAGCCGACTCTAAATAACCCATAAAATCAAGAATTTTTGCGGAGAGCAACCCCGATCTTGGATGATTTTATTTTTCTGAGTGAGCGAGAAACGACACTTAAGGCTAGAGCCCAAACCCGGATTTTCATATTGACTACTTATTCTGCCAAAAACGATTAGCTACTTCTCAGTAAGGATCTCCGAGTAGCCGGTAAACGATCCGGATTTCCTTAGCAGAGTGGGTGGTTAGAGGACACTGCGTAAGGCTCCGTCCTCAAGTAACGGGTAGCCGTTCTACGGTCCGTACTTACTCCCATACTGACTGAAAGTAGGTGCAATTAGTCGAAGAATTCGGGCCAGTCATTACAAAAATTCCGGCACCTAACATCTCGCTTAAATTATTTTCCAAGATTGTCTTATCACCAATTAAAATTGAAAAGATAATAGCCGAACTCTTACGGCTTCATTGTTTGAGTTGGTGAACCCAGGGTTTGATTTGTGTTTGTATTGGTGTGCGTGAACCGATATCGAAGATCAATAGCCGCACATTTGATAAATTTTCTGTCCCATACAATCATCTCTCTCATCTCTTGATCTCATCATGGAAATTTTCCAAATTTCAGATCCAACCCATCATTTCTCTCAACTCCTTCAAAATAACCGAACATCATTATGAAAACAAATCTATCTCGGTTTGGCCCAAATCAACTACATCCTCTTCTTCAATAATCCTCCAATATTTGCGGGAAACTTTCACCCACGGATGACTTCGGCCACCTCATTGAATCCTTTCTCAAATCATCCAACCACATATGACCACCTACCATCTTGGACTGAACCATCTTATTCTCAGTTTCTCACCAATGAAACATTTCAAGATCAAAAACCCTCCAAGTCTCATGACCGACAGAGAAACCAAACCCAGATGGAAAGACACACACTTAATGATCTATCAGCATTGGATTGACCACGACAGACCCCCGTCAGACATGATACTCATACAGAGGACTGGATTGACCTCCTAGACACACATAAACCCTGTATGTTGACTCCACAATATCAAAATCTGACCAATCATGATCAAAGGACTGAATTCTACTCAGATCAAATAAACATGCCTGTACCATATGAGCAGCCTCCTTCCATAATTTTTTAGGAGAAATTTTCAGAAGATGATCATATAATGGATATCCCAAGAAACTCTTCTCTCCGCACGTACAGAAAAATAGAAGATGAAATCATTGAACAAAAATCGAGTACCCCCATGATTGATCATGAACAGAATTTTGGGGATGATATTTCGAGGATAAAAACCAGATTCGATTAATGGATGATAGAATTTCAAAAATTGCCGACCGAGTAATTTCATTCTATGGTGGATCGGATGAGGAAATGATTGGATCTCATGATGAAAATTTTGAGGATATTCAAAGACCTAGGGATGATTCTAACATCAATACTTCTGCTCATTTATTCCCCTATAATGATTATGCCCCTAACCCTTACTCTGAATATCAAAGCCCCTTCTCATCTATAGAAGACACCACCACACCACCACACCACACTGAAAATACCAAAAAAATCGAAAATTTGAAAACTACAAAAAATCGAAAATCCAAAAAATTTCATAAAAATTGAAACTGAAGAAGATCTAAAGAATTTGGATCCTACTGTACGGGAAGCACTGGAAAAACGCTTGATTTTTGAACTTCCCATTATAAAGGCCATTGAATACTTCCCCGACCTGAAAAAATTTTTAATGGACAAATTAATGACAAAAAGTCAGGAAGGATTAGAACAAAACTGAAAGACACATCTCGTCAATGGCCTCCTCCTTGGTATTGAGGAGAAAGACCAAAAGCCGCATAGTGAGGCAGTTGCCCAGATTTGATTGTAAGATCAAAGACACAATTTTTACCCATGCTCGGATTGATGATGATTCACCGATCAATATCCTCCCGACCTTTGTGTTTCACGAACTAAACTCGGACCGATCAGGAAAATACGAGAGATTGTTCAATTGGCGGACCGATCCATAAAGCGGCCGAGAGGAATCATTTCTGTAATCATGATATTCCAAGGTGCTCCGCTCAAAATAGAATTCATGATCATTGATATTGAACATCAAGGAGAATTCACCCAATCTCCAATTATTCTCAGAAAGCCATTCTTAGCATTGTCTAAGGCAATTATCAATTGTGAGACCCGGGAAATTAATTTTACGGCATTGTAATCACTACGATCTGACACGGTCTTTGAGGAATTACGATTTTCTAAGGTGACCCATGAAGTCCCCAACAATCGCAACCATGAAACGGTAGAAGAGCCCTACCCGGCTGCTACACCTGATATTGCGTTTGAGACTATTGATTTAGAAACTTTCCCTAGTATTTCAATTCCCGCGGATCTCAAAATAGACAAATCCTTCTACTACGATCCTGAGACTTATGCATGGTCGCACCCTGGGAGCAACCTACGCTGATTATCTTGATCAAATCCTCCCAAATCGAGAGTGCACCAACATTCAGGAAATAAAGAACGAACACGTAGCCCGAACACCGACCAAGGAGAAGAATTTCAATGGCTATTCATCCGAGTACTCAAGTGAACCGACATCTTCACGAAACAAGAAAAAGAAAGCCACCTTTGATCTTTCAGAAGAGGAATCGGTTGATGATCCCTCATCAGGTCCGAAAAAGGTGGTCTACATGAGTGAAGTCTGTTCGGCATCTCTAAAGCCATATCTTTGCAAGGAGCCAAAATTCGATTCTCGTTGGACAACTCCCGTTCCTAATTATTACTCATCCAAAGCTGATGCTCCTACCTTCCACAAGTACACTGGAATTATTTCTTATGAGCTGACTGAGACCGAAGCATCTGAATATTCATCTGAGGACAAGTCGATTGATCTTAAAAAGGAACGAATCTTGAGGAAACAATTGAAGAAACAAAAAGACATGAATATCTGGAGTGTGTCCACTTCAAATATTATTCCTCTGAGAATAACTCTGATGATGGCTATCTTTCATCTGACTCAAAAACTTCGTCCACTACCCCATAATAATTTCTCTGAGGATGACACTGATAATAGTTGGGAATCACGTACTTCATCTCAACTCATTACGATCTCCCACCACAGGCTCACAAGAAGATCAGCCGTAAACCGCCTTAATCATCGGCTAGCCACCCTCCCTCCTGACCACATCGGTCTCCTTGTACAGCTTCTTCCGCTACTTAGGCCAAGGCCAAGTATAGGGGGGGACCGATGCCATCTGTATATTCCATTTCCCCCATCACACTCCTCCAGATCGACTCGCTTCCACCCTTATTCTATACTTAGGCTGACCAGAGCCTAAGTATAGGGGGAACCGACACCCACTTGTATATACTCTCCTCATTCACATACCCCGACTGCTTCAATTTTTTCTCTTTTCTTCTTTCTTTTCCACTCTCCTTCTATACTTAGACTATTCACAGTCTAAGTATAGGGGGGCGATTCTGTAAATCTTGTTCTTTTTCCTTTTTCACTCTCTTACGCTTAGCCCAAGCTATGTCTTCTTTACGCTTCTTGTGCTCTGAGGACACAGCACTCGCTAAGTATAGGGGGGTCTGTATATATGCTGTGTATATATTTTAGCCATACCTCGTGCTTTCACGTAAGTCTATATGTATTTATGGGGTGGGTAATTAATCAAAAAAAACAAAAAAAAACAAAAACAAAAACAAAAAAAAGAAAAAAAAACCTTTTGCTACTAACACTGACTGTACCCAAAATTTTTGAAAAAATGGCTTCTTATTCTTTTTTCATAAAAAAATTCAAAAAAAAAGAGAGAAAAAAAAGGAAAAAATGTGTCTGCATTTCACACACCTACACTTCATCCAAGCATCGCATTTGCATATGTGAAAAGTCTTTGGGTTCTGAATCGAGTTATGAGCCGCAACCGAGAGTGGTCTGGACTTGACCTTAATCCACCTAATTTTCAGAGGAACTTCACCGAGAAATAGGATTTTAGAGTCTTCAGGTCTTTGACTTAATTCTTTGAGTTCCACATGACAATGTGCAGCGTTTGACTCTTAGTGTCTAACCTGGTCTCTTCATTCTGAGTACAACTCTGGAATAAGGAATTAATTTGTACTCTCGCACTATGCACTTAGCTCAACTCAGACGGGATGTTGGAAGACTGTGTAAGTTTCTTTTCTGGTAGCGTGGAAATCTAAAGACCGGAGTACGGGTTGAAATAAAGCTTCGGAAAAGGGATGGACGGCTGGGCACAATTTTTTCTAAGACCCCAAAAAATGTACGGAACAAAAAGATGCTATATCCGTAGGGGCACAACAAGATCTAAGCAGAACCACCAAAAATTCCAAATACAAAGAAGCATTCTACCAAATAAATATCTGACCAAAAAGGTCCAAGCTTCAAGAAACCTGCAGATCTTGGTGGAGACTCGGCTACACTGGCCAGCTTCACAAGGAGAGGTGACTACTCTGGCCACCCTTCAGTTCTTTTCTCATTCTTCTAACTTCTCCCCCAATTCGATTGTGAACACATCACGATAGACCTTAGAAGGAAATACCTGACTCCCCGAGGACGAGTTACCGGAGAGGAGGTTTACGCGGTAGTCCGGCATTTTGGGTGGGAAGAGCTAAAACCTTTCACACACAAGAGTCGATTGTTCAATGTTCATAGGGTATGCTTTGGGAAGAGGATTGATCTAAGATGACTTCTGAGCCGAAACTGTAGCAATGATGTGTAGAACTTGAGGGCTGTTGATTTTAAAATTCTAAGTCTCACAGAAGTTCCGACACACAAATAATCCAAAGGTTGAGTTTAGATTCACTTTCACCTTCAGCTCATGGTCTTGGTATGGAACCCAATCTCATTTCACCTCATGGCATTTCTTTTTGATGCTCACCGACGAGCATGCTTTAAGTATAGGGGGATGATGAGTCTCGTATTCATCACTCTAAATCTCATTTATTAAGCTCAAAACCCTCAAAAATCAACATCATTCTTGCATCTATTCTGCATAAATAGCATTAGTGCATGATTTCATAAGAATTACATTTTAGCACAAAAATCTGCACAAAATAAGAAGCCAAAAAAATCCAAGCCAAAAGTGACATGTAAATAGCCAAACTTCCTAGATTTTTAACTCATTCATGTTAACTCTGAATAACCCAAAACCACCTCCACTGTGTACATATTACTAACAAGAATAAATGAAAAACACAAAAAATAACTAACCCAGATAAGTGGACCAAAAACCCAAACCCTAATTTCAGGATTCCCAGACTAAAAATCCCATATCTTCCACATCCAATGTTCGATTTGATCCTACTCACTTTTGAACTAATGCACATTCAATTATCTTCAAAACGAGACCAAGTTCAAGTGAATCGGAGCTCATATATGAAAGTTCGGTTTTGGGCCTCTTTTGTATATTGTATATTTTAACTTTTTTTGACCTAATATTTTATGTACATATTTTACCAATTATTAAAAATCCAAAAAAATTAGATTAAGGTATCTTTATTTACTCTTGATTTTACCATATTTTTCGGATTTTTATCTATTTTAAAAATGACAAAAAAATTACAAAACCCCAAAATCAAGGTGTTCTATGTACATGGGACGCCCCAAAAATACCACTTTGTGCAAATGATCGATTGTGGTTTTGATGTCTTCATGAAAGCTGTAGATCTCATCGAGACAAGCAACTTTCGTGAAGAAACTTTTTCGATCCGAGTCGTTTACTATTTTTCTCGATTTTACAAAATATTTATCTTTGGAATTTTCTGGTGCTGACACGTGGCAGCACCTGGTGCCACCACAGGTCAGCCATTTTTGAGCTTTATTTGTAATAGTTTTTATAAAAAAATTTAAAAAAAATAATATGGACACACGTGCTCCGCACGTGCGCCCCCCTCCCCTTCTCCTTTGTGCCCAACGCCACGTGTCGACCAGCTGGCCGCCCGATCTTGGCCGATCGGATGGCCCCGCACTCGTCTTCTCAAATCCCCCTTCCTTCCCAATCGAGCGCTGCCGCCGCCTCCTTCGTTAGCTCCACCGCCCCTCCATCATCGTCGCGAACCTCGCGCACAGGATCTCCTCCGGCCGCCTCGCAATTCGCACCACCATCTCCGATCCGCATCTCCCCGTCCAATCCAACTCCTTCCCCCGCGATTTCACCGCACATCTTGCCAAATCCGGCCGCCTTCTCAATCGTATCAATCTCCGAATCCCTCATCCAATCTCTCCGACCGCCGCATACCCAATCACGGATCCCCATCATATCGCCTCAGATCTCCATCTCCGATTCACATCACCTCCTTCCATGTGCAGCCTAACACATTCCCTTATTTAAGAACCGCACCCCCCGACCTCGCTCGACATCCGCCGTTAGCATCACAGAGGACCGGGGTGACAGCCCGGCTGCTCTCCGTCTCCGGTGATGTCCGATCACCCTCGGGTGGCCGTCGCAGCCCCCCCCCCCCCCCCCCGCGTACTGCTTCAGCTCCGGCCAGACCGTCGAGCCACCAACTCTACCGACTTCGCCTCCGCCTCTGCTGCTCCATCTTCCCCGACAACCAACATCATCACCAACGATCGTCGGCCCTTCTCCGCAGTCAGCTGCGCCCAGCCAGTCCTCCGCCTATGCCTCCGTGATTCTGTCGTCAACGGTCGACCTCCATCTCGCTTTGGCCGGCCCCGCTTCGCCCCCTCCGCCGCTGAAACCACCGGGCGGCGAGCCCGAGGCCCCAGCACGTGCACAGCACGTGCGTGGGGAACATCCTCATCTCCATCCCCACAGGTCACGTGCTGGGCACGTGACCGAGTGGGTAATTTGCAAGATACCCCCTGGTTCTTCTCATTATTGCGCACAAGTCCCAGCCGACCAAGGGTCACGTGCTTAGCACGTAACCTCTTGGAATTTTGCAGAAAAGCACCCAGCATTATCGGTAATTTCATACAAGTCCCCCCACTGCATCTTTATTTATTTTATTTATATTGATTTGCATCCGTACCCCTGTATTCCCCCTCAGTTCTGAACCACTTATCTACATTATTTTATTAATCCAAAAATAGCATGATATTTGTTAATTAATTCTCTACACTTTGACATATTGTGAGCATTTTTGTGATGGATGGTTAATTAATAAATAATTGTTTTGTGGAAATTTACATATTTTGTCTATTTCTTGCTCTAAAATTCATAGTTGATTAACCATTGCTCTAAAAATCCCCAAAAAATCGCATATTGTAGAATGCTTGACATTGTGCCCAAAAAGAATTGCATTTGCATGCATATTTTGCCCTGTAAAAATCATTTTGCATATTTTGGTATTTAATTTTTAATAGGTATTAAACACCACATTTTCGAGGTTTAGGATTTTTCTAAGATCCGTCACCTAGTGATAGATCTTAGATAATTTTATTTCTTGAAAATAAGTAGGTTTAATATTTATTATAAATAAATATTGAAAATCATTCTGTTTGCATTTAAAAATCCATAAAAAATTCATATTGCATCCAAAAATTCCAAAAAAATTACAGTGCACCAATTTCATCATAATTTACATTGTGGCCAAGTTTCGTATTTTTCGGACATCGTTTGATCGAAATTTACATTTTAGTCCCTAAAATAAGGTGAAATTTGCATTTTGCACCCTTTATTGCATTGAAAATTCCAAAAAAAAGACCGCCTCGAAGACCGAACACGAACTTTGATAGACATTTCTCTAAGTTGTTCCTTTGCCTCCTAGTGATCGACCTTGGTACTTGCCCAAGTAAAATAAACATAAAACCACACGATTAAAAATTGAACATATTATTTGTGGTATTTTCTTGACCGATTCTGATTGACCCTATCTATGTTTCTATGATGGCCCAAGAACACGCTTATTCTTTAGCTGTAGAGAGACTTTTGAATTGCGAGGTACCATTACGAGCCGACAAGGGGTAGAGGTTTCAGAGCCATACGCAAGGGAGGCTAAAGAGTAGGGAGAAGCATTATATATATTAATTATATCAGTTGAAGAAGAAGTACACTCACTCCTCTTCTTGAGTCAGGACAAAAAAGAGTCAGCCGGGTAGTACGCGTGGGAACAGAACTAGTGTTCCTCCCCCTTGATAGGAAGATGGCTGATTCCTAAATTCGTGCATAAGGGTCAGGAACTTTGGATGAACGGAGGCGAATGGGTGTCAGCCTCGCTTCTCGGAAACTCCAATTTTCCACAAGCGGTCAACAACCAATTGCCGCCTACAACGCACGAATAATCATTCTTTAAGCCGAACGATAAAAACACATTTTTAAAACACTGCATTTCCGGATTCGTCAGCGTGCATGATGAGAAAGAGAGAGAGAGGTTTGCAATTATGTTGTGTAAAAAGAAGAGCTAGGATTGCCTCTTCTTTTATAATATTTTGGGAGTCTATGGATCACAATCCATGTACAACACAAAATCAATGGTTGAGATTGATTTGTATTTCTTTCAATGACCATGATTTTGTTCTAAAAAATACAAGAACAATTAATTAAATTATATTAAATATATTGAATAATCATAAATGTAAATTAGTTCAACCAAATCAATACACATTAAAGGATTAGGAAAGGAGGCAAGCTCCTTCGTTTTGGGGGGACAAACACCTTGAATTATGACTCAAAGGAGGTCGTCTACCCTCCCCATATGGAAGGACCCCCTTCTTTTCCAATTATGTGTTATCAAGTATCTCACATAATCCTTTAATTATTTACAACAACTTTTATTGTAAATTATTTCACAATAATAATTCCAAATTATTTTGTGACAATTTCAATCATGCCATTAGAAATTGTGAATCATATTCACACACCCAAAATAAAAGGTAAATTGTATTCTAAATTAATTGTTCAATGTGAATTCAATTCACACCAACATTAAATTTATAAATAACATTTACAAATAGCCCTCTCTAATATATTATAAATCACATTTACGATATATACGATTAATATGGATGGTACTATCCACATTATTCACATCCATGAAAATTATATCACATTTAAATCTTGGATCTCCATTCTCATGCATCTAAATAATATGAATCACATTCACGTTATCATTTAATTATCAAATTCTCAATGCTCATATATACATTTTAATAATGGGACCATTCTTGAACTCTTTCAATAATAATGCACTTTCTCCGCGGATACTTGGAGATAAGGTTATGGCTTTTGTATGTTCCATATATAGTGACATGGATATTGAGATCACATCTCAAATCCAGATCTCGAGGACGTCTCAAAGATGCTAATATTCTCATTGCATCTGAATCACATTCAGATCAATGTCCAACTACTGAGATGAGCCACTAAAATGCAGACATGTTTCATCACTCCCTCGGAATGGAAGCGCCATGGTTATAAAATTGTTTATGATCACATCAACTTCGAGTATTCTTAATACTCGTACATCCTGCATACTGGAAGACTTAGAATAAACCCAAAAATTCAAATCAATTTAATAATGTCTTCTTCATGGTTTTATAATTAAGTTTCTTATTTGATCATTGGGAGTTGGTACTGATCGTATACTTTCCAAAAACATATATCATACATCGGTATTGATCATATACTTTCCAAAAGCATATATCAAACCTATATATTCAATCAAGTTTTCAAAGCAAGATGACCGTGCATGGAATTTGATCCCAATATCTCATGAGTGATCTCATGTCTTTCGGTTTAGTAATGAACATGTATGATCCCTTTGAGAGATCGTATTACTCATGTGCCCTTGCATGCACACCATCTCACCGGTGTATATACCTTGAATCGGTCATCAACCTATCGATCTACCAAATGTACATACTAAGACATAAAGTAACACATATGTCTCCCATCAGAGGATGCATGCTTATATCGTGATAGTATATGATATAGGTCTTGGTCTCGTTAGGTCAACTCTTTGACCTAACTTATCTAACATCTCTCAATCTCTATTCCTATGCACAATACCTGCATTAAGAGGTCGGTTAGATATCATCCTTTAGAGAAGAATTGCCATCTTCTTCTCAGACTGGAGATCCTCTCTTAATAATCACTTGACGGTGCTTGACGAGTCCTCAATCTAACTCTTTAGATATCATCCAAGCACCAGCATCTATGATTCAACATTTGAATCAACAACTGCATGATCATTAAGTTGGACATGGTATATAATTGATGAATCTCCGTTTCATCATCTTTATTCTATCATTTTGGCCTTAAAAACCCAAGTAAATGCGTGTAAATAGGCTTAATTTAGGCATTTTAGCATCCATGCATTATTGTGTAATTAGTGTATAAAAAGCGGTTTTTAAATCCAAAATTATAGAATAAAGAAAAGAAAAGAAAAAGAATAAAATATTGGAAATATTTTATGACCCGAAACCCCGAGATCTAGGCATCTCGATGACTAGGTCGACAAGGAATAAAGTAGGGGGAGATAAGGGCCAAAAAACAATAAAACTCTCTTTTATTTTATTCATTCTTATTCATTTTGGGACCTATTTTTATTTGCACTTTTTATACTTCAAATAAAGAAACTTTGTACATAAAATCGTAGACAATTAAATATAGAAAAATACAAAATTGATTTTATACAAAAATAATGTACAAAGTTATGATCTAAATAAAATTCCAAAACTCCAACTTCCTAGACATGTATCTCTCAAATAAAACTCGAAATATATCAAAATCACCTTTAATTGTACATAACTTTTAATAATCTATTTAATGAAGGTGGTTTCATATTTTTTGGAGTTACGGTGTGAAAGTTAGGTTTTGGACCCCTATTGTATACTTTACCCGATTAAAATATTCAGTTTATTTATTATCAATTATTTTTATAATTTTATATTTTTATAATTTGTAAATAGTATTTATAATATATGTGTATATTAAAAGTGGAATAAAAACATCAAGAAAACATAAAATTAAAATACTTTCAAACAATACATAAGTATAATACTTGTAAATATACCTATATAGATAATATAACTATTTATTTAAAGGGATTTTTACCCGGCAGACCCTGAAATCTTTTGCAATTACCGCTACGACCTTCGAAACATCGTAATTCCTCCCTCGACCCTGTAAACTTGCTCCGTCTTACCCAACAAACCCTGCCGTCAATGTTAACTATATTTGAGTCAAATACTTGGGTTAGACTGGAGTTAACCTAACCACTTTACCATCGAACGGCTAGGATTGGCCAAAATAAAAAAATAGAAAAAGCAGGGGAGGACAAAGCAGCTGTCAGGGAGGAGGGTCTCCATCGTCGTCCGGGGGAGGGGGTGTGGGGGCGAAGCAGCAGCTGCCGGTGGGCCGGGGGGAGGGGGGGCTCCATCGTGCGAAGCAGCAGCGACCGGTGCGCGAAGCAGCAGCAGCCGGTGGGCCTGGGGGAGGGGGGGCTCCATCTACCCTTCCCCTCCTCTGCGCACTTGCTGCACCAGTAGGATTCCATCGCAGTCCTTACGATCTCGAGAGTTATCCTCTCTGGTGGCTGCTTCCGATCTGCGTCGATGGTGCGTCCTGTTTCGAGTCCGAAGGCGCACTGGAGATGGAGGGAGAAGTCGCATCTCTCGCAGTAGAAGCACCACCAGCTGCCCTTCTCCCCGCATGAGTCGCACCAGAAGGTGTCGAGGCGGGTCTTGACGAGGGGATGGACTCTGTGTAGCTTGTGGTCGAGGGTCCGAGGCCACGGCTTGGCCATCTCTACGAGCTGGGCCTCGAGGGCGCAGTCAGGGTGGAGGTCGAAGTCGCATGTGGGGCAGTGGAAGGACCAGTCGTGGCCTATGGTGTGGCAGCTATCGCAGTTGTAGACCGGACGGAGGGATTTAAGGATGGGATGCTGCGTGTGGAGCGGGTGGTTGAGCCGCTTCGGCCATCCCTTGGAGAGCTCCTCCACCGTGGCTTCCTCATCGGTCGGGGCTGTGTATCTGTTCCTCCCCATTGTTTCTTTCTCTCGACTCTTTGTGCCTACACAGACACAGAGTCGGTTGGAATTAATTAGGACAACTTTGTTTGATCTTCAGGCGAGATCGACAGATCGTCGATATCAAGATGGCTAAGACTTGATAACAAATTTGATTCCGCAAGAAATATACCTACGCAAGTTAGAAAAAAGGTAGAGAGAAGTACCTGTTGGCTGCTACTTCCAAGGAATAGTTGGAGCAGTAGAGCTGATGAGGTCGAGTTCGTGAAAAATGGAAGGGATTTTTACCCGGAGCAGCATCGCCGAGGCCACGGGGGGAGCAACGACGATAGGGGAATTCCATTGCTGGGGTATCGGATGAGGAGGGGCACTGGATGTAAATTTAATAAACAAACTGGGTATAATATAAAGGAACAGAACGGAATCTGGTTAATTTTAACGGGTAACTTAACGGGGTTTAACCGCAGGGTCTGTATGGTAAGGGTTAGCAAGTTTACAGGGTCGAGGGAGGAATTACGATGTTTCGAAGGTCGTAGCGGTAATTGCAAAAGATTTCAGGGTCTGCCGGGTAAAAATCCCTTATTTAAATGTATATAATACATCAAAAAAATGAAATAAAAATATATTTAAGTTTATAAAAATAAGTTATAAGTATATAAAATAATAAACAAAATCAATAAAATTAAAAATATAAAATAAAAATAAAAGATTAAAATATATAGATGAATATACCTATACAGCCCTTAAAAAGGGAACTTGTAATTTTAAACCTCTAAAAAATAAATAAAAATCATTATAAAATACTTCAAAAATCAGAAATAATTTTCATTTTATACTTTAAAATTAGTTAAATCGTTTATTATTTTTAATTTAATTTTCAATTATTTTCTCCAGGCCTTTTCCTGGTTGGTCCACGTGGACCAATCAGGAGCGTCCGAGTTGGTCAACTCTCTCACCTGCCCTGCAGCATTGTCAGAGATGCCTTTTTCCTCGATTTCACGATTTTTTATAGATCGCATCTTTCACCCTTTCATGTTGACTCCTTCTTAGCTTTTCTTCCTCGATTATTGATCTTACACGCCATGCATTTTTTAGGTCTTTTCAACGCTGCATCGAGAGATACACATCGTTCTTGGGAGCTGCTTGTCAACATGCATAAGAACAACCCCCAACTTTCCTTTGACCTTTGATCACTCTTCCACCCGCAAAACTTAACCCTTGGAGTTTGAAAACCCTCTTGGTGACAGCAGGAGTGGATTGCACCCTCCAGGAGGTAGCATGGGCATTGAATCGAGCCGATCTAGCCTGCCGGAGCTACGTCGCCGGAGCTCGCTCCCGGCGTACCCAGTGAGATTTCTTTCCCCCTTCTTCATGCCCTTTTATTCTTTAGATTCCCAGAAGTAGTAATCTGCATATGTTTCTCCTCGAGTCCTTTCTAAATCGCGGAAATCTCAAGAAGTCGATCAACTAGAGCTTCTTGCTCCGCCAATGGATTCTGGTCGTACCCGACTCCTTTTGCCTTCCCAAACTCCCCTCCTTCCTTTCTTTTCACGTTCTGATAGCCCGACGCCACTCCATTCCCCTTGCTCTTGCAAAGAGCAAGACTATCGGAGCTCCACCTCCTCTGCCTCGCCGGAGCTAACTCCACCGCACCTCACCATCCACTCCACCTCGGCAATAGGAACCCTCAAACCTGCCACTTTCTGGCAATAACGATTCTTGCAGGTGCGAAGGGCATTAGACCCTCATTTGGGGTCGATTTTTGACAAAGCGCAGGTACCTGGGGCCGCGACCTTTCCTCGAGCTCGCGACGGCCCACTTGCGGTCGTTCCACCATTTTGAAGCCGCTGGACGTTCAAGGGAATCGCCAGGAAAGTTTTGGGCGATTCACAGCAAGTACAGAGGTTGGAGTTTCACGTCAACGTCGATTGAAGCTTGCCAGCGGTGGTGTTCGTCCCTGTTCATCTAGGGAGGTCCGTCGCCATTGGATTAGCTTCAAGGCCCGGATCCTTCAGCCGCCATCCAATTCTTTCGCCATCATCCGTCAGATCTGATCTAGAAGATCTAATCATGGCCCTTGGGGTCGAAGCTGCATCATGAGACGTGATGCTGACACGTGTTCAAGTGATTGAAGATCTGTCGTCCGCTAGCACCTAAGCTTGGGTAATTTGCATCTTTACTCGAGTGGTTTTTGTATTTAATAATTAGTACTTAAACTTTCCTATGTAGTTTATTTATTTTTGTAATATTTGCAAAAAGATCCCCATAGTTATTTTAATTGCATAATAGTCCTTGTCTAGGTCAGCCGACAAAATGTGTGATTTTTACATCCAGGCCCTTGTGGGTTTTGGTATTTATCGTTCGGTCAGAATTTTGAAATATTAAGTTATAACTTTTTGGATATTTGTCAAATTAACTCATGGGTTTTTGTTAATTGTGATTTGGTCCCTACCAAGTACGCACGTATTTAGACACGTGAATTCAGAAATTTTGCAGAAATAACCTCGTGTGTTTGTGTATTCCTATTTGGTTTATAAATATTTTTATTACGTTCAATATTTCTGGGAAATTTACACTCAGGCCCTCAGACCTTTACATAATTACAAAAATACCCCTGCTAGTGTGTATTTTCTCTATGCTTCTAGTATTTATTTCATGCATCTATAAAATTAGAAATAAATCCCCAAAAATAGATTTAAGTGCATGTTACATCGCATATTCACGCCATATTTTTATTTCACATTTTTAAGTCAGTTTAATAATTATAAAAAATAAAAAACAAGTATTTTCATCTCTGTTTGCATTAGAAAATCCATAAAAATTATAAACCTTTTTGAAAAAAATCTCAAAAGAATATATTTTATGTATTTTAGTGTCCTTAACCTTCAGACTAAAAATCACTAAAAATATAAAAGAAAACGTAAAAAATAGTAACACTCTAAAAATCTCTATAAAAATTTATAAAATCCAGAAAAAATCCTAAAAATCTATTTTCCATCTCTGAATTTTCTTTGTTTTATTATCTTTATTTTAAAATTATTTTAGAGAATTTTTGTCTCTGTTTTGTATTTTATTTCTCCATTTTAATTTCGAGCAATTATTTTATTCCCTATTTTGTGTATTTTGGACTTTAAAAATATATGAAAATTTGCAAAATTATCTAAAAAAGCAAAAAAACAGTAAAAATTATTAAAAATACAAAAACATTTATTTTCTGCATTTTATATTATTTTTACCTATTTATATTTACATATATATTATCCCTCTCTTCCCTTTATTGTATATATATCTTATCCTATAATTCAAAAGGAAAAAAAGAAAATACAAAATAAAAAAATTAAAAATAAGATATAAAAAATAAAAAATAAAAAATTAAATAAAAAATATAAAATAAAAAAACCCATAAAAATTTTCAACTTGGCTTAGTATTTGAAAGGATTTTGGGTGCTTGATTTCTATCTTGCCTGCTTGACTCCTTTGCTTCTTGTGATCGACCCCTACTTACTTGCCACTATACAATTTTAGTAGGGCATAATAAATTTTAACTCTTGCTCTTAATTGCTCAATTACTTGTGTGGGTTAACTGTTGATTAATGAGAGGATTTGAGTAGTCACCTCAGCGATAGTGAGCCTGAATTGTCAGGCCATTACTTAGCGGCTCCCATCTTTTCGTTTTTCAATAACCCTACTTGTACTAAGTGACCTATTATGCAAATTAGTTATTCTTCATTTCAGATCAAGGAATGATTTGCAATAACATTTATTGCATAATGGCTCGCAGTGGGCTCGCATGTCCAACGATCTTCCGCTAGCCCAAAGAGCAAATGGCTAATCTTTTAAACCCACACTCATGTGATAATCATAAGATATTTAGAAAAATAACTTGGTATGCTTACTATTCATTCTATTCCTAAAATACTATTCCAAGTCTTGTTACAAGCATACACATCTCCTAGTAACAGTGTTTGCATCCAATGCGAATAATGCATCTTATGCAACCATCATTCAATCTTATTGAAGAAATTATAGTGTCTTTTCACTACAATTCAATAATAATTATAACCAGTAAGTAATTTCAGTTATCCTTATCAGAATGCCCTTATTCCCGGAGATCTATATCTCATGAGACTAAGACCCAATCTTTAGTCTTATAAGGCATCTACAGTTCAGATCTTTTAGATCACTATCTATATAGTCTTAAGTTCTTAAAGATAAGACTTTGAGATCACTAACCCAAAAGTCTTTTCATCTTTGAAGGTGTTTTTGTTATTGCAAATAAGTGTTTTATCTCCATAGTAGGATTAGTCACAATTTACTCACACTATATGACAAACATCTTGCTTTTGTACATATCTAGCATACACCAGGCTTCTCGTAACTGATGCACAAAGGTAAGCATATTTAGCATCATCAACACTTGATATGCTATCCCTTTAGATTGGTCAGTACCATATCTTAAGGGAAGAAAGCTTTCCTTGGGATTTTCCCAAATGGACCAAGTCCAAGATGTACCACTAATGTGACGGTTCTGATGAACGTGAAATTTGCCTCTTTAAGAATCAATAATTATCGTAGTATAGGAGGCAAATTTAGTTCATCAAAAACCACAATCTTTGAATGTTGTGGAATATTTTTACTTGGCAAGTCTACCAAGGTCAAACACAGGGAACGGTGATTCTTAGTTGCGTGGTCTTAAATCAAATTAAATAATTGATTAATGTTTGATTAATTTCTGTGTATATAATGCAATGATGAAGATGCTATGCAACAAAAATAAACAGAGAGGATTAAGCCCAGGATCTGTGAATTGAAACGTGTTAATTCCTTCAAAAATATGCTCTATAGATTCACAAAAGTAATCATAAACAAAAATAGAACAGACTTAATGCTTCAAGTTAATAAATTTATGCTCATAATAATTTGAAGCAAAATATCCGGTCTTCAAATACCTCTGATTCAAGTCCTCAAATAGTTGACAATAATCTTAGAGGAGTTGATCTAAATTAATCCCAGAGAAATTTAATCTATTGAGAATAATCGCCTAAGGCTTAATCAGATTAAAATCCCCATCCGTATTCCTGCAAAAAATATCACTAAATTCTCAAGCACCAATATGTCAAAATTGAGCCTACATGTCAAATGAGATCCTAGAATAATAATTATCAATAAACAATCTCAGATCTGTCCAAATCTATGTTAAATGGTAGAGCATGAAAATAGCTTCAAAATGACATATTATATCTCAAAACGGAGTTCGTATGAAAAAGATATGCTAAAATGAAATTCGAGGGACTAAAATGTAAATAAAATAAATTTTTTCTTGCAAAGAGGTCCCTGGAGGGGTTTATCTGCAATTCAAGAATGTCGGCTGGGCCCGGAAGTAATTTACCCCTAACGGGGTTATTTCGGCAATTTCTGAGAGTAACAGGGGCCTTATTGCAATTTTCTACATGCGCGTGCGTCGCACATGAGCCAGAAGGTTTGGAACTGAGGTTGAGGCTCGGGACGTCCCGAGCCTGAGGCTTGGGTGGCGAAGCAAAGGCTTGGGTACGAAGCAGGGGTTCGGATGACAAGACTGCGGCTCGGGAGGTGAGGCTCAGGCTCGGATGCCCGAGCCTACGTGGCACGCTGGAGACGCCTCGGGGGACCCGAGCCTCGAGGCAGGGGCCGAGGCTTCGGAGTGACGCGTGGCGCCGCTAGGGCATGCCCAGGCGGAGGAGCAGGTCGGCAGCGGGTGAGAAGTGGGGCTGGGGCTCGGCGGAGCTCGGCGAAGCCGCACCTCGACCGACACACGGCGTGAGGGGCGGAGAGCTGGCTGCTGGGGCTCGACGGAGTTCGGCCAACCCACGGCCGAGCGGACAAAGGCGCAGTGGGGGAGTAAGCGATGGCGAGGGCCAAGGCGCGGTGAGCGGGGCTCGACCGAAGTCGAACGCGAACGAAGGCGAGCGGGGCTTGGCCGACACATGGTCGAGCTGTGGCAGAGGTGGTGGGCGATCAGCAGTGCCGCCGCACAGGTGGAGACGACGAGGCAGATGCGGAGTTGGCTCGGTGGAGGCAATGTCAGTTGGGGTACCTGCAATCATTAGAAGCAGAACGGGGAACTGTGGAGGAGCAGAACTCCCTTCGACGGTTGCTTCAAAGAGTCGGCGATGGAGCTCCGAAGCTTGGCTTCGCTGGGAAACGAAGTAGCACGACCGTGCATGGTCGTGGATCACGCCTAAGGTCCATACTCGTGACCTTGCTGTCTCCAAGGTCGATTGGGGGCTTCCTCCTGATGGCGGATAACAGGAGAAGAGGCTGGTGGCGGAGACTTTATTGGAGATGGGTCGTCGCACGTTACGGGGGGGGGGAGGGAGGTGAACGGCTGGGAGGCGCGGAGGCGTGTAACGGCCGGTGAGGTGGCGGTTATGGAAGGGAAACAGCGGGGGAAAGAATGGCTGGAGACGTTGGGGAAGATGACCGCAGTCACGTGCTAGGCACGTGACTCTTGGGCTGCTGGAGAGAGAAAACCTGGGGGGCCGCGTGGCATGCCCAGGGGCTGCCACGTGGTGCCCCAAAAAAAGTTCAAAATTTAAAGTTAAAGAAAAATAGAAAAGAAATAGAAGGAGACCTCGGATCAAAAAATTTTCTTCACGAAATTGTTAGTCTCGACGAGATCTACAACTTTCATGAAGGACTCGTGAGTAAAAGAGGTCATTTGTGTGAAGTGGTATTTTTGGTGGTTCTCCATGTGTATAGAAAACCAGATTTTTGGGATTTTGTATTTTTTGGTGATTTTAGAGAGGATAAAAATTCTAGAAAAAATACGATAAATACAAGAAAATTATTTACACAGTAATCTAATTTGTTTGTATTTTTAATAAATCAGAAAATAGGAAAATAAAATAGAAGTCAGAAACACAACTTTTGCACAGACCGACAGCGGACACTTGGACTCTGTCAGTTTCTTTGATTTCAGTTTTAATCAGGATTTGGATTTTTATGTCGCTTAATAAAACTTTCATCAAAGAACACAAATAAAGAAGAAATAAAATTAAAAGGGTTAATTAAGAACATAAAAACTCAGGTCAAAAATAGCAAAAAAGTCAAAATGCACAAAAGAGGCCCAAAACCCAACTTTCACATATGAGTTCCGAATTTTACGAAATTGGTCTTGTTTTCAAGGTATTTGAAAATGGAGTACTTTAAAAGTGAGTAGACCAAAATCAGACATTGTATGTGGGAGATATGCTCGTTTTAGTCCGTCAGATGTGAAATTAGACTTTGGGATTATTTGACACTTATTGTGTTTAGTAAGTTTTTTGTATTTTTTATTTAATAAGGTTAGTAATATCTACACAATGGAGGTAGTTTGGGGTCAATCGGAGTTAGGATGAAAAAACTAAAAATAAGAGAAGTTAGCGGCTTTTTGGGCTAATTTACACTTGGGATTTTTAATGCAATTATGCATGATGAAATGCAAATATTATTAACACATATATGAATGCTAATAGTGCTTTATTAGTGATTAATTACAAGTGAATGATGGGGAATAGAGCCTAAATGACCAATTTTAGCATGATGAATATGAGATTCATCGGGTTCCAATGCCATTTTCTCTTTATTTTTGAACAACTTCAGAACTAAGATCTAAGAGGTATCCTTGAGATCATTTATCTCAAGGTATGGAAAAACCACATTATAAAACACTTATTCTCATCCTTATATCATTCAAAATGATTATGATTTTGTCTACATTTAGCACGATGGACATAATAGCACTCCTACTAATATTCACATGTGTTCCTTGTGTATATATCTAATGCTATATATCTAATGCTATATAAACACATATACCAATATTATTTATTTATAAATAATATTAAAATGCTTCATCATGTGTTCCTTGTGTTCGACACCCTACTCTGCTTGTCACTATATGCATTTTATTATTGGGTTTAAATAAATTTTGATCCACACCATATTTTCATTGTTGATTTATTCTCGTGGGTTAATTGTTGATTAATTAGGGTTTCTTGAGCGGTTAACACATCGACTGTGGTTTTGCCTTGTGAAACCATACGACCCTCGAATATACATTGGTTTTTCAAATACCCACAAGTGTTTCACTCCATTCTCCATATTCAACCAACCACCTAATGATTTATGATCCAAATCCGTTCTAGGTGCTTCGAATATTTTTTCCTAACATTGCAGGACACCATTGGTAAGAATAACGAGTGTCAATCTGATATTCCATTTCTTCTCTAATGAGTATGTGTTCTCTCACTTTTCTAAATTACATTACTCCATCGATGTAACATCTCCTTTTCTAGAGCAAGATGATCCTTCTCTGACCTTCGAATTCCTCTAATGATAAAGAAGAAGGAATCAGGGCTCCAACGGAGCTCTACCACTTAGCCACCGCATGTAGAGGATATAACGAAGAAAGCCACCTACAGGTACCATTGGATCAGGCCTAATTGGGCATGATCAAACAATCTCATATTAGCCACGCCGACGGTCCCACAATAGTGATTCAATCTCAGCCTCAAAAGATCCAACCCAACACCCAAAGCACGCGAGCATTCCACGTGACCCGAACCTACAGAAGCATCCTGAACCTAGGATGGAATGCTCTTCATGCATGTCATCTTGGTATTATTGCAGAGACACCTAGGCATCTCCTTCAGTTTGCACTTGGGTCCATTTGTCATGCACCACAAACATGTGAGGTGGGGGCGTATCCCATCAATTTTCTTGAATTATAGATAAGCCCCCCGCCTTGGGTATTTTGTGTTGTATGCTCTGGAAGCTTTGTTAATTGCACTTATGCTCTTGTTTTGGACCTTTATGTGATGTTTTAAATATATTTTAATTATAGTAATATTACAATTAATCCCATGCATTGTATCTTGAATAAATTTTGACCCATATATCCAAATTCGATAATTTTAGTCTTATTTAAAAGAGAATTTTATCCTTTTTAATTTGGTACCGTTAATTTATTATTTTGATCTATTCATCATGCATTAAATTTCAGAGAATAAAAATAACTTTTCTAGCTTATTAAGTGTGCTTAAACATTGATCTTCATCTTGCTTTTTATTCATTTAACATCTTGGTTAGTATTATATTATTCTTGTTATGATTAGGAGCCTTGATTAAATTATTTGATCTTTACTTTCTTGATTGGTGTCTCTCTTAAATTATTAAAAAGCTATTAATTAGACTAAGTGCTTGAAGAGATCTTTTGATTCATTAGATTATTTGGATCTTGATTATTGTTGACTAGTTATTGAACTAAGTACCTATTCATTAGCAAAATTGAACAATCAATAAAGAAGGAGCATTATGATTGTGCATTGTGTTTTTGCTTGTGAATGTGGTACTTATGTTGCATACATCATTTTGTCATCCTATTATATTTGCATCAGAAAACCCTAAAATTCATGCATTTCATATTGTTTTCATCTGCTTGACCTAGATCACTAACTAATCACTCAATTAAGTATTTAATACCTAGAATAAATTAGTTAATTGTTCGTGTCCTTGTGTTCAACTCTAGACTTAGCAAGGATAAATTAGACCGAGTAGCTCCTCATGGAGATCTGATTGCTTGGGTCTAATTGAGTGATGATTAGTTGTATTACAACATATACATATTAGCATTGACATCTAGCAGTTAATCAATGTCTTCCTTTATTTCACTTCAATCACTATGTGGACATAGTTCACGGTAAGTATAGGGGTGTATATACACTGTATATACTTAAGCCATGACTCGTATTTTCGTATTTTCAATAATATGGCTAATACTTTACTGGGTAAGGGTATACAATATGTCAACTAAAAAGAACTATAAATAAGTAAAAAAATTTGCAAAATTGTAAATATGATTAATAAATCGATTTAAATTTTTTTGCAAAATAATGTAAAAAATGGTTGTAAAATATCTTAAAAAATCTTTTGATACCGTCTAGAAAATTCTTTGTAAATATTTTCAACTCATTGTAAACCTCTTGTAAATGCTTGTAAAAATCATTTTGAAAAATTACTTTCCAAATGATTAGGAAAATAGTTGTGAACTGCTTTGAAACACTATCTATGCCTTTGAAAAATCTTTGCAAAATTATTTTCAAACTTTACAGATGTTTGTAAAAGTGTTCGTAAAAGTTATTTGTAAAATAAAGTTTTCAAAATATTTGTAAAAATATTTTCAAATTATTTTAAGAATCTTGTATATAATTATGATAAATAACAACTTTAATAAAATTCTTTATAAAACATATATATATAACCGTTGTATATAAAACATATGAATAACAATTGACAATTAACTTATGTACAAATTTTCAGTGTAAAATCTGCACCTAATTTTTGTAAATATATACTTACTCTTGTGTAAATATTTATACATATACCCTTCCCTAACCTCTATCAAAAATCCCTAAAATTTTCAGAATTTCAAAACCTATAAAAAAATTACAAAATATTTCAAAAATCCCATAAAAATTTGTAAAACATTTTGAAAAATTCCATAAAAAGCTCAAAATAAAAAATATACTCCACAAAAATATTTTTCTTTGCATTTACATTTTTTGGATTGATAATGACACTTGAACTAGTATGAATAAAATCCGAAGATTGGAGCTTGGTTGGACCTTAATCCACTTAATCACAGAAACCTTACAAGAACTGGAATTGAGGCACTTCGGGTCTTCTAGACTTAATTCTATGAGACCACAAGGCTAGGTTCATATGTCATCTTGACTGCCTAAGTAGAATATTTCAAGATGCATGCATGACTCTTGTCGACAGTGAACTAACTTGGACGCATGCACCTTACACTTAGCACAACTCAAATGAAGCGGTAGAGGGCTGGATTTGTCAGCATAAGATGCACACGAAAGGAAACAAATGTAGTCACTATAAGTGGCCAGTGCCCCCCAACTCGGTCTAGTAGAAACGAGTTCCAAAGACAGGATGCCCTGGGTTGAAATAATGCTTCAAAAGAGGGATAGTTTGCTAGCTCGAGGAAAAAATGCTTATGTAAATGATGTTGTACATGTACCTTCAAAAAAAGTATAGAATAAAGACTCCAAAAAAGTTAGACGGGCAAAAATCAAAGAAAAACAATTTCCTTGAACTTATGTATTCAATAAGCAAGCTTGTTCTTCAAAGTCCAATATTATGGGAGTTTGCATCTGGATGACACGACCACACTGGTCAAGCATCATAGTATAGGTTTCTACATTGGTTATCATCTGTTCTCGCCTCTACCTCCTCTTCTTGAGCTAGTTGCACTTGAACTTTGAAGGAATACCCCGCTCCTCAAGGAAAAAGTTGTTGGATTGGAGAATTAGGGTCACCATATTAGAGAAGATTGTCTCTTTACCACTTCATCCAAGAGGAGCTGCTTATCACTTTCACTATACAAGATAGACCCATAGTCATAAAGGTTGCATATGGTGCAGACTTGTTCTAACTTGTCTCTTGAAAAAACTTGGACATAGTTTTGTGGTTCTTGAGGGATGTTGAATTTCAAGTCTGATTCCCAATAAGGTTTCGACCAAACCTATAATCCAAATGTTTGAATGAGCTTTAAACTTAGATTTTATGAAGACAAGTTTAAGAGTCGAAATCATTCTGACTTATTTCATTTTATTTTATTCATTTTTTTTTGCACTCATTATCATCAGTGTTTGCTAGGGACTAGAAAAGAAAATATTGGGAGTGATGAATCTCCATTTTATCACCTTTATTCTTTTTCATTTTGGCTTTAAAATCCCTATTTAGATGTTGTACAAAATAACATTCATTATTTAACCTATAAATAATGTATAAACATTAGTATTTAATCCCAAATAAAAGAATAAAGGGAAAAGGAAAGAAAAAGAAATGAAGTATTGAAAATACGAACCAACCCTAACCCCCAAGACGAAGTCAATATTGACTTGGTCGACATGGAATAAAGTAGGGGAAGATAAGGGCAAAGAAATGCATCCAAAATAATGAAGACACCTAGAACCCCTAGATGGCCAACTCATTGCATATAACCAAACGTTCACTAATTTATAAACATTATTATACACATCAAAGAAAGATATTTTAAACAGAAAAAATGTACACATTAATGTATAGAAAAATATAAAAATAATCGCAAATAAAAACAATACACCATACAACACTGACACATAGATGAAAAGCTGCAAACTGAAATTCACATACCAATATCTTCTCCAAACAAGCTCAAAATTCATCAAACTCACCTTTATTGTCTTAGAATTAAATTATCTATCTAATGAAGGTGGTTTCATTAAAATTAGAGTTAAGATACAAAAGCCTCCTTTTTGAGGTCTCATTGTACAATATTCCTAGACATTTTATCCATTTAATTTATTCTTTGTATTTTTACTCTTATTATATTTTTACATACTTTTAAATATTATTAGAAATATATAAAAAAGTATTAACATAAAATAAAACCATTAAAATATATTAAAACAAATAATGGAATAAAATATGTAGGTATATTATACCTATAATATATAACCCACATTTATTTAAGTATTCAAATAAAGTCATAAAAATAAAATAAAAACTTATAAATGTGTATTTAATTATACTATAAATATATAAAATATGTACATATGATAAAAAAAATACAAAAATAAATAAATACTCAAAATATAAGTATTTATATATATACTTGTAAAAATTTACACCTAATAAATAAAGTCATAGAAATAAATAAAAATAACCATAAAATAGTGTGAAAATAATAATTTTTTGTGTTTTGAATTTTAATTAATAAAATAAATAAATATTATTTAATTAATAAATCATTTAACTGTATTTTGTCCTTATCTGGATAACGTAAACCAATTAGGGCCAAGGGTTCATTGACCTCGGCCTAGGTCTGTGTCTGTTAGATGATGACCAACCCTCTTCGCTTATTTATTTGCCCATGATACATTGCTCGATGCACTGAGGTTTCTTCATGAAATATCTTATCAATACATCCCTTTCCATGACAGATCCTTGCCTTGGTCAATCGAGCATCGATTCACACGCAAATCCTAATCAAACCTCCTCCTATATATAACCTTTTCTCCACCATTTTTGAATTTTGTTCCCTCTTGACCTTCTTTTGACACCTTGGATTTGCCCTCGGGAGCTCTCCCCTTGTGACAGAAGGTGATGCTACGCATCTACAGTAAGGAGGAGTTAGGTTTTGAGTGGATCCAGCTATCGTCGGAGGTCCGCCTCCTGACGATTATGCTTCTTGATCCCCCAAGTCAAGTTTGAGCGGATTTCCATCTATTTAGGTATATTTCTTTATCGCATTTCATGTCTGCATTTTTTTCCATGCGTTTACTACAATTCCTACTGTAGATTTAGATTTTAAGTTCCCGGAGCTCTAGACCCATGGCCATGTCTTTACTTATTCTACCCATGTTCCAACTTCCCCTGCACCACCATCATCTGCCCCATCCACTTCTCCACTTTCCCAGCAAGTCCATTCACCTTAGTCTTCCCCATATTAGGTCCTCAGGTCCCCATTCCACTACCCATCACTAGATACCTTCGCCCCCTTCATCCTCCATCCCACTCCACCCAATAAAGAGGCCAAATCCATCGCCCAAGCCACCCTTATATTTTGGATATAGATATGAGCTTCGATGACACCTCTCGATGTGTGAATCGACCGTGCACATGCGTTCTTGGTGCCCAAGCTTCCTTGGAACTTTGGACCCCCATCAATGAGATTTGGGACTTTTTAGCACCGCCATCAGCTACCCAAGCTTCCCAGGAACCTATTCCACTTTCCAACTGCTTGGAAGGGGCTCGGAGCTAGGAGATAGGGTGGATCAAAGCGGTCCAGATAGCACCTTATTCCGTATTAGTCTAGAGGTCTTCATCGTCATCAGGTCTTGCCCCTCTCCCAGATAGTACATCAGCCATTACTTGCCAAGCATCGAAGCCATCTGATCGAGCACCAAGATCTAATCTTGGCCATCCACCCACAAAGCAGTATCCAATGTCAAGGACCATCAATGAGCTTTAAGTAAATCAATCGCAATCATCCATCAACACGATATTGAGAGGTGATCGAATCACTGAGCATGTGATAATTTGCACTCATTGCAATACGGGTACTTAGCGAATCGTTCAAAACCGAGAGAAGAATCTCCGCGAAGAGTGTCTCGTCTTTAATTTATATCTCAGGCAAGTTCGGGGTCGAACACATGGAGGCAAAGGAACAACTTCAGATTAATTCAGAATAATTAGTTCTAGGTTCCCAAATGGCATTTTTGTATTTTTTTAATGCAAAAATAAATGAGATGCAATATGCGGGTGAATTAAGACAATAAGGAAGCACACAACTTATCAAAATTAATTTTAATGTGAAATTAATCTGATTTAGCACAATTATATTTTTCTAGAAACCTAATCCAGTGATGAATGCAACACACATTTTTTTGGAATTTTAGGGGTTAACATGCAACAAGGAAAATGAACACTTTTTATGGGTTTTTACGCAAATTTTCACTCAAACAATATGCAAAAATTATGAAAATTTTGCTGGAATATACACATGATGCAAGGAGGCTACACTAATTTTTTAGAATTTTCTGACAAAATATGATTTTTTATGGATTTTTTAATGAAAACAGAGTGACAGTGAGTAATTAATTCCTAATAAATCCACATCATCAAATTATCCAAAGAGTAATTATCTCAAATCATGAGAGTTGAAATTTTGCAAAAATGATATGTGTGGATTTAATTAAAAATCAATATCTAAAATTATTCTACAATTTATTTAAGGTACATGATAAATCCAATTAATATGAAATTTGGAAGCTAATTAAAGTAGAATTCAAATAATCATTTCTGAGTTTTTTGGAATTTTTGGAGCAACTGAGAGTGAATTACGAATTTAAGACCAAAAAGTGGGTAAAATATGCAATATTTCACTTAAATAATTTATTTAATTGTCCAAAGCTCAGAAAATCTAAGTAAATATCCAAATGGTAGACTATTAGTTGCTCAACATAATGACATATTTCATTAAAATAAACGATGCAAAATTGAAGTCCAAATTAATATGCAAACACAAGGTTATCCATGCAAAACAGAAATTACAAGTTTGAATACAAAATATGTATAAAGACATTTTTGAAATTACAAAAACTAAGCAGGCAAATGTTGCAATTTTTACAATAAAAAAATAAAATCAATCTTCTTATTCAACAGATAGGGCACGACGATAGTAAAAAAAGGAGGCGGTGGTGCGTGCGCGGCCGTAGAGCTGAGAAAGAGCGCGGATGGAGCAGGGCGAAGGACGATGGGGTGAGGTCGGCATCGCGCAGCGACACACGGGTGCTGGTGGCGGGATGGCCGTGCACTGGAGGTGGAGGACGACGTGATGTTGGAGTGTGGCCTGGAGCACACCGGCGGAGGGGGAGGCAGTGCTGTGCGCGGAGAGCCCAGTGATGGTGCGTGCATGGCGGCGGAGCCGCTACAACGTGGCGGGTGCGGGCGGCCGACAGGCTGCGTTGGAGGAGGGGGGCGGCGACGATGCTCCTCCTCCTCCCCTCTGATATTAATTTTTTTTTATTTTTTGATTTTTTTTTGTTTTTATTTATTTTTTTTCAATTTTTTCAAGCAGAAGGAAAAAATGAAAATGAATGGTGGTAAAGAAAGATGATGAGGTGATAGTGATGGAAATGATATGATGAAGATGTGGTGATGTTTTAAAAAAATATTAGATACAATAAAATAAATTGGGAAATGAAAGAGAATACCCACCTGAGGTTCACCGGATTTGCGGAGCAGCTACGCTGAACTCCTGTCGTGGCCTCGAGCATTTGGCGGAACATACGAGGCTGTGCAACGGCCTAGAGGAAACTGCGATGCTGAGCGGAGCTCCACAGATCTCACCTGAAAGGAGGTCGTCACTGCGTATAGGGGTGGAATGCTATCACCGATCGACCTCGGCGAGCTCTCTCCTTTTTCTATAAGAATGGTGGACAGGAATATGATGAGTCAATTCAGCGTGGATGTGGGTCAGGGATGTAAGATTGTGAGTTAGGTGAGAAGGACGAAGAAGTGGGGAAGTCAGTCGGAGTTCTTACTTCACGATTGTGGTGGGGGTATGAGGAGGAATAAGAGGGTGGAGATGATCGGAATAAGGTCGAAGAAGAGTGACTTGGATATGATGACCAATATTCTGACATTTTGGAAGGGCGATGAGAAAATGAAGTGGATCGAGGGAGAAAGTGAGCAAGTGCACCAAATAACACACAAAACAAACAAACACAAGAACAAGCCCTGGGTTCACCTACTCAACACAATGATGGTCGCAAAAGTCCGACCGTTTATCTTTTTAGTTTCAATTAGGTAAAAAATCAATGTATAAGTCCAATTACGCAAGGCTTAAAAGTAGGTTTTGGGCACTATCATAGGGATGCATCTGATGAATCTCCATTTCATCACCTTTATTCCATCATTTTGGCCTAAAAAACCCCAACAAATGCATGTAAAGAGCATCAAATTGTACATAATAGCATTCATCATTCATTGTATTAATGATACATTAAATAATGTGTTTAATGCCAAAATTATATAATAAAGAAAAGAAAAGAAAAAGGAATAAAATATTGAAAATATTTTATGACCCTAACCCCGAGACCAAGCTCAGAATGGAATTGGTCAACAAGGAATAAAGTAGGGGGAGATAAGGGCCAGTGTACAATAAATACCTCATTTATTCATGCATTTATTTATGCATTTTGACACCTAATTTGTATATAATTATTCATTCATCAAATAAAGAAACTTTGTTCGTGAAAGTTGTAGATAATAATGTAAATAAAAATACAAAATTGAGTTTGTGTAAAAATAATACTCAGTGTACATTTTATACACAGAATAAAAAGCCAAAATCTCAACTTCACAGACCCATATCCTGCAAATAAAAACTCCAAATTACCCAAACTCACCTTTAATTGTATATGGCTTTTCAAGAACCATTTAATAAAATTGATTTCATAATTTTTTGAGTCCATCTGCAAAAGTTAGGTTTTTGGCCTTCATTATGCATCTTGCCTGATTAAAATATTCAATATATTCATTGACCATTATTTTTAGCAAATTATATTTTTAGAATTTTGTAAATAATGTATATAATACATGAACATAATTATATTAGAATAAAACTAAAGGGGATTTACAAAATAAAATAAGTAAATGCAAGATAATAGGCAAAACACCTATGATCCAATATGTACATAAAGAAAAAGGGAAAACATTCTTTAATTATTTTCTTTTCTCATATTTTTATAATGTTGTACATATTATACATAATATATTAAAAATACAAATCCAAAATAAAAACCAAGAAAATACATTAAAATAAATAAAGTATACATAATATATAGGTAAAATACCTATAAGTATAACCACATATACATATACCTATTTATTTAAAAATATAAATAAACTCATAAAAATTAAATAAAAATATATTTATACTCATAAAAACAAGTTATAAATTTATAAAATAATAAAATAAAATAATAAAATAAAAATAAACAAAATAAAATTAAATACATAAAAACATACTTATAAATACATTATTAAAATAAACCCGTAATAAAACACTGTAAAAAATAAGTAAAAATCATAAATAAATAATACATTAATTAATAAACATTTTTTATTTTATAAATAAATCTAATTAATTCATTTGCTACGTGTAATAAATGGGTTAAGATCGGTTTGACGTGGGCCAATCAGAGGCCAGGGACTGTTGACCTCTGGTCAACTCCCCCCTGCGCCTCTGACTCCCGTCAGAACCATCAAGTCCCTTATTTTCCTCCCTTTTTCCTGCTCGACTCGTCCATCGTTGGCCATCGATGTCTTCTGACAAAATGATCTCCGATCATTGTACATCACCGCCACCAACCCAGCTCGGGCATCTAACCTGCCGATTTTTCGTGGTGCCCCGGTCAATAAGGGTACATACCCATGTCAATAAATAAATCCTTCGAACTCCTCTCCCATTTTGGTCTCCCTTCGGTCGCTTTCCACCCTCAATTCCAGCCCTTGGAGAACCCTCGTGACAGGGGGTGCTCCTGGCAGTCTCAGGCGGTCGGAGGAGTCGAAGGAAGTGCCCACGGCCGCCGCTCGCCAGAGGTCCTGCTCCCTTGTCGACCACCAGGTATAAGAGCTGTTTTATCTCGTTTTGTAGCTTAGTTGCAGTTTTTAGTCTTTAATCCAGTCTTTAGAGTAATTAGTAGGACCTTAGGTGCTCGATTAGACCTAGATCGAAGTTCGCCGGAGTTCATCTCCGGCGAACCTCTCTACCCTGATCTACGCACTATCCGACCCCCTGCTTCACCTCATTTCATTTCCCTACGCGTTCTAAGCTGAGCCCACGCATCAGATCATCCAGAGCTCCTCCAGCTCTGCGAATCGAGGTCCATCTCCGCCGCTTCGCCGGACCTCGCTACCCCCAGTTATTCCTTATCCCTTTAGCCTTAACCCCTGGTCGAGGAAGACCCCCTCGAGCCCCTCATTCTTTTGGTGCAGGTTAGAAGCTGAACGGAGCCCCCTGGGGTTCGATTCAATCCCCTGCAAGGTTCCAGGACCCCCCCTTTCTTCTCCGAGCATCTTTCAACCGATCTAGGGGATCCTGGACCTTCTGGATTACCTCGGACGGTGCGCGCCACCTCGCTGGACGTCTGGAACCCATCGTCAGCAACCTAGAGCGTCTGGAGGCGGAGAAATCAACGATCGAAGCCAGTGAAGACAGCTGTTCTTCCCTGTTCTTCGTGAGAAGCAGCCACCGTCAGATGAAGGAGAGGGCCCCAGATCTAATCAGGGTCGTCCATGTAGCAGATGCCTCGGCCGTTCGATCATACTTCAGATGCAGTATCGGCCGCAGATCGTTGAAGGGGTATCGGGCTTCGAGGGTTCGACACGTGGATAAGTGGCGTGCCTATCACCATTGGATCGCGCGCCTTTGGGGGTAAATTTCAAACATATCCCCCTGCCTTTTTGTATTTATAGTTTATTTCCAAAAATAAAAAGCCACGTTGTAAACAAATTGTATTATTTGCAGTACACCCCCTGGAGTTTTTATATTTGCATATTGGTCCCTCCGTGCCTCACGTACAGTCCCACGTGAGGCGCGTGATTTTTGCACTTAAACCCTGGCGGGTTCTGTTAATTGTAAACTGGCCCCAAAAATAAAAATAAATGTTTATTTCTGTTGTAATTTTTGCATGGATGCCCCTGAGAAATATTTTATTTGCAAAAATGCCCCTGCCAGGCCATATATTTTTTGTATGCTTTGTCCATTTATTTCATGTTTCATATTAATTCTTAAAATCTTGCAAAAATGGATATAAGCTCATGTTAACATGCTCTTGCATGCCATATTTTTAGATTTTAATTTAGTTGCATTTTGCATTTATTAAAAATCAAAAACATGCATTTTATCTACTATCTAACTTATAAAATACCAAAAAAATATTAAACCACCTCGAAAAATTCCAAAAAAAGTATCTATGGTCTATTCTTATCATGATTAAGTGTCAGTTCAAAAATCACTAAAAATCTCAAAAGAAAAATCTTAAAAATTCAAAAATACTCAAAAACTTCTAAAAAAATAAAAAATTCTAGAAAACCCTAAAAATTGCAAACTCAAGTTCTGTAGTTGCTATATTTTATCATCTTTCTTTAAAAAATAGCTGGGAAAAAATTTGTGGCTGTTTGATAATTTTAATTTCCATTTTACCCCCAGCCAGTAGCTTAATCCCTATTTTCCCTTATTCTGTTATTTAAAAATACCAAAAATCTGTTGAAAAATGCCCAAAAATCACAAAAACAGTAAAAAAATTATGAAAATCCCAAAAAGATTTTATTTCTATATTTTTGAGTATTTTTATATATTTTTATAAATATTTTATCACCCCTCTCTCCCCTTTGTATATATATTCCCCTTTTGAAAAAGAAAATTAAAATATATATATATATATCTATATATTTATATACATATTTATTAAAATATAAAATTCTAAAATTAAACTAAAAAAAATATTATTTGTATATATATTTATCTATATCTAATGTATGTATTTTATGCTATATACCTACCCTCTAGGGATATATATACATCTTTATATTTATATTCTATAAATTATATATATATTACATATCATATTATTATAAAAAAATTAAATAAAATAAAATAAAAAAAATCTAAAAAAATACAAAGATAAAAACCCACAAAAATAGGCTTCACACATGGATGACTCTGTGGTACATGCACATCATAGGCTATTGCATTTTTGTATTGCTCTCTGTGGTTCGACCTCTACATACTTAGTCACTGTACATTTTATGGTAGAGTAATAAATATTAATTCACACTTTTTGGACTTAATTTATTTATTCTTTTATTGTGGGTTAATTGCTGATTAACATGGGTATTCTGCGAGCGGTCGCCTCAGCGACACTATATTTATATCATTCATAGTGACCCTCACGAGATATCGTGTTATCAGATGGCGCCGTTGCCGCGGAGCAATGATCATAGCCTACTTTATTTTGTCATCCATATGTAAAATTTTTGATTCATCATTGATTTTGTGAGCAGCTATGTCTAATGTAATTAATCACCATGCTTCATTGATTTATTTATTGTGATTAATTCTTGCCTGCTTTATTCTATTGAATGAGCTATACTAATTCAATTTCTTTGTGACTTTGATGCGAGGGCCCGCCACGCGAGGATGGCTTCTTAGGGAGCCAAGGCAGCCAAGCTTGGAGGAGGGTGGTCTTTACCTCATGACCATCTAGAGAGAGCATCAAGGAAGCAAAGAGATGGGGATTAGATAGGGCTAGAACACTTAGGATTATTTTCGTAATTTATGGTGAGAGAGAGACAATTTTGGCATGTAATAATTAACAGGACTCTCCTCTTCACAATGAGGTCCAGTGCCCGGGTGATTATTCACCTGGGGGCCTCATCGCGGTTTTCCGAGTTTTCATCGCTTTCTTTTCTTTGTTTTCTGAAGTTTTGAGCTTTCCACCTTTCTTTTACTTTGTTTTGTGTGCTTGGAGCCCCTAGATGTAGGTTGCTTGACTCGGTAGCTAGGTCCAAACATTAATAAGAATGCATGTTCCTATAGTCTACTTCGTATGGATCTAGTCAAACTTAAACAAGCCGTTCATTTGTCTCTTAGCCCTTGTGCCACAGCGAGCCCCGTAAAGTGCTATCTCCTAAACTCAAGTGTGTTGAGCAGAGGAGGGGTGAGCCAAGACCGAACCTTTTCCAGGCTAAAGATGAATGAGCGACTTATGGTTCTTCACGCTAATAGCAGCTAATGTTTAGGGCAATTTTGTGCCTTGCATACCGACATGTAGATAGGTTTAAAAATTCGGTTTTGCATACCGCATGGAGAGAGCTGGGATGCACTGTAAGTCTTCTAACTCAGCATGCATCATTCGGTTCAATGGTGGGATTTCCATCATGGAACCACTTGCACGGCTTTTCCGCTATCTACCTCTGATTTTGAGCACCTAGGACTTAAATGGAAATCTACATAAATGTTAGGCGCTGGTATGAAAACAGACTCAAAAAAAAGTGAAAACCCAAAAATTAAAACAAGGGGACTGCTAAATAAACTTTGACCTTAATTAAAATCTGTAATGGACTATCATTGTACCGGGTTCATAAAGCCCTCACTGTTTTCAGGTACCTTGGAGGGGGACCAAAACCCTACTCCCTTGAGCGAGTGTGACCCCCTAAGGATTAAAGCCAAAAACCCAGTCTGCAACTGCCTTGTGTATCGCCTGGATTTCCGAAGTAATGGCGCTTCTATCGTACGTAGGCGAGTAGGGCTTGGTAACCAATGATGACTCTTTGTTGTGTAGAGCATCGACCCTGTCCGAAGTATTGAGCATAGGCCATGCCTTCACGGGGGTGTCTGTCTCATTGTCCTGCGTCCGAGAAGGTTCTTGCATGCTCACGGGTGATTCTGTTGCGAGAAAGAACCGAAGTATTGGTTTTGCCTACCGGCTTCCTCTCTCTATTTCTTTGGCTGAGTAGGGATCCAGAAAGGGTTACAAGGACTCCAAAAAGTACAGACTATAGGTTACACAGGAGGAGGACAAGTACGGGATACTCTTCTGGCAGTACTCTCTCTCCTATAGGGTAGCGTACTAAGGACTTGTTATAAGATATGCCTGAAATCACAACTCTAAAAATGAAAAGATAATAAATAGCCGAACTTTCACGGCTTCATATGGCGTGAGTTGGTGAACCCGATTTTGTATTGCGTTTGTATGGATCTAGATTAAGGTTCAAAGATCAAGTCCCGCGCCTTTGCGTACATTTTTATCGTTTCTCCCTTTGACCACCCCGCTCAACCGAGCCTCTCTACTATTTTACACTCCTTTTATTCCTCGTTGACCATCGTATCTTTCATCCAACATCCGATCTTCTCTTGTACTTCGCGAAGTCGATCCATGGATGGTTTCCGTCGGGACCATGCCGACACCCACATCGATTCCATGGACTCAAATCCGCCAATAAGTTCGAGGCGATTCCCGAGAACCCGATCCGGACTTTGCGGATCGATCTCCAGACTCCTCATTTTCTACCTTTCTCTTGGCCACCCAATAAACTGGGATCACTTCTGTCCCGCTTTCGCCGTTGTGAATGGAAGTCGATTACAATCTACATCCTTTTCCATTCACAACATGCTGGGGTTGACCTGAATTCCAGCTTCATCACAGCAGTTGAACATTAATTGCAAGCGGTCTGATCAGGACTATCTCATTATGCAGATAGAAGATAGTGCGAGCCCTGGAGACTACTCCGGAGTTCATTTCGTCCGACTCAGACCCTGACATGGCTCCCGGAGGAAAGGGCAAGGGTCAGCAGCCACCACTACCAGAGTGATAGGTGCCAGATCAGAATCAAGTCAATGCACAAGTACTGGCATCTATCCAGGCCATCCAGCAGCAGCTGACCGAGCAGACCCTCACACAGACAACCTTTCAGGATATGTTGAATGATATGATGAACCGCGACGATGGAGGAGGAGGCAGACGCGGAGGAGGCAGGGGAGGAGGAGGTGGAGGTGGAGGTGGTGGTCCCGATGATGATGACCCTGAATTACCACCACCAAAGCCCACACTTAAAGAGACATACAATTCGGGAGACAACCAGATGACCGAGTGGATCCTCATTCCACCGGTACACGCTCACTTTGAGCTGAAGCCACAGTTCATTGCTCTTCTCCCAGCATTCCATGGAAATACCAATGAAGAGCCGTACATTCACCTACAACAATTTTCCCGCATTTGCCGCACTACCCACTATCCCAATGTCCCTCTAGACATTGTCAAGATGATGGCATTCCTATTCAGCTTACAAGACAAGGCCCTCTATTGGGTCAACCACCTGGGGAAGGTCGTGACGACCTGGGAGGAGTTGAAGTCTGCATTCCTACACAAGTATTACCCTCTAGGTCGGCTCAACCAGATGCGAGCCCGAATCAGTAATTTCTCCCAAGGACCCTATGAGTCAATACATGAAGCATGGGAGAGATTCACTGACCTGCAGGAGAAGTGTACCCATCATGATATTCCGAAGACCAGCTTGGTCCAGCACTTCTTTGGGGGACTGAACATTGAAAGCCAAAGGCTCGTTGATGCAGCATGTGGGGGCTCACACTTCAATAAGGATGAAGACGTAGTCTGGAAAATATTTGAAGAAATGGCCGAAGGAGAGTCCGCCCTCTCTTCATCCAAAGCATATCAGAAGCAGCCCTAGATCCTCCAGAAGCAAGTACACATGGCAGCGTCCAAGGAGGCAGAGAGAGATGAGAGCTCCAACCTCAGTATCATCGGGGGCCATCTCTCTAAAGTTGACATCATTGAGAAGCGATCACAAGACCTCGAAAAACTCGCTGTGATCGAGAAGAGGACCCAGAACTTATACAAGCTTGATCAGATCAACAAGTACCTTGAACTGTTGGTGGGCACCATCAACTCTGTTCAGTCGGCGACACCATCAGAAGCTCCCGCTGAGAAGAAGGACGAGCAGCAACCGCAGCATCAGCCTCAGCCGAGCCAGCAGCCACCGGCAGTCCAGCACGTGTACTACGTGCAAGCGCCCGACCAGGGCCAGTCGCACCAGCAGATGGTTGTGTACCAGGAAGAGTTCCTCTCAGGACCTGATCCAGTCTTCCCACCACCACCCCTGATTCAAGAAGTGAACGGGGTATGGACTAACGATGCACAGCCGACCCGTCCTACGGGACAACCCCAGGGTCAGCCACTTACCAACCGGCAGTACCACCAACCTCAGGGTGGTCATTTTGGGCAGTCTTCTTAGCCTCATCAGCAGTACCATCAGCCTCCCCAGTATGCAAACCAATGGAGGCAGAATTTTCCATACCAGCAGCAGCCGCAGTACCGTCACCCACAGCCATTTCAGCAGTATGCGGCTGCCCAACCTCAACCATACCAGCAGTATCCTCCTCCCTCGTATCAACAACTTCAACTTCCTGCACCACCTCAGCACCACCAACAACAGCCTCCACACCCATCTATGCAACAACAGCGTGGTCTGCACGCTGAACCCACTGAAGTACCCCCTGCGAACCCCACCATGGATTGTCTGGCCCTGCTTGTGAAAGGGCTAGCGGAAATGACCAAGCGGCTTAATGACCTGACTGCCACCCGAACTACCATTCCGGCTCAGGTCGAAGCCAACCCCAATAATTTCAAGAAGAAAGAGCAGGTAGATTGTGATGTCCTGTCCGAGTCTGATAATGATATTACTTTTTATTCTAATGTTGTTACTCTCAGGAGCGGTAGGGCCTTGCCTCCGCCTGCTACTAAGACTGGGGTGAATAAAGAAACAGGTGGATCGTCATCTTCCGCATCAGCCCAACCGCAAGGCACTTGGTTGGAGCGTATCAGACCTCTGAGGGATAAATCCAGCTTTGTGTTCACACCACATCTATCTGGAAGAAGATGCCAAGCCGTCCCGCGAATTCCAAAGAAGGCTGAACCCTAACCTTTGGGACGTCGTCATGAAAGAAATAACGAAATGGTGTGACGCAGGCTTTATCTATCCAATCTCCGACTCCAAATGGGTAAGCCCACTGCATGTAGTTCCGAAGAAATCCGGGCTGACCGTGGTTACAAATGACAAAGGAGAGGAAATTTCCACTCGGGTACCAAATTTCTGGCAGGTGTGTGTTGACTACCACCGTCTTAATGCAACAACTAAGAAGGACCACTTTCCCTTGCCATTTATCGTTCAAGTTCTGGAAAGATTAGCAGGCAAGGAGTTCTTCTGCTTTTTGGATGGGTACTCTGGGTACAACCAAGTGGCAATCGCCCCTGAAGATCAAGAGAAGACTAACTTCACTTGCCCGTTCGGCACCTGCGCCTTCAAGAGAATGCCCTTTGGATTATGCAATGCACCTGCAACTTTCCAAAGATGCATGTTAGCAGTCTTCGCCGAGATGGTAGGCAGTTTTCTCGAGGTGTTCATGGACGACTTCTCTGTCTATGGTGATAGTTTCGATTCTTGTCTTGAGCACCTAGATAGAGTGCTTCAGAAGTGCCGAGAAGTCAATCTAGTGCTTTCATGGGAAAAGAGCCACTTTATGGTCATTGAAGGCATTGTGCTGGGTCACGTCGTTTCCAAACGTGGCATGGAAGTCGACCCGGCAAAAGTGGATGTTATTTCAAATCTCCAGCCACCTCAGTCAGTGAGGAATGTGAGGTCATTCCTGGGGCATGTGGGATTCTACAGGCGATTCATCAAGGATTTCAGCCGCATTGCCCGACCTCTAATAGAACTTTTGTGCAAGGAAACAGAGTTCAATGTAGATCAACATGTCCTCCTTGCTTTTAATCAGTTGAAGGAGCTTATCACTCAGGCTCCAATCTTACAGCCGCCAGACTGGATTCTTCCTTTTGAAATAATGACCGATGCGTCAGACTTTGCAGTCGGGGTTGTTCTTGGGCAAAGGAAAGAGAAAGCGCCCTACGCCATTCACTATGCCAGCAGAACATTAGATGAAGCACAGAGAAATTATACAGTGATAAAGAAAGAATTGCTGGCTGTGGTTTTCGCCCTTGAGAAGTTCAGATCCTTTTGTTGGGATCAAAAGTCACAATTTTTACAGACCACTCTGCTATCTGGTACATACAGCAGAAGAAGGATGCAAGCCGAGACTGATTCGTTGGATCCTTCTCCTCCAGGAATTCGATTTGGAAATCAAGGACAAGCCTAGAGTTCAAAATGTGGTAGCAGACCATCTCTCCAGAATAGAGCAGCATGAGCCTCCTCTGAACAATGCACCTATCACAGGAACCTTCCCTGACGAATCAATCCTTGCAGTGGATTCTCTTCCTTGGTACGCAGATATAGTCAACTACCTCGCCTCTGGGGTAACACCACCGGATTGGACGAAAAATCAGAAGAACAAATTCATGTCGACCATCCGATTCTACCAATGGGAAGATCCTCTTTTATTCAGGGAAGGAGTGGATTGCATTTGGCGCAGGTGCATCCCTCAGACAGAGCAATCTAGTGTCCTCGAGCATTATCACTCGCTCGAATCTGGTGGACATCACTCTGGAGATCGTACGGCAGCTAAAGTACTTCAGTGTGGCTTCTGGTGGCCCACTTTATTCAAGGATGCAGCTGAATTTGTCAAGCGATGTATTGACTATCAGAGACTGAAAGGTACACTCACGGCAAAAGATTCAATGCCCCTGAAAATCATTCAGATAGCAGATGTTTTCGATGCATGGGGCATTGACTTCATGGGACCTTTCCCTAACAGTCAAGATTTTGAGCACATCCTCCTTGTCGTCGATTACGTGAGTCGTTGGGTTGAAGCTATCCCCGCTCGAGCCGCCGACAACCAAACAGTATGCCAGTTCCTGAAGAAGAACATAATTTCGCGGTTCGGGATACCGAAAATTCTCATATCAGACGGGGGTAGCCACTTCATTAACAAAGAGGTCAAGAAGTTAACGAAGGAGTACGGCATCGATCATCGTGTCACGTCTCCTTACCATCCTCAGACCAATGGCATGGCAGAGCTATCAAACAGAGAAATCAAGACTATCCTGTAGAAACTTGTTAGGCCAAACAGAAAGGACTGGTCTCAACTCTTGGACTCGGTCCTATGGGCTTACCGAACCGCCTACAAGTCTCCCTTGGGCATGTTGCCCAATCGTCTTGTATATGGGAAGCCGTGCCATCTGCCCGTGGAATTAATTCACAAGTCTTTATGGGCAATCAACAGTTGTAATTTGGACTCACGCAAAAGTGGTCAGAAGAGGAAAGATGATCTGAACAGGCTCTTGGAATTCCGAGACTATGCATACGATAACACCTTGATGTACAAAGAGAAGGTAAAACGCTGGCATGACCGGCACATCAGATGAAAGACCTTCGATGTTGGACAGAAAGTGTGGTTATTTGATGCAAAGTTGCGGATCTTCCCGGGCAAATTAAAGAGTAAGTGGACAGGGCCATTCCGAGTTTGTGAAGTGCGTGACAATGGAAGTATTGCTATATCAGAATTGTCCCCTGACGCACGGCCCGTCATCGTCAACGGTCAACTCTTGAAGCCTTATCTTGAACCAGATGCATTCTTGGCCGTTGTAGACTCCATTCAGCTAGTGCACCACGAAGACATTTCCACAACTGCTGAAGCATCAGAAGATTCAGACGATGTACTCCAACCACTGTTTATCTGATTTTCTTCTTTTCTTCTTTTCCTTTTCTAGTTTCTCTTTGTATCAAAAAGGTGCCGCCCTTGTAGACAGTTTTCTATACTTAGGACGTACTTTGTCCTAAGTATAGGGGGGATGTGCACCACGAGTTTTTCATTTCATTCCGATCCTCTCCATTGTCTCCTCTTCTTGTTTATACTTAGGAGTATCTTACCCTAAGTATAGGGGGAGACAATCTGAGTACGATCTGTGTATTCCCACCCTTGACCCTCCCCGCTTTTTGTACAGTCTGCTATACTTAGGATTATTTGATCCTAAGTATAGGGGGGACGGTCAACTTCTCATTCATTCATTTTTCATTCATATATTGTTTCGACTTGTCTATACTCAGTACGAGTTATGTCTTCTCTTTTCTTTTCGATCTATGAGGACATAGCTCAAGCTAAGTATAGGGGGGTCGTATATACCATGTATATACTATAAGCCATAACTCATACTGAAAAATAAAATATCACCTTAATATAAAGTATAATGGAAAAAGTAGTTCTATAATAATAAAAGATGATTGTGAGCTCCTCAGACTCTTTGTACTTGTACTGATTATTAAGTCAGGAAAAGTGTTTTCTGCAAATTATTCTCTTTGAAAAATCTTTTAAAAATTGCATGAAAAATATGTGTACAAGTATTCAACCTTTGCAAAATCAGTTTTGTGTGTAAAATTTCTTTCTTTGAGTGAAACAAAAACGTGTGAAAATCAGTATGCAAATGATTGAAAAATTAGTGTGTCAAATGGCTTTGAAAAACTTATCTATTCTATGTGAAAAACCTTTGTAAAATTATTTTCAAATACGTGAACATGTTTGTCAAAACTAGTTTGGACTATAGTTTTCAAAATTCTTTGGAAAATGATTCTCAAGTAAGTCTGAGGAGTCTACACAAAAGTCTCTCATACAAAAATAAGCATAATCCCAAATAAAGCTTATAAGAGCCAAAATCATACTATACAGCAAATACAGTTTCCTTCTTTTGTATATACTGATTAATAAATCAGGTTAGATACCTATACAGTACGATTTGAAAAATAGTGTGAACTGTTTGAAAAATTTGCTGTGAAATGTTTTCAACATGTGCAAAATTGTTTGGATTGCAAAACTTTTCTTTGTGTGGAATAAAGGATTTGAAAAAACTGTGTGCAAATGTTTTGAAAATTGTTTGTCAAAACTATTGTGAAAAATATATATATATAGTGTGAAAAATACCTGCAAAAATAGTTTTCAAACGTGTGTAAATGCTTGCAAAAATTATCGTGTACTATAGTTTGCAAAATTATTTTCAAAACTAGATCCGAGAAATAAAAGCATCAATACAAACACTTGTAAATCAAATACATCAAATTCTTTCTATACAAGCTGAATAAAGTACGCCATTAAAACCTGTAAAGTCTTTGAAAGTCCATACCTTTTGTAAATAAGGCGGTACGCCCGTAGAAATAATTGTATGTACCTTTTTGTATGTGTTAAGTTTTTATTTTATTTGCAAAAATTCTTTGTGTAAAAACATTCTTTGATCCTTTTAAATTCTTTGCGAAAAATTGCATCATTTATTGTGCATAGCATAAGCATACCATTCATATTCTTTTTGAGTGAGCTTGATGATTGAATGAGTCTAACAAAGTCTCAAATTGGAGCTTGGTTGGACCTTACCGCACCTAACTGCACTGGAACCTTATGGGAACTAGGTTTAAGGTACTTCAGGCCTACGCATACTTAATTCTTTGAAAAATCAGGGCTGGGTTCAAGTCACCTCAGTGGACTAACTAGAACTTTTCGAGAGACACGCATGACTCTTGCCGACCGTGACTTAACTTGGACACTTGCACCTTTCACTTGGCTCAACTCAGTTGGAGTGGTGAGGGGGTTGGATTTGCCAGTCTGAGATGCACACAGGTGGAAACATTCGTCCTCGTCTAGGGAGGGAAGTGCACCCCAACCTGGTCCAATAGACATGAGGTCTAAAGACAGGAGATTGTGGGTTGCGATAAAGCTTCAAAAGAGGGATTGTCTACTGGCTCAATAGGAAAAACTCCTTATGTAAATGCTGCTGTGAATAGTATGTTGAAAAAAAATATGGTCAGTCCTGTACAAAAATAAAATGCCTGCAAAGTATGTACATATGTTGTAAAGTTAATAAGCAAGCTTGAGTTCCAAAGTCAAATATGCGAGCCTGCAGCTGGATGACTTGACTACACTGGTCTTGCATCCTAGGATAGGTAGCTACACTGGCTACCGTCCATTCTTCTCTTCACCCACTCCTCTTGAGCTAGTTGCCACTTGAACTTAGAAGGGAATACCCCGCTCCTCGAGGAAAGAGCTGTTGGATTGGGGGATCATTGGGTTGTCATTCTGGAGAAGTCAGTTCCTTTGTCATTTCAGTTGGGGAGAGCCACTATCACTTACACTGTACAAGTCAGCTTCATAGTTATAAGGGTTTGCGTATGATGTAGACCAGTTCTGACCAGGCTATTGAAGTGGGTTGAACTGAGTTCTGTGACTATCGAAAGCTGTTGTATTTTAGAGCTGGTTCCCGACTAGGTTCCACACACATCTACACCCAAGGTCTGACAGGAGCTCCAAATTCAGTTTTTATAAAGACATGCATTGCACTGAAAGCACCCTTATTCACTCTATCTTTCTTTAAATTCTCCTTTTTCTTTTCTTTATTCTTTTTGTACTTATTGCATAAGTGTTTGCTAGGGACTAGCAAAGGCAAGTATAGGGGGGTGATGAATCTCCATTTCATCACCTTTATTCTATCATTTTGGCCTCAAAAACCCCAGCAAATGCATGTAAAGAGCATCAAATTGTACATAATAGCATTCATCATTCATTGTATTAATGATACATTAAATAATGTGTTTAATGCCAAAATTATAGAATAAAGAAAAGAAAAGAAAAAGGAATAAAATATTGAAAATATTTTATGACCCTAACCCCGAGACCAAGCCCAGAATGGAATTGGTCGACAAGGAATAAAGTAGGGGGAGATAAGGGCCGGTGTACAATAAATACCTCATTTATTCATGCATTTCTTTATGCATATTTGACACCTATTTTGTATATAATTATTCATTCATCAAATAAAGAAACTTTGTTCATGAAAGTTGTAGATAATAATGTAAATAAAAATACAAAATTGAGTTTGTGTAAAAATAATACTCAGTGTACATTTTATACACAGAATAAAAAGCCAAAATCTCAACTTCACAGACCCATATCCTGCAAATAAAAACTCCAAATTACCCAAACTCACCTTTAATTGTATATGGCTTTTCAAGAACTATTTAATAAAATTGGTTTCATAATTTTTGGAGTCCATCTGCAAAAGTTAGGTTTTTGGCCTTCATTGTGCAGCCTGCCTGATTAAAATATTCAATATATTCATTGACCATTATTTTTAGCAAATTATATTTTTAGAATTTTGTAAATAATGTATATAATACATGAACATACTGAAATTAGAATAAAACTAAAGGGTATTTACAAAATAAAATAAGTAAATGCAAGATAATAGGCAAAATACCTATGATCCAATATGTACATAAAGAAAAAGGGAAAACATTCTTTAATTATTTTCTTTTCTCATATTTTTATAATGTTGTACATATTATACATAATATATTAAAAATACAAATCCAAAATAAAAACCAAGAAAATACATTAAAATAAATAAAGTATACATAATATATAGGTAAAATACCTATAAGTATAACCACATATACATATACCTATTTATTTAAAAATATAAATAAACTCATAAAAATTAAATAAAAATATATTTATACTCATAAAAACAAGTTATAAATTTATAAATAAACAAATAAAATAATAAAATAAAAATAAATAAAATAAAAATAAATACATAAAAACATACTTATAAATACATTATTAAAATAAACCCGTAACAAAACACTTCAAAAAAATAAATAAAAATCGTAAATAAATACTACATTAATTAATAAACATTTTTTATTTTATAAATAAATTCTAATTAATTCATTTGCTACGTGTAATAAATGGGTCAAGATCGGTCTGACGTGGGCCAATCAGAGGCCAGGGACTGTTGACCTCTGGTCAACTCCCCCTTGCGCCTCTGACTCCCGTCAGAACCATCAAGTCCCCTGTTTTCCTCCCATTTTCCTGCTCGACTCGTCCATCGTTGGCCATCGATGTCTTCAGACAAAATGATCTTCGATCATTGTACATCACCGCCACCAACCCAGCTCGGCCATCTAACCTGCCGATTTTTCGTGGTGCCCCGGTCAATAAGGGTACATACCCATGTCTATAAATAAATCCTTCGAACTCCTCTCCCATTTTGGTCTCCCTTCGGTCGCTTTCCACCCTCAATTCCAGCCCTTGGAGAACCCTCGTGATAGGGGGGTGCTCTTGGCAGTCTCAGACGGTCGGAGGAGTCGAATGAAGTGCCCACGGCCGCCGCTCGCCGGAGGTCCTTCTCCCTGGTCGACCACCAGGTATAAGAGCTGTTTTATATCGTTTTGTAGCTTAGTTGCAGTTTTTAGTCTTTAATCCAGTCTTTAGAGTAATTAGTAGGACCTTAGGTGCTCGATTAGACACAGATCGAAGTTCGCCGGAGTTCATCTCCGGCGAACCTCTCTACCCTGATCTACGCACTATCCGACCCCCCGCTTCACCTCATTTCATTTCCCTACGCGTTCTACGCTGAGCCCACGCATCAGATCATCTAGAGCTCCTCCAGCTCTACGAATTGAGGTCCATCTCCGCCGCTTCGCCAGACCTCACCACCCCCAGTTATTTCTTATCCCTTTAGCCTTAACCCCTGGTCGAGGAAGACCCCCTCGAGCCCCTCATTCTTTTGGTGCAGGTTAGAAGCTGAACGGAGCCCCCTGGGGTTAGATTCAATCCCCTACGAGGTTCCAGGACCCCCCTTTCTTCTCCGAGCTCGTTCAATCGATCTAGGGGATCCTGGACCTTCTGGAGTGCCTCGGACGGTGCGCGCCATCTCGCCTGACGTCTGGAACCCATCGTCAGCAACCTGGAGCATCTGGAGGCGGAGAAATCAACGATCGAAGCCAGGGAAGCCATCTGTTCTTCCCTGTTCTTCATGAGCAGCAGCCACCGTCGGATGAAGGAGAGGGCCCCAGATCTAATCAGGGCCGTCCATGTAGCAGATGCCTCGACCATTCGATCAGACTTCAGATGCAATCTCAGCCGCAAATCATCGAAGGGGTATCGGGCTTCGAGGGCTCGACACGTGGATAAGTGGCGCGCCCATCGCCGTTGGATCGCGCGCCTTTGGGGGTAAATTTCAAACATATCCCCCCGCCTTTTTGTATTTATAGTTTAATGTTAAAAATAAAAAGCCACGTTGTAAATAAATTGTATTATTTGCAGTACAGCCCCTGGAGTTTTTATATTTGCATATTGGTCCCTTCGCGCCTCACGTGGTCCCACGTGAGGCGCGTGATTTTTGCACTTAAACCCTAGCGGGTTCTGTTAATTGTAAACTGGCCCCAAAAATAAAAATAAATGTTTATTTCTGTTGTAATTTATGCATGGATGCCCCTGAGAAATATTTTATTTGCAAAAATGCCCCTGCTAGGCCATATATTTTTTGTATGATTTGTCCATTTATTTCATGCTTCATAATAATTTGTAAAATCTTGCAAAAATAGATATAAGCTCTTGTTAACATGCTCTTGCACGCCATATTTTTAGTTTTTAATTTAGTTGCATTTTTGCATTTATTAAAAATCAAAAACATGCATTTTATCTACTGTCTAGATTATAAAATACCAAAAAAATATTAAACCACCTCGAAAAATTACAAAAAAATTATCTGTGGTCTATTTTATCATGATTAAGTGTTTATTCAAAAATCACTAAAAATCTCAAAAGAAAAACCTTAAAAATTCAAAAATACTCAAAAACTTCTAAAAAATATAAAAAATTCTAGAAAACCCCAAAAATTGCAAACTCAAGTTCTGTAGTTGCGATATTTTATCCTCTTTCTTTCAAAAATAGTTGGGAAAAAATTTGTGGCTGTTTGATAATTTTAATTTCCATTTTACCCCCAGCCAGTAGCTTAATCCCTGTTTTCCCTTATTCTGTTATTTAAAAATACCAAAAATCTGTTGAAAATGCCCAAAAATCACAAAACAGTAAAGAATTATGAAAATCCCAAAAAGATTTTATTTCTATATTTTTGAGTGTTTTTATATATTTTTATAAATATTTTATCACTCCTCTCTCCCCTTTGTATATATATATATATATATATTCCCCTATTGAAAAAGAAAATTAATATATATATATATATCTATATATTTATATACATATTTATTAATATATAAAATTCTAAAATTAAACTAAAAAAATATATTATTTGTATATATATTTATCTATATCTAATGTATGTATTATATGCTATATACCTACCCTCTAGGGATATATATACATCTTTATATTTATATTCTATAAATTATATATATATATTACATATCATATTATTATAAAAAAATAAATAAATAAAATAAAAAAATCTAAAAATATATACAAAAATAAAAACCCACAAAAATAGGCTTCACACATGGATGACTCGGTGGTACATGCACATCATAGGCTATTGCAATTTTGTATTGCTCTCTGTGGTTCGACCTCTACATACTTAGTCACTGTAGATTTTGTGGTAGAGTAATAAATATTAATTCACACTTTTTGGACTTAATTTATTTATTCTTTTATTGTGGGTTAATTGCTGATTAACATGGGTATTATGCGAGCGGTCGCCTCAGCGACACTATATTTATATCATTCATAGTGACCCTCGCGGGATATCGTGTTATCAGCATCCTTACCTCTCAACAATCACAATAGCCAAGCATACAATGAGGGATTTGCTCTCCCAAAACAAGTGTTAATTTTATTCAATCTTTTTGGTCAACTCTGATTAGCAGTCCCGATTTTAAGTTCGGTTATCACTTTATTAATCCACCAAAGCCTAACGGTCAGTCTTGATTTCCTTTTAACCTAAGTTTCAAAAACCAAGGGGGAAGGGAGTCAAGAAAAACCAATGCAAATAGTGAAATCAATGATGCATGCCCAGTTCAGAAGACTTACAATGATCCTCGCGCTCTACATGCGGGATGCAAGGCAGAATTGAATTTTTATACTATATGAGATGTAAATGAGAAAACCGTTCCTAGACATGCAGTTCTATTAGCGAGTGATGAACAAGTTAATTTTAACTAATAGCTATGTGGTTGATGAGCCGCCCGAATGACTAAGGTAAATCAGGTGTCACTAAGGTCGTTGTGACCTCAATCACTCGGGACTCAGAGCTCAATCAAGAAAAAAAAGAATCAGACCACCAATCGGAGATAAAAATCGATGAAAATCAAAATAACGGTCTCGCTATGATATTAACCTGGTATAGCACCCAGGGTCGAACTCAAGGAGCACGAGATGGCCTTGCGGCGTACGAAGTAGCCTAAAAATAAAGAAAATATAAACAAATATTTTTTTGGTGGATTTCTAATATTTTTATATTTTTTTGGGATTTTTAATAATAAAGAAAATAAGAAAACAATATAAACAAGCAACTTCAAGCAATTATTCAAACACCCAAAATTAGTCCAAAAATTCAAACAAAAATATTTTTATGTTTTATATATATTTTACTGTTTTTGGTGAATTTTTTATAATTTTATGATTTTTAGGGAATTTTCTAAAAATGAAATGAGGGAGAAAAACAGTGTTGTTGTCCAGCCAGGCTTCAAGGACCAAAATAGAATATATAATGTCCCTATCAAAGCCAGGAGGTATTTTTCATGCAAAGTATGAACAAAAAGGAAAATTCAGGAGAAAAGTTTGTGAATTTTTGAATTTTCTATGAATTTTTAGATATTTTATGGGTTTCTAGGGGGTTTTCAATTTTTATAATTTTTATAACTCCAAAAATAACCAAAAATGACCAGAAAATCAAATACACAAAAACACACAAAACCTACATTTTTTGTAATTTTTGAAAAGGTTTTAATATTTTTTATGAATTTTCAATCTGAACAGAGGCAAAAAGGGTTGTTTTTGAATTTTTAAAATACTAAAAAGCTCAAAAATGTACCCAAAAATTGGTGAAACTTTTACACATTGGTAGGAGCCACGTTTCCAATTTTCACTCAAATTGGATTAATTTTGCTATTTTATTAAAATAAAAAACACACAAACAGTGCACAGGGACCTAGTTGTAATAAAAATAAGTCCTAGTGCTGGAAAGGTAACAAAATCAGAAGCTCAGGGGGTCCTCGTGCAATTTCACCAAGTTCCCACGTGTGTGGCACGTGGGCTAGGCACAGAAGGACACAAATGTAAAGAAACTTAAGTCCACGGGCTTGTTAGCAACAGGTGCTAAAAGCCTAGGGCATAAGTTGCAAAATACCCAATCAAATTCAACACATGTCGAATAACATCATTCACAGGGGTATAAGTGGAAATAACAGAAAGTATTTCTCATTTATTAACACATCAGAACTACAACCCAAAACATGCAAATTTACCAACAAACCACGTGACGAAGCACGTGTCTCACATACACAGGGGTAAAAATGCAAATAAACTAAACAACAAGGTCCTAAGTGCAAATGTTCCAAAATAAAATGAACTCTATAAAAAATTTACAGGACTAAATGATAAAGACAAAACAGAGGGGGGCCTAAGTGATATTTACCCCTTATTATCCGAGGGTTGAGGATGCGCCACGTGGGGTATCTAACGGCAGCGGGTAGCGGCGCCTCAACGAAGGGCCTCGGCTTTGATCGGACGGTGGAGGGCTCGTGGAGGATCAGACGGCTACGGTACGCTGTGGCTAACCCTTCATCGGGAAGGACGGTCAAAATCTAGCCTTAGATGATCGAATGGTGGTCTGCTGCTCCTCAAATGGACGCCGTGGATCACAACTGGAGCTCAAGGCTGAATGGACGGCTGAGGAAGGTCCTCCAAGAATAGGTGGCCGGCAAACTTCGCCGGCCCAGAACTCACGCCGGATGCCTCCTCCGCTGCTGCTAAGGTGCGGAATGGGTCCGCCTTGACGTCCCGCAGCTGATGCGCCTCTCCGATGAGGCCGGCGACCACCGGAGTGGCTCGGCGACGGCGGTGGCCTGGAGCTCCTGTGCTCGAATGCTTTGACCCTCAGATGGGCCTCTTCGGACCTGGAAAACACCACAGGAAGACTCCTGGGTCGAGGGCAAACTGCCTCGACCCAGTTAGAGGCGAAATGGGTGGCTGGTGCGTCGGGGTGGAGGATCTCCGGCTATGCGACGGCGAGGGAGATCGATTCCCACTTCCGGGGCGAACTGGGTTGGATGAATGGGCGTAGAACGTGAAGAGGGATATGGAGATAATGATGGTCGATTTGGATGGTCGAAACGATGGTCGGAATGGAACTAATCGATGGTCGACGGCGAAAGATGGATTTGAGCGAAAATGGAAATTTGAGAAAACTAGGAAGGATTAGGCTTACCGGATGGGTGGATTCGACTATGGAAGAGCTCCTGGAGCTCCTGGTCTTCGCCTCAAGGGACGTCGATGCCCGAGGCTCGAGCGCTGCTCCTGGGCGGCGCACGGCGGCGAAACATCGCCGGATCAGTGACGCGGTGGTCCTTTCCTCTCTTCGACACCGCCAATCGGAAGCTGCCACTCTAACGATCAGGGTGGAGGTCACGAGAATAAGGGGCAGCGCCAAAGATGAGTGGAAAGGTATGGCGGAGCTGGGGTTAAATACGTCTAGGGGTTCGAGAAGATGGGAGTCGGGCAGGTGATTCGGAGCTCGGACCCCGATGCAATCCTCCGGGCGTGGATCAGAGAAGATCAAGGAAGGATTAGGACCCGGGGTTTGCGGTTTTGGTGTTAGGATCAAGGCACGATAATTGGGAGAACTCGGGTCGGGGCGACAAGATCCGGCTCTGGTGGTCCTGGGGGGAGAGTTGACCGGGGGTCAACATCCCCCGTGGACCAATCAGAGCATGCCATTTATTAAACATTTGGAAATTAAATAAAAAATAGTAAATGGCCGAATTTGGAAAAAGTTAAAACATGAAAAATATTTCTTTATTTTTAAACTATTTTCTGTGATATTTATTTATTTTTTTGAAAATAAAAAAAAGGTATTTACAAAATAGTATTATTATATATAGGTATATACAATATTGTATTTTTGATTTCTAATTATTTATTTTTGTGCATTTTATTCCAATTTTATATTTTATTTATTTATAGAATAAAATTTGGAATAATTTGGTATTTTTATTTTATTTTTGTTATTTATTTACGAGGGCTAAATAAATACTTTTATTTATATACATATATCGTATATATACAATGAAGGCTTTGATTTTTATTTTTATTTATTTTTATTTTATTTTTATTTTTATGATTTTTATTTTATCTATTTACAATATGGAGTAAGGAATATGTACAAATTTTTGTGGAATTTTATTGATTTTATTACAAGATGAAATAAATACATATGTGGTTTATATACACATGGCCTATGTACAAGGATGAAGGAAATTTTTATTTATTTTTAATTTTCTCATTTTTATTTTGATTTTATATTTACAACTATATACATATAAATACATACCCATTTTTATTTGAATAAGCGGAAAATAAATTTTATTTTATTTACAGGTATATGTACACCAATGAGCTTCCTTATCTCTCTCTACTTGGGTTCTTTTTGCGATCAGGCCCATGCTGAGCCCTCCCTTGGGATTTGGTCGCTCAATATTTATTCTAAATATCTCCCTCTTTTTCTTTTATTTCTTTATTCTTTTATTTATGCACAAAAACATGCTAAAAATGCATATTTACACAATGCATGCTATTTGACAATTATTGTTATTTACAGATATCTACATGTGTTTTGCATGGGTTTTGTAGCTAAAATAAAAGAATAAAGAGTGATGAATGGGTATTCATCAGTGGTCTAAGTACGTCTCGTTAAAAGTGATGTGTGGTCCTAAATATTACGAACACACGCAATAAAGATATTCTAATAAAAATACTCTAAGAGCTGCGAGTGCTAGTCCTATTCTACGTCAAGCAACCACACGACCACGAATGGATCAAATGTCCAGTCTGGATACAAGCACGTGCTCTCAAATAATAGTCGTTGTAAATAAGCAAATTACCTAAATTATTATAACACAACATTTACAAAAATTTACAAAAAAATGAATTGCTCTCCAAAAATAAATTAATTCTCCTTGATATTCAGCAGTTGGCGCGCGTCACGTCCATCGACTTCTGATGCACTCCATGTCCACCGGACCCTCGCAAGGAAAATAAAATTTATATTAGAGAGATAAACAACAAAATATATACAAAAATGAGAAGAAAAATAATTGAGAAAAAAGAATAAAAAATGGATTAATTATAAGATGGCTCGAGGATCGGACTACTGAGTGAGAAAAAACCAAAATCTATTTTTATTAAATTAACCCCTAAGTCGTTTTCCTCCCTAACAAGATGCCATTTGATCGATTGCTGATCACTAGACTTAATTTGGACTCATTGTAATACGTGTACTTAGTGAATTAGTCAGAATTGAGAGAAGAATCTCCGTAAAGAGTGTCTCGACTTGAATTTATATCCCGAGCAAGTGCGGAGTCGAATATAGGGAGGCAAAGGAACAACGTCGGGTTAATTCAGAAAACTTAGTTCTAGGATTTCAGATCGATTTTTTTGTTGTTTGGATTTGATTTATTTTAATTTTAATTTTTTTGTTTTCTTTAAATAGGTAATTATAATAAAAGGATGAAGAGATGCGTTGGGTGAGTAAAACAAATGGATATGTGTGGTGAAGGCGGTGATATGGAATAAACAAATGAAGGCGTGTGGGTGATTATGTGGTGGCGTGATATAAAAAACATGCAACAAAAAATGATAAAATGAAAGGGTACTACCTAGGATGAAAGCATGCACCTATAGTGTGATCACGAGAAGCATGGTCTTCGCTTGAATCGCCGACGAGCGATGAGCTCAGACAGCGTGCGGATGCGACTGCGATGTTGGCCAAGAAGCCAATGGATCTCATTGGAGAGAGGACCGTCATCGCTCGACTGTGGTTGTGTCGCTGTCACCGATTCAACTCTGGGAACTAGGCTCTCCTCACATAAAGATGGATCAAGTGCAAAATGAGGAGGATGGGATGTATATAAAGAGAAAAAAATGAGAAGTTATGAAAGTGGTGGAGGGGAGGTTAATAAAATGGTGGAGTTGAATTAGAAGTTAGAAAAAATGGTGGAATATTGGAGTTGAATGCGTGGTTATTGTAGAGAATGGAAATTAAATAAAAAATAAATAGTGGCCTACTTTAAATAAGAGAATAAAATAGATAAGAAAATTAGAATGGAAGATTTACAAAAGTAGGTCCATAAAAGCACTTTGTACATGGAATTTTTTTTACTTTTCTAGTTTTAGTTTTTTTTGTATTTTCAATAAAAGATATTTACAAACTAAAAATAAAATAAAATACTAGAAATAAAACAAAACACAAAAATGATTTTTTGGATTTTTAGTAATTAAGAAAAGTAAAATAAAAAAGGGGGAAACAAGAATATGTACAATAGATACAATGTACACTTAGGTCCCAAAACCCAAATTTTGCGAACGAGCTCCGATTTTAATGAAATCACTTTCATTGGATAGATAACTTTCTAACCTAAACTTTAAAAGTTTGAGTGAATTTGGAGTTCATACGGAGCGAAAATTTGGCTGGGAATTTGGACTTTATGACTTTTTATCTTTGGGATCTAGGAGTATTTATTTGATGTGAAATTTATTTTGTCTTTTTGTATTTTTATATACAATTTTATGAACAAGTCAGAGAAAGAATTAGCCAAAAAGGAGTTGAAATGAATTTATTAAAAATACATGAAGTTTTAGGCTATTTATAGGTAAAAAACTCCTTTATTTAGTGGCTTTTTATTATTAATTTATTTTGCACAATATAATATATAATAATTAATGTATTTTATTTATAAGAGTCATTTGATTAATTTATTGATTTTATGGATATTTATTAGAGACTTTACTCAGGGATTTTGCTAAGATCAATATATTGAGATGATGAATCGGGGATTCATCACGGGGTAAATTGCTACTATTCCCCTCTGCTTTAGTACTTTAAATTAGGTCCTATAAATATTTTTATTAGTATAACTTTTTATGTAAAAGTTGTACTAAAGACCTCAAGCTTCACTCTATTTACAATTTGGTCCATGTCTACAAAACCTCACATGTTGTCCCACATGAGGCATCTTTTGAAATATTTGCAATTCATACCCTATACTTCATGGACCTATTTTGAAATCAAATGTATGTTCTTTTCATTGCAAATCGGTCCCTGTAAACTACAATTCTATTTTTGTATTTATTTTCTTTTATAAATATTTTTCTTGCTCCAAAAAATGTAGGAAAATTTATTTTAGTGCATGACATCTTGTTGAATGATATATTTTTCTCATGGCATTTTATTGAAATTTCCTATTAATTAATAATACAAAAAGACATTTTTATTCTCTTTTTTATTGTGAAAATTACAAAAAATATCAAAACACTTCTAAAAATACCAAAAAATATATATTAGGTGTACTATTATATATTCTACCATATATCCAAAAACAACAAAAATATAAAACCAAAATATTAAAAATTACAAAATCCTAAAAATACTAAAAATAGTAGAAATTAATTAAAAATCTAAAAATATTATTTCTATCTTATATTTTGCTTTATAATATATAACATAAATAAAAAATAGTTTTGGGAATTTTGGAGACCATTATCTATTTTTAAAACCCATGACATTTTGGTTATTTTATTTCATTCATTGTTTTGTATATTTTGTTACTTTAAAAAATACATAAAAACTAGCAAAAATCCTATAAAAATTATCAAAGATAGTGAAAAATATTAAAAACAAAAAATATTTTATTTTCTATATTTTGAGTATATTTATTTATATTTAAAAATATAAAACCCTATATACTATGTAATCTATGTATTACTTATTTTAAGTATATTATCATTATTATATATATATATATTATATTTTAAAAATAAAAAAGAAGCTAAACATTTTCAAAATTTAAAAGAAAATAAAAATATAAAAAATACAAAACTCTTGAAAATCCATAAAAAGTCACACATGATTAGATTCCCACAAAAATTCAGAAAAGGAATAAAATACAAAAAATATATATGTATTATTAATTACCACTAATTATTAATAATTATAGATGTCATATGTTGTTCTTAATGATTCGACCCCTACACTTGTATAATCTATACACATTTTTTAGGGTATAATAAATTTCACCTCACATATTTTCATTGTGTATATTATTCGTGTGTTGATTGCTTGTTGATTCAGAATGTTTAAGTACCGAGTGCCGAGAGAGGGTAGATAAATCGATTGTCGGATCTTATTAGTTGGACACTGCGGGATACTCCAAGACCGGACATTAGGTATCTCGAGCTATTCATCAACAGCCTCTGGTGGCCTACACCATTAGAAGATGCTACAGCTTATGTGAAAGGTCGCATTTACCGTCAAAAATTGGTAGGAACCATTAGTTCAAAAGATTTAATTCCACTCAAGTTCATCAAAATCTCAGATGTATTTGATGCTTGGGGTATTGACTTCATACACCCATTTACTAACAGTCAGGGACATGAATACATCCCATTTGTTGTTGATTATGTTAGTCCTTTGGTGGAGGCTATTTCCACCCAATCCGTAGATAACCGTACTATTTGTTGCTTTCTCAAGGACAACATTATTTCACGGTTCGGAATTCTCGAGATTCTCATTTTAGTTGAGGTTAGCCATTTCATTAATAGAGAAGTCAAAAAGCTTGTTAAGGAATATTGTATTGATCATCATTTCGCATCAACTTACCAACCAAAATTGAATGGCTTGACCGAGTTATCCAATAGGGAGATATAGAGAGTTGTCGGAGTTTGATGCTCTCTTGAAACTTTTGGGTATTTCATGCCATGCATAATTAGGCTCATCAGGTCACTTCCCTATTTTGTTGCGGAGTTCGGTTCCAATGACAGAACTTTCTTAGTGGGAACGATGTATCCTGTTCCCACCTGCCCCCTGCCTGCTCCGCACCAAAAACCTAAACAGAACCCCCCCCCCCCCCGTAGGACCTACGACGCCTCCACCATCTTCCCCGTCTCTCATGGACCCTCACCTCTTATGGCAGTATGTTTGTGGAAACGTAGAAGCCCCTTCTGCATGCAGGTTGTCCTACATCGCATCGGTACTCATCGACGACCAAGAAGTCACCCTCCTTTTAAAAAGATGATATTACTTCCATGGATGCGAAATGGACCAACACTTTGGTTGTCTACATCCTTAGCAACCGTCCTTTAGTCAAGCTCGTCCATGCCTTCATCGAAAAGGTATGGAAGCCGCTTGGAACTTTCCAACTCATCCCCTGCCCAAATGGTTTTTTCTACCTTAAATTGTTCTCAAACAATGATTGCTCTCGGATTTTGGATGGAATGCACTGGCTTTTCCAGGGCTGCTTTATGGTTATCCACCGATGGGAGGTCGGTTCGTTCTTGAAGAAAGACCTGTCATCGGAAATACCTACTTGGGTCAAGTTCCACGGACTAAGTCTAGGCCACTACTCGGATGTTGTCCTGAACAAGCTGGCCAGCATCCTTAGCATGCTGCTCTTCAAGGACGCTCGTATGGCGAGAGGGGACATGGAGGATTTTGCCCGCTGCTGCATCTCAATCAATGCGCTAAAGCAATTCCTGAGCACATTCTGCTCGTGCTGTGCTCAGGAAGTTGTTCCCTTATCAAAGTGGAACTTGAGTGGCAGTCGAGGAGATGCTCCAAATGCATCACCTTTGATCACAATACAACTTCATGCTCCTTCTTCAAACCTGGTTCTTATGACTTTGATCCATCCTCCAACAATGCTCCATCAGACTCTACGGAGGCCCCTACTGCAGAGGCTCCTACTGCGATGGGGCCTTGCTCTGATCGGTTTTACACGGAAACTTTATTCAAAATGCACCAAAAAGATGATGTTGCAAACATAAATACTTCTTCAAGTGACTGACGGATCCGTAATCGCCGAGTTAAGGAGTTGTTTTTATCTCGTTCGTGAAAATAATAAAAGAGTCGTTTGTTGTAGGCGGCGATCGGAAACGGTCAAGAAATAACCACAAATTTTTAATCAATTTTAATCAAGTGGTTTTTATGTTTATTTTACTTAGGCAAGTCCCAAGGTCGATCACAAGGAGGCAAAGAAACAACCTAGAATTATGTCTATCCAATTTCGTGTTCGGTTTTCGATGCGGTTTATTTTTGGAATTTTTCAATGCAATAAGGGATGCAAAATGCAAATTCGACCTATTTTAGGGACTAAAATATCAATTACGATCAAACAATGTCCGAAAAATACAAAACTTGACCACAATGCAAAATATGATGAAATAAATGCAATCTAATTTTTTTAGAATTTTTGGATGCAATATGAATTTTGTATAAATTTTTAAATGCAACACAAAATGAATTTCAATATTTAATTATAATAAATACTAAACCTACTTATTTTCGAGGACCGAAATTATCTAAGATCTATCACTAGGTGATTGATCTCAGAAAAATCCTAAACGTCGAAAATGTGGGGTTTAATACCTATTAAAAATTAAATACTGAAATATGCAACATGATTTTTATAGAGCAATTTATGCATGCAAATGCAAATCTTTTTGGGCACAATGTTAATCACAATTAACTCTACAATAGGTGATTTTTCGGGGATTTTTAGAGCAACGGTTAACCAGCTATGAATTTTAGAGAGCAAATTGGGCAAAATATGCTAATTTCCACCAAACAATTAATTATTAATTAACCATTAATCAGAAAAATATTCACATCATGTCAAAGTGTAGAGAATGAAAAGAGGAACATCATGCTATTTTTCTAATAATTAAATAATGTAATGTAAAGGTTCAAAATTAAAGGGAAAGGCAGGGGTATCTATACAATAAAACAATAAATAAAATGAATATAAAAAATGCTGTGGGGAACCTACTTTCAATTACCAAGAACTGGAGGGCACTCTTGCAATTTTTCCAGAGGGTTACGTGCGAAGCACGTGACCTCTGGATGGCGGGGGTATCTGTGCAAAGAAGAGAATCTTCAAGGGCTCCTGTGCAATAAGCCCAGAGGGCACGTGCAAGGCACGTGACCCTTGGGGTTGCTCCAGCTGACGTCGGTGGTCCCTCCCGCACGTGCTTGTCACGTGGGAGGGCCTCGGGCACGAAGCCCGGTGGCTGGTGTTGGCGGAGGAGCCTCTGGGGCTGTTATGGTGGCCGCGCAGCGGAGGTGCAGCCCAGGTGCGACGGAGGTGTCTCCGGTGGTCGACGAAGCGGAGAAGTCGTGGGTGAGACGTTGATGGCGGATGTCGATGTCGGAGATGGTCGGTGAAGATAGCGACGGCGGAGGCATTGAGCGTGGTCGGAGTCGGAGATGACGGTGGTTGATTGTGTTGAAGTCGGTGGAGTGACTGCGGTTGGAGTCGAAGATGATGGTCGGAGACGATGAACGTCGTTGGTGATGATGGAGTTTAACGGCGATGTCTTTGTAGAGGTGGAGTTGTTGACGAGCGGTTGGAGGTGACTTGGCTTGACGGCACACGGCCGGAGCAGGGCACGACGGCGATAAGGGTCGTGAGGCAACGAGCTTCTTACAGCTTAGATCTCACCGCGTAAGAGGCTCGTCGGGCTGTCACCACCGGCGAGACCTTGATGAAGTAGATGTATCGGCAGATCAGGGAATAGTGGTGGCTGTGGTCTTTAAATAGGGGAGAGAGAAGAGGATCGGCGATGAAAGTTGCGAGACGAACGGCGAGAGACGCGGAGGAGGTTGGCGGTGAGAAAGAGACGCGGAGGCGGCGATTAGCGTCGAATGTAGGGGCGGCGTCAGCGAGGATTGCGGAGGTAGTTTGGGAGAAGACGAAGGCCAGCGGCCGTTCGATTGGTCGCTGATCGAACGGCCACGGAGGGGCCACGTGGCGCGTAGTGAGAGAGTGGGCGGGGGCGCACGTGCTTGGCGCATGCCTGGGGGCACGTGCCTTGCACGTGTGTTGGCTTTTAATTTTTTTATAAAAAAACGAATAATAAATATGCGAAAAATAGCTGACACGTGGCAACACCAGTGCTACCACGTGTCAGCACCAGAAAAATCCACGAATAAAACCTTTTTAAAATAAATAAAAAATAGTAAATGACCTCGGATCAAAAAAATTCCTTCACGAAAAATGCTCCTCTCGACGATATCTACAACTTTCATAAAGACATAAAAATCAAAATCGGTCAAATGTAAAAAGTGTATTTTTGGGGTATCTCATGCACCTAGAATACCTTGATTTTTTGGGTTTTGTATTTTTTTGTCATTTTTAAACAAGATAAAAAACCGGAAAAATATAGAGAAATCAAAGATAAATAAAAGCCATCTAAATATATTTTTTTGGATTTTTAATAATAAATAAAATATATGCATAAAATATAGGTCAGAAACCGCTAAATTATACAATGTGCAAAAGAGGCCCAAATCCCAACTTTCACGTACGAGCTCCGATTCACTTGAACTTGGTCTTGTTTTGAAGGTAATTGAATGTACATTAGTTCAAAAGTGACTAAGATCAAATCGAACACTGGATGGAGAAGATATGGGGCTTTTAATCCGAAAATCCTGAAACTAGGGTTTGGATTTTTGGTCCACTTAACAGGGTTAGTGATTTTTTTGTATTTTTTATTTATTCTTGTTAGTGATGTGTACACAGTGGAGGTGGTTTTGGGTTATGCGGAGCTAGCATGAAGGAGTTAAAAATAGGGGAAATTAGGCTATTTACAGGTCAACTGTGGCTTGGATTTTTGGCTTCTTATTTTGTGCAGAAATTAATGCTAAAATGCAATTCTTATGAAAACATGCATGAATGATAATTATGCAGAATAAATGCAGAAATGATGTTGATTTTGAGGGATCTGAGCTTAATTAATGAGACTTAGAGTAATGAATCCGAGATTCATCATCCCCCTATACTTAAACCATGCTCGTCCCTGAGCATCAAAAAAGAAATACCATGAGGTGAAATGAGATTGAGTTCCATACCATGACCATGAGCTGAAGGTGAAAATGAAACTAAACTCGACCTTTGGATTAATAGTGTGTCGGAACTTCGGTGAGACTTAGAATTTTAAAATCAACAGCCCTCAAGTTCTATACATCATTGTCACAGTTTCGGCTGAGAAGTCATCTTAGATCGATCCTCTTCCCAAAGTATACCCGATGAACATTGAATAACCGACTCATGTGTGTGAAGGTTTTTAGCTCTTCCCATCCAGAATGCCGAACTACCATACTCCTCTCCTCTCCAGTAACGCGTCCTTGGGGAGTCAGGTATTTCCTTCTAAGGTCTGTCGCGCTGTGTTCACAATCGAATGAGGGAGAAGATAGAAGAAAGAGAAAAGAACTGAAGGGTGGCCAGTGTAGTCACCTCTCCTTGTGAAGATGGCCAGTGTAGCCGAGTCTCCACCAAGATCTGCAGGTTTCTTGAAGCTTGGACCTTTTTGGTCAGATTTATATTTGGTAGACTGCTTCTTTGTATTTGGAATTTTTGGTGGTTCTGCTTGGATCTTGTTGTGCCCCCATGGATATAGAATCTTTTTGTTCCGTACATTTTGTGGGGTCTTAGAAAAAATTGTGCCCAGCTGTCCATCCCTTTTCTGAAGCTTTATTTCAACCCGTACTCCGATCTTTAGATTTCCACGCTACCAGAAAAGAGACTCACACAGTCTTCCAACATCCCGTCTGAGTTGAGCTAAGTGCAAAGTGCGAGAGTATAAATTAATTCCCTATTCCAGAGTTTTACCAAGAATGAAGAGACCAGGTTAGACACTAAGAGTCAAACGTTGCCCATTGTCATGTGGAACTTAAAGAATTAAGTCAAAAGACCTGAAGCTCTTAAAATCCTATTTCTCGGTGAAGTTCCTCTGAAAATTAGGTGGATTAAGGTCAAGTCCAGACCACTCTCGGTTTCGTCTCATAACTCGGTTCAGAACCCGATGACTTTTCACAAATGCAAATGCATGTGATGTTGGATGAAGTGCATGTGTGTGAAATGCAGACTCTCCTTTTTTTTCTCTTTTTTTTCTTTTTATGTATGTGATGCAAGAAATGAAATAAAAAGCAATTTTTTTCAAAATTTTGGGCAAGGTTAGTGTTAGTAGCAAAACTCTCTTCTTCTCTTTTTTTTCAAGTTAGTACCCACCCCGTAAATACATATAGACTTACGCGAAAGTACGAGATATGGGTAAAATATATACGAAGTATATACAGACCCCCCATACTTAGCGAGTGTTGTGTCCTCAGAGCACAAGAAGCAGAAAGAAGACATAGCTCGGGCTAAGCGTAAGGGAGTGGAAAAAAATGAAAAGAAAGCGGCCAGGATATGAGGAGAGTATTAACAGGTGGATGTCGGTTCCCCCTATACTTAGGCTCTGGTCAGCCTAAGTATGGAAGAAGGGTGGAAGTGGAGTGATGAGAAGGATGGTATATACAGATGGCACCGATCCCCCCTATACTTAGGCCTTGGCCTAAGTAGAGGAAGAAGCTGTACAAGGAGACCGTTGTGGTCGGGAGGGAGGGTGGGTAGCTGATGATTAAGGCGGTTTTCGGGTGATCTTTTTGTGAGCCTGTGGTGGGAGATCGTAATGACGAGATGGAGATGAAGCATAAGATTCCCAATTATGATCAGTGTCATCCTCAGAAAAATCATTATGGATAATAGATGAAGTGTTTGAGTCAGATGAAAGATATCCATCATCAGGGTTATCCTCAGAGGAATAGTATTTGAAAGTGGACATACTCCAAGTATTCAGGTCTTTATATTTCTTCATTTGTTTCCTCAGAATTTGTTCCTTCTTGGGGTCAATCGGTTTGTCCTCGGATGAATACTCAGAGGAACCGATCTCAGTCAGATCATACGAAATAATTCCAGTGTACTTGAAGAGTGCAGGAGCATCAGCTTTGGATGAGTAGCAGTTCGGAACGGGAGTTGTCCAACGAGAATTGAATTTTGGATCCTTGCGAAGATATGGCTTTAGGGCTGCCAAACATACTTCACTCATGTAGACCACCTTTTCCGGACCTGATGAGGGATCATCAGCTGATTCCTCTTCCGAAAGGTCAAAGGTGACTCTCTTTTTATTTCGTCGTGAAGGTGTCGGTTCGCTTGAGTATCCAGATGAATAGCCATTAGAATTCTCCTTGGTCAGTGCTCGGTCTGCGTGCTTGTCCTTAGTCTCCCAAATGTTTGAGCACTCTCGATTTGGGATGATTTGGTCAAGATATTCAGAGAATGTTGCTCCAGGGTGTGACCATGCATATGTCTCAGGATCATAGAAGAAGGATTTGTCTATTTTGAGATCCGCGATAATTGAAATACTGGGGAGAGTCTCTAAACCAATAGTCTCATCAACAACCGCTATCTTAGGTGTGGTTGCGGGGTAGGGCTCTTCTACCGTTTCATGGTTGTGGCTGTCGGGGACTTCATGGGTTATCTCAGAAAGTTGTGGTTCCTCAAAGATAGGGTCAGATCTAAGTGCTTCCAATGTCGTGGAAATTGATTTCCCGAGTCTCACAATCAATAATTGCCTTGGCCAAGGCCAAGAATGGCTTTCTGAGAATGATTGGAGACTGAGTGAATTCTCCTTGATGCTCAATATCAATGATTGTGAAGTCTACTTTGAGCGGAGCACCTTGAAATTTCATGATGACAGAAATGATTCCTCTCAGTCGTTTTATCGATCGGTCCACCAATTGAACAATCTCTCGTATCTTCCGAATCGGTCCGAGTTTGAGTTCGTGAAATACAGAGGCTGGGAGGATATTAATCGGTGAATCGTCATCAATCCGATCATGGGTGAAAATTGTGTCTTTGATTTCACAGTCAAATCTAGGCAACCGCTTCACTATGCGGCTCTTGGGTTTTCTCCTCAACACCAAGAGGAGGCCATTGACAATATATGTCTTTCGGTCTTTGTTCTAATCCTGTGCGACTTTTTCTTAGTTAATTTGTCCATTATAAATCTTTTAAGGTCGAGGAAGTGTTCAATGGCCTGTAGAAAGGGAAGTTCAAAAATCAATTTCTTTCCTAGTGCTTCCCGTAAAGCAGGATCCAAATTCTTCAAATCTTCTTCAGTTTCAATTTTTATAAATTTCTGGATTTTCAACTTTTTGTGGTTTTCAAATATTTCCATTTTTTGGTATTTTTTGGGTGGTTTGGTGTGTTCTTCAGATGAGCAGGGGTTCTGGTGTTCAGGGTGATGGTCAGCGGCATAGTCACTTCTAGGGGAATAATATGCGTAAGTGATATTGTCAGAATCGTCCCTAGGTCCCTGAATATCCTCAAAATTTTCAGTCTCAGATCCAATCATTTCCTCATTTATGTTAATGTCCGAGCTACCATAGAATGCGATTAATCGGTCGGTGAATTTTTGAAATTTATCCTCTATTGACTTGAATCTCTTATTTATCCTTGAAATATCATCCTCAAAATTCGGTTCATGATCAATCATGGGAGCAGTCGATGTGTGTTCGATAATTTCATCTTCCATTTTCTCGTTTGTTCTAAGAGGAGAATTTCTTGAAATAACCGACATATGATCATTATTTTCTGAAAATTCTCCTCAAAAATAATGGAAGGAGGATGCTCATATGGTCCAGGCATGTGTATTTGATTTGAGTGGAGTTCAATCCTTTGATCATGATTGGTCAGACTTTGATATTGTGGTGTCAGCATACAGGGTTTATGTGTTTCTATGAGGTCAATCCAGTCCTCTGTATGAGTATCATGTCTGACTAGGGATCTATCATGGTCAATCCAATGCCGATGATCATTCAGTGCATGTCTTTCCATCTGGGTTTGGTTTCTCTGCCAATCATGAGACTCAAAGGGATTTTGATTTTGAAATGTTTCATTGGCGAGAAACTGAGAATAAGACGGTTCAGTCCAAGATGGTAGGTGGTTATGTGTGGTTGGATAATGCGAATAGAAATTCAATGAGGATGCCGAATTCATCCGCGGGTGAAAGTCTTCCGTGAATGTTGGAGGATTATTGAAAGAAGAGGATTGGTTGATTTGGGCCTAACCGAGACAAATTCATTTTCATAGTATAGCTCTGATGGGTGTTCAGTCATTTTTGAAAGGAATGGGGGGTTGGATCTCCGAGAGTTTTGGACAAGAGTTCCATTATCAAGAAAAAAGGAGAGATGATTGCACGAGATAGTCAAGCGAAATTTTATCAAATGTGCGGCTGTTGATTTTTGATATCGGTTCACGCACACCAATGCAAATACAATTCAAACCCCATGTTCACCAACTCAACTCAAAGTGAAGACCTTGAAGGTTCGGTCAATTATCTTGTCAATTTTAGAGTTTTGTGATAATACAATATATTAGAGCGGTTAAAGCGAGCTGTTAGGAACCCAGTGCTCTCAGGAGACTGGCCTATCTCAAATTAGATCTTTCCCAGCCAGTATGAATTGCGGACCGTTTACCGGCTACCCGATCAACTCAATCTGTTAAGAACGTCATGAGCCACTTTACCGGCTACCGGAGAGATCCTCATTGGAGAACGACTAACCCAAGATAGTAGTCTAAAAAGAGTTAGGGCGTGGCTCTATCCTAGTGTGCGGGTCGCTCTCTCGCTCAAGCAAACCAAACAATGACGGGGTTGCTCTCCCGCAAAAATTCTTGATTTTATGGGTTATTAAGATCGGCTTTATTTAGCAAATCCCAATTTTAATTAGGTGATCACTGAAGAATTAAAATGAGCACAAATACACGTCTAACGTCCAGTCCCAATTTCCTTTAGAATTATGTGATAAAACAAGAGGGAGAAATTCGGAAAAAGCTGATGCACGCGAAAACAATGATGTATGCTTAGTTAGAAGACTTACAATGAATCCTCGCAATCTCCATGTGGGATGCTAGTCAGAATTAAAAAATTATTCTAAATGAAATGCAAGCCGATGAAAAACCGTACCTAAGCAGAGAGTTCTATTAGAGGGAAAGAATTGAGTTAAATTTGGCTAAGTTGAATGATCTATGTGCGTCTCAGTTAAAGTGCAGTGTGGCTTAGTCCTACGAGTACAATCAAAAATATAAAATGCTCTGAGAGCCGTATGTGCAGGTTTATCCTAATCGTCACTCAAGTCGGGCCCCACCTCACCGGAGAGTGAAACAGGCCACGACACACCACAAAATAGTTCAAAGTCTTTTTACACACGTGAGAGTCCAAACGGACACCGCTATAAATGAGCAGAAATTGAAATTTACAGAAATTAAAAACCTAGACTCTACACTCTCTCATGACTCAACTCGATCTTAAATTTATTACGGCTTCTTCGGATGTCGGTGAAGATGCGTCGGTTTCTTGAAAAACCGCTCCATGTGCGTTGGGTACCTCACGAGAAAAATAAGAGAGATTTTTGTAAGAGAGTGATTTAGAAAATAATCAAAAATAAAAGAAGAAAAACAAATGCTGAAATAAATGCAGGAAATAAAATGGGATTTACAGTGAAAAATTCGGGGGTCATACTACCCGAATGCGGAAAACCGAACAAGAAATGTCAAAACACAAAACTAAGCCGTTTGCCTCCCTGGCAACGGCGCCATCTGACGGATCCATAATCGTCGAGTTAAGGAGTTGTTTTTATCTCGTTCGTGAAAATAATAAAAGTGTCGTTTGTTGTAGGCAGCGATCGGAAACGGTCAAGAAATAACCACAATTTTTTAATCAATTTTAATCAAGTGGTTTTTATGTTTATTTTACTTGGGCAAGTCCCAAGGTCGATCACAAGGAGGCAAAGGAACAACCTAGAATTATGTCTATCCAATTTCGTGTTCGATTTTCGATGCGGTTTATTTTTGGAATTTTTCAATGCAATAAGGATTCAAAATGCAAATTCGGCCTATTTTAGGGACTAAAATATCAATTCCGATCAAGCAATGTCCGAAAAATATGAAACTTGGCCACAATGTAAAATATGATGAAATAAATGCAATGTAATTTTTTTAGAATTTTTGGTTGTAATATGAATTTTGTATGAATTTTTAAATACAAACAAAATGAATTTCAATATTTAATTATAATAAATGCTAAGCCTATTTATTTTCGAGGACCAAAATTATCTAAGATCTATCACTAGGTGATTGATCTCAGAAAAATCCTAAACCTCGAAAATGTGGGGTTTAATACCTATTAAAAATTAAATACTGAATATGAAAATGATTTTTACAGAGCAATTTATGCATGCAAATGCAAATCTTTTTGGGTACAATGTTAATCACAATTAACTCTACACTAGGTGATTTTTCGGGGATTTTTAGAGCAACGGTTAACCAACTATAATTTTTAGAGAGCAAATTGGGCAAAATATGATAATTTCCACCAAACAATTAATTATTAAATAACCATTAATCAGAAAAATATCCACATCATGTCAAAGTGTAGAGAATGAAAAGAGGAACATCATGCTATTTTTTTAATAATTAAATAATGTCATGTAAAAGTTCAAAATTAAAGGGAAAGACAGGGGTATCTATGCAATAAAACAATAAATAAATTGAATATAAAAAATGCAGTGGGGAACCTATTTTCAATTACCAAGAACTGGAGGGCACTCTTGCAATTTTTCCAAAGGGTCACGTGCGAAGCACGTGACCTCTGGATGGTGGGGGTATCTGTGCAAAGAAGAGAATCTTCAAGGGCTCCTGTGCAATAAGCCCAGAGGGCACGTGCAAGGCACGTGACCCCTGGGGTTGCTCCTGCTGACGTCGGCGGTCCCTCCCGCATGTGCTTGTCACGTGGGAGGGCTTCGGGCACGAAGCCCGGTGGCTGGTGTTGGCAGAGGAGCCTCCGGGGCTGTTGTGGTGGCCGCGCGGCAGAGGTGCAGCCCAGGTACGATGGAGGCATCTCCGGTGGTCGACGAAGCGGAGAAGTCGTTGGCGAGACGTTGATGGCGGATGTCGATGTTGGAGATGGTCGGTGAAGATAGCGACGGCGGAGGCGTTGAGCGTGGTCGGAGTCGGAGATGACGATGGTTGATTGTGTTGAAGTCGGTGGAGTGGCTGCGACTGGAGTTGAAGATGATGATCGGAGACGATGAACGTCGTTGGTGGCGATGGAGTTTAACGGCGATGTCGTTGAAGAGGTGGAGTTGTTGACAGGTGGTTGGAGGTGACTTGGCTCGACGGCACACGGCCGGAGCAGGGCACGACGACGATGAGGGTCGTGAGGCGACGAGCTTCTTACAGCTCGGATCTCGCCGCGTAAGAGGCTCGTCGGGCTGTCACCACCGACGAAACCTTGATGAAGTAGATGTATCAACGGATCAGGGGAACAATGGCGGTCGTAGTCTTTAAATAGGGGAGAGAGGAAACGGATCAGCAATGGAAGTTGCGAGACGAACGGCGCGAGACGCGGAGGAGGTTGGCGGTGAGAAAGAGATGCAGAGGCGGCGGTTAGCGTCGAATACGGGGGCAGCGTCGGCGAGGATTGCGGAGGTAGTTTGGGAGAAGACGAAGGCCAACGGCCGTTCGATTGGCCGCTGATCGAACGGCCGCGGAGGGGCCACGTGGCACGTAGTGAGAGAGTGGGCGGGCACGCACGTGCTTGGCACGTGCCTGGGGGCACATGCCTTACACGTGTGTTGGCTTTTAATTTTTTTATAAAAAAATGAATAATAAATATGCGAAAAATAGCTGACATGTGGCGGCACCAGGTGCTGCCACGTGTCAGCACCAGAAAAATCTGCGAATAAAACCTTTCTAAAATCAATAAAAAATAGTAAATGACCTCGGATCAAAAATATTCCTTCACAAAAAATACTCTTCTCAATGAGATCTACAACTTTCATGAAGACATCAATACCAAAATCAGTCAAATGTAAAAAGTGAATTTTTAGGGTATCCCATGCACCTAGAATACCTTGATTTTTTGGGGTTTTGTATTTTTTGTCATTTTTAAACAAGATAAAAAACCAAAAAATATAGAGAAATCAAAAATAAATAAAAGACATCTAAATCTAATTTTTTTGGATTTTTACTAATAAAGAAAATATATACATAAAATATAGGTCAGAAACCGCTAAAATATACAATGTGCAAAAGAGGCCCAAAACCCAACTTTCACATATGAGCTCCGATTCACCTGAACTTGGTCTTGTTTTGAAGGTAATTGAATGTAAATTAGTTCAAAAGTAACTAGGATCAAATCGGACACTGCATGGGGAAGATATGGGGCTTTTAGTCCGAAAATCCTGAAACTAGGGTTTGGGTTTTTGGTCCACTTAACAGGGTTAGTGATTTTTTTGTATTTTTTATTTATTCTTGTTAGTGATGTGTACAAAGTGGAGGTGGTTTTGGGTTATGCAAGGTTAGCATGAAGGAGTTAAAAATAGGGGAAATTAGGTTATTTACAGGTCAATTGTGGCTTGGATTTTTGGCTTCTTATTTTGTGCAGAAATTAATGCTAAAATGCAATTCTTATGAAAACATGCGTGAATAATAATTATGCAGAATAAATGCAGAAATGCTGTTGATTTTGAGGGATCTGAGCTTAATTAATGAGACTTAGAGTGATGAATCCAAGATTCATCAGTGACCTCCCCCTGCCGAATGCCCTACGACTGCTCTCTTTGGAACAAAAGATTGCGACCTCGGTACAGGTCCAAGTAAGTCCTTCAAGAGGTACTCCACGCACGCCCCCTTCCGCCTTGGATCTAGGCCTGCCCTCCATGGTCAGATTGCAAACCCACGCAGGGCTAACACAACCAATGCTAGGGGTTCAAGCTCAACACAGTTGGACCTTAATGTGTTGCTCACAGGTGGCTCAAGTGAACTCGGGGAGCCCTCCACCACTAGTTCCTCCGGGGAAGCTGCTCCACCGCATGTCATCTCCATGGCCAACCCTGAGTAGTTGGTTGCCCTTAACAGTAAGAGAAAGAAGAATAAAGCTCAAGCTGTAAAGCCAAATGCCCAAACAGGACTTGCTACACACCTTAATGCTCCTCAATGTCTATAGCCGTTTGCAATGTTCGGGGTTTGAATAAACCTAAAAAGCTTAAGGTAATGCTTTTTGAGATGCTTAAAGGCAACTTGGAAATCATTGGTCTAGTTGAAACAAAAATTAGACCTTGCTCGATAAACAAATTCCTAGCAATCATGCCACATGGATGGAGTTTCTACCACAATTCTACCCCACTTGGGCGGATCTGGATCTTATGGAAGGAAGTTGCATGGACATGTGTCCTGGTTATGTCTAAGGAGCAAATTGTTACCCTTTACTGTGAGAATAAAGGTGGCCTACATCTACAACTCTCCGTGGTCTACAGATTTAACAACCCTTCTGAAAGGACTGCTTTGTGGTTTGGTATCGAAGACCTTTCCCACACCTCTTCCTTGCCATGGCTACTTATGGGGGACTTTAATGTCGTTAGATTTATATCAGAGAAGGCTGGGGGAAACATTCCTCTACCTCGCGCAACAGAGGACTTCAACAGTTGCATCGATAAGGCATGCCTCATTGAACTGCATACAATGGGCAATCCACTCTCTTAGTAAAACTCCTCTGTGGATCATACAAGGATATCTAGATTAGATCAAGCACTTTGCAACATGGAATGGCTTGAGCTGTTTACCCTGCCAAAGCTTTCCCACTCCCCCTTGGCAATGATCGACCACCTACTCCTAACAGTCCAGTTGTCAAGGGGTATTCACAGAACAAAACCTTTTCGATTCCTAAATTACTGATGTGGTAAGGATTGTTACCTGGAATTGGTAGAAAAAGCTTGGGTGGAAAATGTAAGGGGGAACCCCCTATTTGTTCTGACAACAAAACTTAAGAAAGTTAAAATAGCTCTCAAATATTGAGTGAGGAAAGATGCGGATAAAGAGCCTGACCTCAAGGCTGGAAACTCCTTTCTGGAAGCTATTACACTTGCTCTGGGAGAATCCCCACTCGACCCCTTCCTGGAGCAACTAGAGGCAAATGTCAAACTGCACATCAAATTACTCGAGGGCGATAAAGAAAATTCTTGGAGGCAAAAGAACAGGGTCTCTTGGTTGAAGCTAGGGGATAAATCAACGAAATTCTTCCACCTAGGTGCAAAAATAAGGGAGTCATGGAATAATATCCTATACTTACTTGCTCCAAACGGATCCTTTATTGATAACCCCCTGGGCATTGCCACCCAGGCCGTTGGGTTCTTTGAGGCCTTACTCTCTACACCCCCAGAACCTAAGAGGACACCCACTACTACCCTGATACCTAAGATACTTCTCTCCTATGACGCGAAGGAATGGCTGGAAAGGCCTTTCAGTGAAGAAGAAATATGGAGCACAATCCGGAGATTTCAGCTTCCAAATCTCCCGGTCTCGATGGATTCAACTCAAAATTCTTTAAGGTACATTGGAACACTGTTAAAAATGATATGATGGCTGCAATGGCATTCCTTCAAGCTGGGGGAGTATGGTGAGACAACTCAACCATACCTTTTGTCACACTTGTCCTGAAAGTTAAATCCCCATCTTCCTTGGGCGACTTTGAACCTATCTCCTACTGCAATGTCATTTACAAAATTTTTGCAAAGATGCTCACTAACAGGCTTGCAGAGGTTTTGCCGCATCTAATCTCTCTTAACCAGATGGCGTTTATCACAGGCAAGCGGATTGGGGACTGCATCCGCCTTGCCCAGGAGTTGGCGTTCAGCTTTGAGCGTAATACCAGGGCCCGAGCATGCTTGTATAAAGATTGAACTATCAAAGGCCTTCAATTCTGTGAACCACAACTTCATTCTACATCACCTCTCTGTCATGGGTTTTGCTAATATCTGGATAAGCTGGATCCGTACAAGCATATCTACAGCTTCATACTCAGTTTTGGTGAATGGGGCTCCCTTTGGCATGTTCAAGGGTGACAGGGATCTTCGACAGGGCGACCCCCTAAGTTCTCTCCTCTTTACTATCTCTATGGAAGCGCTCACGGGGATGGTTGACCTAGAGGTTGGATGGAAGGCACTTCAACCATTGGGAATGGGTCACCAACACATCTCATATATGCGGATGATATGTTGTTCTTCTGTCGTTGCACTCTTAAGTCACTTAGAACCATACAAAGGATCTTGGATCATTTCCTTGACATCTCTAGACTCAAGATGAATGCAAGGAAAAGTCATATTTTCTGCTCCAAAAAAACTCAGGGTGAATTCGCATACAACCTAGCTGCAGGACTTTGGGCAAGCCCTGCCCACGACTTATCTTGGCTTACCGCTAGTGCATTCTCATGGGGGTAATAGAGCCTTCTGTCCCTTGGAGGACAAAATCAGGGAACACCTATGTGGCTGGAAATCAAAGAACCTCTCCATAGCTGGGCGCATCCAACTACTGAATAGTGTAATTAACAACATTCTTCTATACTGGGTTGATGGCACCATTATACCCAACGCTGCCATTAGGCGCATTTCGTCTATGTGCATGAACTTTTTATGGGACTAAAAGAGGCATGAAATTGCATGGGAAAAAGTATGCCTTCTCAAAGAGGAAGGTGGAATAGGGTTACGTTCCCTCGGAGATCTTACTAAGGAGGCGACCCTTGCTTGGGCTTGGAGACTACTCACCTCTGAGCAATCTCTCTAGGCTTCCTACATGAGGAGCAAGTATCTCCAGCTATCTAACTTCTGGGATGCACAAATGAAGATAGATGCTTCTCCTATTTGGAGGCGGTTGCTGCGCCTTCAGACTCCATTGCAAGCAGGTATTGGTGGGTCAAACCCACCGTTCTCTTGGATCCCTAGACCTGTGGGTTTCTCTTTCTGCTCAACCTTCGATGTGGTTCGACAAAAAGCTTCGGCGGTGGCCTGGTGGAAGGATGTCTGGTGCAGCAAAGCAGCTCCAAAGCACGTCTATTGCTTATACAGAGCTGTACGTGGCAAGCTCCCAACTAGGGATCGTTTGATAAGATGGGGAGTAACCCATACCAGGGAATGTCTTCTCTGCGAGGCCTCACCGGAGTCCGTTGACCATATCTTTTGGGAGTACGCTTATGCATCCAGGATCTGGACTGGGGTTTGCAATTCGATTTAGCTACCTCCTATGCTGATTGATCTACATTTGTCGGATTCCCTTCGGTGGGCGCAGACCCTACACAGGAACAACACTTCATCTTGAACGAGATTGAGGGAAACACTAGCAACGACTGTTTGGAGGATCTGAACGGAGAGAAACCAAAGATGGAGGGGCTCTGGTGCCAGCTCCGTATATCGCAACATCAATCTCATCTCGCGGGATGTTGCGACACTGACTACCTAAGCATGTGATGTGGACTTGTTATTTGCTGATTTTTTGCTGACTTTCTTTCCTATAACAAGGATAAACTGCTAGCCTTGTGGTCATGTACGAAGATGCTTGTAACGCCCTGTGGCTTCTCTTTTTGTTTTACCTTCAAAAAAAACAATGTCTCAGGTTGACTTCGAGAATCTCTTCATTGATTTCTATGGGTTGCATTTATTGTATCGTCGCACTCGCTTAACTGTACATATTATGTTGTGAAAAATATCGTAACGAGGTTTTTGTCCTGAAGAAATCGATTATATATGGTCAAGATACAGTCTCTTTGCATGTTAGGGTTCACAATTCTCTCTGAGTCGATCCATGTAGTTCACTGTACGGCAAATTGATTGCAATCACCAAGTAGATAAAATGGGGCAACTCGGATTTAACTATTCTCTTCTTGCGTTTACGATTATTTTTAGCCAATTGCTTATATTTGAAGCCTTCTTCTGATTTTTTGGTACCGTGGCAAGTAAATATCTCGAGTAATGATGATTTGAAAATGATGATGAGTTTTTTTTTAAATTCCCTGGGTATGTTTCTGATATATAAAGGGCTTTAGATGTAAAAACATCCTTCTACCCTTTCTCTCTTACTTTAATTGGAACATAAATGCCATTAGTTGCAAAATCCACAAAGCAACTTCTAATTTAACTAACTATCGTTATCGAGTCCAAGATTGTGACGCTTGCTAAACTTTGGACATGCTTTTTTGCACTATTCATGCTGCATTTTCTGTTTTCCTATTTACGGTACAACATTTTCTTTATATATCTTTAGATCATCTAATCTGATCTTATCTTAAGTGGCCTTCCAAGCAAGTTAATTGTAGACTTCGACGTGAATAATCTTCAACGACCACTTCTTTTCTCTCTTTTTTAGATCATCTAATTGGACATACATAAACCTTTCTTCTGCCCGATATTCTCTAGTACTTAGATTTCTTCAAACTGGTGGGAGGAATCCCTTCCTACAGCATTGCATTCTTTGTTATTCTTAACTAATAAAAATATATGTATTCTACTAAAAATCTGTAGACTTAGTCTTGCCTCATATCAAACTCGAGGAATAAAATAGGTGTTCAAATCACTCTACGGTAACAATCAAAGCGTAATGCCGATATGTTGCGAATCGCGGAAGCAAACACGCACAAACACGATCAAACAAGCAAGACGCAAACACAAAGATTTACAAGGTTCACCCGTAAATGGGCTACGTCCTTGGGCGGCGGCGATCGGTTTCACTATATGGAGAAAAATGTAATACAAAGGGTACTGAGAAGGTACAGATATGGGATGAGAAACAGGATCAGAAAAATGAGGATTGCAGTATCTGGTAGCTTTAGGGCCCTTTTTATACTGCAACAGAAGAATACCATATGTATTCAGCAATCCATCCCAACAGCTCTCAGCCAATCAGAAGACAGGACACAGATCAGACATGTCAGCAATCCTGGCCCAACAGCTCTCAGCCAATCAGAAGGCAGGACACAAATCAGACTTGTCAGCAATCCTTGCCCAACAGCTCTCAGCCAATCAGAAGGCAGGACACAGATCAGACTTGTCAGCAATCCTGGCCCAACAGCTCTCAGCCAATCAGAAGACAGGACACAGATCAGACTTGTCAGCATCCCAACAAGTGGTTAGGATTCAAGTCAAGTTAACAATCTCCACCTTGAATTGAATCCTCATATAGTAGAATGAACCACTACTATTACTCCACCGTGAGTTGAATTCTCCACTAGCAGAATTAACCACTGCTAGACTCCACCGGAATTGAATTCACATATAACAGAATTAACCACTGCTATACTCCACCATGAGTTGAATTCTCCACTAGCAGAATTAACCACTACTATACTCCACCAGAGTTGAATTCACATATAACAGAATTAATCACTGCTATACTCCACCATGAGTTGAATTCTCCACTAGCAGAATTAACCACTGCTAGACTCCACCGGGGTTGAATTCTCATATAGTAGAATTACCCACTACTATACTCCTCCATGGGTTGAATTCTCCACTAGAAATTCAGATAACGGGAATCAAGGAATTATAAACAATATTCACCTTGAAATTTCTCCTCAGAGAAGCTTCGCCAAGCTTCACCGCGCCGCCGTCAGCCCCTCCTTGGGGCTACTGCCAACTGCTGACATTGAGCAAGTCCAAACGACGCTTGAACTTACTCCCAGGAACTGTAGACCCTTGCAAGACATATAGGATCTTCTGCTTGTTGCCCTTGATGACAACAATCCCAGCTTTGGCAACCTGCATGACTCCACCTTCATGCATGCAGAGTGAGAACAGACGTTGCTTCAAGAGCAACTTGTTGGTTAGAGACTTCGTCATATATAGAATTTCGAGTCTCAACCACAGACCAGACACGGAATCCTCATCGGCAACCTCCCCGATAATCTCATTCGCCAAACATAACATGATCGTCGAGCGTACCTTCTTTTCCAGCACCATCAACTCAGACGGCTCGAGTGCCTTTGCTCACTCCTGATCTAACGGTGCCCATATACCCTGCTGCTTCAGAAGGACGCGCATCTTGATCCACCATATACTGAATCCGTTCTTCTCCGTGAACTTCTCGATCTTTAGATGGTAAGACGCCATCTTGTTGATGATCCTGGCGGAACCTGAAGCTCTGATACCAGTTTGTTGCGAATCGTGGAAGCAATCACGCACAAACACGATCAAACAAGCAAGATGCAAACACAAGGATTTACAAGGTTCACCCGTAAATGGGCTACGTCCTTGGGCAGCGGCGATCGGTTTCACTATATGGAGAAAAATGTAATACAGAGGGTACTGTGAAGGTACAGATATGGGATGAGAAATAGGATCAGAAAGTGAGGATTGCAGTATCTGGTGGCTTTAGGGCCCTTTTTATACTGCAACAGAAGAATACCATATGTATTCAGCAATCCATCCCAACAGCTCTCAGCCAATCAGAAGACAAGACACAGATCAGACATGTCAGCAATCCTGGCCCAACAGCTCTCAGTCAATCAGAAGGCAGGACACAAATCAGACTTGTCAGCAATCCTGGCCCAACAGCTCTCAGCCAATCAGAAGGCAGGACACAGATCAGACTTGTCAGCAATCCTGGCCCAACAGCTCTCAGCCAATCAGAAGACAGGACACAGATCAGACTTGTCAGCATCCCAACAAGTGGTTAGGATTCAAGTCAAGTTAACACGATAGAAACTTATAAAAATAATAATTCCAGCACGTGCAAAGAAGATAATGTAATTAGATTTCTAAATTCCTTTATGTCTGATAACATGAGCCTTTATCTATGAGATCATATGTGTGAGAAATATTGATTACATATTAGCTTCACTCTGAAAAATAACTCATTGTCGGTTAACCACAAGAACGATATTCATTAAAATGAGGATTGATTTTCTTCCGATTATTATATTTCGATATCTTTTAATTTCTAAGAGCATTCATGTAATTGCATTTTACTTTACATGATTATCTATTACATGATTATCTATGACGCTTGCCCGTGCATTGCACGGTGCTGTGTGTAGGATTTATAATATTTATTTGGATAAATTACAAGTTGGGATGTTATTTATGAGCCCAATCCCAGTATGGATCCAATTTTTTAAATATAACAAAATGGTTTCTGACTCCATTTTTATAAACGTCACCGTTAGAAAAAAAGAAAGAGATGGACTAAAGTGTCCATTCTCGAAAGTGATATTCTCATTCTCGGACATGGGCAATTTAGTCCATCTCTCTCTCTTTTTTAATGGTGTTATTTATAGAAATGGAGTCAAAACTATTTTATTACATTTGAAAGATTGAGACTCACATTGAATTTGGATCCATAGACCAGAATCTAATATGTATTTTATCCTACTTATTTATTTGACTTAGTGGGGTTCCCGCTGACCCCCCTACAGCTTTAAAAATGCCTAAAAAATTTTAAATAAGGGTTTTTATCAGTTGTGTCCTTCCGAGATGTTGCAATTTCAGTTATGCCCCTCCCTTTTTGGGAATATTAGTTGTGCCCCGAGTTTTTACCGTTCTATCACTCGTGCTCCTTGTTACTTTAACAGTCACTGATTTGAACTTAATAATAGTTTAATGAAATTAAGGTATAATTAAGAGGGGCATATCCGGAAAAAAATAATCTGCATCTACCTTTCTCTCTTCCTCCCTCCTCCTCACCCTCCAAAATTCCCTTCTCCTCCGATGACCACCTCCTCCTCCATCCCCTCCTCCTTCTCTGACCACGTCCTCCTCCGACAACCGACATCTGCTACAATCCCAACACCTATGTATCACCTCATGGATGTTTGTAGCTGCCTTGCTGACCTAGGGGCAGGGGGAGGAGGCGGGAGCTGGGGGAGGTGTAGGGGCGGCTGGCAGGAGAACCTTGGGGCAGAGGGAGGACTTTGGGGCGGGGGGAGGCACGAGGCATGAGGAGGCGCGGGGGGCGGGAGCAGGGGAGGCACGAGGGCAGGAGGAGGTGTGCGGGGGAGAGGGGGTGAGGGTAAGGGGGGAAGCTCGAGGCAGGGGCGGGGTGGGGGTGCGGGAAGCTCGGGGCCGGGGGGGGGAGGGGGGATCTTGGGGCATGGGTAGGGGGTGCGGGAAGCTCGGGGCAGGGTCAGGCTTGAGGACAGGTGGAGGCATGGGGGCGGTAGGGGGTGCGCGGAGAAGCTCCGTGTAGAGGGAGGGAGGTTGGAGGGGAGGACCGGGTAGCAGGGGGAGGAGGCGGGGGTAGGTGGAGGCGCAGGGGAGGCAAGGTGCGGGGAGAAGCTCGGGGCAGAGGAGGTGGCACGAGGGGGGGGAGGAGCTCGGGGCAAAGGAAGGACATAGGGCTGGAAGGAGGAGGCAGTGGAGGAGAAAGAGGTTGGGGAGGAGGAAGAGAAGGGGAGGAAGAGGATGGGGAAGGAGGAAGAAGAGGGTGAAAAAATGACCTTTCCCACCTTTATTTTTTATTTAATCCCCATTATGTCCTGAAAGTTAACGTCTGTTTCCGTTGGGGATGAACGGCAACTAACTTGAGAGTAGGGGTGTTCATGGACGGGTACCCGACCCATTCAACCATGACCCGTCCCGACCCATCATTACCGGGTCAACGGGTCGACCCGACCCATTTCAACGGGTACCCGATTCTAACGGGTATCCAAATAATTTAAACGGGTAATGGGTACCCGCGGCTACCCGCGGGTAACTACAATAGAAATCAAATGAACCATAACAATACACAATTATAAAAAAAACAAGCAGGGATTTCCTCTATATATCAAACATCATATATTGTATTTTAAAACCGCAAACTAAGGAGCAAAGCACCAGAAAAACTTGCAAATGAACAGTATTTCGTTTGATATACATTTACAACAAAATTGCCACAGCTCTAGTATGCACAGAAGGACCAAGGCACTAAAACAGTCATTGAACCACTGAAGCACACAACATATAAATCTGCAGCTGATATGAGTCCAATCCCTGATTTCTTGTATACCTGCAATTCAAACCCACATATTCAGTGCTCAAATAGTCAAATCAGTGGTAAACCTCTTTTACTAGATTTGAATGTCAAAGGCTTGTAAGGAATGAACAAGTGCCATAGACAGATTACACAAAATTTAGCACTTACAGTTTTTTTAAAAAAAAAGCCTTTTGCTATATTTAAAAACTCCAGCAAACGGTGCTGACAAGTAATAAAGAACATCCTCACAAATCGCCTAGAACTGTCATTTCCAGAAGTTTTTGCTTCACAGAAGGTTTAAAAAATGTAATTTGACCATTTGTTTGCAGCATTATGATTGACTGATTAACTCCATTTGTACCGTCAAGCACGAAATATGAGAAAAAGCTTTCGCACAGCAATAATTTTGACTGATAAAATAGCATTTCTCACAGGAAAATGAAAGATGATCATCATCAGCTCATTTAAGACACTGTCAGTTTTCTCTCTGTACGCTGTTAGAAAATAATTCCGATAAATAGGAACGAACCTACTTAAACGAATTAACTACAGTCAAAACAAGCACTGGTTTAGACTATTAAGCCAAGTGAATTCTTATATAATATTCACATGGATTGTATCATGGGAATATCTATGTTGGAGATTGTTGAGAACTGAGGGTTCGTCTAAGTAGCTAAGCTTGATTAAACCATCACTGCCAACTAGAATATCAACATTTACCAGCAATACCTTACTGCTGACAGTCATTTCCTAAGAGGAATTAAGCAAATTATCCTCAAATTACAGCTAATAGAAACCAATTAATTAAAGTCGTGGAAAACAAACCACGACCAATCCAGAAAGATCTATACACCTTCCCATTCAGTTAGTAGTAAAACATCAGCATCATTCTTTGTGATTGATTGGATCTTCTCCACAAAGTCTTTATTACTCTTGCTCTAATAAAAAGATCTTACTGTACTGAGATAGAAAACTGCAGACATATTAGCCTTATCTATGTTTCTGTTTTTAAAATATCCCCTGAAATACTAAGCGCAACACTTCCTCGAATTATTTGTGCCTCCTTCTACATTTGATTGTTATCCTACTTCCACCGAAATCAATCTATGACACAAAGCGTTCCTTTGAAGCCTTTGACATTCTAAAATAGGACTTCTAGAATAGAAATGTGATTGCAAATAGAAAGAAAGCCAAACTACCTCCAAAGCGATCATGCCAAAACAAGATCTTGCCATCCTCCTCATCAATATCATACTCAGAGCCAAACAAAGAAGATAATTCCCACTTTTTTATATATCAACGGACTGCATAGTTCAGGAATGAACGTAAATATTTAATGCAAATGTGGTATTGATAAGCCTCCCGCACCCTATGTTAATTCAGGCAGATTAATGTCCAAATTAATGTATGTGATTCGTTGTAGTCGGATACGAGGGGTTAATCAAAAACCACTTAACGATTAATGTGAAGTTAATTTTAAGCGGCAATTTTTTTTTACTTGGTGGAAGTCCAAGGTCGATCTCAGGGAGGCATCTGTCTCCTTAGGTGAATTAGAGCAATTTTTTCAAGTGTTGATGTTCGAGGAAGAAATTTTTTTGGTCTTTTTAGTTTTTATGCAGACATATGCAGACAAGGCGAGCCAATTTAACGTTTGATTTAAATGATGTATCAAATGAAGTCCAAAAATAATGAAAATTGGCCAGATGATTATTTATGATGAAAATGACCTACACTAATTTTTTTGGAATTTTTCGACTCAAAATAAATTTTCTGTGAATTAAATAAGCAGACAGAGTAATTTTCAGTATTTAATTTTTAATAAATATCAAATCACAATTTTTTCAAGAACTAAAATTATCCTAGGGTGGTCTAATGATAAGGGACCTAGGAAAATTAACAGGACTTAAATTTACTGTGAAATGAATTAATTAAAATTAATTTAAGAAAATCACTAAACTATTTATTTAGGCCTCGATATGCGTGCAAATGCTATGAAATTTTTTATGGTGTGTTAGAAATGATGTCCTTAGGCTACTGTGATTTTTTGATAATTTTTGAAGGCACAGATAATTAATTAAAAATCAAAAGGCATCACTGGGCAAAATATGTCAACAATGAACCAATTAATTCATTAATAATTCAAATAAGCCTACAAAAATCAGACACGTGTACTAACAGATGGAGGACAAAATTTCCAACAACATGCAATTTTTAGAATCTCAAAATGATGAAAATTGTACTCTAGGGACACGTGCAAACACAGGGGTGTGAATGCAATACTGAAAATTAAACTTTCAATAAATAAATATGCTGACAGGGACTAAAATGCAATTACTGATAATATGGTGGACTCTTATGCAATTTCTCCACGGGACACGTGCTCCTCACGTGGGGTCTGCTTCACAGGGACCTCTTTGTAATTTCGGAAAGCTTCAGGGGCTTCTGTGCAATTAACCCAGGCCGCACGTGCTCCTCACGTGGGCGACCTAGGTTCGGAGGGCGTCGGAGGCTCGGATCGAGGCTCGGGTCCTCTGAAGGTTCGGACGACGGCTCGGTGCAGCCTCGGGTCGCTCGAGCCTAGGCTTGGAGGCCGAGGCTCGGATTCGTCTACGTGGCGGCCCGAAGACCCTCGGATCAAGATGGATCCAAGGGATGTCGATGAAGACGCGTGGCAACTGGAGAGCCGTCCGATCTGAGGCGCGATCAACGGTCGGGGACGGGCGCGGTGAGGGAACACGTGGCGGGAAGAGGACCGTTCGATCAGTTGATCGAACGGCTGCTGCTGCTTCGTCTCGAACGGGCCTCCGCCACCTGCGGAGGAGAAGGCGAATCTCCGGCGTCGATGGAGTTGCTCCGCCGAGGTCGCTAGGCGTCAATAGAGCTCTTCGTATGCTCCCGAGTATCTCGGAAGATGCACGGTCGTGCGGCGAAGCCTCCGGTGGGCTCAGTGGCTGTGGAGGTGGGCTGAAGCTTGCTGGAGACGAAGCTCGAATGGAGCTCCGGTGAGGCTCCGACCAATGAAGGAATGAGAACCTGCAGGAGTTAGAATAGATAGCCGAAGCGTGCAAGTGTTCGTGGAGAAGTGTGGCGTGATCGGCGAGGCCTGTCGTGGAGTGTGGGTGTCCGGCAAGCGAGCTCCGGCCAAACGGCGGAGCTGTTCGTCGGAGTAGCGTGAAAAGCGTCGATGAGGTGTGAAAATGGGTCAGCGAGGACGGGAGCTTCGATGCGAAGCTCGTCGAGGTGATTTGGAGGCGCGAAGGTGGCTGGTGACGTCGAATAAAAACGGAGAAAAAGCAAGAAAATGAAGAAGAACATCGGAATACGAATGGAGGGGGTTACCTGGGGAATGGGGCTCAGCTTTGAGCTCCAGGTCTTCGCTCAAGGGATCGGTAGGGTCCCGAGCTCGGGCAGCTGCTCGAGGGAGGCTGCAGCACGGCGGTGGCGGCCGTGGATCTCGCCGGAGTCGATTCTCCTTCTTCGCTCAACGATTTACCTAATTGCTGTCACCAACTGGTAGGTCGGAGCTCAGGGAAGCTCACTGGAGTGGCGGATCGGGGTGAACGGCGAAGGTGGTGGCGTATTTATAAGGCGAAGGAGGTGGGTTGGCTGGTGGAGTGGCGAGGTTGGTGGTCGTCGTGGGGCGAGTATGGTGGAGGTGGTGGAGCTTGAGGGAGCTGGCGAGGGAGAGGGATGAGTGGGTGGTGTCGTGGGGGGGTCAGCGGCCGGAGGAGATGGCTGACGTGTGTCCAAAAAAAGAAAGGGGGCGCCCCTCCCGCAAGGCAAGGGACGTGGGGAGAGGGGCGCCTGGAGGTAGGAGACGAGGTCTCCATCGTTGGATCTTGTGATCCAACGGTGGAGATCAGAGCGTGGTGAGCGGGTAGGATTAGATCTGGGGCGCGTAGATGATGGGTTGTGATGGAGCCACGTGGCGCATTGAGGCGAAGCGCGAGCGGGCGGTTTAGATGAGAGGGTGGAGTTGCTCTGAGGGTCGAGACTCGTTGGGAGAGGGGCGGCTGCGATGAGAGGATCGGGGACGCGATCAAGCGGCGTAGATGCCGCCACGTGGCTGGCTGGGGGTGCGGCGCTGAGGGACGGTGGAGATGAAGTGTGGGGCGGATCTGATGGCTGGGAGATGGTCAGGTACGTGGAAAGGCCTGGGCCGTTGGATCTGAAGCGAGATCCAACGGCGGAAGGCGCGGGCGGATGAGGCGATGGGCAGCGGGCCGCGTGGCGCAACCAGAGGGCGCCACGTGGCCTGCTGTGAATGGCTGGAGGAAGAAACACGTGTAGAGAGAAGAGGAAGCCGAATTTGGAAAAACTCAAAACATGAAAGTTGTAGATCTTGATGAGATCTACAAGTTTCATGTTGACCAAAGACGGAGATGAGGTCAAATATGATACATAAATACAAGGATACATAAATATACATATGTAGTATACAAAATGGCCCAAAAACCCAAGTTTCTCATACAAGCTCCAATTTCAATGAAATTAGTCTCATTTTGAAGGTCTTTTAATGTGTAGTATTCTAAGAGTGAGTAGACCTAATTCGGGGTTTGTATGAGGGCTTTATTTGTGTTTTAATGTACAAGGGTTCTTAGGCTATTTTGGCTATTTTACAAGGGTGATTTTTGGCATTCTTCCCTATATTATTAAGGAATACATATATATTATAGAGAAGAAGTTATTTTGGTGAAGAGGTATTTTACAGGGGATTTTTGGCTTCTTATTTAAATGCAGATGAGCTGCTAAAATGCATGAATTATGGATGCATGCATGAGTGTTATTTATGCAAGATAAAAGGAAATATGCCTCTATTTTCTCGGGAACAAGGCTCTATTTTTGACTTTTGATGTGATGAATCACAGATTCATCAACCCCCTATACTTAAACCTTGCTCGTCCCCGAGCAACTAAAATGAAATGCAAGAGTGAAATGATTATGGGTTCCAAACCAAAGTCATGAACAAAAGTGGAAAATGGAGCTTGACTCGACCTTTGGATTAATTGTGTGGCGGAACCTTATTTGGACCTGGACTTAAGACCTAACAGACTTCAAGTTCCACAAGTCTTCTATTCAAGACGCCTCAATAGTCAGGTCAGAACAAATCCTCAAACGCAAATTTCTGATGACTATGATTCTTACTTGTACTGTGTAAGTGATTTGTAACTCTCCACATCAGAAATGGCTCGGAACCAGCCTCCTCTAACAAGGTAACTCAATAACCCGGTCCAATAACTCTTTCCTCGAGGAGCGGGGTATTCCCTTCTAAGTTCAAGTACGACCAACTCAAGAGGAGGGGGTAGAGAAGAGAATGGATGGTAGCCAGTGTAGCTACCTATCCCGGGATGCCTGACCAGTGTAGCCAAGTCATCCAGCTGCATTTCTTTACTAGTATACAGGCTCCGACAGGTATTTTATTTTTTCTTGAACTTGTCTGATTTTTTTGGAGTTTTTGCATTTTTTTTCAGGAGCAGCATGTACATCAGGAGTTTTTCCTCTTGAGTCAGTAGACTATCCCTCTTTTGAAGCATTATTGCAACCCACAGCACCCTGTCCTTAGATGTCAACACCACTAGACTAGGTTGAGACGCACTTCCCTCCCTAGAGGAGGACGGATGTTTCCACCCGTGTGCTACTCCAAGCTAAAGGATTCTACCTCCTCATCACCTCATCAGTGAAGAGCTACGTGCATAGTGTTTGTCCAAGTTAGGTCATTATCTAAAAGAATCCTGCGTATGCACGAGATATTCTACTTAGACTCATTAAGATGACATGTGAACATAGACATGCGGACTCAAAGAATTAAGTCGCTTGACCTGAGAAATCTTAACTCCAGTTCCTATAAGGTTCCTCTGAAATTAGGTGGATTAAGGTCCAATCAAGTCCATCCTCAATATCTACTCATAACTTGGTCTAGAACCCACTAGCTTTTCACTTTGCATATGCAAAGATATGCAGATGATGTGCAGATGACATGCTATGAATGAAATGCAAGACTTTTTTTTTTTTGAAAATGCAGGATAATATGCAAGAGTAAATAAGAAGCCTTTTTGCTTTATTTTTCTGGTATACAACAATTTTTTTTATTACAACAATTTTTAGTTGATACAATTTGTACATAGTATACATGATTTTTTTTGGTATACAACCTGTTTTACAACAAATTTTACAAAAGTATGTTTTACAACTTTTTATACAAGTATTATACATATAGTACATATTATACAAGTATAAAATTTTATTTTTTTAATTTTTATAAAAGGTTTACAAGTATTATACAAGTATACAAAAAAAAATTTTCGATTTTTACCCACCCGTACTAAATACAAAAATACGCGAAAGTACGAGCTATGGGTAAAGTATATATGTAATATATACACGCCCCCCTATACTTAGCGTGTGCTATGTCCTCAGAGCACGAAGAGCGAGGAAAAAGACATAGCTCGTGCTAAGCGTAAGAGAGCCAAAAGGAACAGAAAGTATAGAAGTCGTCTCGCCCCCCTATACTTAGGCTCTAGCAGCCTAAGAAGATCAGAAATGGGGCGGACGAGGGAAAGTTGAGAGATGGATGAATATATACATTGCGGGCATCGGTCCCCCCTATACTTAGGCTCTGCTCAGCCTAAGTATAGGACAGGAGTGAGTATGAGAACCGATGTAATCTGGAGAATGTACAGTGAATCGACTCGGGTTACCCTTCCCCCCCTATACTTAGGATCTGGTCATCCTTAAGTATAGTCCAAGATAATGGTTCGATGATGTGGGGATGGTTTACTGGAATCGTGGGGATAAAGGATAGGATCTACAGGAAGAATGATATATATACAGCTGAGTCGGTCTGAATCTTTTGGAGATGCTGCTGATGGCTGGAGTTCATTGCTGCAAGGTCTCATATGCGGCTTGAGATGTATCTGCTGTATCTGTCTCGCGCATGAATACAATCTCCTCCACATGGACTAACTGTTCATTGGGTTCGACGAAGTGCTTCAACAGCTGTCCATTTACTAGGAATGTCGGTGCGTCATCTGCGAGATCTGAGATCTCGACACATCCACTATCATGCACCGTTCGGACAACGAATGGTCCCGTCCACTTAGACTTTAATTTGCCTTGGAAAGTCTTCAGCCTGGCATTGAACAACCATACCTTTTGTCCAGGAACAAAGGTCTTTCGTCTGATATATCTATCGTGCCAACGCTTCACTTTGTCCTTGTACACCACACTGTTGTCGTATGCTCGGTTTCTGACTTCCACAAGCTCATTCAGATCCATGTCTCTCTGTTTCTGCCCCAGGTGTGTGTTCCAGTTGACCTTTTTTATTGCCCATTCTGATTTGTGCACTAACTCTGCGGGCAAATGGCACGGCTTTCCGAATACCATTCGGAATGGGGAGGTGCCTAACGGTGTCTTGTAAGCCGTCCTATACGCCCAGAGGACTTGATCCAAGATCTGAGACCAGTCCTTCCTGTCCGGGCGGACAAGCTTTTGCAATATGGTTTTCACCTCCCTATTCGACACCTCAGCCATACCATTGGTTTGTGGGTGGTAAGGACTCGCAACACGGTGTTCGATGCCGTAGTCCTTCAGGAGTTTCTTCACCTCCCGATTCACAAAGTGGCTACCCCCGTCTGATATCATCATCTTGGGGATCCCGAACCTAGAGATTATGTTCTCTCTGATGAATTTACAGACAGTCCTGCTGTCTGCGGCTCGGGTCGGGATAGCCTCCACCCATCTGGATAGATAATCTACCGCAAGGAGGATATATTCGAACCCGTGGCTGACAGGAAATGGGCCCATGAAATCGATGCCCCAGGCGTCAAAGATATCACAAATGATGACCGGCTGCATTGGCATCTCATCCTTGGAACCGACGGTTCCTCCCATTCTCTGGCAGACTGGACACGACTTCGCGAAGGCGGTGGCATCGCGAAACAGAGTCGGCCAGTAGAAGCCACACTGAAGTACCTTCCATGCGGTCCTCTTCCCGGAGTGGTGTCCTCCTGCCTCTAAGCTATGGCATAAAGAAAGGACACTCTGGTATTCCTCCTGAGGAATACAACGTCTCCAGACACAATCCGGTCCTTCAAAGAAAAGGATCGGATCCTCCCAATGGTAGTGTCTAGCGTCCGACTTTAGTCGGTCGATTTGGCTCTTGGGCCAATCTTCGGGAACTTTCTTGGAGACAAGATAATTCACGATATTGGCGTACCATGGGAGTGAGTCGATAACAAAAATCGACTCGTCAGGGAAGGAGTCTCGAATTGGTGAAACCTCGGAAGTATTAAGATCTTCGAGACGAGACAGATGATCAGCCACTACGTTCTTCTTACCAGGTTTATCACGGATATCCAAATCAAACTCCTGGATAAGTAAAATCCAACGAAGAAGACGCGCCTTCGCGTCCTTCTTCTCCATTAAATATCGTAGTGCCGTGTGGTCTGTGAACACAGTTACCTTGGATCCGATTAGGTGAGATCTGAATTTGTCCAAGGCAAACACTACTGCAAGCATTTCCTTTTCTGTAACTGTATAGTTACGCTGAGCAGAATCAAGCACTTTGCTTGCGTAGTGAATTGCAAACGGGACGCCATCTCTTCTTTGTCCCAATACAGCTCCAACAGTATAATATGAGGCGTCCGTCATGATCTCAAAAGGGAGAGACCAATCTGGGGCTTGTAAGATGGGTGCGTCCATGATCATTCCTTGTAACAGCTTAAAGGCCTCAAGACATTTGTGATCTACAATAAACTCCGTGTCTTTGCCTAAAAGCTCAGTTAGCGGTCGGGCAATCTTAGAAAAATCCTTGATAAATCTTCGATAAAATCCGACATGCCCGAGGAACGACCGCAACTGCCTCACGTTGGTTGGTGGCTGGAGTCGTCTGATCACGTCCACCTTGGCAGGGTCAACCTCCATTCCTCTCTTGGAGATGACATGCCCCAACACTATGCCCTCCGTCACCATGAAGTGACTTTTCTCCCAGGAGAGCACCAGATTGACCTCACAACATCTTTTGAGGACTCGGTCCAGATTCCGAAGACAGGAATCAAAAGAATCGTCGTGGACCGAGAAGTCATCCATGAAGACTTCCAGGAATTCGCCGACCATTTCGGCGAATACAGCAATCATGCACCTTTGAAAAGTACCTGGAGCATTGCATAACCCAAACGGCATGCGCCTGAAAGCATAGGTACCAAAGGGGCATGTGAACGTGGTCTTTTCCTGGTCCTCCGGAGCTATGGCTACTTGATTGTAGCCCGAGAACCCATCAAGGAAGCAGAAGAATTCCTTCCCCGCTAATCTTTCTAGGATCTGATCAATGAACGGTGGGGGGAAATGATCCTTCTTCGTCGCGGCATTCAAGCGTCTGTAATCCACACAGACGCGCCACGACGTGGGTACTCTTGTCACGATCTCCTCTCCGTCCTCGTTGGTGGTCGGCTGAATTCCCGACTTTTTCGGGACAACATGGATTGGGGCCACCCACTTAGAGTCGAAGATTGGATAAATAAAACCCGCGTCGCACCATTTTTCTATCTCTTACTTCACTACCTCTCGTAAATTTGGATTCAACCGGCGTTGGAATTCACGAGAGGGTTTGGATTCGTTCTCCAAGTAAATATGGTGCGAACACAGAGCGGGATTTATTCCGTGGAGATCGGAAATGCTCCAGCCTATTGCCTTGCGGTTCTTCTCCAGGATCTCTAGCAAGCGAGATTCCTGCTCCTCAGTCAATTGCGAACTGCTAATGACCGGAAATTTCTTGTCTTGGCCCGCAAGGAAGGCATACTTCAGGGTTGTGGGTAAAGGTTTGAGCTCAGGAATAGTGTGATCGTCTAGAAAGTCTGGCTCAATCTGATCTGGTTCGGTGTTGGAAGTGGCTGGATCATGTTCTGTAGTAGCTGCCACCAAACTCGGCTCTGGAGTCGGATCGTCAAAGGTCTCCATGCAATCGGCAAACGCCTCGTCCGACTCGTCATCCTCATCTTCCGATTGTCCTAAGGATGTAAGGACTGACAGGCCCAACTGGGCCTCTACGTCATCGAAGATGTAGGGCGATGCAGGCTCAGAGCTGTACTCGTTCCTGAGGATCTCGCAGACTGACTCATGCACTGGATCATCTTCAAAGGAGATGGACACATCGATGCTGGCTGGGTTCTGTCTCCATGGCCCAACTACGTCTACATGCTCACAGTCTGTTCCGGTAGAAGAGTACTCGGTGCTGGATTCGGAGTCCGGTCTCTGCCATCTTGTCTGCTTCATCTCAAGTTCCTCATCTCCGCCTGGAGTTTGGAACTGAATCTTCCCATTCTTATAATCAAACAAGGCCCCCGCTGTTCTGAGGAAGGGCCTACCTAAAATGATCTGGGAATCTCTCCAATTACGAGGGGTTTCCATATCCAGGACAGTGAAGTCCACCATGTATTCTTGCCCCTCGACTTTGGTCACAATGTTCCTTAACTCTCCTTGGGACCTCTTAGTGGATTTGTCAGCAAACTGCAGAATAGCTCTAGATTTCCTAAGAGGTCCGAGATTAAGCCGCTCATAGAGGGTTGTGGGCATTAAGTTGATCGAGGAACCATTGTCCAGGAGAGTGCGTGCAAACGCGATGTCATCAACATGACTCACTACATAGTGTGCACCCATGTCTCTTCGTTTCCGAGGAAACGAGTTCTTGATTGCACAAGTCGTGGCTACTGATAGAACGTGTTTCTCAACACGGCTTTTGGTCTTCCTGCTAACCCTAGTAGGTGTGCATCTCACCTTAAGGTATTTTTGGAACGCAGGGGTCATTTCCACGAACTTGTCAAAAGGGATTGTGACCTTGATGTGTTTATTGCAAAATTCAGCCATCTCAGGGTCATCTTTTTGGATTTTTTTGATTTTCTTCTTTCCACCCTTGAGAACTCGGGGGAAAGGGATTATTAACTCGGGTTCTGGAACTGAAATATTCTCATTGATTTCTGGAACTGAGTTTTTGACACGACTCTGACTCGGACTCTGATACAGACTCGGACTTGGACTCTGACCAAAAAGAAAATGCTGAGGCGAGACCGGTGACGCTTCTTCCGCTTCTTCTGGACGATCCTCCTCAGATGGAGGTGCGGGCTCATCGGTGTCGTCTGACTCTGGGTGACTGCGGGGCTGATGCTTCGAGGACTCAGATGTCCTCTTCTTCCGCTGACGGTGGTGGTGGTGCTCCTCCTCTTCTTCCTCCGAATTCTCCTCAGGTAGAGTTTCGGAGGTTCCTTCCTTTTGCGCCCGTGCCCGATCAGGTATGGTCACAGTCCTTCCGCTCCTGAGGGACATATGGTTAACATTATCGTACGAAAGGATCTCATGTTCAGATAAATAATTATCTGAATAGTATACCTGATCTCGGGGTCAGTTCTGGCCCTGGTGTATGCTGTTTGGGTTGGCCTGAACTTGTGCAGGAATTGGAGTCCTTGGCGCCATTTGTTGGTCCTGGGCACGAGAGACCCGATTGATGTCGGTCCTCATGTCCAGGTAGTCATTCTGCATCTGTTGGACCCTATCAGACAGGGTCTGGATCGCCAAGGTGAGGGACTCCAATTCGGTGGGCTGGGCTGGCTGCTGAGTGGATGCGGTCCTGTACTGGCCCTGCTGGCCGTGCCGATACTGCTGCTGATGGGACGGTGCTGGCCCCTGCTGGTAGGTGCGTTGCTGCGGCTGGTACCCCTGTTCTGGCCTGGACTGGTATCGCGGGATTGTGACGGGCCTGGTCTCCTGGTAGACTGGGGTTGGGCGGTGTGCCTGATCCTTCCCCATCTCGATTTGCCGGACTAACGGGTCACGGCTATACCAGAGCCCGTTGATCTCGTAAACGGGCGGAGGCTCCTCGTATTCTGTTTCCACTAGTGGGGGTGCATGATGGTTCGGCTGGGTATAGGTCTGATCCCAGCTGCTCTGAGACCCCGGTGCCTGTTCCTGTACAAGATGGACTCGATGTACAGGTACAGGTGGTGCAGAAGGGGTGGGTAGCTTAATCTTGGCTACCTTTTCAGAGAGTTCCTCCACCTTCTTGGGAAGGCTCGAAAGAGATTCCATCTCCGCGACTCTCTTGTGGATCTGCTCGACCATGGTAAGCTTGTCGGCAATCATCCCCATGCTGGGGATGAGGTCCTCAGTCAGATCTGCAACAGTCCTTCTAGTTGTCTCACTGGATAAGGTCGAGGGAGACAACTGATAGGCCCTTGTGGCCTGTGACCTGCCGGTTTCTGCCATCTGCTTTAGGATTTTCCACACGGTGTGCTCGTTCTTGTTCAGATAGCTTCCTCCACAGGCGGCACTGACTAACCCCTGCATCTCTGGGGTTAGACCGCAGAACAAGGTCTGGACTAAGATCGCCTTAGAAATGCCGTGGCATGGGCATTTCTGTACTAAGTCATTGAACCTGTCCCAAGCCTCATGGAACAGTTCGCAGGGTCCTTGGGCGAAGCTGGCAATCTTCGTTCGCATCTGATTGGTTCTACTGAGAGGGTAGAACTTCTTCAAGAAGAGGTCCTTGAACTGCATCCAGGTAGTGCATACCACCCCTAAGTTTTTCAACCAATGTGCAGCCTTATCTCTTAAGGCAAACGGGGTGGCCTTCAGCCGGATATAATCTTGGCCAACATTGGGATGGCTAAGATTGTTGCATACTAGTTCGAAGTCACGGAGGAAGGTGTAAGGCTCTTCACTGAGGTTTCCGTTAAACTTCGGCAGCAGGCTAAGGAAGTGGGGCTTCAGCTCGAATGCCTGGTCGGGAACTGCAGGTGCTAGCCAATTTTGGATCTCGTTCTCCGCCGGGTTGTAGGTATCGACCATTGGTCGATCGATCCCTTCAGCTACTATTATCTGTCCCATCCGGGCCGTGAGATCAGCATTTTTCTGTTCGGCTTCGGCAAGGCGTCTAAGAATCTGTCTCATCTGGTCCTCATCGGGCGGCATCCTTGGCGGCATTTCTCCCTCTAGTTCTGGGAATTGGAAAATAAGATCGGTGTTAGAGGGTGAATCAAGGAAGGGATTACCGAGGCAATGGTCTTCCTCGGTAATCTCAGAGGAGATAAAAGGGTTGGTTTGAGAGTAACCACCCTGAGCATGAGGGGACCAGGACTCAAGAGGGTCATGAGTCCTGGGTGGTCCAAGGTGCGCTCGGACCGAGAAAGACGAGTTACTTGGGGGACTCATAGAGAGATCAGTGAATAGTGCGTCGAGATCTCCCCAGTCACTCATCTTGGTGAAGCAAGAAGAAGATAGGATTTTACTCCTACCTGAAGCAAGCACAAGATCAATCCAAGACCCTGGATTCACACTCAACACAGTGAAGGACTCAAAGTTGAGTCCAATTTATCTTGTAGTTTTTAAGTGTGATATTCAAGCAAATCTAGCAAGGATTACGCGGCCTAGAGGGAAGTCGGCTCAGAGCCGGATGCGTCTTCCCTGTTTATCCTGTCGTCTAAGATACCGCCGCTCCTTCCTTTCTTCGCTCCTATCCCAAGCCGATGGATTCAGTGACCACGCCCCTATCTACCTGCAAGCAGGCGGAGGCTGACAAGGCCGGAACTTCACCCCTGGGGGTTACTGGCAGCTTGTCGCGAAGTACCGCAATTTCGCCCCTATCTACCTGAGACAGGCGGAGGCTACTTGGTACTAGTCAAAGAATCTGAAAATATCCGGCTTGTGATATTTGCTAGGATCAGTTAGAACGTGATATGGAAGACGGGGATTTGGGCTCTACCTTAGGGTGTTCACACACACTCAGGTACCCTCACTCAGCCTGAAAACAAGGTCGGGGATTAGTCTCCCGCAACAATTTTCTGTTTTTATTCTTTTTTTGGTCAATACTGTTAGCAGTCCCGATTTTAAGGTTAGGTTATCACTTTAATTAATCCACCACAAAGCACGTCTATCGGACAGTCCCAATTTCCTGTTTAATTTAAGTGAGAAAATCAGAGGGGGAAATTGAGAAAAGCCGATGCAAGTTGAAATCGATGATGCGTATGCTAAGTAGAGAGTACTTACAGTGATCCCTTCGCTTGTTGATGCAGGATGCAATACAGAATTGAAAACTTTATTCTACATGCAAATGCAGGCGATGAAAGCCGCTCCTAGACAGGCAGTTCTATTAGCGTGAAGAACAGTTTAATTTGGACTAAGTCCTGCGGTCTAGGTGCGTCTTTTATGTGTAATGTGTGGTCCTATTGATTACGAGCACAAGCAAATCCTAAAGTGGCTCGAGGAGCCGCTAGTGCAAGCTAAATTACCAGTCACCCACACAGCACACAGGACACAGTTTCCACTATATTTACACGCGCGAGATCCCAAACGGGATCCGCTGGAAATAATGCAAAAGAAAAATAAAATAAAAAATACAATGCCTCTCTTTCTCTCAACACAATTTAAATGCTAAGTCCTTGAAGCGTCGCCGACTCCTCGCGGTCCTCGCACAAAAATTAAATGGAGGTTAGAGAGTGACACAAAAATAAAATAATGTAAAAATAAATAAGAGAAATAATCACAAGAAAAACCGGGGGTCAGACTACCCGGGGAATGAAAATCAAACACTCAAAAATATGCTACAAATTAACCTAAGCCGTTCATCCCCGGCAACGGCGCCATTTTGATAAGCCTCCCGCACCCTATGTTAATTCAGGCAGATTAATGTCCAAATTAATGTATGTGATTCGTTGTAGTCGGATACGAGGGGTTAATCAAAAACCACTTAACGATTAATGTGAAGTTAATTTTAAGCGGCAATTTTTTTTACTTGGTGGAAGTCCAAGGTCGATCTCAGGGAGGCATCTGTCTCCTTAGGTGAATTAGAGCAATTTTTTCAAGTGTTGATGTTCGAGGAAGAAATTTTTTTGGTCTTTTTAGTTTTTATGCAGACATATGCAGACAAGGCGAGCCAATTTAACGTTTGATTTAAATGATGTATCAAATGAAGTCCAAAATAATGAAAATTGGCCAGATGATTATTTATGATGAAAATGACCTACACTATTTTTTTTGGAATTTTTCGACTCAAAATAAATTTTCTGTGAATTAAATAAGCAGACAGAGTAATTTTCAGTATTTAATTTTTAATAAATATCAAATCACAATTTTTTCAAGAACTAAAATTATCCTAGGATGGTCTAATGATAAGGGACCTAGGAAAATTAACAGGACTTAAATTTACTGTGAAATGAATTAATTAAAATTAATTTAAGAAAATCACTAAACTATTTATTTAGGCCTCGATATGCGTGCAAATGCTATGAAATTTTTTATGGTGTGTTAGAAATGATGTCCTTAGGCTACTGTGATTTTTTGATAATTTTTGAAGGCACAGATAATTAATTAAAAATCAAAAGGCATCACTGGGCAAAATATGTCAACAATGAACCAATTAATTCATTAATAATTCAAATAAGCCTACAAAAATCAGACACGTGTACTAACAGATGGAGGACAAAATTTCCAACAACATGCAATTTTTAGAATCTCAAAATGATGAAAATTGTACTCTAGGGACACGTGCAAACACAGGGGTGTGAATGCAATACTGGAAATTAAACTTTCAATAAATAAATATGCTGACAGGGACTAAAATGCAATTACCGATAATATGGTGGACTCTTATGCAATTTCTCCACGGGACACGTGCTCCTCACGTGGGGTCTGCTTCACAGGGACCTCTTTGTAATTTCGGAAAGCTTCAGGGGCTTCTGTGCAATTAACCCAGGCCGCACGTGCTCCTCACGTGGGCGACCTAGGTTCGGAGGGCGTCGGAGGCTCGGATCGAGGCTCGGGTCCTCTGGAGGTTCGGACGACGGCTCGGTGCAGCCTCGGGTCGCCCGAGCCTAGGCTTGGAGGCCGAGGCTCGGATTCGTCTACGTGGCGGCCCGAAGACCCTCGGATCAAGATGGATCCAAGGGATGTCGATGAAGACGCGTGGCAACTGGAGAGCCGTCCGATCTGAGGCGCGATCAACGGTCGGGGACGGGCGCAGTGAGGGAACACGTGGCGGGAAGAGGACCGTTCGATCGGTTGATCGAACGGCTGCTGCTGCTTCGTCTCGAACGGGCCTCCGCCACCTGCGGAGGAGAAGACGGATCTCCGGCGTCGATGGAGTTGCTCCGCCGAGGTCGCTAGGCGTCAATGGAGCTCTTCGTATGCTCCCGAGTATCTCGGAAGATGCACGGTCGTGCGGCGAAGCCTCCGGTGGGCTCAGTGGCTGTGGAGGTGGGCTAAAGCTTGCTGGAGACGAAGCTCGAATGGAGCTCCGGTGAGGCTCCGGCCAATGAAGGAATGAGAACCTGCAGGAGTTAGAATAGATAGCCGAAGCGTGCAAGTGTTCGTGGAGAAGTGTGGCGTGATCGGCGAGGCTTGTCGTGGAGTGTGGGTGTCCGGCAAGCGAGCTCCGGCCAAACGGCGGAGCTGTTCGTCGGAGTAGCGTGAAAAGCGTCGATGAGGTGTGAAAATGGGTCAGCGAGGACGGGAGCTTCGATGCGAAGCTCGTCGAGGTGATTTGGAGGCGCGAAGGTGGCTGGTGACGTCGAATAAAAACGGAGAAAAAGCAAGAAAATGAAGAAGAACATCGGAATACGAATGGAGGGGGATACCTGGGGAATGGGGCTCAGCTTTGAGCTCCAGGTCTTCGCTCAAGGGATCGGTAGGGTCCCGAGCTCGGGCAGCTGCTCGAGGGAGGCTGCAGCACGGCGTGGCGGCCGTGGATCTCGCCGGAGTCGATTCTCCTTCTTCGCTCAACGATTTACCTAATTGTTGTCACCAACTGGTAGGTCGGAGCTCAGGGAAGCTCACTGGAGTGGCGGATCGGGGTGAACGGCGAAGGTGGTGGCGTATTTATAAGGCGAAGGAGGTGGGTTGGCTGGTGGAGTGGCGAGGTTGGTGGTCGTCGTGGGGCGAGTATGATGGAGGTGGTGGAGCTTGAGGGAGCAGGCGAGGGAGAGGGATGAGTGGGTGATGTCGTGGGGGGGTCAGTGGCCGGAGGAGATGGCTGACGTGTGTCCAAAAAAAGAAAGGGGGCGCTGACGACGCGAAAACCGAAGCGACTGAGGTAAAGGTATAAAATGAGGTCGTTGCGACCTCAGTCACTCGAATGCGTCAATCAAGAAAAATCAATCACTCAAATAAGATAAAAACAAGCAAGCACACAATAGAGCGATCTAGCTATAGGATTAACCTGGTATAGCTCCCAGGGTCGAACACAAGGAGCACAGATTGGCCTTGCGGCCTACGATGTAGTCAGTGATCCAAAAGAGTCTTTTTTATGGTTTTTATTTGTTTTTGTATTTTTTTTTTTTTTTCAACAACTTCTGTACAACATATCTACATGGTGCAGCATATATAAGAAATTTCCCCTTGAGCCAGTAGACTATCCCTCTTTTGAAGCTTTATTGCAACCCACAGCTTCTGTCTTTAGATTTCAACACCACTAGACCAAGTTGAGGTGCACTTCCTTCACTATAAGAAGAAGAGAGGTTCCGCCTAGAAGTACTACCCTCATATGCTACCCCAAGCCAAAGGAAACTGCCTCCTCACCACCTCATCCATGGAGAGCCATGTGTAAAGTGCAGGTGCAAGTTAAGCCATTGTCTATGAGAGTCATGCGTGTTGTTAAGTGCTCTACTTAGGCTCATCAAGATGACATATGCTCATAGCCTAGTGGACTCAAAGAATTAAGTCCTTATGGACCTGAAAAGCCTTAACCCTAAGTCCTACAAGGTTCCTCTTGAAGTTAAGTGAATTAAGATCTTATTCAAGCTCCATTTCTCAATTTAATTCCAGGCTTAGTTTAAATATCAACTCTCATCCAGGAAAGACTATATACATATATGTACACAAGATGCTATTTACAAATATTTTACACTCATGCAAAAATTTTGAAAAATGTTTTGAAATCATGAATGAATGATGCATGAAGTGCAAGTTTTGCAAAAAGATATTTACAAACATTTACACAAGATTTTTGCAAACTTTTGATTTTCAAAACATTTTGGAAAAATTTTGTACTATATACATAATTTTGATACAAAATATTTACACAAGCTTTACACAAAAGATTTTTGAAATCATTTTTACAAAAATACTTTATACACTAGCTATGTATGTGCAAGAATAAAAGAGGTTTATGTACATGAAAGAATTTTTAATTTTTGTGATTTTTAGCCATTTTATTTATTAACACACTCACACAAAGTACGAGTTATGGCTAAAGTATATATGAAATATATACACACCCCCCCTATACTTAGCTCGAACGATGTCCTCAGAGTGATCAAGAGCGATGAAGAAGACATGACTCGTGCTTAGTAAAAGGGAAGTGAAAAGGAATGGCTGAGTACAGGAACGAATAAATGAATAGAATAAGAGGAACTCGGTGGTTTCCCCCTATACTTAGGATTAACTAATCCTAAGTATAGAAAGCTGTACATAAAGGGAAAGCCGAGTGAAGAATATACGGAATCTGCCCCCCCTATACTTAGGGTAAAATATCCCTAAGTATAGGCAGCAAAAACAAGAGCAGAAAGAATGAAAAGAATACTCACAGGTCCGACATCCCCCCTATACTTAGGGTAAAGTACACCCTAAGTATAGCATAATCATAAGATGAGAGATGGGATGTGAGACTAAAGAATAGAATGATATGGACAACTGGATCTATACAGGCGGAGGAACAGTGAAAATCAGGCGTGAGATGCAAAAGATATGAGTCAAAAGACCACATCTCACGCAAAATGAATAGCGGCAATAATAACGTCCCGCGGCTCATGATCTAGAAATGGTTTGAGCCGCTGGCCGTTCACTCGGAAGGTACTCTCAGAAGATAACTCAGATATATCAATGCTACCGTTATCGTGTACCTTTCTGACCAAATAGGGTCCTTTCCATTTGCTCTGTAGCTTCCCTGGAAATAATCTAAGCCTTGCATCAAACAGCCATACTTTCTGTCCAATCTCAAAATGCTTGTGGCTGATATGAGAATCATGCCACTCTTTGATTTTCTCCTTATAATGTAGGCTGCTTGAGAAAGCTGCATCTCTAAGCTCTTCCAGGGCGGCTAACTCTGCCCTCCTCTGGTCTCCTATACCATCTGGATCCATCAATATGTCTGTAACTGCCCAGAGTGACTTGTGCCTCAGCTCAACAGGTAGATGGCATGGCTTGCCATACACGAGGCGAAAGGGAGATGTACCCAATGGTGTCTTGAAAGACGTCCGATATGCCCACAAGACCGAGTCCAAAAGTTGTGACCAATTCTTTCGGTCAGGGCGGACGACTTTCTGCAAAATATTCTTGATCTCCCTATTCGACACTTCGGCTAGACCATTTGTCTGTGGATGATACGGTGTAGCAACACGATGATCTATGCCGAACTCGCTAACAAGTGCCTTCACCTGGTCGTTGATGAAATGAGATCCCCCATCAGAAATCAGAACTCGTGGGACCCCAAACCGCATGATGATATGCTTCTTCAAAAATCTGCAAACTGTCTTCGCATCTGCGGCTCGGGCGGGGATAGCCTCAACCCAACGACTAACATAATCTACGGCCAACAGAATGTACTCAAATCCCTGACTCTTAGGGAATGGACCCATGAAATCGATGCCCCATGCGTCAAAAACCTCACAGAAGTGAATGGGCTGCATCGGCATCATATCACGCTGTCCACAAGTGCCCATCCTCTGACAGTCAGTACACCTCTTCACGAACTCATCAGAGTCCTTGAAGAGCGTAGGCCACCACAAGCCGGATTGGAGCACTTTCTGTGCCGTTCTCCTCCCAGAATGATGTCCTCCTGCCTCAAGCTTGTGGCAATAAGTGAGGACACTATGATGCTCCTCCTGAGGAATACACCGTCGCCAGATGCTATCCCCTCCTTCGTGGTAAAGGATGGGATCCTCCCAGTGGTAGGACTTGGCCTTCGCAAGGAAGGTCTCAATCTTCTGCTTGTGCCAATCTTGTGGGACTTTCCCAGCAACGAGAAAGTTCACAATATCGGCGTACCATGGGAGTGAAGCGATAGCAAGGATCGCCTCATCTGGGAAGGTATCACAAATGGGATCAATCTGCTCAGAATCCTCAGGCTGCTCTAATCGGGATAAGTGGTCCGCCACCACATTCTTGACTCCAGGCTTATCCTTGATCTCAATGTCGAACTCCTGGAGTAGAAGGATCCATCTAGTAAGTTTGGCCTTGGCATCCTTCTTTGCCATGAGGTACCTGATGGCGGTGTGATCTGTGTACAAAGTCACTCTAGATCCAATGATATATGATCTGAATTTATCTAGGGCAAACACTACTGCTAGCATCTCCTTCTCTGTGACTGTATAATTCCGCTGGGCGGAATTCAATGTGCGGCTAGCATAGTGTATGGCAAACGGTACTCCATCCCTCCTCTGTCCTAGCACTGCCCCTACGGCAAAATCGGAGGCGTCCGTCATGATCTCGAATGGGAGAGACCAATCGGGTGGCTGAAGGACAGGAGCCTCAATTACACACTGCTGGAGAGTCTCGAAGGACGAAAGACACTTGTCATCGACAAGGAACTCGGTGTCTTTCGTCAAGAGGTCAGTCAACGGTCGGGCAATCTTGCTGAAATCATGAATGAATCTCCTATAAAAACCAACGTGCCCCAGAAATGACCGTAACTGCTTCAGATTGGACGGCGGTGTGAGTTTCCTAATGACATCGACCTTGGCCGGATCAACCTCCATGCCTCTGTTGGAGATGATGTGGCCAAGCACCGTCCCTTGAGTCACCATGAAGTGACTCTTCTCCCAAGACAGAACCAAGCGGGTAGCAATACATCGCTGGAGCACTCGGTCTAGGCAGTCAAGACAGGAATCGAATCCGTCGCCGTAAACCGAGAAGTCGTCCATGAAGACCTCCAAACACTCCCCTACCATGTCCGAAAATATTGACAGCATGCATCTCTGAAAAGTCGCAGGGGCGTTACATAGCCCGAATGGCATGCGTCGAAAGGCGTATGTACCGAAGGGACAGGTAAAGGTCGTCTTCTCCTGATCCTCAGGAGCGATGGCCACCTGGTTGTAGCCCGAGTACCCATCTAGGAAGCAATAATGGCTCTTCCCTGCCAGTCTCTCTATGATCTGATCAATAAAAGGCAGGGGGAAATGGTCCTTCTTGGTGGCCTGGTTGAGTTTCCTGTAGTCAACACAGACCCTCCAAGAGGTGGGTACTCGTGTAGCAATCTCCTCTCCCGACTCACTGATCACAGTCGTAATGCCCGTCTTCTTGGGCACCACATGCAAGGGGCTGACCCACTTGGAGTCGGAAATGGGATAAATAAAATCTGCACTCCACCATTTTGATATTTCCTTCATAACAACCTCTCTTAGGTTGGGGTTCAGTCGCCGCTGGAACTCACGCGACGGCTTCGCCCCTTCCTCGAGATAGATATGGTGGGAGCACAACGAGGGACTAATCCCATGGAGATCTGCTACGCTCCATCCAATTGCCTTGCGGTTCTTTTCAAGAACCTCCATCAGACGGGATTCTTGTTCTCCAGTCAGATCGGCAGAGATAATGACTGGGTACATCTCAGACTCTCCCGCAAGGAATCGATACTTCAGCGAAGTAGGGAGCGGCTTTAGCTCTGGACAGCTGGGTGCTGGCAAATCTGGCTTCTGAAGAAGATGTGTGTATGCGGATAATTCTGCCAAATTTGCCTGGGAAAATGATAACGAACTCTCACAAACTGGATCTGGAGAAGGCGGGTCCTCTACATTGTCTCTGGTCTGCTCTGCTTCTACCTCCTCCTCATTTGTAGGCTCAGGTGGATCCAGATCTGGCATCTGATCATTACAATCTGCCCAATCAGATTCTGAATCCGAGGGATCTATATCAGACTCGGTGGCATCAGTACCACCGTAGAACAAGGTGGCATCAGTACCACCATCGAGCAAGGTGGCCTCAGTACCACCATCACTGGAAATCGTGTCGCGATCAAGGTCCGACTCTGCTGACTCAATAGTATCCTGTACCAGGTCTGTGCTCTCCAGACTCTCCTCTGCTATCATCTCTGCATCAGCTGTGTCTGAAAGTGAGAGGGTAGTCTGTGATTCAAGGTCTGCCCAAGCTGCCTCATCATCTGTGATCACAAAATCACAGTCCTGGTGGATGTCTGGCTCTATGTCTGTCAGCTGCTCTGAATCTGTACTGCCATGTGAGCGGGATCTGGATCTGGCTCTGTGGTCCTTAACCGTCTCTATTTGTATACTCTCGCCCTGGACGCGAAAGTACACCTTCCCGCTATCATGATCAGTCACTGCTTTGGCTGTGGCCAAGAACGGGCGACCGAGGATGATGGGGGAATCGGTCAACGAGTCAGGGGTCTCCATGTCCAGCACTACGAAGTCCACGGGGAATTGCAAACCCTGAATCGTGACGACAACGTCTCGCAACAACCCCTTTGGCCTCTTGACAGAACGATCAGCAAACTGAAGGTATGTCCTGCTCTGTACAAGAGTGCCCAACTCTAAGTGGTCGAGAAGGGCTGCCGGAAGAAGGTTGATTGACGATCCGCTATCTAATAGAGTGCGGTCGAACCTCTGCTCACTAATCTGACATCTGACATACGGGGCCCCTAAATCTGGCCTCTTAGTCGGCAGATGGTTTTGGATCGCGTAACACGTGGCTTTTGTTAGCACATGAATTTCTGCGGTCTTGTTCCTCTTCTTCCTCCTGACTGTGGTCCTATCTCTTAGGGATCGCTGAAGAAGAGGAATGTGCTGCAAAGCCTCATTGAGGGTCAGCTGGATGTGAAATCGGTCTATCATGCTCTGGCTGAACTCCTCCTGCCCTCTCTTTTTTGGATCTTTTTCTTTTTTCTTCCCCTTCCCCAACTCAAGGGCTCTAGGAAAGGGGATCACAGGGTCCTTCTCAGATGAAGGACTAGGAATAGGCCTAGATGATTCGATAATTGGATCCTCACAAACATCATTCACCATAGTGGGATCAGAAGAAACTAAACCTTTTCCTTTATTCAAATCAGAGTTCCGAGATACATTCATGCGAGGAAAGACAACATTTTTATCAGAATAAATGTTGGTGGCATCAGTGCCACCTCTAGTTGGCTCTACAACTAGACGTCTTGCGGCCTCAGTACCGCTGGCTGGCTCGGCTCTGCTGGTGGCGTCAGTACCACCTCCTCGATGTGGTGAAACAGCGGCCTCAGTACCGCCGGTGGAATCAGCATCTCGGGTGGCATCAGTACCACCGTCATCATGATGTGCGGCTTCAGTACCGCTCTCCTCTTCCTCATCTGGCGCTCTAGATGGATCCTCGTGTTGTCGCTCAGATGAGGCGCCTCCTGCTGGTCTTCTACCGCTCCTAAGTGTGACAAAATCAGCATCAAATAAATCCGACGAGATAACATCAAATGAGTCACTAGAAGTGGTAGGCTCAGTGTGTACTACCTGCTCAGATTTCCTCTTCAAGTTATTCGGATTAGGCTCGATCTGTGCAGGGATGGCGGCCTTCCCTCTCATCAGGTCCCGCATCTCCTGGCGGAACTCGTCCATCTCCCGTCTAAATGTAGCCTGCTGCTCTGTGAAGAGGCGGGCTATATCATCCATGGCGGGGCTCTCATGGGAGCCCGACGGGTTGCCTCTCTGGTAATGAGGCTGCTGGACCTGGTGCTGCTGTGGCTGAGAGGGGTAAGAGGATGAATGCTGCTGCTGGTGAGCCTGCTGCTCACGTCTCCAATTCTGTCCCTGCTGCTGATAGGGACGAGATACGAAGGATGATGGCTGGTGTGGCTGGTATGCTGGGGGCTGCTGGTGATCTCTCTGCTGGGAGTACTGCCCTCCCTGACCGGCTGGCTGCTGTTGGGGCTGGTTCCCCCACCTGAATCCGGGATGGTCTCGTCGGATTCCAGGCTGAGGCCGGTCATACCAAATCCCGTTGACATCCATCAACGGTTCCGCATCGTAAGGGGCTGGTGGGAGTACATCCAGAGGCTGATCCGGCTGATATACCACCATCTGTAAGTCTGGAGATGGTGGTGACTGGTAAGAGGGCTGCTGCTGCTGGTACGGCTCCGCCTGTACAAGGTGAACTTGTCTAGGCTGCTGCAAGGAGCTGGAGCGCTGGGACGAGCTGCGGCTGCCACCGGAATCGCCTCGCGACAGAAGACAGGGCTGAGGAGCCGTCTGTGCCTCCTGAAGACACAAGAGCTGGGTCTTCATGTCGCTCAGAGTTTGTGCCATTTCCTCCATCTGAGTTATGCCCTGGCACTGCTTCTTCTCTATGATTTCCATGCGGTCCAACTTTTCGCTGATAATCCCCATGTCCGCAGCGGCCGACTCTGCCTGTGCGGCAGCAACTGTGGACGAACTGGATGGACCTGCATCAACCCGTGCTATCCGCTGATACTGCACGGGTCCTGGCGGCTGCTGAGATCTCTGTGTGTACAACCGAGTCTGGGACATTACCATGTAATTTTCTGCCATCTCTTCGTAGATGGCCCAGACTTGGTTGTGGTCCTTGGCAAAGTAGGACCCGCCGCAAGAAGCATTCACCAGACCCTGAAGCTCTGGTGTCATCCCACTAAAGAAGCTCTGAACTAGGTTCGGCTTCGAAATGTCGTGGTGTGGGCATCTATCCAGAAGCTCTCTGAACCTCTCCCATGCCTCGTGAAATTGCTCGTTAGGGAGCATGGAGAAGTTGTTGATCAGGGCCCTTGCTGCATTCGTCCGCCCGAGTGGATAGTACTTGTTCAAGTACTCGGTGCGGAGCTGATCCCAGGTGTAGACAAACTTCCCTAGATGTTTCAGCCAGGCGGCTGCTCTATCTGCTAGTGAAAAAGGGAAGGCCATCATCCGAATCGTATCTTGGTCCACACGACGGTCGTGGACAGTGCTGCAGATCATCAGAAACTCCTGGAGATGGAGGTGGGGTTCCTCAGTGGCGAGTCCGTGAAAATGAGGAAGCATCTGCAGGGTGTTCGGGGGGAACTTGAAATCCCCCACGATAGCAGGTATCACCACCCATTGGTGCATCAGTGTAGATCCGGGGTTGTGAAGCTCCCGCATCGGTCTTGCTGCGGCGGCGGCTGCCGCTGCTGCTGCGGCCGCTGCTGCGGCTGCTGCCTCTGCATCAGCGTCAGGAATGTCCTCAGGCTCGCTCGGCTCGTCTCGCTCTCTTCGGAGTCTCTCCAACTCCCTCCTCATCTCTATCATGAATGCCCCCTGATCGCGTAACTGTTGCTGAACCGTCTCTAATGATGCGATCAGGGTGGAGTTGATCGCCCCTTGGTCTAAGATAAAATGTTCGGGCTGGCGATCGTCTGAACTTCCGGCTCCAGCCATAGGGACGTCTGCAAAATCAGATGAGCCCAACTCAGGTTCTGTCAAATCAATTCGTCTTTCCTCGGGCTCATGTCTCTCAGTAGCAGAAGAAAGGGGATCGAGGGGGAACAGGGTGGAATCGAACTCGGGCCCGGAGAGCTGGTCTCGACTCTCACGGGCCAACCTAGATGATGGAGTAGACGCGCCTGAAAGCGGTGCAGCTAGAGGCTGCCTAAGAGATCGTCTACCCATCATCTTGATCTTGGCGAGTTGGGCGGATGGAATCTGGAGAAATTATGATCACAAAGCAAACCCCCGGTTCACCAACGCAACACAATATGAAGACCGTGAAAGATCGGTCAATTTATCTTGTCAATTTTTATTTGGTGAACATGCAAGAAATCAGAGCGATTACGTGACCTGCTGGGATACCCGATACTCTCTCAACCGACTGTCCCGCACAGAAGAGTCAGTAATCAGTCGAGATGAGCACCGGAGGGCTCTACCTAGTGTTCGGGTCACTCTCTCGCACAATCAAACCAAACAATGAGGGGGTTGCTCTCCCCAAGACAAATTTTTAATGTGAGTGTCTTTTAGGGTCAATAATGTTATCCAGTCCCATTTTTTTTTGTTTTTCTTTTTAATTTTTTTCAAAATAAATACAAGCGGCCTAACGGTTTTTCCGATTCTCCTGATGATTAAGTCAAAAACAGAGGGAGAAGACGAAAAAGCCGATGCGCGAAGAAATCAATGATGCATGCAGAGAAAGAAATGCGTACCTTGTCTCCAGCACTCTACATGCAAGTGATCCGCGCAGAATTTAAAGACAGAAATAAAACTACCTAAATGGTGCAGCGGGAAAAACCGAGTCCTAGATGAGCAACTTCTATTGATCGTGAAGAACAATAGTTAGCCAACCGAATCGAGTCCGGAGTCCGATCTTGGGAATCACTCGGTGCCCGCCACAACGGGTCCTGCCAGCGCTGTATGTGACTCCTCACGGCACGTGGTCTCAAATCCAATTAAACTAACTTTTTCAGTGAATTTTATTAAGGTCCAATTACGTTCTATAGGAAAAGATATTCTATTAGGTGTTTGGGCCTTAGATATTTACGTCACAATCAACAAAAATTCCTAAATCTAGGGGCTCGAGGAAAACCGCGTAAACACCGGAAAAGGCAGCTAGCTATGAAAACCACGATAAAAGCCGCGAAAATCCGAATGGGTCCCCCGAGCACACCGGTGCTCAGCGAAACAGACCCGCTAAATTACAAGTGTCCACAGTTCAAAGTCTGAGTCCTAAATTATTACAACAATAATGTTCTCTCTCTCTCTCTGAAATAAAAATTTCTTCTCTTCTCTCTCTCTTCCTGCTCTTCTTCCCGTGCGGGTCCTCAAAAAGTGTACTCCAAGTTCCAAGCAGTACCTCGCACAAAAATCCAAGAGAGAGAATGTTAGAAAACAGTTATAATGTAGAGAGACAATAATAGAAGAATGAAAAACTGACTACAAAGCCGTGCTCCCCGGCAACGGCGCCATTCTAACGACGCGAAAACCGAAGCGACTGAGGTAAAGGTATAAAATGAGGTCGTTGCGACCTCAGTCACTCGAATGCGTCAATCAAGAAAAATCAATCACTCAAATAAGATAAAAACAAGCAAGCACACAATAGAGCGATCTAGCTATAGGATTAACCTGGTATAGCTCCCAGGGTCGAACACAAGGAGCACAGATTGGCCTTGCGGCCTACGATGTAGTCAGTGATCCAAAAGAGTCTTTTTTATGGTTTTTATTTGTTTTTGTATTTTTTTTAGATTTTTTTAAAGATGAGAAAAATGAGAGAAAGGGAAAACAAGGGGACTTCAACAATTTATTAAACACACAAAAAATGATACAAAAATTCCAGAAAATTGGTTTTTATGTTTTAAATGTTTTTTACTGTTTTTGGTAAATTTTTGGGATTTTTCTAATGAATAAATTATTTATTAAAAATCAAACAATGCAAAGAACAAAGGGTACTGTCCAGCAAGGCTTAAGACCCAAAAATAAAATAATTTTGGATCTCAAAAAGCCCTAAAGGTAATTTTCCTATATTCTAGAAAGAATAAGGAAAATTTAGGCACCCTAATTATTGTTTTTGGATTTTTAATTTATTTATTACAATTTTTATGAGTTTTTAGGGGTTTTTCAATTTTTAGGGTTTTTAAGTGATGAAAAGTAGCCAAAATTGGCTAGAAAATCAAACAACCAGTAAACAACAATGTCTAATTTTTTTAGAATTTTTGGTGGAGTTTTTAGATTTTTTTGGTATTTTTAAAGTCAAACAGTAGCAAAAATAGGGGTTTTTGATTTTTTAAAAATAATAAATGAAATCAAAAATGTCCCCAAAAATCATAGAAATTCCTACACCATGGCAGGAGCCATGTGTCAAAATCTCATTGGATTTGGAGGTCGTTTGATATTTTATTCAAAAATAAAGGAGGGGCACTGTGCACAGGGACCTAAGTGCAAATACCCAAAAGTTCTGGGGTCCTGGTGCAAAATACCCAAGAAGTCACGTGCCAAGCACGTGCCTGGGGCACTCGAGGACCTAAATGTAATAAAAATAAGTTCCGAGGGCTTATTGGTAACAAGTACCAAAAGTCCAGGGGCTTATATGCAATTTACCCAAAATAATTCGCACATGTGCAAAATCAATGCTCACAGGGGTATATATGCAAATAAACAAAACTTTTCATTCATTGAATAACATTCCAGAACTACAAGGGGTTCTATGCAAATATCCCAACAAAACACGTGACGAAGCACGTGGGTCTCTACTGGCGGGGGTATAAGTGCAAATAAAATAAAGCGCGAGGGTCTCTATGCAAATATCCCAGAAAATAAACAACTGAGTTAAAAATTACAGGACTTAAACGAAAACAACAAACTACGAGGGGGCCCTATGATATTTACCCCTTTATTAGCCGACGGTTGGATAGGCGCCACGTGGTGATCTGACGGCTAGGAATAGCTGGCGCTTCACCCCTTTGGCCTCTGGCTCTGATCGACGGCGGAGGGAGAGGCATGTGGACGATCTGACGGTGATGGGCTCCGGGCCTCTCTCCTCTGCTATCAAGGGTCCGGATGAACTCCTCAAATGAATCGACGGCTGCTGCTCCTCCACAGATGAACGGACACGATCAGAACTGGAACGAGGTCTTCATCGGACGGCTCTGGAGGGTCCTCGAAGAACTGATGGCCGGCGAACTTCGCCGGCCTCGTGAAGGTGTATCCGCCCTCCTCTGCTGCACCTGAAGGTCGGAGAAGATCCGGCGTGAGGTTGCGCAGCTGCTGCGGGTCTCCAATGCCTCGGCCGAGCCCTGGAAGACTCCGGCGAGCTCGTCGGAGAAGAAGCTCCTGGGAAGATGTCGGGAAGCCTCAGACGGCCTCCTCTTAACCTGCAAGATAGTTCAGAAGCTTCGCGGGTCGAGGGCAAAGTGCCTCGACCCAGTTAGGTGGCGTGAAGGTGGTCTGTGCGTCGGGATGGCGAGCTCCGGCGAGGGTGGTCGGCGGAGGAGCTCGATTCCCAGATCCGGTGCGATCTGGGTTGAGTGAAAGTGCGTAGAAGGTGCGTGAGGGTACGGCGAAGGTGATGGTAGGGTCGGAAGGTCGAGATGTGGCGCGAGATGGTCGGAATCGGAGATGTACGTCGGAGGGTAGATTTGGGCGAAATCCTAAATTAGAAGAAATTAGAAAGAGCTAAGGTTACCTGATGGATGCTGGAGACTGTGCTGGAGCGTGGCTATCTCCGGGTCGTAGCTTCGAAGGGCGTCAAGGCCTGAAGCTCGATGCTCAACGCCGGCGGCGGAGCAAGAACGGCGAGAATCGCCGGATCAATGGATTCGCTTCCTCGCCTCACTGCAACAAGGGCTAACGCTCGCTGTCACTCTCGCGAAGCCGATGGAGGTCACTGGGGAGAAGGAGATGGTCCAAAGATGCGGCGCGGAGGCGGCGGAGGTGCGAATATATAAGGTGACCGGGGCGATTAGGGTTGAGGAGCGACAGCTATAGAAGGCGTGGATTTGATGGCGGAAGATCCGGCGAGGATGATGGATGATTGGCGAAGGATCCGAGCACGGGGGTTGAGTGGATGACAGCCTGGAGACGCGTGGATAAATCGGCGAAGGAGGCGCGGCACGCATCTTCCAGAATAGGAAGGAGGTCGCGGGGGAGTTGACCGGGGTCAACAATCCCCCGTGGACCAATCAGGAGCGGCCACGTGTGCCCGAGTTTTGTTTCTTTATTTTAGGGTAGAAATAGGCCGAATTAGAGAAAACTTAAAACATGAAATATTTTTCTTTTATTTTTTTCTATTTTTTGGTGATTTTTATTTAATTTTTGGAAATAAAAATAGGGTAGCTATATATATAGGTATATGTACACTATATGGAGTTTTTATTTTTGATTTTTTATTTGTTCTTTTTATGTGTTTTTATGCTCATTTTGTATTTTATTTATTTACAACATAAAATGAGGAATAAAAGAATATTTTTATTTTATTTTTATTACTTATATACAAGGGTGAAATAAATAGTTATATACATTCATATACATGGTGAAAGAAGGGTATTTTTGAGTTTTTGATTTTTATCTTTTTATTTTGTTTTTAATAGCTTCTAAATATACATACAATATTCACAACATATTTTTGGGTGAGGAAAATATAAAGTTTATTTGTTTACAGAAGTATATACACATGAGCTCCTATCTCCCTCTACTTTGGCTTTTATGCGGTCAGGCCCATGCTGAGCCCTCCCTTGGGTTAGGTTGCTCAATATTTATGCTAAATATTTCCCTCTTTTTCTTTTTGCTCTTTATTCTTTTATTTTGTGCACAAAAACATGCTAATTATAGGTTTTTACACAATGCATGCTTTTGGTAATTATTTGTATTTACACATATCTACATGTATTTGCAAAGGGTTTTTGTAGCTAAAATAGAAGAATAAAGAGTGATGAATGGGTATTCATCAGGCGCCCCTCCCGCAAGGCAAGGGACGTGGGGGAGAGGGGCGCCTGGAGGTAGGAGACGAGGTCTCCATCGTTGGATCTTGTGATCCAACGGTGGAGATCAGAGCGTGGTGAGCGGGTAGGATTAGATCTAGGGCGCGTAGATGATGGGTTGTGATGGAGCCACGTGGCGCGTTGAGGCGAAGCGCGAGCGGGCGGTTTAGATGAGAGGGTGGAGTTGCTCTGAGGGTCGAGACTCGCTGGGAGAGGGGCGGCTGCGATGAGAGGATCGGGGACGCGATCAAGCGGCGTAGATGCCGCCACGTGGCTGGCTGGGGGTGCGATGCTGAGGGACGGTGGAGATGAAGTGTGGGGCGGATCTGATGGCTGGGAGATGGTCAGGTACGTGGAAAGGCCTGGGCCGTTGGATCTGAAGCGAGATCCAACGGCGGAAGGCGTGGGCGGATGAGGCGATGGGCAGCGGGCCGCTGGCGCAACCAGAGGGCGCCACGTGGCCTGCTGTGAATGGCTGGAGGAAGAAACACGTGTAGAGAGAAGAGGAAGCCGAATTTGGAAAAACTCAAAACATGAAAGTTGTAGATCTTGATGAGATCTACAAGTTTCATGTTGACCAAAGACGGAGATGAGGTCAAATATGATACATAAATACAAGGATACATAAATATACATATGTAGTATACAAAATGGCCCAAAAACCCAAGTTTCTCATACAAGCTCCAATTTCAATGAAATTAGTCTCATTTTGAAGGTCTTTTAATGTGTAGTATTCTAAGAGTGAGTAGACCTAATTCGGGGTTTGTATGAGGGCTTTATTTGTGTTTTAATGTACAAGGGTTCTTAGGCTATTTTGGCTATTTTACAAGGGTGATTTTTGGCATTCTTCCCTATATTATTAAGGAATACATATATATTATAGAGAAGAAGTTATTTTGGTGAAGAGGTATTTTACAGGGGATTTTTGGCTTCTTATTTAAATGCAGATGAGCTGCTAAAATGCATGAATTATGGATGCATGCATGAGTGTTATTTATGCAAGATAAAAGGAAATATGCCTCTATTTTCTCGGGAACAAGGCTCTATTTTTGACTTTTGATGTGATGAATCACAGATTCATCAGGTATAAGCATAAAAGTGAAAGAATTGTGGATCCATACCAATGCTAATCTCCGATGGGAACAAAAACATGATCCCCACTCATGTTTGCCAAGTCTGTAGAAAAGGAAAAGTAAACATGCATACTTAAGTAATTACCCAAATAATTAAGATAATTGAGCAATTAAATCACATGTAACATAAAAAAGATATTGACCAATACCAGATTCAAGTAATTCAAGATCTTCTGCACTCTCCTCAAAAGTAAGTGGCAAATTAGACTTCCGTAGCCAATCTTGACTGCACATGAGAGTCTCCACCAATTTTGGAGTCAAAGAACTACGAAATAAATCAAGTACACGCCCACCAGTACTGAAGGCGGATTCAGATGCCACTGTTGATGTTGGCATTGCTAATAAATCTCGAGCCATGGATGATAAGACTTGAAATATAGATCAATTCAACTTCCACTATGACAATATTTGAAATGATTTATTATTACGATCTTCGCATTCTTCAGCCAAGTATCTGTCAAGTTCACTTTTGCTCTCTATTCCTTTTTGATATGTATGTTGTTGATCATATAAAGTAGTCATAAGATCTTCAACATTTTCAATTGCATCAACATCAAATTCATTAGCTTCAGAAACTTGACTAGATGATTGCATATTAGAAAGTGGGATGTTTGAAGTATACAACTCAAACATAGAGAATGTGACGTGTTGTAGCTTCTCCTTCAAAAGCTTTCCCCTTTCACTGTCATATGAATTATCAATTAGCCAATTTACGTAGCTCATCTTGTAACGAGGATCAAATACGATAGCAACAAATAACATGATATTGATCTTATCAACATTTGTCATGTATTTATCATACTTTATCTTCATTTTTGAAGCCATCACTTGAATGTGTGAATCACTACTTTTGCATCTCCTTGAAAGAATCATCCCGATACCAAGCATGACTTGCATATACTCATTACCGGTAACATATTGAGAACCTGATAGTTTCAATGTTGCGTCATAAAATACCTTTAAAAAAGGTAGCAAAGTACGTGCACTATCCCAATCATAACTCCCAGGCAGACCTCTATTTTTAGAGCTTGTGAGCTCATCTACATATTTAGCATCAAGTGTCTCCAACAAATCAAACGCCTTCTCAAATTTCACAGCAGCTTCAAGCATCAAATATGTGGAGTTCCATCTAGTTTCCACATCTAAAGAGACAAGTTGCTTGGATAAAATCTTCTCTTTATCTATGCAAGACTTGAACCTCGATGATCTTGTGTCAGAAGATCTCACATATTTCACGGCACTACGAATTCTAAAAATACAATCATCCACTTCTGTCAAACCTTCTTTAACAATAATGTTCATAATATGTACTGCACATCTCATATGCAAGTATTCACCATTAAGAATGGTCCCATTCCAATTATTTAGCCTCCTTCGTAAGTATTGTACTCCCACATCGTTAGCACTTGCATTATCAACTGTCACAGTCATAACTTTTTCTATGCCCCATTCAAGCAAGCAATTTTCCACAGCTTTACCAATAACTTCTCCCGAATGACCAGATATTCGACGAAAGTTGATTATTTTCTTATGTAAAGTCCAATCAGAATCAATAAAATGTGCAGTAAGAGACATGTAAGTCAAGTTCTGACACGAAGTCCAAGTATCAGTGGTGAGACAAATTCTTGAAGACAACTTCGAAAAAAAAATCATCAAATTCTTCTTTTCTTCAGAAAAAATATGGATACAATCTCTACTAATGGTAGACCGAGAAGGCACATTAAATTATGGCGCAACAATATTGCAAAAACGACGCAATCCTTCTCTTTCAACACTTCTAAATGGCAATTCATCAACAATTATCATTCGCACAAGAGCCCTTCGACACTCTTCTTGATTGAACTCGTGGGATGTAGGAGAATGCGACTTAAGCTCTGATCTCTTTTGCTTCTTATGTTTCACACTACCATCAAACTTTCCACATCTTAATAAATGATTGTTTAAACTATTTGTTCCATACGATGGTGGACATTTGAGCTCTTCTTCGCAATATTTGCAAATTCCCCTTCTTTCAGCTATATCTTCACAATCTTTAATAATAAAATGTTCCCATACCCATGATGATCTTCTCGAAGATGAAGTTACACTAGTTTTCTTTTGAGAATTGGTGGGATGTGGCGGCTTCTTAGAATGAGCCTCATCTGTTGGAACTAAAGGCTCGTGACTCCTGGCTAAGGATCGAAGTTCGGATGTCGAATCATTTGTTTCAAACACGTCTGACATCTAAAATGGAAAATTTAATGAAATATAAATATAAGTCAAAGTATGAAGGTGGAGAAACTGAAACTACCACTGCAATAAGAATAGAGATACTTAAGGATTTTTCTTTTTTGCTCAAAAACTTGGAACGAAAATACAGTGAAATGTATATGAGAATAAATATTATCTTTATCACTTGTACCCACATAAAAATCAAGTCTATCAATTAAACTTCAATCAAATGAAAAGAACATTCAAGCCAATGGCAATAAAGTGAAATTGTATTTAAAAAAGGCAAGTATATAAAACATATAAAAGTAAACTTTGAAAAGATTACCAGTGTACTCATATATACTTGTGAAATAATTGTATGCAGTGATGCAAACGAATGACTAAAAAAATATTGAGTGTCAGAGTTTCACTTAATGTACCGATATCAAAGGTTGTGTACACTGTATATGGGTAAGTAATTGGACAGCAGAATTTTTAGACTTGTATACATAAGATGATAATAAGGGGTAAGTAATAGGACAACAGAGTTTCATGTAAGTTCAAGTTCCATAGGGGGTACAAGTGTTATTGCGTCTTCTCATAGTTTTCGACTGCGATTAATAGATATTGATGAGTGCAAATTGGGTGCAAAGTTCTATCCCTGCTATGGGTTGTGCGAGAACACGCCAGGGAGTTACAACTGCACCTGTCCGGGGGTCAATATTCTGAAGATCCAAAGAAACAGAAGTGTATATGGATCAAGAAAGACAAACAGGATAGTGCAGCCATCAAAGTAATTTTAGGTAATCACTTGTAAATGCTTAATTAGGTAATCACTTGTAAATGTTGTGGGTTGTAGCAGTTCAAAGAAGAAAACTAAAGCATCTCAGGAGGGAATACTTCGAAAAGCATGGTGGAATTTACCTGCAAGAGGCACTGCTCCATAACAGAAGCATATTCAGAATATTTTCAATGGAGGAGCTGGAGAAAGAAACCAACAAGTTCGATCCAAATAGGGTGCTCGGTTCCGGAGGATTTGGGACGGTATATAAAGGGATCACACAGGATCAACAACTCATCGCCGTTAAGAAGTCTCAAGTGGCAAATGAAAAAAGTGGTAGAGATTTAGCTAATGAAATCTACATCCTATCAAATGTCAGCCACAAAAACATGTTCATGGAAAAGGCCGTCACAGATTCCCCTTAACCTTTTTGATAATGAAAGGTATTGAAGACTATGATTCTAACACATTTGCAGAAATCGGTGGCACATTTGCCACTCATTTTTGAATCAATACAGAGGAACATAAAAGAGAATAAGACGACGAGGATGAGCAAAACCTGCGGCAGGAGCAGAGAGCGACACTGGAAAGCGATGCGTGGAGGAGGGCTTGCGCGAGCAGTTGCGCTAGGCGGCGAGGCGTGCAGGATGGGATGTGTTGGGCGGCGACGCCGGCGAGGCCTGGAGGAGGGGTTGTGCCGACCCTGCCGAGGGGCGAGGTGTGGAGGAGGCGCGCAGGAGGGGCTGTGTCAAGTGGCAGCCGTCGAGTGTGGAGTGCCAACCCTACCCGAAAGGAGAAGAGAAGCAATGTTCCCAATGTTCGTGAATCGCAATGGCAAATTGGCAATTGCAGATTCGGCGGTGGGGCAATCGTCCAATGGAAGGAACCCGAACCGGGTACCCGATTTAACCCATAGGGCCTGTTTGGTTGGAGGGTTGGACAGGGTTGGCTTGGCCCAACCCGGGTTACCCCTCCAACCAAACAGGGTTCTCCTCCTCACAGTTTACTATTCACAGGGGTACCCCTGTCCAACCCTGCAACCAAACAGGCCCATACTTTTTCCACCGGGTCAAGAAGGCTGAACGGGTCAAGAAATTGTGGGTACCCGACCCGAATATTTTTTATGGGTACCCATAGGGTCAAAATTGATGGGTTGGGTTGGGTACCCGTTTGACCCGAAAATTTGAACAGCCCTACTTGAGAGGCATAAATGATAGAACGACAAAAAGTCAAGGGTACAACTGATATTCCTAAAAAGATAGAGGCGTAATTAAAATTGCAATATCTCAAAGAGACACAAATGATAAAAACCCTTTAAATAAAATAAGCATATGAGGTTTGGTCACCCGAATTTTCTGCTCCATTTATTTCGTTTTTTTGTCACGTATGACGAGATCCACGTGGTTTTGTTTGATTTGCCGTAAACTATGGACAGAGAGATGCCGCAACGTCCACCAATGACACGGAAACACGTGTCTACCATTGATGTTAGCCAGGTAACCGTACATGTGAGAGTTGGCAGACGACAGACGTTAGAAATGTCACTGTTTGATTTATAGTCACACCCTTTGAAAAAGCATATGTTTCCTCCAACTTGATGTTATCATATTATTACATACATCATCTGAGCGTCAATTTGAGAATGAAGATATATACTGAATTCAATGAGTTGATTATTAGCCAATAACGTTTTTAAATTGAATGGGAGATTGAATCAGAAAATTTATGGAAAAAGTTAGGATCGGGTTAGATCATTAAATTTGGCAGGTTCAATTGAAGGGTAATACAATCATTTTAAAAAATAGAATAGACAAAGAAAAAGTGGTTGAATAGAGTAATCAAAATATATATAAAATCCAATCTCAAACATTTTCGAAATACATAGAAGTTAGTTAATGCATACGTCTTACATTTTATGCATAATTCTTTTTGTATATGCAACGCTATATATTATGCATGTAGACATATGTAATATCTAAATGAAATACTTTGTAGTATAATCATAGGCTAATCATTTTTAAAATCTATTTTTCATGAGAAGTTTGGTGGAGTCTTGTTGATACACTATTTGTAATGTGTAACCTAAAGTCTAAATTTTGAAGAAATTCAAATTTGAAAAGAAATTCACTATTACACTGAACCTGCTTAAATAGAGTAAAAAATAATCAATTGAACGTATGGTTTGACCAAAATCATACGATAAAACTAATAAAAATCTGTTAATGCGGTCGCGACGTATGCTTGTAATGCCTCATTAAAAAGCAATCTAGCAATTGCATGTGAAATAATGTTTACTCTCCTTTACCAATGCTTGTTGGGATTTCCTTCATATAAGAAGGATTGTTGTCCACTCTATGCGTTTCATCTTACTTTGGTGTTTGTATTCTGTGAAAATAATCATCAAAATTCATACTCAATGAATATTTAGTGACTGTAAATTATCTTAAATCGATAGCTCTAAGATAATTTTATCGTGGTGCATGGGATGTGATACTTATTTTTCTTAATCTGTCTCAGTTTTTTTTAAAGTACTATAAGATTTCAATTCACCTTCCATGTCCTTATCCATCCTCATATAGAACTCTATTATCCAACCAAAAAAATTCCCTTCATCTTTTTTATAAGGTCTCTTTAGAACGATCTCCATCAAATACTTGCCTCCCCGTCTCACTAGACCTCAAGTGGCAACATTTGCATCTCTACCCTTGAATTCCCATTCTCGTTAAGGTGTATTATTAGATAGATTCGCCATCATTAGATCACAAAGCATACAAACATACAAGTAAAAAAAATCACCCTTATATGTGCAACTTCGTGACAACTTGGATCTTCTTTTGAGCGGTAGTTAAATGGTGATGACCTCAATCCAGGTATTTTACATAGCACCTCCATACAGATAAATCCTTGTTTTATGATGGCAAACATGATGCGACTATATTGAGAAGGAAATCACAACATCGAACTTCTTAATATTCAAATTATCTCAACACATGTAGGCTCTAAGAACAACCAAATCATCCTATAAATCATAGAATTTGTGGGGTGTTGTATAGATGGGTATCATATGATAATGAGTTTTGTCTTACAAGTGAAGAACTTTTTGGCTGATTACTCTAACAAAATAGAAGTAAACCTTTTCTATTACAGCAAAATGAAACTTCTTTAATATTATATGGAAAGTGAATTTAAAAACATTTTAAAAAATTGTAATTAAGTTATTCAACACATGGATAAATTTTTATAATGGAAAATTCAAGGAGATGATATATTAAGAAGATTAGAGGAGGATATTTAGTGGTGAACTTTTATGTATCATTCCTTCGATATGGTTATCTTTCACGAACAACCCGATAACTCTCCAAGATACATAGCTTTATTTCTCTTGGATAGTCTCTTAAGTTGGGCTTATTTTGGAGGTTAGAGTTTAGAACGATACATTTTTATTTTATCCTCTGATATGAGGTTGGACTATAGGATAATCATTGCTATTAAGTGGATGTTAAAATTTTAATCATATCCGCTGTGCAATGAAAATACTAGTGTGACATTAGTCGAATAATGGTCAAAAGAAAAGGTTGGTCAATTTGTGTTAATTAAATATGGTGTAAGCTTTCTCTTAATCTATATGCTATGCTTTTTTTTTGAAACCAAATGTTAACCAGTTAAAAAAAAGAATAAATCTTTCTCTTCCATTGCAAGCAAACAATGGCTGAAAACATTTAGGGATGACAAAAATTAAAGTAGACCTAGCATTCCAATTGACTATGATCGAAATAAAATATCATACAAGATAACATTAGGAAATCTCCACGTCTTACCAACTTCAGTTGTTCGTATTCGACTCGCTGACTAAGATGATGGATGTGTTTGTGCATATGCATCTAACATCGTAACCGATATTGATGTGTTTTATGCTTGCCATAAAAATTTTTATTGATGCCCAACATAAACATATAATAAAAGATATCACCTTGTTCATCTCTTTGAGACCATTCGATAAACAATACTCAGTTTGAACTAATTTAATTATTTAGTATGACAATGAATAATATTATAACAATAAATATTATTTATTTTGAAATTTGTCTTTGATTCTTTAGTTACACAACTTCTATCAGATTTATCGCCATATTCCTTAGCAACGACTCCTGTAACAATAATATTGATGGCCTTTTTCTTCTAAATCGTTGCTAGATCAATACGTACTACAACAAAATGAGTTATAGACAATAGTGACATTTTAAAAAAAATCCATCACTATATCGTCTATTGTTAAATTTATAATAATGGTATTATTTGTTGAGATATTATTTTTTGTATTTGAAATTAGTGACAAATGTGATATCGGTTGCTATATCATTAGTGGTGAAGCCTATAACAATACTTATCACGTTGTTATTTTTCAAAATTTTAAGTGGTGGTTGCTAATTTCAAGTATAAGGAATAACCTCAGAACTAATAATATCACCATTATATATATATATATATAATAACGGATGATATATGATGGAATTTTAAATTTTTTTTACCATATATCTATTTTGTTGTAGTGTTCAATGAAAAAAATCAACCATTAGCAATGAATATTATATTATTCATTGTGATCACAAGAATAAAACATAATTTTCCACAAATGATAACATAATTTTCCACAAATGATATTCAGTGGTAAAGATTTAATATCTAAATATATGAGAACGAGTGTCTAAATTATGCATTGTCTTTGATGTCATTTTTGTTGTCACAGTTTGATTATTTATGGCAACAAATTGAACGTTCATCGCTATATTGGTATAAGTTAAATATATAACAACGAATATTATTCCTTACAAAATTAACTTATATTCTTCAAATTAGTAATGAATGCTATATTTATTATTAAATATTCACGTAACAATAACTTATCCATTGTCTCCTTCGTTAGAGTTGCACAACAAATTTACATTCTCGATCTGAATTCCAAATCCAACGGAGCTCGATCATTGAATGCGGCAAACCATCCTATGATCAGTATTTTTTTTATCATAGATATGTGCGTATATTCTATCAATTTTTTGCATTCTTCCCATCTAATACTTATAAACACACAAGTGGAATATTATATGAGAGAGAGAGATCATAGGGGCACATCTCCTGAGCATCAGATATGAGGACCATATATTGTGGTGAGCCTATTATTAGATATTCCTCTGCCTACATTGGTGGATGAGAGCACACCCATCGTCAACATTATCTCCCCACAACCCATAACCAAAAATACAATTGAAAATACAAGGCGAATAATTATTTTAGATACAATAACATTTCTTTAAGAAGAAACTCCGATTTTTCTAATGTTTTTAAAATCGAAATCGGAAAATCTTATCAAAAAAATACGTCGAAACGGGTTGGACCAAACAATCTAATTGCTATACGAATTATGAGATCATTCTTTTAAACGGGATTAAAACAACACATTGAGGAAAAAGTGCTTGAATGGATAGGTCAAATCGACTGAATTGAATCATGTACAAAGTAGACACTAGAAAGAAATTGAAATAGTTGATTAAGATAAATTCAACCGACAAATATTATACACATATAAATATAACTGCAAAAGTTCACTCAATGGAGAGGTTCCATGTGGTGTCTTGTAAGAAGTCTGATATGCCCATAGAATTTGGTCCAATAATTGGGATTAGTTCTTCCTGTCAGGGTGGACTAGCTTATGCAAAATACCCTTCACCTTCGTATTCGACACCTCTACCATGCCATTCGACTGTGGGTTGTATGTATTAGCGACACAGTGCTCGATGTCGTAGTCTTTTGTTAACTTCTTCACTTCCATGTTAACAAAATGGCGACCCCCATCAGATATGATGACTTTGGAAACCTCAAATCGTGAATTTATATGATCTTTCATGAACTTACAAACCGTCTTACTGTCTGCAGCTCAGGCATGGATAGCCTCCACCCACATAGATAGATAGTCTGTTGCCACTAGAATGTACTCAAAACCATGGTTGTTAGGGAATGTGCTCATGAAATCTATACCCCATGCATAAAAAACATCAACCATAATCATATGTTGCATGGGCATTTCATCTTTGGGACTGACGGTCCCTCCCATTCTCTGACACACTGGACACGATCAAACAAATGCATATGCATCATAGAACATGGCCGGCCAGTACAAGCCACACTGGAACACTTTTCAAGTGGTCATCTTTCTGATGTGATATCCTCCTGCCTCCAAGGAATAATAGTGTGTGAGGACACTCATGCATTCCTCCTGAGGAATTCACTTTGTCAGATGCAATACGGATCTTCGAATAACAGGAACACATCCTCCCAATGGTATTTCCTAGATTTTGACTTAAGTTGGTCAATGCTGCTCTCGGGCCAATCATGGGGAACTGTCCTAGACACAAAGAAGTTCGCCAAGTTGGCAAACCATGGGAGAGAGTTGATAGAATAGACCGACTCGTCGAGGAAGGAGTCCTTCATAGGGTTAGTCTTAGGGAAACTCTGTGGTTCAATGCGGAAGAGGTGATCAGTCACCACATTCTTTACCCCCATGCTTATCCTTGATCTGCAAATCAAACTATTGGATTAGTAAAATCCACCTAAGAAGACGCAACTTTGTGTCCTTCTTTTCCATGAGGTAGTTGATGTTTGTGTGATCTGTGAATACAGTGGCCTTGGATCCTAGAAGATGTGATCTGATTTGTCCAAGGCAAACACCAGGGCAAGCATTTCCTTCTCTATGACAGTGTAATTCCTTTGAGCCTGATCTAGGATTATGCTTGTGCAGTGGACAACATATGTTATTTCTTCTCTCCTCTATCCTAACACGACCCCAACTGTAAAGTCAGAAGCATCTGTTATGATCTCAAAGGAGAGAGAGACCAATATGAGGCCTATAAGGTGGGAGCATCCATGATCTTCCTCATAAGGAGCTCGAAGGCCTCAAGACACTTTTGATTTACAAGGAACTCCACGTCTTTTCCTAAGAGCTTTGTTAGCGGTTGGGAAATCTTTGAAAAGTCCTTCATGAATCTTCTATAAAAAATAGCATGCCCAAGGAACGACCTGATGAATCTACGTTTCATCATCTTTATTCTATCATTTTGGCCTTAAAAACCTTAGTAAATGCGTGTAAATACGCTTAATTTAGGCATTTTAGCATCCATGCATCATTGTGTAAATATTGTATAAAATACGGTTTTTAAAGCCAAAATTATAGAATAAAGAAAAGAAAAGAAAAAGAATAAAATATTGCAAATATTTTATGACCCGAAACCCTGAGACCTAGGCATCGCAATGTCTAGGTCGACAAGGAATAAAGTAGGGGGAGATAAGGGCCAAAAATACAATGAAAGTCCTTCATTCTTTATTCATTTTGGACCCATTTTTGGTTCCACCTTTTATACCTCAAATAAAGAAACTTTGAACATGAAAGTTGTAGATAATTAAATATAGAAAAATACAAAATTGATTTCACTTAAAAATAATGTTTAGATAAAAAGTTATGGTCTGAATAAAAATCCAGAATCCCAACTTCCCAGACCCGTATCTCACAAATAAAAACTCCAAATGCATCAAATTCACCTTTAATTGTATATAATTTAAAATAAGATATTTAATGGCGATGGTTTCGCATTTGGCGGAGCTACGGTTTGAAAGTTGAGTTTTGGACCCCTATTGTATACTTGTATAGATTAAAATATTCATTTTATTATTTATTCATTATTTTTACCATTTTATATTTTTATAATTTTGTAAATATTATTTATAATATATTTGTATATTAAAATCAGAATAAAAACTCAAAGAAAATACAAAATAAAAATACTTGTATATAAAAGACATAGGTATAATACCTATACTTATACCTGTATAACTAATACTTTTATTTTATTAAGTGTACAAAATACATCAGAAAAATAAAATAAAAATATATTTAAGTGTATAAAATAACTTTATAAATTTATAAAATAATAAACAAAAATAAATAAATTAAATATACGAAATAAAAATAAAATACTTAAATACATAGATATAGATACCTATAAGGGGTATAAATGGTAACTTGTAATTATACACCCCATAAAAATAAATAAAATTCATAATAAAATAATCATAAAATAATAAATATTTTTCATTTAATAATCAAAAATTAATTAAATCGTTTTCTATTTTTTAATGATTTTACAATTTATTTTTCAAGGGTTTTTCCTGGTTGGTCCACGTGGACCAACTAGGAGGGTCCGAGAGTTGACTGCGGGTCAACTCTCTGACCTGCCCCCTGTGGTTGTGTCAGAGTGGTTTTTGTCTCTTTTTCTCAATTTTTTCAAGGCCCTTCCCTTCACATTTTCATGCCGACGTCTTCAGCAATCTTGTTCCTCGTGGAATGGGCTTACACGCCCTGGGTTCTTCACGGGCTGAGGATCATCGATGCGCGTGGCGTGCCTCGTTCTTTGGGGCTCATCGGTCATCTTTTCAAAAACCTCCCAAACCCTCCATTCTCCTTTGAACCCTTTTTGGACCGCTGCCCTCTCCTCCTCTTGCGCGAGAAAGGTGGAAGGAGGTGACAGCTCCTTCCCCATGCCCTTAGGTTGATCGAGGAAGCGGCTCTTTAGGGTGTTCCACCATCTCCGGCAGCTACGCCGCCGTGAGGTCTTTCTCTGGCCCCCCGGCCATCGAGGTCACGTTTTTCGTTCCTTTTTCTTGCATTTTCTTAGCTAGATTAACATTAGATTAATCAATCACTTTTCCCTTTGATTTACACGCAGCCCATTATCACGCCATCACCTCGCCGGAGCTTGCTCCGACGAGCTCCTACCCACGCCATAGACCACCCAAATCACCCGCATATGCCCTTGGAACCCTCTACTGTCGAGTATTGTGTTTCATTTTCAGGTCCCAGGGACGAAGGACCCCATCTGGGTCGTTTTTGTGTGAGCTGAGCATCTTGGAGCCACTCCAGGTCGTTCACGCCGTGGTGGCGCTCCGGTCTCTCTCCTGGGCCATTTTGCAACCCCCAGTTGATTGTGGATCACTCCAGGACGCTCCATGGGCCATTTTGAAGCATGAAGGATCGCCGTAGAGGGAGGTAGCGGTCGGACGACTTCGCAGAGGCGGCGTTCGTCCCCGATCGTCCACCAACCTCCTGCGCCGTCAGATCGTGAAGGCCCCCCAGGTGGTAGAGCAGCTGTAGGATCTCCACCAACCTCGACCGTCAGATCCATCCAGATTTATCTAATCTGAGCCGCACAACGCGAAGGGGTACTGTGCAACCGGGCTTCGACACGTGGCAGAAGTAAGACCTCATCCGCCGTCGGATCGCCCCTCTTAGCTGGGTATTTTGCGATTTCTACCCCAGCATTTTTGTAATATTTTATTAATCCGTAAACATTCATTTGCCATTTAAATCTTTTGTAGGATTTGCAACATTGCCCCCCTTAGTTTGTAAAAGTGCATATTAGTCCTCGTCAGGTCACGTGCTCTATGCACGTGACTTGGCATTTTTGCAGAACATACCCGGCGTAATTTTCGTATTAACATTTAGCCCTTAAACTTTTATATGCAGTTCTATATTTTTTGGACATTTTGCAATTAAGCTCCTGAGGTTTTGATCTATTACATTGTGGTCCTTGCCAGGCACGTGCGTATCACGCGGGGTTTGGCAAATTTGCAGGGACGTCCTTTCGCTTTTGTTTATTTATATTAAGTCCAGGGATTTATTTATTCAGTTATATATTTCTGGGAAATTTATCTTTTGCCCCCTGGACTTTTCCCATATTACATAACTGCCCCTGCATGTATGCATTTTCTTTATGTTTCTAGTATTTATTGCATGCATCTATAAAAGCCTAAAAAACCACAAAAATCACATTAGGTCCCTGTTGCATAGTAGTTTAACGTCATATTTTATTTTCCATTTTTCTTGTATTTTAATATTTATAAAAATTCAAAAACTCTCATTTTCAAAACTATTTGCATTATAAAATCCATAAAAATTATAAAAACACCTCAGAAAATTCCCAAAAAAATATATTTTGCATATTTTAGTGTCTTCTAACTTCTATCCAAAAATCATTAAAAAATACAAAAGAAAACATCTACAAATTATAAAATCACAAAAACCTTCATAAAAATATTAAAAATTCTAGAAAATCCTAAAAATACAAACTTTGTTCCTGAATTTTCTTTGTTTTATTGTCTTTAAATTAATTTGGAAAGTTTTGTCACTGTATGCTATTTTTCATTCCCATTTTAATCCCAGCATTTTATTTTCTTCACTGTTTTTAGTATTTTTGACTTTAAAAAGACCGAAAGTATTCTGAAAAATCTCCGAAAATCACAAAAACACTAGAAAATCATAAAAACCCAAAAACATTTTATTTCCTAATTTTTATGTACTTTTACCAATTTTTATAAATCCTCTATTCCTCTCTCTTATATTGTATATATATTCTATTATTGAAAAAAAAGAAAATATAAAAATATAAAAATATAAAAAGAAAATTTAAAATCAGAAAATTAAAAATCAAAATACAAAAATATAAAATCAAAAACTAAATAAAAATATAAAATTAAAAATCCACAAAAAAAATAGCACAAATAGACACTTGATCACACACACACATTTTGTGCATTCATTTGCCCCGTTCTACCTGTCTGCTCCCTGTGTTCGACCTCTACACATACTTGCACCTATACACATCTTTGTTGTAGAGTTATAATAAATTTTAACTCCGCACATTTACTTTCATTGCTTGATTTATCTGTTGTGGGTTAATTGTTGATCGATCGAGGTTTCGTGAGCGGTCGCCTCAGCGACATTGTGGTCCCGCCTTGTGTGGACTACTTTATACCCTCGCCAAATCTCGATTATCACGACCGCACTTGCTTGATTTTTTTTGGTGTTTGAAGTTTCTTGATCAAATCAACCTTGGCAGGGTCAATCTCTATTCCTCTCTTGGAGATAATGTACCCCAAAACAATACCCTCTTAGACTAAGAAATGGCTCTTCTCCCAAGAGAATACCATATTCAACTCACTATACTTCTCTAGGACTCGATTCATATGAGATAAACATGAGTCAAATGAATCCCCGTGGACTGAGAAGTCGTCCATAAAAACTTCCAGGAAGTCGCCCACCATCTCAGCAATACAATCACATACTGCTAAAAAGTTATGATGCATTGCATGGCCCAAAGGGCATGCGCCTGAATGCATAAGTACCAAATGGACATGTAAAGGAGGTCTTCTCCTGATACTTATAGGTGATGTCTACTTGATTGTATCTTGAGTACCCGTCCAAAAAACAAAAGAATTGTTTCTCTACGAGTGTCTACAAGATCTGATCAATGAATGGTAGGGGGAGTGATCTTTTTTTCACAGCATTCAGGCATTTGTAATCCACATAGATGTGCCACGAAGTGGGTACCTTTATCACAAATTCCTCTCCTTTTAAGTTGGTGATTGTATGGAGTCCCACCTTCTTAGGGACTACTTGAAGTGGTGCCACCTACTTGGAATAAGAGATGGGATATATAAACCGCACGTCACACTATTTCTCTATTTCTTTCTTCACCACTTCCTGTCAGTTTGGATTCAGCCTACGCTAGAACTCACAGGAAGGTTTGGCACCTTCCTTAAGGTAAATATGATGTGATCATAAGGAGGGGTTAATCTCACAGAGATTGGATATACTCCATACTATCGCCCTCTAGTTCTTTTCAAGAATCTCTAGCAAGTGAGATTCTGGTTTTTCGTTTAGGCTGGCACTGATAATGATCAGGAACTTCTAAGGTGGGCTCACATGGAAAGCATACTTCAATATAGAGGGGAGAGGTCTGAGCTCAGGAATGGTATTATCATTTAGAATGTATGGCTCAACTGCCTCTGAATATGGATATGTGGTGGATGTGGCTAGATCTGATGCGATAGTAGCCACCAACTTCTGCTGTGAAGAAGATGGATCGTAATGGATATCCATAAATTCGGTAAATTCCACATTCAACTCGTCATCTTAATACTTCGATTGGCCTGAAGGGAATAGGCCTGACAAGCCTAAGTCAGCTTCTGAGTCATCGAGAACAAAGGAACATGCATCAGATAATTCTCTTGTGTGTAAAGTCAGATCCTGCAGAATCTATCGAACTACCTCTTCTACATTGCCCTATCCTTGTGAGAGGGACTCATCAACCCATGCTGACTGTTACAACCAATGATCAACTGTATCAACTCTGTAGCATTCAACTTCTGATGAGAGATACTCTGTAATGCTCTTTGAATCAGATCTCTACCATTTCGATTATTGCATCTCTAACTCTATACTTTCATCATGTCCATGAAAGCGTATCTTTCCCAAAGTGTAAATAAATATAGCTCCATACATCCTCATGAAAGGACGATCAAGGATGATATGGGAATCTTGCCATCTTCGGGGACACTCCATGTCTACGACCGTAAAGTACACCATGTATTGCTTCCCCTCGATGTCAAGGATAGCGTCCCAAGCATTCCCTTAGTTCTCTTAGTAGATCGATCTGTAAACTATATAAGTTCTATCAATCTCCTAAGAAGACCTAAACCTAGATGATTTAGGAGTGAATAAGGTAATAGGTTGATGGAGGATCAGTTATCGAGTAGAGTGGGAGCAAAGGATGTGTTAGAAATCTAACGGGTATGAAGTGGGCACCAGGTCTCTCTTCTTCCTTGGAATCTCATTTTTGATTGCATAGGTAGTGGCTATGGATAGAACATGTTTCATGGTTCTCACGTTGTTCTTCCTACTAGTCCTATCAGGCATGCGATGAACCTCCATTTCATCACCTTTATTCTATCATTTTAGCTTTAAAACATGTAGCCAATGCATGTAAATGGTATTATTTTGTACAAACTAACATTTATTATTTATTCTATTTATTGTATATAAAATACATTTTTAATGCAAAAATTATATAATGAAGAAAAGAAAAGAAAAATAATAAAATACCAAAGGTATTTTATGACCCTAAATCCCGAGACCTAGGTATCTTGATGACCGGATCGACAAGGAATAAAGTAGGGGTAGATAAGGGCCCATAAATCATTAAAAACCCTATTCTTTTATTCATCAATATTGCATTTTTGAGACCTATTTTATTCACCATTATTTATACCACAAATACAGAAACTTCCTACATGAAAGTTGTAGACAATAATGTATATAAAAATATAAAATTAATTCACACAAAAATAATATACAATGCAAATTTTATACTTTAAATAAAAAGCCAAAAACCCAAACTTCTCAGACCCATATCTTCTCCATATATACTCAAAATGTATTAAAATCACCTTTAATTGTATATAACTTTTAGTAAGCTATTTAATGAAGGTAGTTTCATCCAATTTGGAGTTAAGATGCAAAATTTAGGTTTTGGACCCCTATTGCATACTTTATCTGAATAAATATTCAATTTATCTATTCTTTACTGTTTTTACAATTTTTATTTTTATCATTTCGTAATATTATTTATAGGATATGTACATATTTAGAATAGAACAAAACCATAAATCAAACATTAACATAAAATAATACACAAAAATACATAGATGAAATAAACTTACTTATTCATACATATATATATATATATTATACCTATATTTATTTATGTGTGCATAACACATTAGAAAATTGTAACAAAAATATATTTATGTATCTAAAAACAAGTTATAAATATATAAATTATGTATATAAATTAATAAAATCAAAAATACAAATTAAAGTAAAATATTCCAAACATAGGTCAATATACCTATAAATACATTTATAAAAAGTAACATGTAATAAATAAGTCCATAAAAAATAAAAATCATATTAAAATACTATAGAAAATAATAAATATTTTTATTTTATAACTTAAATCTAATTAATTTATTTATTATTTACTATTGAATTTAGAAATAATTTTTACTTGCCTTTTCTTTGGTTGGTTCACGTGAACCAACCAGGGGGAGTCAAGAGTTCACCCCGGTCAACTCTTCTCCCAAGTGTAGCCTCTGTCAGACCTTACATTTAACCCATTTTCACCCTTTTTCCTCTGATCGATGTAATTATCGAAACGAGTTGCTTTCTTATTCACTTTTTATCCTTGATCTCCTAGCTATTACGCACACATGATACCTCGAGGATTGGATCACTGAATCGTCCGCTCTGCCTCATTCTTTATTGCCCGTTCACCACCTATACAAAAGCTCTGCCTGATCTTCATTCAATTTTCGAATCCCCTTTGCCCACTTTCTCTCCTTCCTTATGCGCTCCAAGGCTTGAGCGACATGACAGGTCGCTCACCCAACATTTGGCTTGATCAAGGAGAGGCGTAGAGGTGGTTTCCGCCATCTCCAATGGAGCACCACCGTAAGATTTTCCATCTCGCAGCTCCGGCTGCTCGAGGTATATTTTCTTAACTCTTTAGATAGCTAGTAGCTTTAGGTTTCATGTCTGCTCTTTATTTTGTGTTTTAATTAAGCATATTAGCTTAGAGAAGCCCACTCGTAGTTCGTCGGAGCTTAACTCGTGCAAACACCTCCACCATACACCTCATTATTTCCGACTTCCACTACCATCCCATTCCATTCCCCATTACTTCTTCACTATGTTCCACAACCCAATCACCCAGATCGAGTTCCGATTTGGCCAATCGAGATCCAAGTCCACCGCCTCGCTAGACCTTGCCACCCGCGTTCACTGTCGCCTCATTCCGACCCTTTAAGACCCCCAGAACAACCCTTGTTGCATGCTTCACTCTTTTGTAGGTTCTGGAGGGTCAAACGACTCCTTACAAGTCGATTTCGATCGAGTACAGAGCACCTGGAGCCACCCTTCTTCCCCGACTTTGTCAGCCCATACCTGCACTATAGGAGCTCATCGAAGACCATTGTCTGAAGCGGAGGAGTCCAGGGTCCATTTTGCATCTTCCCCGAGCATTCCAAAAGTTCGGAGGAGCAAGGGAGGACCAATCGAAGCTCGACCCAATCGAGTTCTTAGCATGTTCTTCCAGCTGCCCTTCCAGCCGTCAGATCTTCTCGACACTCCAGATCGCACAAGGACCGTTGGATGAGATATTTCACCATCATTCGATCGCCAATTGGGATCTAATCTCGGCCCTTCTCGTTGAAGCGTCATCGCTCATTCTAGGGACACCATGTGTTCAAGTCAACCATCAGAACCATCCGATCGCTTGTAGTAGGGGGGATTTTACAACCTTCGCCCCCCTCCTTTTTGTAATTTATTGTTTAATACTTACACTTTCATCTGTCATTTAATAGTTTTGTAATATTTTCACTCGAACCCCTTGCCTTTATTTGATATTGCCTTTGGGTCTATGCCATGTCACCTCACGTTCCGTCCCACGTGAGATGGCTAATTTGTAGAGATCCCCTTGCACGTTTTTGTATTCCGTTTTGATCCTAGAACTTTTAATATTAGTTATATAATTTTGGGTATTTCGCATTTTATTCAGTGCCTTTATTTTTAATTGCAATTATGCCCCTATCAGTTCATTAATTTGTGCATGTTTTCTATTTATTAAAAATACCATCCATGCTCCAAAAAGTCTCAAAAATAGGGATAAGTGTCGGCTTGCTTGTAGATTCATGCTATTTTTTTTCATTTTCATTTTAGGTACTTTTAGTATTTAAAGAAATCAAAAGAGCATATTTTTATCCCTGTTTGAATTATAAAATACCAAAAAATATAAAAATGTTATGAAAAATTTCCAAAAAGTAGATTTTGCCTATTTTAATATTTTCTAACTTAAGACCAAAAATCTCTAAAAAATGGAAAAAGGACAAAGATAAAAAAAATAAAAAGCTCAAAAATCCAGTAAAAATTTTAAAAAATTCCCGAAAATTCCCAAAATATTTATTTTTATTTCTAAATGTTCCTTATATTATTATTTATCTATTAAAATTGATTTGAAAAATTTTAAGCACTTTTTTGCTTTTTTTATCTCCAAATCAATTCAGCCAATTTATTTATCCTTCCTATGGGATATTTTTGACTTTAAAAATATATAACAATTAGCAAAACTATCCAACCACAAAAATCATAGAAATTTACTTAACATCAAAAGAGCTTTTTTCTTATATTTTGCCTATTTTTAATAGTATTTATAATTGTATTACCTTATATTGTATTCATGGTCTTATATATTCCTATATTGTATATTTTAAAAGAAAAGGAAATTAAAATTCGAAAATATAAAAAGAAAATAAAAAAGTTATAACATTAAAATCAATTCAAAAATATATAAAAAATAAAATCCATAAAAGATATAAAATAAAAAACCCACACAAAAACACATAGGCAAGAAGAGCACAAATTTTTGCCCATTAATTTGCCCTATCTATCGTGTGCTCCATGTGTTCGACACTCTATACATACTAACACCTATACACACATTTGTAGAGTCATAATAAATTTTAACTTCGCATCTTATTTTTCATTGCTTGATTTATATTCTGGGTTGATTGTTGATTGACACGAGATTTTGTGAGCGGTGTTAGCTCAACGACATTTTTTTCTTCACTTTTCAGTGAGGATAATTATTAGACCCTCACAAAATCCTTATTATCAAATGGCACCGCTGCTGGGGAGCAACATCGTATAGATTGTGTATCTTTATTTGTGTCTTCTTGTCTCTTTTGTCTACATTTTCCTTTATTTATTTTCATTTTTATTTGATATAATTTTTGAACTGTCTAACCTCCTTCTTGTGTGACTTTGTTGCGAGGACTGCGTATTGAAGGAGGATCTCTAATAAAATTGCATTTTTGTGTGCTTGATGGATCTCTAATAAAACTCTCTATAATTTTGGTTAAATTGCAAAGAAGCCCCTGGAATTTATTTTATTTACATGTATGCCCCTGCTAGCAAATATATTTTTGTGTGCTTGATGGATTTATTTAAAAAAGCTACTATGCTCTAAAAATCATGAAAAAATAGATGTAGACCCCTGATTTCTTGTAGTTTCACGCCATGGTTTAGTTTTCCAATTTTGGACCTTTTTGTTATTTATTAGAAATCATTTAGAGCACAAACAGTCCCTGTCTAGCGTGTAAAATACCAAAAAATATAAAACGTTTTTGAAAATCCAAAAAATATATATGTTACTTATTTATGTATTTTTAGCATTCAGCCCAAAAACCATTAAAATTGGGAAAATAAAACTCTTAAAAATAGGAAAAAAACCCCAAAATCATTGATAAAAATATATAAAATTCCAAAAAAATAAAAAATAAATTTTCTATGTTATAAATTTCTTTATATAATTATCTATCTATTAGAATTGATTTGGATAATTTTAGACTTAATTTGCTATTTTTAATATCCAATTCAATTTTGGCCTATTATTTAATCCTTGATTTGGGATATTTTTGACTTTAAAAATATATAAAAATTAACAAAATTTACTAAAAACACAAAAAATAGTAAAAATTATTTTACCCCCCCCAAATTATTTCTTTAATTTTTGGATATGTTTAGTTATATTTATACTTGTATTATCCATTATATATTTATATTATATCCTATATTATTTATTCAAAAGAAAAAGAAAATACAACTAGATAAAAATTAAAAAAATTATATAATATGTAAATATAAAATTAAAAACAAAAAAATACAAAGCCAAAAATGTAAAAATATATAAAAATTAAAAACCCATACAAAAAATATACATGATAAATGACATGCTTGTACATAGTACTATTTGATTAAAAATAACTATAGGCTACCATTTTTGCTCTCTGTGGTTCGACCTCTACGCACTTACTTGATATACATCCAGTTGTAGAGAATAATAAATTTTAACTTACATTTTGTGCTATTAATTTCTCGATCTATTCGTGGGTTGATTGCTGATCGATTGAGGTTTATGAAGTGGTCAATACACCGATTGCGGTTTCGCCTTGTGAAAAATCGTATGATCCTCTGTAAATATCTGTCATCACCTTTCCTAACAGTCAAGGATTTGAATATATCCTTCTTACCGTTGACAATGTAAGTTGCTGGGTAGAAGTTGTTCCTGCCCGAGTCACTGATAGACGTACAGTTTGTTAGTTTCTAAAAGAGAACATCATCTCATGGTTTGGGATACCGAAGATTCTAATATCAGATGGGAGCAAACACTTCATCAATAAAGAGGTCAAGAAATTAACGAAGTAATATGACATCGAACATCGTCTCGCTTCTCCTTATCATCCTCAGATTAATGGCTTGGACTAGCTATCAAATAGAGAAATCAAGACTATCCTGTAGAAACTTGTGCAGCTAGACAGAAAGAACTGGTCCCAACTCTTGGACTCAGTGTTATGGGCATACAGGACCACCTACAAGTCTCCCTTGGGCATGTCACCCTATCGACTTATATATGGAAAGCCTTGCCATTTTCCCGTTGAATTAATTCATAAATTATTGTCGTCAGTTAACATTTGCAATCTGGACTCACAGAATGGTGTCCATCAAAGAAAAGTGGATCTGAACAAGCTCCTAGAATTCTGAAACTATGCATATGATAACATCTTGATGTACAAGGAGAAGGCTAAAGACTAGCATGATCAGCACATCAAACGAAAGACCTTCGAGAGTGGGCAGAAAGTGTCATTATTCAATGCAAAGTTGAAGATATTCCCAGACAAATTAAAGATTATATGGAGAGGGCCACTTATGGTAAAAGAAGTGCATGACAATGAATGCCTCTTAATATCAGACTTGTCGCCTAACGCACAACTGTTTGTCATTAATGGTAAACTACTGAAGCCATACCTTGAGCATGATACCTTTTTATCCATTGTCGACTTAGTTGAAGTGGTGATTAATGAGGAAGCATCCACCGCCTGCAACATCAAAAGATTTAGATAATGCTCCTCTAAAACCCTTTCTTTAGTTTTCTTCTTTTATTCTATTCATTTTTCTTTTGCTTCTTTCTTTCATTCCTCTCAGTCATCACATCTGCACTTAGGATAAGCTTCATCCTAAGTATAGGGGGATGAGTGGGTCCAGCCATTCATTCTTTGATCCCTCACCTATCTCCTCTCTTATTAATATTCATGTCTATACTTAGGGATATTTTACCCGAAGTATAGGAGGAGACGGGATGAACGGCTGATCTATTCATTCCCACCCTCCACCCTCCCTGCATGAAGAATACAATCTTCTATAATTAGGATTAATTGCTCCTAAGTATAGAGGGGCGGTCGAGTTATCATTGATTCATTCTTTATTCTTCAGCCATTCTAGTATAGGCTATTCTATACTCAGTTCGAGTTATGTCTTCTCTTTTCTCTCTGATCTATGAGGACAATGCTTAAAATAAGTATAGGGGGGTTGGATATACTCTGTATATGCTTTAGACATAACTCCTACTTTCATTTTCTAATAGTATGGCTAATTAATAAAAACTAGAACATATATTAATATGCTTTGTATATACTAGTTAATAAATCAGGTTAAAAGTATTTTGCAAAATATTTGAAAAATGGTTTGAAAATCTTTTTGAAAAATCTTTGAAAACTATTTGGAAAATATTTTGTAAAATATTTTCTACCTTTGTAAAAATATTTTGTTTGTAAAAATTTCTTTCATTTGTTTAAAATATTTTGAAAATCTATTTGCAAATGGTTTTGAAAATGGTTGCAAAATTACTTTTAAAAATCTATACATACTATTCGAAACATCTTTACAAAATGGTTTTCAAATTTTGTAAATGTTTGTAAATTATTTATTAAATTAGTTTGCAAACTAAAGTTTTCAAAATGATTGTAAAAATGTTTTCAAATTATTTTGAGAACCATGTACATAATCCAAACAAATAAAAGTCTTTACAAACTTGTAAACACCTTTTACAAATCCTGAAGCCCCAACTCTTGTAAATAATAAGATGTACTCCCATGTAAATATTTGCACATATTGCTTTTGTTTTTGAAAAATCACTAAAATTTTGCAAAATTAAAAATTCATAAAAAATTGCAAAATATTTTCAAAAACCTGCATAAAAATTTGCAAAATTTTTTCAAAAACTCATAAAAATTTCAAACTCAAAAAATTGCATCACAAAAATATTTTCCCTACAGTGTACGCAACATTTGCATTTTTGGTATTTATGTTGATAAGTGAACAAGTCTAACTAAAATCCGATGATTGGAGCTTGGTTGGACCTTAATATACTTAATCACAGGAACCCTATAGGAATTAGAATTGAGATATTTCAGGTCTGCTAGACTTAATTCTTTGAGACCACGAGACTTGGTTCAATGTCATCTTGACTACCTAAGTAGAATATTTCTGAACACAAGCATGACTCTTGTTGATAATGACCTAGCTTGCACACATGCACCTTGCACTTTGCTCACCTCAGGTGAAGTGGTAGAGGCCGGATTTGCCAACATGAGACACAAGCTAGTGGAAACATTGGAAGTCACACATCTATGGCCATTGTACCCCAACCTGATCCGGTGACGATGAAGTCCAATGACAGAATGTTGTAGGTTGCAATAATGCTTCAAAAGAGGCAGAGTCTACTGGCTCAAGAGGAAAAAGTCCTTATGTAAATGTTTTTATATAATATTTAAAAATGGAATAATAAAAAACTCCAAAAAGAATAGACGGGCAAAAGTCAAAGAAAAATCAATTCCCATCGCAGTACATATATATTTGTATAGCCAATAAGAAATCTTGAGCCTCAAAGTCAAATACATGTGAGCTTGCAGCCAGATGACTTGGCTACAGTGGTCAAGCATCCTAGGATAGGTAGCTACACTGGCTACCGTCCAGTCTTCTCTCCACCTCCTCTTCTTGAGTTGGTCGTACTTGAACTTAGAAGGGAATACCATTCTTCTCAAGGAAAGAGTTGTTGGATTGGGGAATTAGGGTCACCATGTTGGAGAAGATTGACTTTTATCGCTTTAGCCGAGGAGAGCTACATAACACACACATTGACCAAAATAGATTCATAGTCATACGGGTTTACGTATGAGTTAACTTATTCTGGCTTGGCTATTGAGGAGACTAGAGCAGGGTCTTGTGGTTCTTAGAGGATGTTGTGTTTTAAATCTGTTTCCCAATAAGGTTCTGACCAAACCCAACTTCCAAAGGTCTGACTGAGCTCCAAACTTTGATTTTATGAAGACACGTTTAAGTGTTTTCTTTTTCTTTTATTTATTTTCTTTTATTTATTTTCTTTTCTGCAATTATAGGCATAAGTGTATGCTAGAACTAACAAATGCAAGTATAGTTGGTGATGAATCTCCATTTCATCACATTTATTCTTTTATTTTGGCTTTTAAACCCTGGCTAAATGCAGGTAAATAACATTATTTTACACAAAATAACATTTATTATTTATTAAATACTGTATAAAATACATTGTTTAAATCCAAAATAAAAGAATAAAGAAAAGAAAAGAAAAATAAATAAAATGACAAAGTTATTTCATGATCCTATACCCTGAGGACTAGGCATCATGATGACTGGGTCGACAAGGAATAAAGTAGGAGGAGATAAGGGCCAATAAATAAAGGAAACCCTAATTCCTAAATGCCCAATAATACATTTTTAGGACCTATTGTAATCTTTATTATTTATATCTCAAATAAAGAAACTTTGTACATGAAAGTAATAGATAAAAATACATTGAAAAATAAAAAAATTATTTCATATAAAAATAATGCATATTGTGCATCCTACACTCAAAATTTAAATCACAATCGAAACTTCCCAGACCTATATCTTCTCCATATGAACTCAAAATCCATCAAAATCACCTTTAATTGTATATAACATTTTATTAGCTATTTAATAAATGTAGTTTCATTTAATTTGGAGTTAAGATGCAAAAGTTACGTTTTGGACCCCTATTGTACAATATACTTGAATAAAATATTCATTTTATTTATTCTGTACATTTTTCACTATTTTACATTTTTATCATTTTATAAATATTCTTTATATTATATGTACGTAATTAGAATAAAATAAAACCATCAAAAATATACTAAAATAAATAATTATATAAACAACATAGATGAATATACTATACATATACATATATAATCTATACCTATATTTACTCAAGTATACAAATAAACTCGGAAAAATGCAATAAAATATATTTATATATATTCAAACAAGATATAAATATATAAGTTATGTGCATAAAATAATAAATTTTAAATACAAAATAAAATTAAAACATAAAATATATGGGTAAATATACCTATGAACATACATGTAAATATTACCCTATAATGAATCATCTCGAAAAAAATAATAAAAATATAAATTATATATTACATAAAATAAGAAACTTTTTTATGTTTTCACCCAAAATAAAAAAATCATTTATTATTTTCTATCCATTTAATAAAGCATTTCTGCCTTGGAATTTTCTGGCTGGTCCATGTGGACCAACCAGAATCAAATCCTAGTTGATCTGGGGTCAACTGTATTTCCCTCCTCTCTGACTCTTGTCAGATCCTCGAGCGCCTCACTTCACCGAATTATCCAAGCCACTTGATCACCAAATCACACCGATCTCTTCTTCGATTTTATTCCCATAACGATCATCCTTCACGCACCATCATTAGATCCTATTGATCTCCATCGAGCTACGAAATAATCTTAATCAATGTTAGCCGTAACCCTTGTATGTAAATAAGAATCCATTTTCATTCTTTGATTCTTTGATCCATCTCAGAGACTTGAAGCCTTCTACCCTTCGCGTGCATGTGTTTCCAGTGACAACGAGGACATCTCCGAGGTGTTAGCAACACAGACAGAGGAAGAGGGATGGTCCAAGGCGTCGCTCCAGCGAGGCCTCTGCTCCCTGGCCAGGTATGATTTGCGCCGACTTTCTCTATTTCTATATAGATTTAATCATAGTTTTTCCATACCTGCATTTTACTTAGTAACTAGATCGGTAGTTTAGATTGAATTCCAAATTTTCAATTGTTGGAGCCCTCTGCTCTGGTCATGTTCTGTGTGTTCCCGATCATCACGAACCACCATTTCATGCTCATTTCATCCTCATCATTTTCTGCATCTCAACAACCCCTCGATCCAACCTGATCCTTCCAGGATCAGCGAATCGGAGCTCGTCCTCCACCCTTCGCCAGAGCTCTGCCGTTCACTCTTATTTTTGTGCGCAACAGCTTCAATCTGGGTCAAGACGGTTCGCCTCAAACCTCTGAGTCTTCTCGTATGCAATGCCAATGACCCCAGGTGGGTCGAATCTAGAGCAGGAGAGGATGCACAAGTGCCCAGTTCATCATCGAGCTCTAAGGCTCTTCCCGACGAGGCTCGGATCCTTTTGCCGGTACCAACCGTCGCAGACAACTGCAAGGAAGCTCAAGAGCCCATCAGCGAAGTCCCGGGTGGCAGGGACGAGGTGGATGCCACTATCGAAGTGAGGATGGGGAAGTGTTCTTCCCTGTTCTTGCTTCTGCCCTTAGAGCCATTGGATGACACATGCAACCCAGATCTAATCTAGGTCGTTGATTGCAGACGAAGTGGTACTGCGCCTCCGCCGTCCGATTAACTTAAGCGCACCCACGTAGCGCACTCCTAGCCCTTCATCCGTGCACGTATGGGGGGTAAACTTCTAATAAACCCTGCCTTTTAGTACATTTAATATTTAGCCTTTAAATGTTATTTTGTAGTTTAAAACGTTTTGGAATAATTACGTAAGGGCCCCTGAACTTTTCAATATTTTCTTATACGTTTATGCCAGCTCATCTCACTTGGACCTCCACGTGAGGTGGGTGATTTTTGCATAGATTCCCCTCCAACTTTTTTATTTATATTTAATCCAATAAATTTTATATTCAATGTAAATATTTGTGGAAATTTTGCATGTATGTATCGGGCCTATATGTCATTATAGCTTCACGAAGACCTCCAAGTTGTATAAATTACCAAATTACCCCTTCTAGGCGTGTGTAATTTATTTAATTGTTGGAAACTTTACACTCATACCCCTAGATTTTGTACTTTTATTATTAAAAGCATATATACTTATTTTTAATTGCACAATGATCCATGCCGGATTATGTATTTTATTTTAATGTTCCTTTTTTATTAAAAATAGCCCCTGATTGGTTTTTGTTTTGCAAAAATTAGGTATATGCCTGCAATGATACACTTTTATACCACATTTTTATTTTTGCATTTTGAGGAGTTTTACTATTTCTTAAAAAATCAAATAATGGCTATTTATTTATAGTCTAAAGGTAAAAATAAAAAGAAAAAGTAAACCACTTTTAAATTTTCCAAAAAAATACATTATCTATATTATGTTATATTTCAACTCCGGAGAAAAATACCTAAAAAAAATAATAAAATTACTGAAAATTAAAAAGCTCCAAAATCCTTATAAAAATTATAAAAAATCTTTTAAAAATCCAAAATTTTCCATTTCTATTTCTGAATTTTCTTTGATATATATATAATCTTTAAAAAATAGTTTGGAAAATTTTACTCTATTTAGTATTTTTAAATTCCAAAACAATTCAGCCTATTTAAAAAGTCCATGATTTTTTGTATTTAGGACTTTAAAACAACTAAAAATTAGCAAAAATTCCTGAAAAATCACAAAAATATTAAAAAATACCAAAATGCAAAAATTAAAAAAAAAACTATTTCTTTTTATTTATATCTAGTATATCTTATTTAGCTTATATATACATATATAATATTATATACCTACTATAATTACTATAATTTTTATAAAAACCTTATCAATATTTTAAAATCTTTAAAAACATAAAATAAAAAGGATTGTTTTGAGTTATTTTTCGATTTTCTACATTATATATTATACATATTTATCACTTATATTATACACAAGACTTATATATAGTTATATATATACCTTTATTATATATTAAAAGGAAAAGAAATTAAAAATCAAAAAATTATAAAAAGAGTTTTAAAAATTAATTATAAAACTAAACATCAAAAATATAAATATAAAATATATATAACAGAAAACGAATCATTTTATTTAATTTAAAAATCTACAAATTCATTAATTGATTAATTGAGTAAATATTGTATAAAATACACATTATTATTATTCATTATTTATTTGTAAATTATAATATTGCTACACCGATTTGTCTCCCCATGTTCGACACCCTACTCTGCTTATTACTATACACATTTAATTGTAGGATATAATAAATTTTGATCCACACCTGCTTAATTATTGATTTATATTATTGTTTGGGTTAATTGTTGCTTGGTCGCTTGGTCTCTGTGAGCAGTTGCCATATCGACTATGCTCCCACCCTGTGTGGAGTGCAAGACCCTCCTCACCTGATCAAGTTCTTCGGCCAATCAATAGGTGGATGCTATTCCTGACCGAGACATAGATGGCAATATTATCTGCAAGTTCGTGAAAGATCACATCATTTCATGGTTCAGAGTCCCCAAAGTTATCATATCTAATAGGAGTAGATATTTTGTTAACATGGAAGTGAAGAAGTTAACAAAGGACTACGACGTCGAGCACCATGTCACCAATCTATACCAGCCACAATTTAATGACATGGCAGAGGTGTTGAATAAGGATATGAAGGGCATTTTGCAGAAGCTAGTCCACCGTAACAGGAAGAATTGGTTCCCAACTCTTAGACCAAGTTCTTTGGGCATATTAGATTATTTACAAGACCCCGCTTGAAACCTCCCCATTCATGATGGTATTTGGGAAGCCATGCTACTTACTTGCTGAGCTGATTCACAAATCTCAATGGGCTTTGAATAAAGTGAATTGGAATAGACATGAGGGACAACCGAGTAGACAGATGGATTTAAATGAGCTTTTACATATTAGAAACAAGGCATACGATAACAATGCGATCGACAAAATCAAGCGTTGGCATGATCATCATATCGGGCGTAAGAACTTTGTCCCAGGGAAGAAGGTATGGTTATTCAATGCCAAGTTAAAGATTTTTCAGGGGAAGTTGAAATCCAAGTAGATGGGACCCTTCTTTGTTAGAGAATGTCACAATAACAACGTAGAAATTTCAGATATTGTGGATGGTGCATGATTATTCTTCATGAACGTACAACTACTTAAGCATTTCATAGGATTAGATGAGCAATAGGCATGTATATAAGAGATCTCCTTCATGCCTATCCTAGAATCTCAAGATATACTCTCAGTAAACGCATGACACCTCGATACTCTCAATATATCCAAGCATCTCATGTTATTATTTCCATTTCTTTATATATTTCCCAACCCCGTCAGTTTTCACACTTCCTCATTCTTCTATACTAGGTTGATCAGAGCCTAAGTATAGGGGGAACCGATGCTGTCATGTTTATACGTCCACTAATTAATTCTCCACTCTATACTTACACTTAACTGAGCTATGTCTCTTCCTCACTTTTTGCGCTCTGAGGACATAGCATGCTAAGTATTGGGGGTGTATGTGTGTGTAATGTTTTTAGTACTAGAAGGGGGTATTGGAGGGGGATTCGAACCCTGGTCTTTTTTAGTGGCAGCCACTGCTTCTACCACTAGACCATTAGGGGGTTCTGGGGGTGTGTGTATACTACATATATACTTTAGCCATAGATCATACTTTCACGTATTTTATGTATCTAATATCCAATAAGTACATATTTCGGGATGGGTAATCACGTTAAAAATGTGTAAAACATGTGCAATATAAATGTAAAATATGTATAATTCTTGTAAAATGTGTGCAAATAATACTCTAGTTGTAAAATTGTTATAATTCTTTTTGTAAATAATAGTTGTGATTGTAAATTGTTGTAAAATTGGGTGTATAACAAAAAAAACAATATTCAAAATAATAAAAATGGCTTCTCATTCAATCATACAAAAATATCATTTGCATTTCATACATCTGTATTTCATTACCATATCACACATATGTACAAGTGGAAAGTCATGAGATCCTGAACCGAGTCGTGATTAAAAATTGAGAGTACTTGACTTGACCTTAATCCAATTAATTTTCGAAGGACTTCACTGAGAAGTAGGATTTTAGAAACTTCATGTCATAGACTTAATTCTCCAAGTTCCACAAGACAATGCTCAGACTTTGACTCATAATGTCTAACATGGTCGCCTCATTTTGGGTTCAACTCTTTAATAGGAAACTAATATGTACTCTAGCACTATATTATCTCAACTCGGACAGGATGTTGGAAGACTGTGTGGGCCTCTTTTATGGTAGTATGGATATCTAATGATCAGAGTACGGGTTGAAATAAAGTTTCAAATGAGGAATGGACTGCTAAAGTAATTTTTTTCTAAGACCCCAAAACATGGGCGGGAAAAAAGATTCTATATCTGTCAGGATACAAAAAGATCAATGTAGAGCAACTACAATTCATACCAAAAGAAGTCAATTTCTAAAGTACATCATTGACACAATGGTCCAAACTTTAGATAACCTGCATATCATTGTGGATAATTGGCTAAACTGGAAAAGCTTTACATGAGATGTGACTACACTAGTCACACTCCGGTTCTTTTCTCATTCTTCCAAACTTCTTCCACCATATTCACCGTGAACTAGCACGCACCTGAACTTAGAATGAAATACCTGACTCCCCATGTTGAGTCACTGGAGATGAGGTTTACATAGTAGTCTGACATTTCGAATAAGAAGAGTTAACATCCCTCATACACCAAAGACATTTATTCAATGTTCATAAAGTATGCTTTGGGAGGCGGTTGATCTAAGATGACTTCTGAGTCAAAAATTGCATTAATAAGAAGCCAAAAATTGTGTGTACATAATCACCTGTATATTAACACAACTTCATGTATTTTTCATTATTGTATACTAACTCCAAATCAAATAAAAATAGTAACTTATATATATGTCAAATTAACTCCATTGTGTACATATTACTAACATTAATAAATAAAAAATATTAGATAAATCATAACTTGTATATATGTCAAATTAAACTGAACCCTAGTTTTGAGATAAAATATTGTAAATGCAAATATTTCTCACATACAGTCTCCTATGAACTTCTAATCACTTTTGCATTACTGTACATTCAATACCTACAAATTAAGATCAAATTAATCGGAGTTCATATGCGAAACTCGGGTTTTGGGTCGACAATACATATTGTTTATATTTACTAACTTTGACTCATTACTTTATGAACTTCTAATCACTATTGACTCTTTTTAATTTATTTATTTTTCATTTATTTTCTTTGATTTAGGTTTTAATAAAGTATACATAAATCCAAATCTAAACTGAATTAAAAATCAAAGAAAATGAATCATTGTGAGTCCATATATATGGTTAGTACATATGTCCAATTTCCTTTATTTCTTTATTTTCTTAATAATTAAAAATACCATTATAATTCATTTAATTTTATTTGGAATTTTATTTATTTAAAAATCATAAAAATTTAAAACATTAAAGTATAACATTTTGTATACATAGAATACCACTAAAAATATCACTTTGTATAGATGACATCTTTTGATTTTTTGTTTCTTTACAAAAGTTGTAGATCTCATCGAGATGAACAACTTTAATGAAGATCACATTTTTAATTTGAGTTCATTTACTTTTAATTTGTTTTCTATTTTCTTTGGGAGCGGCACATGGCCGCTTCTGGAGCCGCCACACATCGCCCCTTTATCTCCTCTAGCAGCCTCTGAACTCGACCGTTGGATGAGGCCCCCTTCATCCAACAACCTAAATCCAGCCCAAATTATTTTTTTAGTTTTTCCTTTAATCTCCATATGCCATGTGTCTGCTCCTCGACTATTTGATCTTGGTCGATTGAATGATCGAGGACCTTTCTTCCTATTCCAAATCATTTTACCTTCATCCCACGGCTGAGCCTCTCGACGACGCTCCTCCGTGCACCTCTTCCTCTGCTGATCGAGCCCCTCTACCAATCTCTCTCTCTCTCCCCCTTCACCTCCTCCACATCACACCACCTCTCCATCCCTTTTACGAACCCTAGCCGAACCTCCTCAAAATCCCCAGCTCTGCCTCCCTTCACGATTATCCCTCAGGCAAGAGAGATCGAGTGCAACACTCAAAGACATCTGGTGACAGCTGACATCCAACCCGATCGAGCGAAAACGACCACAATCTCCACCGGCGTGATCCAAGGAGAATCACCTCCTTGCTGATGCTTCTTCTTCGGTTGAAAGCAACTGAGCTTCGAGCTCCTTTCGTCAAGCTCTTGAGGCAACGATTAGAGCATTACATGCTCCAGTCCTTTACGAAACATTCACAGGTGATCATCTATATCTCATTCCTCTTTTGTCTTCTCGTTCTTCATCTATTTCTCTACAATCCACCGCACTTCGTCCCCAAGACCATCTTTTCCCTCAATCTAAATGCAAATCAAAATCCACGTACCTTCCACATTACCCTCGACACCTTTACATTTTCCCCTCTATCTCCAACATCCTCTCATTGATCCTGCAGCTCACTTCCTTGACATCATCCGAGCTGAACACCCCCTTCTTCTCTAAGCTACAGAAAACCAAAACCCAATTAGACACCTCCCTTCTTCCTCCATCAGTTCTCCCATCTATTCCTCTTAGTCCTTGTAAGGGATTGAGTCTACCGGTCCTCTACTTCTTCGTCAACATATGGACCCCCATTTTGCACATCACTCCTTGGTCAAGCCTAGACCTCGATCCCATCTTTTGGTAGGTCCCTACCTTAGACGAGGATACCTTGGAATTCTCAATCCTCCTCAGCATCCCTTGGCTATGTGTCGCCCATCGGATATCCATTAGCAGGTCGGCTTCGATTGTACATGTGCCACCAGAGACGTGAGTCGATCTCTCATGCGAGCACCATTCTCTTGACCCGATGTCTCTACCCCACTCCCCCGCCCCCTCCCAACACATCGTGCCCTAACCCTAACCCTATCTCTCCTTAAATCCCTAACTCCTCCTCCCACCCCTTCCTCCGCCATTGCTGCCCCTCGTTCGGCCTCCTCTTTAGCCTAGAAGTTCCCCTCTTATGGTGCTCATGCATCCTCTCCCTACGCCACCATCTCCTTCACCTCCCACTTGCCTCACGGATGCGATTGTGGTGCCTTCTTCCTCGATCCCCTCGTGCCCTCCTCCGATAACCTCCTTGTTCCCTCCTCCCACAGCCCCCTCCTTGCATGGATCTTTCCCATCACTCGCTCTGCATCGTTCTTGGAGAGAGGTATGCAGCCACCATGCCCCTCCAAATCAACTTCGTTTGTCTTACGTACCCCCTACCCTCTTGGAAGGACGTGAGGTTGCTCTCCTTTCTCAGGCCAATGTTACAACTCTGGACTCTCGTTGGGAAAACACCCCGGTCTTCTATGTTCTTTGTAAGAAACCATTCAGTAAGCAATTATCTGCTTTCATTGAGAGGGTTTGGCAGCCCGTTGGTACCTACAAACTCTTTCTATGCGGGAACGATTTTTTTCTACCTAAAGCTTTCTTTAATTGCTGAATGTGAGAGGATTCTCTCATCTGGCACTTGGATCTTCCAAGGCCGTCTTATGGTCCTTCATCTTTGGGAGGCTGGAATGTTTTTAGAAAAAGATCTACTCACAGAAATCCCTGTTTGGGTGCGGCTCTTTAGCCTAAGTCATGGACACTGCTCATAAATTGTGCTTAACAAACTTACAAGTGTTCTGGGCACCCCTCTATTTATGGATATAGCTACTGCGTCTGGGAACATTCGGGATTTTTCTCGTTGTTGTGTCTCCATCAATGCCTCCAAGGATGCTCCTACGTCGGTTCCCCTCGTCCTTCCTTCTGGACAAATGTCCCTGATTCATGTCGAATAGGAATGGAAGCCAAAGTGATGCACCAAATGTGCTATCTTTGGCCATTGTCTAGATTCATGCCCTACGGTCCCCTCTCCTCAGATCGATTCTCAGACACCCACGAAGACTGGTTGTCCACCTTTTGAGGAACCTCAACTCTCCATTGTTGCACCTCCCCTCCTTGAGGCTAACCAGCTTTCTTCTCTGCCTACTGTTGGTCTGCATCAGTGGGACGACTCTCCTTCTAGAGATGCACCTTCAACAGGAGGTAGTGCCTCTCCTCTAGGAGATGGGGCTGCCATTCTCTCTTCATCACAGAATAATGACTCTCCGACACTGCGTGAGGGAGAGATCCACCAAAATTCCAGCCCAGTGGCAGCTACTGCCTTGGTAGAAGCGATGCTCGCAAAAGGGAAAAAGAAGCTTGTTGGATGACCTTATTGTGCTTTTCCTTTGGGTACACAAGCTACACTCTATGGCAACATTGCCGACTCCAACAAAGGTAACCTAAAGCAGATGATTGATCTAAACTCGCCTTCTGAGATAGGCAATTCATCAATGGATTCTGAAACTGACAATCCCTTATTATCCACTACAGGAAATATCCAGGATATTCATAGAGAACCACCTAAAAATTTGCTGAGGATAACCCTGATTGGACTCGGGTTTTGCATGGGAAAAGAAGAAATCTACAACTGCATCTCACAAGCGGAATTCTCCGGGCATCTCAGCCCCCCTTTGTCTCTTAATGTCAATTGTTGCATGCAATGTTAGGGTCCTTAATAAGCCTTCGAAAATGAAGCGCATCATGTTGGAAATGGTCAAGGGAAACTTTGAACTTGTCGGCCTTGTGGAAACAAAAATTAGACCGGAAAACTTCTCTCTTTTCCTAGCAACCGTTCCTGACGGTTGGCGCTCTGTTCACAACAACACCCCTCTCGGTATGGTATGGTTCCTTTGGAAGGAGGAAAAATGGAAATGTGATCCGATACAAATCACACCACAATCCATAACTCTCTCTTGCACTAAACACGGGAGCTTAATGATTTGCCTCTCCATTATATATGGCTCCAATTTTCCCCAGAGAGAAGGACTCTTTGGGTTGACCTTCTTCAAATAGGGGCCATATTATAGCCCTGTGGCTACTTTTGGGTGAATTTAACGTCATCAGATTTGCATCTGAGAAGGTAGGGGAAGACCCCTATTGCTTCTTCTGTTGTTGATTTCAACACTTGCATTGATGAAGCTGGTCTTATTGATCTTGAACCGTGGGGAAACACTCTCTCATGGAACAACTCCACTGTTGGTTCTAAAAGAATTGCTGCACGGCTTGACAGAGCACTATGCAGTCTCACGTGGATGGAGATATTCCCACGATCTAAGGTCTGATACTCTCCATTGGCCTCAAGCGACCACTTGCTTATTACACTGGAGATGGTGGATAAACTAAAGCAAAGCAGGCCTGTCAGGTTCTTAGATTTCTGGGCCAGAAGGGATGGTTATGTCTCTTAGGTGGATGCTGCCTGGATACCCCCGTAAGGGGGAACCCTCTATATGTTCTGGTTAAAAAACTAAGTGCCATTAAGAAGGTTCTTAAAACTTGAGCTGCTGCGCATGGTAGAGTCGATGATGATTTTAAAGTGGCATCCGCTTCTTTGACAAATTTTAATGAGGTCTTAGGGGCATTCCCAAGAGACCTAGATTTTCCCAGCTCGAGCTTGACTTGAAGGCATACCTGATTGGGCTGGAGGACGATCATGAGTCTATTTGGAAGCAATGGAGCTGGGTGTCTTGGCTAAAAATGGGGGATCGCTCCATCAAATTCTTTCATCTCTCCGCCAAATTGAGGGAGGCAAGAAACACTATCCCATGCCTCATTAATGAGGAGGGTGCTCTTGTGAAGGACCACAAACAAATTGCAAATTAAGCTGCCTCCTATTTTGAATCTCTCCTATCAGCCCCCACTAGTTTGGATGGGGATTTCGTTGCCCCTACCCCAAAGAAGGTTCTCTCCCCAGCTGCTAAGGTGTGGCTTGAAAGACCCTTTGATGAAGAGGAAGTAAGGGATGCCCTTCGCTCTATCCATTACAATAAATCTCCATGCCCTGATGGCTTCAGTGCGAGCTTTTTTAAGTGCCATTGGTCCTTGGTTAAAGGGGACATCCTCTCTGCTATGGTTTCCCTTCACTCGGGTGGTTCTATGGTAAGACAAGTGAATCATACCTTCCTCACTCTAGTTCCGAAAGTACCATCCCCGGGGATGGGGGATTTCTGACTATTTTCATGCTGCAATGTTATCAATAAGATATTTGCTAAGCTTTTGTGTGCCAGGCTTGCGGAGGCCCTTCCGCATCTCATTTCTTATAATCAAATGGCCTTCATCAAAGGGAGGCGTATTGGTGATAGTGTAAAGCTGGCTCAAGAATTAGCTATGGGATTTGAGAGAAAGCATGAACCTCTTAGGGTGCGTTTGGTTCATGGGTTATCCAGGGGTGGATAACCCGGTTTTGTGTTTGTGTGTTTGGTTGGTGGGTTAAGGGTTGGGAGGGTTTGTGTGATATGATTGTATTGGAATTTGAAAAAGTTTGTAGTTATTATGGTATGATTGTATTAAAATTTGAAAAAGTGTGTGGTTGTTATGATGTGATTGTATTGAAGTTTGGAATAATGAGTAGAGGTTGAGTATTTTATGATTTTTAGATGATATGATGGTATAATATATATTTTTTTTGGTTGGAAAGAGAGTTGGCCCCACTAGTGGGTTGGGAATATGGGTTTTGGGGGTAACCCACCCAAAGTGGGGGGTAACCCCCCAACCAAACGCACCCTTAAGGCATGCTTTAAGGTAGACCTTACTAAGGCCTTTGATACTTGATGAATCCACATTTCATCATCTTTATTCTATCATTTTGGCACCAAAAACCCTAGCAAATGCCTGTAAATAGCCTTAAATAGAGCATCTTAGCATTCATGCATGTGCATCTAAACAGTGTGTAAATTACTGTAATTAAGGCCAAAATTATAGAATAAATAAAGAAAAGAAAAAGAATAAAATATTGTAAATATTTTATGACCCAAAACCCCCGAGACCTAGGCATCTTGATGAATAGGTCGACAAGTAATAAAGTAGGGGGAGATAAGGTCAGAAATACAGATAAAATACCTATACTCTTTATTCATTCTTTATTCATTTTGGGACCTATTTTTGGTTCCACTTTTTATACATCAAATAAAGAAACTTTGTACATGAAAGTTGTAGATAATTTCATAAAGAAAAAGACAAAATTGATTTCACAGAAAAAGAATGTACAGACAAAAAGTTCTGGTCTGAATAAGAATCCAAAATCCCAACTTCCCAGACCCGTATCTCACAAACGACAACTCCAAATGCATCAAACTCACCTTTAATTGTATATAGAATAAAATAATCTATCCAATGGCGGTGGTTTCGCATTTGGCGGAACTACGGTTTGAAAGTTGAGTTTTGGACCCCTATTGTATAGCTATACTGATTAAAATATTCAATTTATTCTTGATTCATTATTTATTCATTTTTATATTTTTATAATTTTGTAAATATTACTTATAATATATATGTGCATTAAAATTAAAATAAAATGCAAAATAAAAATAAAAATAAAAATACTTGTATAAAGAATACATAGGTATACTACACATACTTATACCTACATAGAATACTCTTAGATTTTATTAAATGCACAAAACAACTCAGAAAAATAAAATAAAAATATATTTATGTATATACAAGTATGTTATACTTTTATAAAATCATAAATAAAAATAATAAGAATAAAAATACATAAAATAAAATAAAATATTCAAATACATAGGTATTATACCTATATAGGGTTAAAAAGGTAACTTGTAAAAATATAAGTCATAAAAATAAATAAAAATCAGAATAAAATACTACATAAAATTTTGAACATTTTTTATTTTATAACTTTTATTTAATTCGGCCATTTAATATTTTAAATTGATTTAATAAGATTTTTTTAGGGTTTTTCCTGGTTGGTCCACGTGGACCAACCAGGAGGCAGTCAGCGTTGACCCCAGGTCAACTGCCTGCCCTACCCCCCTGTAGACCTGTCAGACTTGGTTTTTGAGCTTTTTCTTGGCTTTTTCCCAGCCGAGTCTTGCACTATTTCATACCACTTCCTTCTGCAAAAATCTCCCCTGTAGATTCATCTTGCCCGCCGAGTGATTACATTGGGCTATGGATCAAGGAGCTGCTCCAGGGATCTTGATCTTTGAGCCTCTGCCACCTCGGGTCAAACCACATATAACCAACCCCCATCTTTGAATTCAAACTTGAGTCCCCTTGGTCCACCCCTCTCCGCCTCTCCAGTGCTCTGAGCCTTGCCGGAGGTGACAGCTCCGCCGCGAGCTTCTCAGCTAGGGCGAACGAGGTCGAGGACGACTCCAGCACCTCCGCCAACCGCCGGCGTCGAGGTAACCTTCATCCTCTGGCTCCGGCCATTGAGGGCTTCCACCCACTTGTTTCTTTATTGCATTTTATTCCTGGTAGCTTAAGGATAAAAATCCCCCAAAAAAATCGAAGTTCCCCCATCTTAATCGCTCGATCACCCAAGTTGGCCGGAGCGCACCTCCGGCCCTTCGCCGCCACTTCGCTGCACCCATCCCCACGCCTCCGCGAGGCCCAGGCAATTTGCCCTGGGCCTTTTCACCAATTTTTGCAGGTCCAAGATCCTTGAACGCACCTGGAGGGCCATTTTGACCCCTCGCCGGAGATACCTGGAGCGTAAAGCTCCGCCGCCTTCGCGCCAGCGCCTCGACATCCCTCCGGCGAATCCGAGCCGTCCAATCCATAGAGGGACCTTCCAGGAGCCTGCAGCTCCATTTTGGAGCCCATCCACCGCCGGAGGAGCGATATCGGAGTCGGGGAAGTTCGCCTTCGCCGGCCTTCTTCCCCGTTCTTCCTCCTCGCCTCTCCACCGTCAGATCGAGCCGCAGCTCCAGTTCGCGTGTTGGCCGTTGGATCATCCTTCGCCTCGACCGTCCGATCCACCAAGGAGGATCTAATCTCAGCCGCACGAGCCCAACCGTCATCGCGCGCCCAGGACACGCCACGTGGATAAGTGGATCGCCTCCAGCCGCTGGATCACGCCTCGCCGCCCAGCCGTTGGATGCGCGCCACGCGTCTTCATCAGAGCGCCCGGGCGAGGGTATTTTGCATTCCACCCCTCGCCATTTTTGTATTTAATATTTAGTATTTAAACTTTCGTCTGTAGCGTAAAAAGTTTGTAATATTTGCATAGAGACCCCCGAACTTTTCTTATTTGCACTTAGGTCCTCCGCCACGTCACCTCACGTGACCTGTACACGTGAGGTGCGGGCATTTTGCAGAGGCACCCTTGGTCTTTTGGGTATTTCTTTTCAGTACAAAAACTTTAATATCACGTGTAATATTTCTGGTTATTTTGCAAGTAGGCCCCCAAGGTTTTGTTTTATTGCATTTCAGTCCTTCCCAGGCGCGTGCAAGTCACGCGCCCTGGTGGGTAATTTGTAGGCGTGCCCTGGCGGTTTTTATAATTGCTTTTTGGTTCCAAAAATTAAATATATAGTGTATATTTTTGTGGAAAATTGCATGTTTGTCCCTGGAAGTTTTGTAAATTGCATTTATGCCCCTGCCAGGCCTGATTATTATTTGGTTGCTTATTGTATTTATTTGAATGATCATTTCAAGCCCAAAAATTCCACAAAAATAGACTTAAGCTCCTGGATAGGTGTACTTTCACGCCACATATTTAGTTTTTGATTTTATTTTATTTTCATATTTATTAAAAATCAAAAACTTCCTTTTTGTGTCCTGTCTACCTTAGAAAATACCAGAAAAATATCAAAACACCTCCAAAAATTCCCAAAAATTCACATATTGTCTATTTTATCCTATTTTAGTGTCACTCCAAAAATCATTAAAAATTTCAAAAGAAAAGCACTAAAAATCTAAAAACACTTAAAAACTTCAAAAAAATATATAAAATAGTAGAAAAATCCAAAAAGTATAAACTCAGCTTCTGTTTGTCCCTTATTTTTTTCTCTTTATTAGAAAAATAGTGTGAAATATTTTTGGTACTGGTTGCTATTTTTAAATTTCATTCTATTCACAGCCAGCCTCTTTTCCACTGTTTAGCTTTATTTCAGTATCTAAAAATATCAAAAACATCTTGAAAAACCCTCAAAAATCACAAAAACAGTAGAAAACCTTAAAAATACCAAAAACATTTTATTTCTGAATTTTTGAGTATTTTACACATTTTTATAAATATTTTACCTTGCCTTTTCTTATATTGCCTTTACTTTCCAATATTGAAAAAGAAATAAAAAAAATATAAAATATAAATTATAAAAATCAGAAAATCAAAAATCAAATACAAAATTAAAAATTAAAAAAAAATATTTAAAAATAAAAAAAAACCCACAAAAATTGTAGTTGCTTGCTTGCTTAGTGTAGACACCACACACTCACACACTTGCATTCATTTGCTTGAGCTACACTGCTTGCTCCCTGTGTTCGAACTCTCTGCATACTTGACACTATACACCATTTGTGCAGAGTTAAAAATAAATTTTAACTCCACATTGTTTCTAATTTGTTGATCTTAGTGTGGGTTAATTGTTGATCAAATACGGATTTCATTTGAGAGTCGCAACAGCGACGGTTATCTCCGCCTTGTGTGAGATACCAATTTAGACCCTCGTGAAATTCGCGTTTATCAAATGGCGCCGTTGCCGGGGAGCAACAGCTTGTAGTTCACATTTTTGTTTGATTGTGTGATTGTTTACCATAGCTTTATTTGCCATCTCTCACATTTTTGATATATATTGTTGAGCTGTCTGACCATCTCTTTTCTTGTCTTCTTGCGAGGGACCGCGGAGCGAGGCGGATCGCCTAGGCGAGCCGACGCAACCTTGGGACGTGGAGCCGGCTTTTCTTTAGCCAAGCCGGCAGGAGAGAGCAAGGAGCGAGAGAGAGAGTGCTTAGATTAGCTTGTCTTTTATTTTTGGTGAGAGAGTGATTTATTTAATTTGTAATAATACAGGTACACTTGGACTTGGACACTTAGACATTCGGGCCTAATTTCCGGGTGTCTGTTCACCCGGGGGCTCACCGCCGTTTTGACCGCGTTTTCATCGCTTGTCATTTGCCGGTTTTGTTTTCATTTTACACTTTCTTTTGTGGATTGAGCTCTTAGTTATAGGTCCTGCTTGACTCGATTAGAATAGGTCCAAACACTTAATTATATTTGCATGCTCCTATAGATACGTATTTGGACTTAGACTAACTAAACAGTTAATTAGTAACTTCCAAATCCACGCGTCGCGAGCTCACACCCGAACAAGTGCTTTCTCCTACTCCAAATGTGTTGGACAGAGGAGGGGTGAGCCAAGACCGGACACTCGGATTAGGAGTTGCTAATTAGCTTGTGGTTCTTCACGCTAGCAGTTGCCTGTACTAGGACGATTTCCGCCTTGCATTTCGCCATATAGATTAGGTTTAAAAATTCTGCTTTGCATCCCGCATGGAGAGAGCTGGGATTCGCTGTAAGTCTTCTAACTTTGCACGCATCATCTAGGCACAAAGGTGAGATTTCCACCTTGGTGTCGACTTGCACGGCTTTTCCGACTCTATTCTCCCTCTGTTTTTGGAACAAAGTAGGATAAAGGAAAAATACAAAAACGTTAGGCGCTTGTTTGAATTGACTCAAAAGAAGCGATAACACCAAAAAAATTAAAAAAGGGACTGCTAAAGAAAACTTGACCAAAATAAAATCGGTAATTGGATTCATTGCTTGGGGAGAGTAACACCCTCACTTGTTTTCAGGTTGCATGGGAAGGTCTCCTTCCAAGTGAGGTGAGCGCTTCGTAAGGATTAGAGCCCAAAACCCAACTTGTGGCTGCCTTGTGTATCGCCTGGATTTCCGAAGTATTGGCGCTACTATCGTACGTAGTCGAGTAGGACTTGGTCGCCATTGGTGACTCTCTATTGTGAGAGCACCGACCTTGTCTGAAGTACCGAGCTTAGGCCACGCCTTCACGGGTGTGTCTGTCTCACCGGCTGCGTCCGAGTAGGACCTTGTACGCTCACGGGTGATTCCGTTGCGAGCGAGGTCCGAAGTATCGGTTTCGCCTATCGGCTTCCTCTCTCTTTTCTTTGGCTGAGTAGGGATCCAGGAAGGGTTACAAGGACCTTAAAAAGCGCAAGTTATAGGTTACACAGGAGGAGGACAAGTACGGGGACACTTTCCTGGCAGTACTCTCTCTCCTATAGGCGTAGCGCTCTAAGGACTCGTGAAAAGATAAATACCTGAAAAACAAGCTAAAACTGACAAGATAAAAGCCGAACCTTCACGACTTCACGAGTTGAGTTGGTGAACTTACCCTTGCTTTGCGTTTGATTGTTAGATTTATTAAGGTCAGGATCAAAAACACCGCACAATTGTGCACAATTTTGTTGCATTTCATCTTCTTTTTCTTGCATTATCCCCACTCTTCTCAAATAATCAAGATGATGGGACGGAGATCTCTTAGGCCGACCTTGTCGGCACCGCTATCCAGCACTCCTCCTTATTCATCTAGGAACAACTCGGAGAGTCCGCTCTCCGAGCCTGAGTTCACATCCACCCTGTTCCCCCTCGACCACCCTTCCCATTCTCCTTCCCTCAGTCCAATTGTGTCAGAATTCAGTGCATCACAGAGCGCAGCTCATTCAACAGCACCTGAAATGGCCTCTTTTGCATTTTCAGAGAATCAAGCAATGGCAGACAGAGGCGAGCACCCAGATGACCACGATCACCCTCCCTTCATAATTGATCAGGCGGCCATCAACAATTCATTGCTGGCGTCCCTGGAAAATATGCAGAGACAGATCCGTGACCAGGGCACATTCATGGGTGACCTTATGAGAGAGATTGCACAGCTGAGAGAGAACAGACCTGGAGGAGGCGGTGGCGGAGAAGGAGGAGGACCCGATGCAGGAGGCGATCCTGATGGTGAGCGACCGCCACAGACTATCATGAGGGAACTTCACAACCCAGCTTCGTCCCTCACTCACCGGTGGATCAGACTTCCGCCAATCCACGGAGACTTTGAGCTTCGGCACAACACGATTCAGATGCTACCCAAGTTCCATGGGTTGCCGACCGAAGAGCCGCACCTCCATCTCCAAGAGTTCGAAATGATATGCAGCACTATCCACGATCGGTTGTTGACCGAGGACACTATCAAGATGATCGCCTTCCCATTCTCATTGGTTGATCGAGCCGCATATTGGCTCAAGCATCTAGGGTGATTTGTCGACACTTGGGCAGATCTCCGGTCCGTATATTTGAAGAAATACTATCCTCTCGGCCGGACAAACGCAGCTCGAGCCATGATCAGCAATTTCGCCATGATCCCAAATGAACAGTTCCATGAAGCATGGGATCGTTTCAGAGAGCTCATAGACCGGTGTCCACATCACGACATCTCCAAGCCCCACCTGGTGCAGAGTTTCTTCTGTGGGCTGACACCAGAGCTGCAGGGGCTTGTTAACGCCTCTTGCGGTGGGTCGTATTTCTCCAAGGGAGAAGACGACGTCTGGGCCATTTATGAGGGAATGGCAGAGAACTCTACAGTGATGACCCAGGCCAGAGTCTACACTCAGCAGAAGCCCCCGCAGGGAGCAGGATCATTTCAGAGGATCGCTCGCATCGATGCCGGTCCCAGTACAACGTCGGTCGCCGCAGCACAAGCCGAATCAGCAGCAGCCGACATGGGCATTATCAGTGAAAAGCTGGACCGCATGGAGATCCTTGAGAAGAAGCAGAACCAAGGTCTAGCCCAGATGGACCTTCTCACAAAAACCATGAGTGACCTGAAGACTCAGATTCTCTGTATTCAGGAGGCACAAGCCCATTCCCAACAGCCTCCCAGGTCACAGGTTGCTTCCAGCAGCAGCAATCCCAACCAGGCCTCCACCTCATACCGCCAGGTGAACCATATCCAGGCGGAGCCGGTTCCATTGCTGCAGTACCATCCAGAGCAACCGCCATCTCAGGAGACTCAGATGGTGGTTTATCAGCCGGAGCAGCCACTGGCAGTTCTTCCTCCACCCTCCTTCGAGCAGGAACCGTTGATGGAAGTCAACGGGATTTGGTATGACCGATACCCTCAGCCAGCGATTCGCAGGGATCACCCCGGATTCCGTTGGGGTAATGGTGGATCCTCATCCCAACAGCATTCCCCTGCTCAAGGACAGCAGAACGGCCAGCCACAGCAACAACACCAGCAGCCCCCGTACAACCAGCCCCAGCAGTATCAGAGTGGTCCTCGTCCCGCCTATCAGGGACAACAGTGGAGGCAGCGTCAGCCGCCTCAGCATTCTTATCACCAGCCTTCCCCCCAATTTCAGCAGCAACACCAGCAGCAGCAACCCCATTTCCAGCAGGGACAACCATCCGGTTCTCAGGGTCCAGCCTATGAGAACCCAGCCCTCGATGATCTTGCCCGCTTGCTATCTGAACAGCGAGCATCTTTCAGGCAAGAAATGGATGAATTCCCGGCAGGAGATGCGGTATATTATCAAAGGCAAAGCCGCCATACCCGCTCAGATCGAACCCAATCCGAATAATTTAAAAAGAAAATCTGAGCAGGTAGAGTTCATAGAGGGTGCCTCTCCTAGTGACAATTTGAATGATATGTCTTCTTTTGTGAATGATGCTGATTTTGTGACTACTAGGAGCGGTAGGATGCCAGCCGGCGGCGCCTCTTCTGAGCGACAACCAGATGCAGAAGCAGGAGCGCCAGAGGAGCAGAGGAGCGGTGCTGATGCCGCTAATGATGATGTTGAAGACGGTGGTGCTGATGCCACCAATGATGGAGTCCAGGACGACGGTGCTGATGCCGTCGTGATACCAGATGCAGACGGTGGTGCTGACACCACCATTTTGGATGCTGAACCAGAGCGCGGTGCTGATGCCGCGAAGTCCGGTGCTAGTGGTGGTACTGAGGCCACCACATCTACTTTTGTTGAGCCATCTTCTGTGATGTTACCACATTTTGTATCTAGAGACTGTGGGAACAAAAACAAAAAGAAAAATATGAATAAAGGAAAGGTTTCTGTTCAGATTATGGATCCATATGTGATGAATGATGATTATTGTATGGATTCTCCGTCTTCACAGGCACAGGGACCGATTCCTAGTCCTCCATCTGAGGAGGCTCCTACCATCCCCTTCCCTGAGGCACTCCGCCGAGCGAAGGGGAATAAAAAAGAAAATCCTAAAAAGAATCAGCAGGTAGAGTTTGGCAACGAAATGATTGACAGATTTCACATTCAGCTGACTCTACGAGAAGCATTTGAGCATATCCCCTTCTTCAAGAAGAACTTAAAAGAAACAACTACTGTTCGAAGAAGGAAGAGGCACAGAGATCAAATCCATATGCTCACTCATAACACTTGCTGCGCCATTCAGAACACATTGCCAGCCAAGCGACCAGACGCAGGAGCTCCCTATGTCAGATGCGAAATTCAGGAGCAGCAGTTTGATCGTACTCTATTAGACAGCGGCTCTTCCATTAACCTTCTTCCGGCAGCCTTACTCAAGCAATTCGAGTTTGGCCCTCTTCTTCGAAGCAGAACCGTCCTTCAGTTTGCTGATAGGTCGATTAAGAGGCCGAAGGGGTTATTGAAAGACGTGGTCGTTACCATTCAGGGCCTGAAATTCCCCGTGGACTTCGTTGTGTTGGACATGGAGATCCCTGAGTCGGTAACTGATGCCCCCATCATTCTCGGACGTCCATTCTTGGCCACAGCCAAGGCGGTGACCGACCATGATAGTGGGAAGGTATGCTTTCGCGTAGAGGGCGAAACCATACAAATAGAGACGATCGAAGAGATCAGAGCCAGAGAGGCAGAATGCTCAGAGCAGTCCAGCGAAGCCGAGCAGATGACAGAGGAGGAGCTAGACATCCACCAGGTTTGTGATTTCGAGATGACTGATGATGAATCCAACTGGAAAGATCCCGTAGCACCGACCCTCGCCTTGCCTACAGATTCACTATATCTCAAGCTCATGGCAGTCGAGAGCCGGGAGAGCACATCCCTGGATGAGGATATCTCTGAGGCTGACAGTGTTGTGATGAGTGGTGCTGAGGAATTTCAATCTTGCTCATCTTCTTCTGATCCCTCGAATTCAGACATAGACTGGGATGACTTTGACGATTATTTACCTTGTCTGATTCCTACTGAGCCAACAACCATGACAGAGTGCGAGCCAGTGCAGTTTATTGATGAACCATCGAGCCGCCCTCCGTCAGAGATTCATGCAGAGAGAGAGTTTTCCCATGCAGACCTGGTCGCATTTACACAGACTTATCAGAAACCGGATCTGCCACCTCCCAGTTGCCCAGAACGGAAACCTCTGCCGCAGTCGATGAAGTACAGATTCCTTGCTGGAGAGGCAGAAATGCACCCAGTCATTATCTCAGCAGATTTGACTGGAGAACAAGAATCTCGTCTGATGGAGGTTCTTGAAAGAAACCGCAAGGCAATCGGTTGGAGTATAGCTGATCTCCAGGGGCTGAGCCCAAATCTTTGCTCTCACCACATTTATCTTGAGGATAACGCTAAGCCGTCGCGTGAGTTCCAACGACGGCTGAACCCGAATCTTCGAGACGTAGTCATGAAAGAAATTTCCAAGTGGTGGAGCGCTGATTTTATCTACCCCATCTCCGACTCCAAATGGGTTAGTCCACTCCATGTGGTACCCAAGAAGACGGGTATCACTACAGTTGTCAATGAGTCTGGAGAGGAGATCGCTACCAGAGTACCAACTTCTTGGAGGGTCTGTGTGGACTACAGACGATTGAATGAGGCCACCAAGAAGGATCACTTCCTGCTACCATTTATTGATCAGATTATCGAGCGGTTAGCTGGGAAGAGCCATTACTGTTTTCTTGATGGGTACTCTGGATATAATCAAGTGGCCATTGCGCCCGAAGACCAGGAGAAAACGACATTCACCTGTCCGTTTGGGACTTATGCTTTCAGACGGATGCCCTTTGGTCTATGTAACGCTCCGGCGACATTCCAAAGGTGCATGTTGTCCATATTCTCGGACATGGTGGGTGACTGTTTAGAGGTCTTCATGGATGACTTCTCGGTCTATGGCGACGGGTTCGATGCTTGTCTTGACTGCCTAGACCGCGTGCTGAAGCGCTGCATAGAGGTTAATCTTGTCTTATCCTGGGAGAAAAGTCATTTCATGATGACTCAAGGGACGGTCCTTGGTCATATCGTCTCCAACAGGGGCATGGAGGTCGATCCGGCTAAGGTGGACATCATCAGAAAACTCAATCCGCCGTCCAATTTACGTCAGTTACGGTCTTTTCTGGGGCATGTCGGTTTCTACCGACGGTTCATTCAGGACTTCAGTCGTATTGCCCGACCGCTCACTGACTTGCTCACCAAAGACACCGAGTTTATTGTTAATGATAAGTGTCTTGAATCATTTGAGACTCTCAAGAATATGGTTGTTTCAGCTCCTGTCCTTCAGCCACCCGATTGGTCTCTCCCATTCGAGATCATGACGGATGCTTTAGATTTTGCCGTTGGGGCTGTGCTTGGACAGAGGAGGGATGGACTACCGTTTGCCATTCACTACGCCAGCCGGACTTTGGATGCCGCGCAGCGGAATTACACTGTGACTGAGAAAGAGATGCTGGCCGTAGTTTTCGCTCTTGATAAGTATCGATCATATATTCTCGGATCTAGAGTTACCATTTACACTGATCATACCGCCATCCGGTATTTAATGGCTAAGAAGGATGCCAAAGCACGTCTCACCAGATGGATCCTTCTACTCCAGGAGTTTGATATTGAGATTAAGGATAAGCCTGGAGTCAAGAATGTGGTGGCGGATCATCTCTCCAGATTGGAGAATCTTGAGGAATCTGAGCCCAGCGCACCTATAACAGAGACATTTCCAGATGAGGCGATCTTGGCTGTCACCTCACTCCCATGGTATGCTGACTTTGTAAACTATCTTGTTGCCAAGACAGTCCCTCAGGGTTGGCCCAGGCAGAAACTTGAGACCTTCCTAGCTAAGGCCAAGTTTTACCATTGGGAGGATCCCGTCCTTTATCATGAAGGAGGGGATAGTATCTGGAGGAGGTGCATTCCTCAAGAAGAGCAGCATAGCGTCCTCACATACTGCCACAAGCTTGAGGCAGGAGGACATCATTTTGGAAAAAGGACAGCACAAAAGGTGCTTCAATCCGGCCTATGGTGGCCTACTCTCTTCAAGGATTCTGATGAGTTCGTGAGGAGATGTACTGACTGTCAGAAAATGGGAACCTGCGGACAGAGAGACATGATGCCCATGCAACCCATTCACTTCTGTGAGGTTTTTGATGCATGGGGGATTGATTTCATGGGCCCATTTCCTAAGAGTCAGGGATTCGAGCATATTTTGCTCGCTGTGGATTATGTCAGCCGATGGGTTGAGGCCATCCCCGCCCGAGCCGCAGATGCTAAAACTGTTTGCAAATTTTTGAGGAAAAATATCATTTCACGGTTCGGAGTACCTAGAGTCTTGATTTCAGACGGGGGGTCTCACTTCATCAATGACAAAGTCAGGGCCCTTGCAGACGAGTTCGGCATTGACCATCGGGTGGCCACTCCTTATCACCCACAGACTAATGGTCTTGCCGAAGTATCGAACAGGGAGATAAAGACTATCTTGCAGAAAGTGGTCCGCCCAGACCGAAAGGATTGGTCACAACTTTTGGACTCGGTCTTGTGGGCTTATCGGACTTCTTTCAAGAATCCATTGGGAACATCTCCCTTTCGTCTCGTCTATGGCAAGCCGTGCCATTTGCCAGTGGAAATCAAGCACAAATCTTTTTGGGCAGTTACTGAGTTGCTTCTAGATCCCGAGAGTATAGGAGACCAGAGAAGAGCAGAATTGGCAGCCCTGGAAGAATTGAGAGATACAACCTTCTCCAACAGCCTACAGTACAAAGAGAAAGTGAAGACATGGCATGATTCACATATCAGCCATAAACAGTTTGAGCCAGATCAGAGAGTATGGTTGTTTGATTCCAGGCTGAAATTATTTCCAGGGAAATTACAGAGCAAGTGGAAAGGACCGTTTGTGGTCAGGAAGGTACATGACAATGGCAGCATCGACATATCCGAACCGTCATCTTCCGCTACCTTCCGCGTCAATGGTCAACGCTTGAAACTATATCTTGATCATGATCCGCCGACCATTGACGTTGCCCCCATTCTTCTGGTATGAGATGTGTCCTTTAACTCTCATCATCTACATCTCATACATGGTGATCAAATCTATCTTCCGCTGTACAGATCCATCTGTTTATATCACTTTGTGGTCTGCTGAGTTATTTTCTTCTTTTCTTCTTTTCTTCTTTTCCTCTTTTATCGTCTTTATCTACCGAAAAGGTGCCGCCCTTGTAGACAGTTTTCCATACTTAGGACGTACTTTGTCCTAAGTATAGGGGGGTGTGCACCCCGAGTTTTTCTATTCTTTTCAATCCTCTCCATTGTCTCCTCTTCTTGTCTATACTTAGGGATATCTTACCCTAAGTATAGGGGGAGACAATCTGAGTACGATCTGTTCATTCCCACCCTTGACCCTCCCTGCTTTGTGTACAGTCTGCTATACTTAGGATTATTTGATCCTAAGTATAGGGGGGACGGTCAACTTCTCATTCGTTTGATTCATTCATTTATTTCTTTATTACTTAGACTTGTCTATACTTAGTACGAGTTATGTCTTCTCTTTTCTCTCCGATCTATGAGGACATAGCTCAAGCTAAGTATAGGGGGGTCGTATATACTAAGTATATACTTTAGCCATAACTCGTACTTTCGTTTTTTTTAATAAATATGGCTAAAAATTCTTTAAAATTCATTAAAAAGTCTTAATAAAAAGATGTGGTTATTCCTCAAATTCGTTTTGTATTTACTGATTAATAAATCAGGTGAAAATGTTTTTTGCAAAATGTTTGAAAAATGGTTTGAAAATCTTTGTGAACATCTATTGAAAACTATTTTGAAAATATTTTGTTTCGTGTTTTCAACCTGTGTAAAAATGTGTGGTTTGTAAAATTATTTTCTTTGTGTGAAATAAAAATGTTTGAAAAATGATTTGCAAACGGTTTGAAAAATGGTTGCAAAAATGATTTGAAAAACCTATATATACTGTTTTGAAAGCCTTTGCAAAATGATTTTCAAATGTGTGTAAAATGTTTGTAAAAACTATTTTGGACTATAGTTTTCAAAAATCGTGTGTAAATTGTTTTCAAATAAGTTTGAGGAATATTCACATCACACCAAAAATCCGCTATATAGATATGTATAAAATTGACCACTTACCCTGTAAATTATTAAAATCCACTTCTTGTATATATAAGAAGCACTCCCGTGTACATATTTTAACCTATTTTTCAGCCAAAATCTTTTTGTTTTCAAAAATTCCCAAAAACATTTGCAAAATTAAAATCCAAAAACATTTGAAAAATCTTTTCGAAAAATACACAAAAAAAATGCATCTGCATGTGCATCATCTTTTCAAAATCCATAAAAAGTTCAAAATCTTTGAAAATTGCATCACAAAAATATTTTCTGCATTGCATAGCATTCGCATTTTTCGGATTGAGTTTGATAGTTGAACAAGTCTAAGTAAAATCCGAAGATTGGAGCTTGATTGGACCTTATAATCTACCTAATAACAGGAACCTTATAGGAACTGGGTTTGAGGTACTTCAGGTCTAGTTGACTTAATTCTTTGAGGATCACGAGACTTGGTTCAATGGATTCTTGACTGCCTAAGTAGAGTATTTCGGAGCACACGCACGACTCTTGTTGATAATGACCTCACTTGGACACCTGCACCTTTCACATGGCTCAACTCAGTTGGAGTGGTGAGGGGATTGGATTTGCCGGTATGAGACGCACACAAGTGGAAACATTTGTCCTCCTCTAGGGAGGGAAGTGCACCCCAACCCGTCCAGTGATTAGGAAGTCTAAAGACAGGAGGCTGTGGGTTGCGATAAAGCTTCAAAAGAGGGATAGTCTACTGGCTCAAGAGGAAAAACTCCTTATGTAAATGCTGCTATAAATAGTATTTCAAAAAAAAAAAATGTTCAGGCATGTACAAAAATAAAAAGCCTGCAAGTATGTACAAAGTCAATAAGCAAGCTTGAGTTCCAAAGTCATATCATGTGAGCCTGCAGCAGGATGACTTGACTACACTAGTCTTGCATCCAAGGATAGGTAGCTACACTGGCTACCGTCCATTCTTCTCTTCCCCCCTCCTCTTGAGCTGGTTGCCACTTGAACTTAGAAGGGAATACCCCGCTCCTCGAGGATGGAGTTGCTGGATTGGGGAATCACTGGGTTGTCATACTGGAGAAGTCAGTTTCTTTGTCATTCTAGTTGGGGAGAGCCACCATCACTTACACTGTACAAGTCAGATTCATAGTCGTAAGAGTTTGCGTATGAGTTGAGATATTTCTGACCTGGCTATTGAGGAGACTTGAGCAGAGTTTTGGGATTCTCAGGGACTGCTGGATTTCAAACACGGTTCTTAATAAGGTTCCGTCCGCACTAAAATTCCAAAGGTCCGACTTAAGCTCCAAACTTTGATTTTGCGAAGACAAGTTTGATAATCGAATAAAATCCAAGTTCTTCTTTTTCTTTTCGTTCCTTTTCTTTTTGCACTTATTGCATAAGTGTTTGCTAGGGACTAGCAAAGGTAAAGTATAGGGGGATGATGAATCCACATTTCATCATCTTTATTCTATCATTTTGGCACCAAAAACCCTAGCAAATGCCTGTAAATAGCCTTAAATAGAGCATCTTAGCATTCATGCATGTGCATCTAAACAGTGTGTAAATTACTGTAATTAAGGCCAAAATTATAGAATAAATAAAGAAAAGAAAAAGAATAAAATATTGTAAATATTTTATGACCCAAAACCCCCGAGACCTAGGCATCTTGATGAATAGGTCGACAAGGAATAAAGTAGGGGGAGATAAGGTCAGAAATACAGATAAAATACCTATACTCTTTATTCATTCTTTATTCATTTTGGGACCTATTTTTGGTTCCACTTTTTATACACCAAATAAAGAAACTTTGTACATGAAAGTTGTAGATAATTTCATAAAGAAAAAGACAAAATTGATTTTACAGAAAAAGAATGTACAGACAAAAAGTTCTGGTCTGAATAAGAATCCAAAATCCCAACTTCCCAGACCCGTATCTCACAAACGACAACTCCAAATGCATCAAACTCACCTTTAATTGTATATAGAATAAAATAATCTATCCAATGGCGGTGGTTTCGCATTTGGCGGAACTACGGTTTGAAAGTTGAGTTTTGGACCCCTATTGTATAGCTATACTGATTAAAATATTCAATTTATTCTTGATTCATTATTTATTCATTTTTATATTTTTATAATTTTGTAAATATTACTTATAATATATATGTGCATTAAAATTAAAATAAAATGCAAAATAAAAATAAAAATAAAAATACTTGTATAAAGAATACATAGGTATACTACACATACTTATACCTACATAGAATACTCTTAGATTTTATTAAATGCACAAAACAACTCAGAAAAATAAAATAAAAATATATTTATGTATATACAAGTATGTTATACTTTTATAAAATCATAAATAAAAATAATAAGAATAAAAATACATAAAATAAAATAAAATATTCAAATACATAGGTATTATACCTATATAGGGTTAAAAAGGTAACTTGTAAAAATATAAGTCATAAAAATAAATAAAAATCAGAATAAAATACTACATAAAATTTTGAACATTTTTTATTTTATAACTTTTATTTAATTCGGCCATTTAATATTTTAAATTGATTTAATAAGATTTTTTTAGGGTTTTTCCTGGTTGGTCCACGTGGACCAACCAGGAGGCAGTCAGCGTTGACCCCAGGTCAACTGCCTGCCCTACCCCCCTGTAGACCTGTCAGACTTGGTTTTTGAGCTTTTTCTTGGCTTTTTCCCAGCCGAGTCTTGCACTATTTCATACCACTTCCTTCTGCAAAAATCTCCCCTGTAGATTCATCTTGCCCGCCGAGTGATTACATTGGGCTATGGATCAAGGAGCTGCTCCAGGGATCTTGATCTTTGAGCCTCTGCCACCTCGGGTCAAACCACATATAACCAACCCCCATCTTTGAATTCAAACTTGAGTCCCCTTGGTCCACCCCTCTCCGCCTCTCCAGTGCTCCGAGCCTTGCCGGAGGTGACAGCTCCGCCGCGAGCTTCTCAGCTAGGGCGAACGAGGTCGAGGACGACTCCAGCACCTCCGCCAACCGCCGGCGTCGAGGTAACCTTCATCCTCTGGCTCCGGCCATTGAGGGCTTCCACCCACTTGTTTCTTTATTGCATTTTATTCCTGGTAGCTTAAGGATAAAAATCCCCCAAAAAAATCGAAGTTCCCCCATCTTAATCGCTCGATCACCCAAGTTGGCCGGAGCGCACCTCCGGCCCTTCGCCGCCACTTCGCTGCACCCATCCCCACGCCTCCGCGAGGCCCAGGCAATTTGCCCTGGGCCTTTTCACCAATTTTTGCAGGTCCAAGATCCTTGAACGCACCTGGAGGGCCATTTTGACCCCTCGCCGGAGATACCTGGAGCGTAAAGCTCCGCCGCCTTCGCGCCAGCGCCTCGACATCCCTCCGGCGAATCCGAGCCGTCCAATCCATAGAGGGACCTTCCAGGAGCCTGCAGCTCCATTTTGGAGCCCATCCACCGCCGGAGGAGCGATATCGGAGTCGGGGAAGTTCGCCTTCGCCGGCCTTCTTCCCCGTTCTTCCTCCTCGCCTCTCCACCGTCAGATCGAGCCGCAGCTCCAGTTCGCGTGTTGGCCGTTGGATCATCCTTCGCCTCGACCGTCCGATCCACCAAGGAGGATCTAATCTCAGCCGCACGAGCCCAACCGTCATCGCGCGCCCAGGACACGCCACGTGGATAAGTGGATCGCCTCCAGCCGCTGGATCACGCCTCGCCGCCCAGCCGTTGGATGCGCGCCACGCGTCTTCATCAGAGCGCCCGGGCGAGGGTATTTTGCATTCCACCCCTCGCCATTTTTGTATTTAATATTTAGTATTTAAACTTTCGTCTGTAGCGTAAAAAGTTTGTAATATTTGCATAGAGACCCCCGAACTTTTCTTATTTGCACTTAGGTCCTCCGCCACGTCACCTCACGTGACCTGTACACGTGAGGTGCGGGCATTTTGCAGAGGCACCCTTGGTCTTTTGGGTATTTCTTTTCAGTACAAAAACTTTAATATCACATGTAATATTTCTGGTTATTTTGCAAGTAGGCCCCCAAGGTTTTATTTTATTGCATTTCAGTCCTTCCCAAGCGCGTGCAAGTCACGCGCCCTGGTGGGTAATTTGTAGGCGTGCCCTGGCGGTTTTTATAATTGCTTTTTGGTTCCAAAAATTAAATATATAGTGTATATTTTTGTGGAAAATTGCATGTTTGTCCCTGGAAGTTTTGTAAATTGCATTTATGCCCCTGCCAGGCCTGATTATTATTTGGTTGCTTATTGTATTTATTTGAATGATCATTTCAAGCCCAAAAATTCCACAAAAATAGACTTAAGCTCCTGGATAGGTGTACTTTCACACCACATATTTAGTTGTTGATTTTATTTTATTTTCATATTTATTAAAAATCAAAAACTTCCTTTTTGTGTCCTGTCTACCTTAGAAAATACCAAAAAAATATCAAAACACCTCCAAAAATTCCCAAAAATTCACATATTGTCTATTTTATCCTATTTTAGTGTCAGTCCAAAAATCATTAAAAATTTCAAAAGAAAAGCATTAAAAATCTAAAAACACTTAAAAACTTCAAAAAAATATATAAAATAGTAGAAAAATCCAAAAAGTATAAACTCAGCTTCTGTTTGTCCCTTATTTTATTCTCTTTATTAGAAAAATAGTGTGAAATATTTTTGGTACTGGTTGCTATTTTTAAATTTCATTCTATTCACAGCCAGCCTCTTTTCCACTGTTTAGCTTTATTTCAGTATCTAAAAATATCAAAAACATCTTGAAAAACCCTCAAAAATCACAAAAACAGTAGAAAACCTTAAAAATACCAAAAACATTTTATTTCTGAATTTTTGAGTATTTTTACACATTTTTATAAATATTTTACCTTGCCTTTTCTTATATTGCCTTTACTTTCCAATATTGAAAAAGAAATAAAAAATATAAAATATAAATTATAAAAATCAGAAAATCAAAAATCAAATACAAAATTAAAAATTAAAAAAAAATATTTAAAAATAAAAAAAAAACCCACAAAAATTGTAGTTGCTTGCTTGCTTAGTGTAGACACCACACACTCACACACTTGCATTCATTTGCTTGAGCTACACTGCTTGCTCCCTGTGTTCGAACTCTCTGCATACTTGACACTATACACCATTTGTGCAGAGTTAAAAATAAATTTTAACTCCACATTGTTTCTAATTTGTTGATCTTAGTGTGGGTTAATTGTTGATCAAATACGGATTTCATTTGAGAGTCGCAACAGCGACGGTTATCTCCGCCTTGTGTGAGATACCAATTTAGACCCTCGTGAAATTCGCGTTTATCAATACTGTAAACCATCAGTTCTTGCTGGAGTGTCTTGCTGCTATGGGGTTTGGACCGACTTGGTGTTCTTGGATTTAGAACTACATTGGGACTTCCTCCTACTCGGAGCTTGTGAATGGTATTCCAAGTAGCCTCTTCAAAGGAACTAGGGGCCTCCATCAAGGAGATCCCCTAAGCCATCTCTTGTTTTTAGTGGTTATGAAAACTTTATCTTGCTTGGTGGATATAGCGGTTGATGATGGGTCTATCAACCCTATGGGTCAGGGAGGAACCTTGGCCCCGACACATCTTATCTATGCGGATGACCTTCTGTTCTTTACCAAAGGCAATACTAAAACTCTCCAGGTTATTGGTGGCATTATGGAGTCCTTTGGCGACATGACAAGTCTCAGAATGAATATTAGTAAAAGCCGCCTCTTCTGCTCCAGGAATGAAAGGGGTAACTTCATTTGGAATCTTACAACTGGGCTCGTCAGTGACTCTCTCCCTACTAAGTACTTGGGTATTCCACTTGAACACAAGACTGGAGGTTGCTTTACCGCCCGTGCCCTGGAGGACAAAATCCGATCCCATCTTTGTGGCTGGAAAGCTAAGTCACTATCTGGGTGCATTCAGCTCCTTAACTCCGTCATAGGAGGTATCTTACTTTTTTGGGCCGATTGCACCCTTCTGTCATTCTTAACTATTAAGCGTATCTCTTCTATGTGCTCTGACTTTATTTGGGATTACAAGAGACATGATATTGCATGGAATGTTGTGTGCCTCCCAAAGGAGGAGGACAGACTCGATTTGAGACCACTCGAGGACTTGGTCAAAGCTTCCAGGGTTGCTTGGGTTTGGAGGTTCCCCACAGCTGATGGATCCCTTTGGGCTGATTTTCTCCATTCAAAATATTTGAGGCGAGAAAATTTTTGGGTTGCAACTGAGGCAGTTGGCTCTTCTGCGGTGTGGAAGGAGCTGTTGAAGACTAGGCCCCTTCTGGTTACTGCGTTGAACTATCCTTTTGGTCCTATCCATTGGACTTACTCCCCAAAGGGCTTCTCTTTCAGATCTGCCTTGACTTTGTTCGTTCTAGAGCTCCTCTGGTGGATTAGTGGAAAGAAGTTTGGTTTTCTAAGGCTGCCCCGAAGCATAAGTGCTGCCTTTATAGAATGGTTAAAAACAGATTATTATTTGCTCGGAACCGGGCTGCTTATTTTGTAATCACAACCTTGAGACGAGGGATCATCTTTTTTGGGATTGTCCTTTCTGCATATATATTTGGCTTGGAGTATGTGCATCCCTCTCCCTCCTTGTTCCTGGGCATGGAGAGAACATCGTGGGTTCTCTTGCTTGGATTAAAAGGTGGAATGCTGCAGATGCTAAGACGGGTGGAAATCTTAAGATCGCATTAGCGGTGACTACCTGGCGAATCTGGAGGGAAAGAAACCTGCACTGGACGAAAACATCAAGTGTGTCCGGTCGGGTATTGATTATGAGCATATTAGAGGATGTTTCTATCCTTCTAAACTGAAGCAGAGCATTCCTTTAAAGATCATCTTGTAAAATTCCCCACCCATTGTTGGGTCTTCTGATTTAGGGAAACCCCCTACTTTTGTATGTTTTACATGTAAATTTTTCTGGATCATCAATGAAATTATACCTTACTTACCTTTCAAAAAAAAAGAGCAAAAGAGGGAAGGGAGTCAGGTTACAGTTGTCATTCAATTGGTGCCTCCCCTCTCCTATCATACGACCATGATCCCACCATATCACGTCCTCAGAACTATCCACCAAGCCATCAGTCTTGGTGCGACCTGAAGTTATCTTCACCTGCCACCTAGAGGCCCAGCTCCGAAGTGCCTGAAGATCCAGATCTGCACATGAACCATGTGTGGGTACTGGTATTTTTTTCATCTCCACCCCATGCCTTAATAGAAATGCATATCGGTCCCGCCATAAGGAAGCGCACGTACGACACACCCTCCAGGACAAATTTGCAAGAAGTCCCCTGCGGGTCTAAGTAATTAAAATAGTGCACATGTGCTTTATGTTATTTTCTTGAAATTTAATTACTTATTGGCATTGATATCATTATGCTTAACATTTTATTATCCCCCATTTGGCATCATATTTTAAAAAAAATTGCATGGTGTTGAGTAATTAATTCTCTGACTGATGATCATTTATTCATAGTTTTGTGTGATTGGATTGATTTATAATATTAAATTAGTGTAAAAATGCATATTTTACCTATTTGAGCTTACTTAATTCGTAATAAAATAATCATTGCTCTAAAAATTCATAAAAATCATAATAGATAGAATTATTTATTTTTTGATATGTGCCTAAAATTCATATCATTTGCATACATGCCTGCTCTTAAATTATTTTGTGGTTTCTGTAAATGAATGTTAATTCATCAGGCAATGCATATTTTTAGGAAATCAGAGTTGTTCTGGATTCCTAATATATAGAGCTATCTAGGATAAACCGGTCTCTGGAAAATGCTTGTAGTTGATATTTATTAAAATTCATTTATTCATAATCATCATTCTTGCATCATTTAATTCATTTAAAATTTCATTCTATATCAGAAAATTATCCAAAATTCATAGTATCTTAAATTTTCATGCATTAACATTCTAGTTAAGTTTGAGAATTTTTGGACTTCATTTCATAGAAAAATAGTAGATTAGCCCTTAAACTTAGCCAAAATTACACTTCACGTTAAATTGCACATAAAATACAAAAAAAAAAGTGCTCTCCATGAAAACGTAATGACTTTATGATCTGAAAATTTACTTAAGGATACATTGGCCTCCTTGTGTTCGACTTTGGGTTGACACGTAAAAATGAATTGACCTCTTTTGCATTGGATATTAATTAAGTAATCTTTTCGATTGATCCTTAATTACCCGACTACAATGTAATTCAACTTAATTAGCATGGGAAGTTATGAAAATTTTCAACCAGCAATGTTGGGTGAGCCCATGGTCCAAAGCCCTCTGCCCCGAGCCATCTCGCCTACCAAGTTTGCCGCATCTGATCTGCATTATCTTGGCGCAAGAACCAAACATTAGATCTTTGTCCTTAACCATTAGAGCAACAATGTCAAGGAGAATTACCATCACTATGCCGCCAAGAACTTTGAGCCACTTTTCATCGAAAGGACCTGCAAACCCTTCCAACTTGAGTGAGCCAAGGCCCCAAGGTCTCCGCCCTGAGTCTAGCCACCGCAATTGACTATTGATCTAGAGTATAGCATCAAATTGAGAGTTGATTTCTGAAGAACTCAAGGATAAACCCAATCTTCAGAACCCAGATTACACTTGAGCATACAAGAAGAGGAGGAAGAAGCTATCACTTTTCCCCTTCCTTCGGATCCTCTACCTTTAACCCATGCATCTCCCCCCTAAGCAGCCCTTGCCCACCCGGATCTATAACCCCTAAGACTTTCAGGCAACACCGGCTATAAATATTGTAATAATTAATACAGTTAAACTAAAAAATCTTTCCTTGTTTTAATAAGTATTTCCAAAATTGTCGAAGTCATGTGAAACCATGTGTTTGCAACCAGAAAATTAATACCGATTTAAATAATCATAAGGCTTTGGTTCAAACTTCACAGCGTTGGGAAATGCTGTCAATATGACATTGACCTTTACCGATTCAAATCAGTTGAAAATATATTCTCTATATCCTAGTGCATAGAGAGCTCTAAGCATGATCGACGCTATGAGATTCTTCTTTGCTTCCTGGAACCGAATCATAATCTAATATCAAGAGATTAGCAATATGAGATTTTAATCCTTTTCGTTGATTTTAGGAAATACTGTGGAAATATGAAGGATGCAAACTTTATAATGACGATCCAAGGGTAGACTTCCCAATCTCTCTCGCTCTAGTGGAGCTTTTCCTCTATCTTTGAGATTTTGATTGCCTTTCCCATCTGGAAGACTGTGTTATAGTTATATGGGGATTAAATGAGTGGAATCCCATCCCACTAACTCCATCATTACATTTTTAAGTATTTGCAATTGTGCTCATGCACTCAAATGTGCATAACTTGGGCGACAGACTCTAATTTTTGCTTTCTTGAATTTCTTCGAATCAACTTGACAATCGCCTTTGACGAGCTAAATTCGAGGGCATCTTAGTCCTATTAATCGTGGCTTTTTCCCTTATACATAAGAGTATTTTCATGGTATGCCTCTTCCCATGTTTAGTTGGTTGCCTTGCCTCCTTCTTCATTACCTAAAACTGTTTATTCTTTTTCCATTGTGTTATCCATTCGGACGTTAATATTGCCATCTACTACTTTGCATAAGTGCATATTCAGTTCAATCATCAAGATTTTGCGGTTTCAGAAATTCGAAAGTTCACGCTTTGATGAGGGATTTGGGATGAAGATGGATAAAGAATAAATGAGATTTATTCCTCATTTTATTTGATTTGTTCGATGAATAAAGAAGAACTACATACTTTAGACAAAAACATAATGAATGATATAATTATATAATATGATTATTTTATTATGAGATAAATAGCCTGAGTTGAGGTCCTCCCCGTCCAGGAGATAAGGAAATCACTCATTTGATTGACATCACACATCCTTCCTCGGTTTACGCATAGCTGAAGTTCATTGTAAACCCCTTCGCGAGAATTCGGGAGCATGTCTCATTTTTTATTTACCTTGAAGTAATGTGCAACCGATTTTATTGAAAAAACAAAAGTTCTAACTCAAGGAAAACCGACTGGTGGAACCTTCAAGTAGTTATGTTTGCATGTCACCATCCTTTATTGGATTTTGTTATTTAATAATTAATACTTATATATGATTGCACGTCACTATCTTTTGTGGAATTTCATCATTTAATTCATAAGATCTATTATTGGACCTAAGTGACATCAGAAAGCCCTTTATTTTGGTAGAAATATTACACTTTGACTTCCATGTCTAGACTCAATTGGTGGAACATAAGTAGAAAACTAGTCAAAGGGGTCCATTAAAATAAATCCTAGGGGGTCTCAGCATTTCTTGAAGCAAATTTCCATGGCATTTCAATTCTCAAAGATAACAGCCAAAAGGACATTTGATGCTATAACAATTATAATATGAAGTTATATTGAACTTACAAAGGGGACATCGACAATGCAGCTAGGAATTTAACAGCCACATTACCATGTTGCTGGTACATTTACGTTGAAAACAACTGAAAAGCAATCCTACCCGTCAATCTGACATCCGATATAGATGAAATTTGTACCAAAATCTGCATCTTTAATGATAATTGCTGACTGTCAGTTGCATCCACTAATGACTGAAGATGATAGCATATAAGTATATAACCCATTTCACATAGAAGCAAATACAAAACTGTCACTTTTGAGTCAGTCTTTGCAATAATGTGACCATTCTATAGGATGAAAATGGAAGATGCTGTCAACACCAAGCTGATATATAATAATCAAATTCTTGGAGCTCTGTGCTTGGATCCGCTACTCTTCCACTTCTCTGAAACTGAACCATAATGCAAGACTAGATATACAGCATCTGATGAGACCATTTTCCGCATTGATGTAGATCTGCTCATCACCGATTTGGAGTGAGTCCAAACCAGTAAAGTGCTAGTTGTTAAGCATCAAGCCTGGAGTAATAGCAAATATTGAATTTTACAGCAATATAGCTCTGGATATGAAAACTATTCTTGAATAATTATTGACTTCTGGTCTTTTATTTATTGATATCTTCCTGAAAGACAGCCTATAATATAGAAATTCTGGCAACTGAAGGAAAGGATCGTTACGAATGCCACTCATCAAAGTTCAAAATTTATGACACAAACTAAATTAAGTCCATCTACATATATATTCAATCTACCCATAAACAAGGCCAGTAACTCAGTATACCCATAATGCAACAAAAGTGAAGCAGATTGCAGGAGTCTCAACAATGAGAGCAGAGGATAATAAACATTGCATACATCATTTCCACAAAACAAGCCGTGCTAATGAACATTAATATTACAGAATCAACTCCAATGTGTAAAACAAACTGCAACAGTATATATGGCATTTTCTGTATCAAAATTTTCTGCACAAATCAACCAACTTTTTCGAAGGTGGAAGATATAATCCCAGTGAAAATCACTTACAAAGGCCAGGAGGCAAAAACAAGCTCCCCAACTACATCAAGCTCTGAAGAAAATGCCAGAGGCAATGATCAAACTGAAATGACACCAATTGCAGAACAAATTAACTATCAGTGTAACAAAACGAATAAACAATGCAGACAATCAAAAGCTACTTCTTGGCAACGATATATTTTCCAATTGAAATTACTTACAAAGTCAGGGAAAAGAACCCTGATACTAGTTCATGTTCTAAGGAAAGTACACTAGTGCTACTGATCGAAGGCCGGGAGAGAGAAATTTACAAGGTCGCATGAGTTAGATCCTAGAGATTAATCCACAAACAAACTCCAACAATGACATCAATGGCGGCAAAGGTAGATCACGCAGCGCCGCGCTTGAGCCGGGAGAGCTCAAGCAGGGTCTTTACGAAGAATTCCATCCTCTGAAGCTCAAGCTCCTTCGCAAGGCCCATCCTCTGCTTCTCGAGCTCCACGGCCTGCTGCATCCGCCTGCTCTCAACCCTCTCGTAGGCCTCGGAGAGGGTGGCGATCGCGCGGGTGAGATGGCGGATGCCCTCGCCGTCCTTCCTCGGAGGGGAGGGGAGGGAGGCAGGGTTGCGGAGGAGCTTGCGGCGGGAGCGGGTATGGGCGGATCGCTTCTTCTTGAGGTGAAGGTGCTGCATCTGGTGGCGGAAGGAGCCGGCGTCGTTGGGGGGAGGGGAGAAAAGGGGCTGGAGGCGGGGGAGGAAGGGCCAGGAGGACGAAGGCTTCGAGGACTCGATCTTATACTTCTTCTTCAGGGTGTCGATGCGGTTGCGGCACTGGGACTCGCTCTTGGGGAGGCTGCGGAGGGAGACCGCGGCGGCGATGGAGTGCCAGTCCTGGGGCTTGAGGGGACCGCGTGAGAGGTGGTCGGACCACGCCTCGATGAGAGTCCAGGTCGAGCCCTCACTCCAGCAGTCCTCGCGAATGGGGATGCCCACGGCGACGGGGGACGGTGACGCCACCGTCACGGGGTGGCGGAGATGAGGGTGGTCGGGAGGCGCCGGCGCGGCGCTGTCGGCGACGGTAACCGGGGCGCAAGTGGGGGAGTCCATTTAGGGTTAGGGTTAAGGGCGGTGGACGGAAAGGATGGGACAGGGGGTGACCGGAAAGTGTGGGGGAAGGCGAGAGGGGTTGGGTCGGGGGTTTGATGGAGGTGGTGGGAAGATGACGTGGCGGAAAGGCATTGGTTTCGAATGGGAGGTAACGCGGGATGTTATGGTGGGCCGGCGGAGTAGTGGAATTGAGAAGGCACTGCCGAATTCGAGTGTATGTTTTAAGTTCGGATCGTTGATGATGACCGACAAGAAAATAGGCTGAAAGATCTAATGTTATCTATCCTTCTTTTGGTCGCGTACAACCCAACAAATCTAAGATTGTGGAAGGTTCTTGGTGTTGATAATCTTAGTTGAGTGAGCCCCAAGGCTTAATTCATAGTGTAAGAAATTAAAATAAGATACAAACAATTAACAAATCGGAACAACTTTTAGGCCTCCTTTGTTACGATGGAACAGAGGGGGGAACGATATCATCATTTCTATTTTGATTTCATTCATGTGTTTGTTAGATCATATTAAGGCAGGAATAATGATTACAATATAAATTATATTCCCTCAAACATGGAAATAGCAATTCCTAAATATCTCTTAGGAATTGGATTCCATTCCATACTAATGCTAATGAATGCATTCTTCTTCAATATTTTTAATTAATATATCATTGTTAAAAATATATGATTACCGACATAGATATGTATTTTTCTTTTTTAGATATTTTTTTAGATATTGACATGGATATTGTTCTTTTTGGACATGGATATATGGACACCGACATGGATACAAATATATGGATGCAAAAGGTCGGATAAGTTACAAATATATGCATATATGGATACTGACATGGATATGTGATATTTTTTTGCAGATCCGGATATCGATACGGTTCAATTTGTTTAGGATACGGATACAAATACGGTTACAAGATATTCTAGCGGATACGAATACATATTTATTAAATATATCTATTATATGGATAAAATATATCAAATATGATTTTTTGCGGATATGGATATGAACATGGATATGTGTTTTTTTTGCAGATACGGATATGGATAGGGATATGGGATTTTTTTCTAATATGGATACGTATGTAATTTCCAATTTTTCTGTAAAATATGGATATATTATATTCTAGCGGTTACACATACATATATGGATATGGATTTCATTTTTTTTGCGGATACAGATATGAACATGAATGAGGATTTTTTTACAGATGTGGACATGGAAAATGAATTCTTATTTTTTTGTAAATATAGATGTGGATAAATATACCATCTTTTAGGTTTTTTTAGGATACGGGTATTGGTTACATTTTAGTTTATATGTATACGAACATGGATATATGTTTTTATTTTTTTGTGGATACGGATACATATAACATTTTTCAGCTTTTTTATGATACGGATACAAATACAGTAATAAAATATTCTACTGGATATGGATATATTAAATATATCAATTGTATAGAAAAAATCAAAGTAGTCTCCCATTTAAATTTGACTATCGATCATTATATGAAATATATCAATTATAAGAAAAAATAACTTGGAGGATACCGATTATTTTTTTTCTTAACGAAAAATATCAAAAGGAAGGTTATTTTCTTTCTATGCTTTTCCTTTTCCAAACATAAGAAAGGAATATGTCTCACAATAAATTTCTCAATTCCTAATGTGAACCAAACAACGGAATGGAAAATTTTATTCCATTCCATTGTTAATTACATTCTTGTCCTGATTCACTCCATTGTAATTCCTTTCCAACCAACCAAACGCGCCGTTAGGCCCCATTTGTTATGCAGGAATAGAGGCAGAATGAAATCACCATTCCTTTGTCGATTCCATTCATGTATTTATTAGATCATATTAAGGTAGGAATAACGATTACAAAGGAAACAAGATTCCCTCATACATGAGAATTGGCATTCGTAGGTATCCCCTAGGAATTGGGATTCCATTCCTTACAAATACTAATGAATTTATTCTTCTTTAATATTTTTAATTAATATATCATTGTTACAAATATATGGTTATCGACATGGATATGTGTTTTTCTTTTTTGGATATTTTCTTGAACACTGACGTGGATATGTTTTTGGACATGGATATATGGATATTTACATGGATACAAATATATGGATGCAAAAAAGTCGGATAAGTTACAAATATATATATATATATATATATATATATATATATATAGGAAAAACTTGAATTAAGGTGACGTCTCACCACAATCATGGTACGGCACTCCATAAAGTCCGTTGGATCTTGATCTACTGTCATAAATGAAACCACCAAATTAAACCAAAACCACCATCCAAATAACCTCCAACTCGCTATTTTTAGAAACAGAATTAATTAGTTTCTATATTATATCTTTTCTCATTAATTACTCGAATTGATTTACTAAATATATCATCCATCCCAATAAACGTCTCAATTACTCGAAATTACCAAAACAATATTCGGCGGGGGTTCGCCCTCCCTCAAGTCCTTCGTCTTCCCTCGATGTAGAGGCGATGGATGTGCGTGGAGATGATGCTGGTCTGTGACAATGGCGTTGGCGGTGCACGGCGACGACGACGACGATGCATACAGCAACATGAGGTGGTTGGATACAGAGGATGATGCGTGTTCTTAGTAATTTTCTCTTTTTTTATTCATCTATTAATCAAGTCCAGGGTATTTTAGATTGCTTTTGTTTTTAATTTGGATTTTAATTTTTCTTTTTATTGTGATTACATCTTGCACCGGTTAGGAGATGCGAGTGTTGTGATGTTGAGCCGGCTAAGATAGGGCGATGACGGCCCAAGAAGTGTTGGAAAGAGACTATACGAAGGGATCTTAGTTTTTTGGATATAAATCCGAGATTGACCTAAGATAGATCTGAATGGAGGCGAAGAATCCATGTAGCCGACCCTACTTAATTTTGGGAAAAGGCTTTGTTGTTGTTGTTGTTGATTGTGATTACATCTCAATCCAATCTTCAAAGTTTCTCATTTGTTTTATTTTTGAATCAGCGTTCCTGTTTCACTAGTGGTTATGATTGTTTTTTTCAAATACCGGTGATTATGATTTTGTAATTTATAACACCGTATTGTAAAATATATCAATCTTTTGTAAATTGATAACAAGTATTTCAAAACGCGAGCCTTTATTCAATCATATTTTCTGGAATATTCAACGTATTTTTAGTTCTTTTGAGTTCAATCATATTTTCTGGATTATTCAATATTTTGTAAGTTTGGGTTCCCCGTTCTTTTGAGTTCAACACACTTTTCACTTTTTTCTTATGAATTGTGTTTATAGATTGAAATATGTAGAATGAGAATGAAAATGTCACCTTAGAGAAAGGAATTTTTATTAAGAATGTAAATGATTTTTTACAGATAGAATATGTCCAAGGTTGCTAGTATCAATAAATGATTTCTATTATAAAAAGTCATGCATCTTGTTATATTTTCGCTCAAAAGATGATGTATTTTTCAAAAATCAAATTAGTTGAAATCCCATCGACTGCGAATTAAATACTACAGGGATGTGAAATCCCATCGAATGTGGATTATATTTTACATTTTGATCTACTAATTTATATAATTGATTGTATAATTTACATTTTTATTAATTGATTTACAATTCTGCATGTATTTTTACATGTTATCCTTTTTTGGAATAAATGATAAACTACTGTTTGACTTTTTATTTTGCAGATTATCATATAATTGTAACAATGAGAGCGCGTATTTTACAAAATCTACACAAACTTTACAATGGATGGCAGATTTCGTTGGACCCACGATATGAGAAACACGGATGGACATAAAATAATTTATACATTAATAATAAGCAATTTATTTTACAAAAATCACATGAATTTTACAAAAAAGAAACAAATTTTACGGAAAAGTATAACAGTTTACAAACGTTGCTCTAACAGAATGTTCTCAAAACAGACTACAAAATTTTTTAAAACAAATCGAATTCAGTTTAAATAAAGACTATGAAATTATAAAAAATGTTATATTTTACAAACATTGCTTCCACAGAATGTTGGATGATTATTTTCAAAATAAATCAAATGCAGTTTACAAAAGGAATGCTCACCACGTGTATATTAATTGATTAGCACATGATCAAAGCAGTCTATATTTTGGGAAACACAGCTATACAAAAATCTCCGTATCTTAGGAAATATAGTTGTAATAAAAATCCCATCATTTTGGGAATTTTTTCCAATACGTATATCAATTTATTAGCACATGATCAAAGCACCCCATATTTTAGTAAACACATCTACACAAAAACTATAAATTTTCGTCAGATTTGGGCTTTTTTACGAATACCAGTGGTGACGTGTTTGTAATTTATAACACGGGATTGTAAAAATATCTCAATCGTTTGTAAACTGTTAACGGTTATTTCAAAACGCGAATATTTATTTCATCAGATATTTCTGGAAAATTATGTACATTACTCGATATATACCTAAATATAGAATAATCAATGACGTGTAATTTACCAAATTAGTAGTAATTTAATCCACCACCATATTAGGAATGTTAGTTAGCACGAAAATCACCTAGTGGCCTCAATCTCATTCGTACACTCATCATCCAACGGCTTAAGATGACACCTTTCCATAATCAAGGAAATGTACCACCTCAATTCAAGTGCACCCTATATATATATACACATATGGATATTGACATTGATATGGGATTTTTTTGCAAATAGGGATATAGATATAATTCAATTTTTTTGATACTTATACAAACATGGCTACAAGATATTTCAGCGGATACGAATGCAAATATATATATATATATATATATATAATATCTATTGCATCGATAAAATATATCGGATTTGATTTTTTTGCGGATATGGATACGAACATGAATATTTATTTTTTATTTTTGTCAGATATGGATATGAACATGGATATGAGATTTTTTCTAATATGGATATAGTTGTAATTTTTAATTTTTGTAAGATATGGATACTAATTATATTCTAGCGGATACATATGTTGACATGGATATGGATTTTAATTTTTTACGGATAGAGATATGGACATGGCTGAGTTTTTTTTTGCGAAATTGATATAGACATGTAAATGGGTTTTTTTTTGCATCTATAGATATGGATATAGATACCATTTTTTGTTTTTTCAGGATATGGATACGGGTTACATTTTAGTGGATATGTATATGGATATGGATGTGTGTTTTTTATTTTTTTGCGAATATAGATATCCATAACATTTTTCAATTTTTTTAGGATATGGATATGGTAATAGAATATTCTAGCAGATACAGATATGGATATATCAAATATATGACTCCGATGGAAAAAAATAAAAGTAGGTTCTATTTAAATTGACTATTGATTCAATATATGAAATATATCAATTATATAAAAAATGAGTTGGAGGATACTGATTATTTTTTCTATTTAACAAAATATATCAAAAAAATGTTATTTTCTTTCTATTCTTTTCTCTTTCCAAACATAAGAAAGGAATGTGTCTCATAATAAATATTTCAATTCCTAATATGAATCAAACATTGGAAAATTTTATTCCTTCCCATTTCATTGTTAATTCCAATCTTGTCCTGATTCCATTATATTGCAATTCCTTTCCAACCAAACAAAAGGAGCCTTAGGCAAAATCTATAGGAAGCTTTACGTGAAACATATTCTATTCTTTTTATATTAAATTAAGAAGAATAAAAAAGACAACATACAAATAGTTTGGGACCTTAATCGTTAACGTGAGGGAACTAGATATTTTCAATATATCTTATTAGATGAATATATTTGTATGCTGTAAATGTAATAAGAGAGGTTGTCAAAAGTAATGCAACACAAAGAGAACAATATGACATCTTCTATAATTCTTCCTATCGTTGAAAATGTTCAAATTGTGATGTTAATCACACATAATTGACTTTCGGTGCTATAATTTACAAAATACAAATAAAAGTTGTGACCGGTTCTGAGTTATATATTTATTATGTGAATAGTCATTGAACCATAAAAACATTAAAACATAAAATCACATTAACCTCAATACTTTCAATCTAGCTAAATGATTTTCATTCATTTACGCACATTTTGTGTATTTTTCACTTAAAATAATTAAGGAGAACATAATCAAATTGCATATGAGTGAAGCTAACAAGACTAAATCACAAGCAGATGAAAGCAGGGCGGGATTAATATACAAACTGCACACTAAGTTGATCACAAGATGTTACAAGGACTCACTTGTATAGATGAGATGAGAAGAGGGATCTCATTATAAAATAAATAAAATATAGATCATAAGAAAATTTCTACTATATTCCATCTCGAAAAATACGTCTTATAACACCCTCATCTTGTTGACCACACTTCACTGATGTCAATTACGTTGTGATATTCAAGGCAGACCATATATCATGGAATCACTAAAAAATATCGAAAATGAACATAGCAATATTCATCAAAAACTTGTTATATTATAAAAAATAAAAATTAAATCGCACAACCACAAAACATCGAATATTCTTATATCGTTCCACGTACCTTGAGATAGATAAATATAGGTGCAAAACATCTACCACAAGCCCTTTATAATAACTTTGATCCTATGCCTCATCGTAGGTGCCGGTGCATTGATGAAATATAAGATTCGACATGCATCTTCAAGTTTCCTTCTTCATATCTTCCTTACACGGCTAAACATCCTTCTTAGGGATCTTCTTTGTAATCTTAAACCCATCACATGTAACCAATCCTTTACCATGAAGACATATTTTGCTTCACAACCACTACATGCCAATGGATAGGAGAAACGCAGTGAGTGTGGGTGGTGATCAAATTCATGGTTCATCTCTTTATTTCTTTTATTTTGTCTAAAATCCAACATAAAACACTTGTAAATAACCACACAAATCATTTTTTATCCTAATATGCTCATGAACAAAAGTGTATTTTTAAAACTAATTCCACTAAAATAAATTAATGAAGGAAGAATAAAAAATAAAGATATAAATATGTACAAACTTAACCCTAGTTCACATACCATACACGATTGTCTGACTAGCAAGCATCATCAAGTATCTTTGTGCTTTGAAAATGATCTCTGAAAGACTCCCAAACTATATCATGCCTCCATGGGTGAAAATGACTCATCTGTGTCTGTTGGGTTATGTTCCCAAGGCTCAACAGTGTTAACCTGATCACAGTCTACGCATGATGTGGAATATTCTATGCTACTCTCGATGTGAGGTCGCTACCACATTGTTTGTTGCATCTCCATCTTTACATTTTAAAGATGTGCACAAAAATGTATTTTCCCTGCATTGTAGCCAAATACGGCCCCCATAGTACAAAGGAAGGGTTGACGAAGTATGATATGGGAATCATGCCAGTGTTGAGGGACCTCCATATCAATAATAGTGATATCTATCATATATTATTTTCCCTCAATGATTGCAACTATATTCCTCAATATTGTTGGACATGTGAGCCCACGACGATCCATTATGCAATAAATGTCCATCTTCATATCATGTACCTGTTGATCCAAAGGTTGGATCATAGAGGGTGGTGTAGGGTTGAATATCTGAAGAGTTAGATTGAGGATCAACCACATCGTTAAATGATTATAAAGAAGGGATATCCAGTCTGAGAAGGAGATGACAATCCATACTCCAAAGATAGACATCTGACCGACCTCTTGATGCAGGTCCTCTACATAGAACTAGGGGATTCAAAGGTGTTTGATGAGCTAAGTCAAAGATCTGACTTTACGAGATCGATATAACTAAGACATATGATGTATGTTGTCACGTATATGCATGCATCCTCTGAATTGAGACATATTTATTACAGTTTGTCTGAGTATGTACATTATGCAGACCATTAGGTAGATGGCCTAATCAAGGTTTATAAATCGGGAAGCTGGTGTGCATACGAGGGCACATGAATAACATGATCTCTAAAATGGATCATAATGGTTCACTACTGAATCAGAGGACATGATCTCACTCATGAAATATTAGAATAAATCACCACTACAAGAAAAGGCACGATTGGTATGGACATGGTGGCTTGTTATGTGCACGCCCAGTGGGCACCATGTGCACGCTCGGAGGTCGGGCGAGCACATGTGCTGCCCGACCTGTGTTCGCTAATCTCATAGTCGTGCAATCAGGCTGGCGAGCACATGTGACCACTAGGTACTTGCCTAGAGATTAGGTGTGTACAAAGGGGTCTCCCAAAGGCTCACCCGTCCACAAGTAGGCGAGTGCTTTAAGTGCCCTCGGAGAGCACTTATGCTCGCTCAATTATAAATCTGCAAAAACTATATAGGTCCGGACGGGTTGGACGCCCCGTCAAACCTGTAAAATATGCTTAGAAACCACTGCATGTGTTTATTAAAGTCAAGATAAGTACATGCAATTTACCATTTAACCGTCATCTTCTTGTACCTATCAAATTAGATTAATTTGAGAATATATATAAACTTACAAACTTAACTTATAAATTCATAGAAATTTTCATTAGATGTAAAAACATCGTATCTAAGAACTAGAATCATATATATATATACACACACACACAATATATAGATGTTCTAATGGTTCTATAGTTGAATTCTATAAGTATATCTAAAATTAATATCAAAGTTCTTATATATATTTAAAAACTTGCCAAAAATTCTACAACTACACAATAAAGAATCCACTAATCATTTCTTCTTTGATCTAAAAAATTTTGAAATCAAATTCTGTTTTGATTTTTTTCTCCTTCTCCTTCTCCTTAAACTCGACATACATGTGTGCCTCTTCTTCTGGGTCATTCTCCTCCTCGTCATCTGATACAATCTCCTTATACTGAGACGCACACCCCTGTGACCTATAATAAGTAATATATATATATGATATTTATGTAAAGATAAAGAGCTATGAAACCATTACACTATAAGGAGAATGCTTACATGTACGCTGTGCAATCTTCTTGGAGATTGGTCACATCTCCACCATCATCGTCATATGGGACTCCATCTGCAACAATGATTGTTGTGATGGATGTGGTTTTGAATATGATGGTTGGACATATGAAGAATAGGAATGACGATGTTCCTCCACATAGTGTGAAGGAATACCACCAAGCATTTACTTCTTGTTCGCTCTAACATCCCTTTCCTCCAACACATATTAAAATTTTGATGATTTAATATGTAGATATAGTTAAAAACTGAATAAAATAAATTAATCTTTTACTATACCTATTTCGAAATTACTTTATCAAATGGTGGTTATTCTATCTCAGAAGTCTCGCCCCATTTCTCTTGAGATGAAGCCAAATAAGGATCCTGAAACATAAGTTGGAATTAATTACATGACATATTATAAAATAGCTTTCAAATTGCTTTAAAAATAAAATACTAACAATCAAATCTCTTGCTTCAAGAGGGACCATTGGGACTTTCCCTCATTTCCACTCATGTGGGACCTGGACCACCACTCCTGAAATAAGGGCTCTCTTTCCAACCTAGCAACCTAAAAAAGAAAGATAATTTATTAAAATAGAGTTTTTTTAAATTACCAGCTCAGCTCTAATCTGATTGACTTTTAGAGCCATTGATCAACCTGATCTTCTACTTTTGGCGGTTTGTCCTTCCCGTCGTTGACCTTCTTGTAAACTTAGAATCACAAATGTATGCATCACAAAAACCATCCCACTTGCAACAAATAATAAATAAATATCAATTCATTGAAAGGGATTACATTTTAAAATATAAGAAAAAACAATACCTTTCCCCAGTTGTGGGTATCTCTTCATCTCTTCAAAATTTAACTACTCGCATCCCGCTTTCACATGTGAGTCTCTCCTTGCCTTGAAATAGGAATCGATCATCCTCTTCTCCACCAAATGGATAAAGGCTCGATGATACTCCTCCTTCCCTAGACCATGAACAAAACGATACCTACTCTGAAAAGTTGGAAAATATGTTACATAAATAAGTTGTAATGTTTATCATCTAATTCAATAAAATACTATTCTTATCAGGAAAATCTCAAACAATCTCTCCTGCTCGGTAGCAGGAATGTGACACCCACGGAATTGAGTACTAGTCAAATGGGTCTTCACAATGTTGGTTATCTCATTTGAAACCCTATTGCTATTCATAAAATCCCTGTCAAATTTTCTTATTTTTAAGAGGATATTTAAGGAAAATAAATGTGAAAATTTAAATAAATATTACATCCCATATGCAGAAGCCTCCAACAAAGGGAAGGACTCCGAAGTATTTCCACCTCCAATCGGTAAAGGCACGTGAATGCTCAGACATCCCAAAAATGAGAATCCAAATCCATCGATGTCCATGCTGGAACTGGGACAGGGCATGGCTTGAGAACGTCTGAGGAAGCGGGCTCTCCGTATACACCTCCATAAAAGGGAGGGGGAAGATAAGAGACTCGTAATAGACTATAATCCGTCGAGCCTCTTGAGAGATCATGAATTAGTAGGCGGAGTTGGCTGCCTACTAAAAGAAGATGTCTGTAAGGAGGATAGACGGCTGGATTGTTGAGATTCATGCGAGCCATCACATCCAAAACCTACCATGACTGCAATGACAATAAATAGTTAACTATAAAATATAAATAGAAAATAGTTTGTAATTATATATAACAAAATCCTTTACCAAATTTTTATAATTAATCTTCATCATTTGATTCCAGTGAATTATAACATATTTCATTGATATCGAAGTTGTCTAAATGATCATTTGTAATCTTCACATCATCTACTAGGTTAGCATGTACCACCTCATTATCCACCAATCAAATAGATTCAATGATCCGAACTATATCTGACACATTATTCGCTGATAAGTAGGTATGAAAGCTTCACCTATAACATCTTCTATAAGAGTGTCTTCCCTAAAAATATAACTCCACAAATTTATCTTTACGATAGTGAAAGATTCTACATTCTTTCTCCTCTTTGACAATGCTTGAATAAAAAATAAACTAGTACTATGGTGCACGAAAATATGAGGAATTAACTCACACAATACAATGCAATCAAACCCATCTGAATAGATTCACCAACTCAACATGCGAAGGCCGTAAGAGTACAACATATTTTATCTTGTCAGTTTTAATTAGTGATTCAAATAATCTTATACATGTAGACAGGGAGTCTCCTACTACACCCAGTTGAAGTCTTATAAGCCCTTAATCAATGGAGTGATCTTCCAGCACTGCTAGGTTCAATATCACACTCCAAAAGGAACTTATAAGCGCAGACAACTAAAATATATTTCTAAGGTCGGAGGCAACCACTTGCAGCTCCCAAAATCCATGAAAGTGGAACCTAGAGACGTAGCGTGGAAGTCCATGGTTTTAGGCTCTAACTTAGGGATTAGTCCTTACCCACTCCCTCGAGGGTTACGTACCTGCATACAAGGAGGGTTTTACTACCCGTAATACAAGGTTAATTTTATTCCAAATTATTTGATGTCAACTTGCATACTTCAGTCTCAATTTTATGAGTTGCTTATCACTTGAATGAGGTGACCAAAAACTAACCGTCTAACGTACAATCCCTTTTTCCTTTAACCTTAGGTTGGCAAACACCAAGGGAGAAAACAAAAAATAGAATGCAGTCGGAAATCAATGATGCATGCAGTAGCGTAGGAATACTTTACAGTGATTCCCATCACTCTCCATGTGGATGAAAGACCGAATTTCTATATTTTACTCTAAATGATGCAATTTAAAAAATCCTCACTTAGAAGGAGTTCTATTAATGGTGAATAAGATCAATTAATTTGACTAGATAAAATGTAGCTTATGTGCGTCTCAATGAATCTCCAAAGATTTCACTGAATCTTATGAGATAAAATTGTGTGTCCTAAGTTACGATAAAGATCACACACAATGACCTAAGATATATCTATTTGAAGCACGGTGCCTTGACCTAAATCACCAATTAAGTCGAGAATCACTCTCGAGACAACGACACAATTAAAGAATAAATAGATGCCTTCTTTACACACGTGAGAACTCAATCAAGAACTGTTGTAAATTTGGCAATCAATTACAACAATAATTACAACACAAATTACAACAAACACTACACAAAAATGACAGCACAAATACTATTTAATTATAATAGAATTTCTTCTAATGTAATTGTCATGTGGTCTCTATAACTGAAGCTCCAAGGTTCTTACCTCTACGGTCCTCCAGGCTTCATCATCTTTGTGGTCCCTTCCAAAAAACAATGAGAGTGTTAGAAAATTCTCATAAAAAGTTTAGTGAATTAAATATCTAAAAACACAGAAATAATCAAGACAAAATAATGAAATAACATACAACAAGTACCTAACCTAAAAATCTCTAAAAATCACTAAAATGAATAATTATATCTAAATAAAATCAAATAATGTGCTACGTCCTCGGCAACGACACAATCTGATGAATTGTCATTTGGCTAAAATAACATGCATTCGTTGTAACATGTGCCAATAACAATCACTCAGAATCGAGAGAATATCTTCGTGAAGATTTCTTGGCTTAAATTTATACTTGGGTAAGACCAAGGTCGAATACTAGGATACAGACAATTACTCAATTAAATTTAGGAGTTAATTATCTACTTATGCAATCTATAGGCTCTCTAGGTCCACCAAGATGCAAAGGACAAAATGTATGCAATTTTTTAAACATTTTTATGCATTTAATTTATGTGATAATAATGATGCAATGCAATCACATAGTAGATACTCATATCACAAATAAATTTTAGATTAAATGAATTATATTTGTGAAAATAATTAATAAATTAATGAACAATGTGACAAAGAAAAGCACTTCACCTCAACACAATTTAATTTTTAATTAATAAAAGGACTGAGTAAACAAAATAACCAATCTAAAATTTAATGTGTGAATTAGAGGTCAAAGCAGTAATTAAATTACACTAAATTAAAGAGCATTAAAATATCTTTCAGATAACATAAGTTTCATTAAATTTGAAAAAGTGATTCACAAGTTAGTGAAGGAACACGGCAAGGGCATACATGTAATAAAACATAAATTATTTAATTACAAATAAGTCAAATTAGACTAAATAGTAATTGTAGAAAGTCGCTCAGGTATTAATGTAAATTTTGCATGCACGAGGATTATCTGTAAAATTAAAAAGGTCTCGGCAAATCAGGTCTCGGTGTGATTTGCAATTTAACTCGGAGCATGTGTATGGGACACGTGATCGGGGTTTCTTAGGAAGTTGTTAGATTGGGACACATGTCAGGTTCTTATGCTTCTTTAGTTGATCCAGACACCTGAACCACCGACTTGAGGCATTGCCTTAGAGCAAGCATGGGTGATGATCTTAACCATCATGTTGGAACTATTTTTCCCTATCCTATGACTGATGTATCTTTTGTTCTTCCCCTTCCGCCTTTGGTGGCTGTGCCCTGGTGGAGCTCTAGTGAGCACCTTCTCCCTCCTTCATGTTGTTCTGCACTGTTTGAAGATCTGGTGACTTTCTTGATGACCTCGCGAGGAAGAAGCCTATCCGAGGAGTTTGAAGCATTGCATGGATTGTTGTGTAGATGCACGTTCTTCAGAAGTCGAGCAACTCAAGATTGCTCTGTCGAAGCTCCGATCAGTGAAGCTTGTTGGACACCTACGATGTAAGTAAATAGAATACAAGGCAAGGAGAATCTCTTGCGATGAAGTGAGGTGATATGGAGGCTTTCTAAAAGTGACGAAGGAACTGAACCCTGATGGGTTCTTCTCCTTTCCGAGGAGAAGAAAAGGAGTGAGGTGCCAACAAACATGGAGAAGTTGATTGATATGAAGGTGATGTACGCATAAATGAGGGTTGAATTCCAAAGATTCATATGCTTAGATGAGAATAATAACAAATGAATGAGTGGGAATAAATTGAAGAAACCAGTGAGAAACACAAAATGATGGAACTGGCATAAAACCTGGAAGTACAAAGGAATGATCGAAGATGGAAGGATGTGCCTGGGAATAGGAGCTTCAAGAGACTCTTGGATCGTCGCTTAAAATCTCGGCTAAATTGAGCTCTAACCGCACCTAGAAATGGTCTGCAATGAAGGAAAGTTCCTTTGGATCTCACCCTAACCAAATCCCGATCTTCGCTCTATCTAGCTCTCACTTGTTGTCACTCACGAGAAAGTGATGGCGTAGAGGAGGTCCATACAATGGTGGATGACAAGAAGGTGCTTGCAGCTTGGATTTTGATTGAAGGAGAAGTGCGATTCCAGGAGGTTGGAGTGGAGCTTTCAACCACTGACCTATGGAGCATGTGAGGAGGAAGAAGATACGTGGAGGTTGGGTGAAGAAGAAGGATGAACGAGGAAGGGAATGGCATCAGAGATTGGTGGTTTGGACACGTGAGTTGGTTGTTAGAAGGTGGAGAAGAAAGGTCGTTTTGCAACCGATGAGCATGAGGGAGTAAGGATCGTGAGGTAGGAGACGTAAGGACCACCATCTAATATTGATCAAATGACGAGGATTTGGTCACGAGCTTAGGTATTGGATGAGTCTGCTCAAAGACAATCAAATGACTATGAACAGAGCAGAGTTGATCGAATGAGAGCCGTCAGATATGGATGATCATACGATCCAGATAACTGACGGAATGAAATAAAAGGTCAGGTTGTGTAATTATATGATTGAGCCACATGTATCAATCAGAAAATTTCAAATACCTAAAAAGAATGTAAAATAAGAAATAAATACTTTGAGAAAGAAATAAAAAATGTTCAACATAAGAGTTGTAGATCTTTTCAAGATCTATAACTTTCATGTAGAATTTGAAAGCAAAATAAGCAAGCTATACAATTAAAATATTTTTATTAGTATTTTATAGGTATAAAATTTTTTATTGTATTCCTTTTCTTATGTTTTGTTATTTTGAATAATCAATAATGATCATATTATTAACAAAAACACTATGTATTTTTATGGGATTTTTAATGATTATAAAATACATAAAATAATAACAGTATTAATACAAAAAAGTATTAATTATTTACAACACATGGTCAATTAATTAGTGTTAGTTGTTAATGAATTTTATTGGTTTTTTAAGCTAGAGAGATAATATAGAGAAATTAAGAAGATGAATATGGGATTCATTAATGAGTTGAAGATGCTTTAGATCGATGGAATGGATACACACGATGCAAATAAAAGTCAAACATTCAATATGAAAGTTGCTTTACTCTAGACGATAAATGACTTCCTGGCTTATGGAATGTTATCTGGATAGAGTACACATGGATGTAAAAAGTGACCATATGTATGGAGAGTACAAAATCCTTTCAGCTTTAATACAGTTGGAAGCCATGTTTTTTTATTTTCATGGGTATTTTGTTACAAATGATTATCCATATCCGAGACAGGAACAAGCATTTAAGAGGAATACATCGAACTTTCAGATTCTCCAACAATTAAGTCTAGTGATACGATATTATCAAGTTTAGAAAAATTTGAAACTTTAATTGTGGGAAATGAGGAAAATACACAACCTCTACCTAGTTTTGGTGACAGTCATAATTGGATTAAGAAGAGTATATTTTGGAAGTTACTAAAATACCAAAAATAATCTCAAGAGGAGGGTCGTGCATATCACATAAGGTCGACACGCAGTCGCTATGAAGACCTCTCGAAGTCACTAGTAAATTTAACAATCAACCTACAAAATATAAAAATAAAGCAACCAAAGCAATTCGTATGGATCAAAATTTATTATAACCCAGAAATAAGTGTGTATAGTGGACAAATAGTCTGGATGTCAAACACATGGAGACAAGTCGGTATAGCAGGTATATTATTTATAAGTAAATAATGAATAAATAATAATAGATAGTTGTACAATATATGCTAAATCAATCAGTTGATGTTTATGGGTTTTAAATTAAATAAAATAATTATGTGTGTATATATATTTATCTTTATATGTATTTCTTTTTTTTAAATTTTATCATTTTTAAGTTATAATTTTTGGATTTCTATTTCCTTTCCATTTTAATATATAATATAGATATATATGTAATATGTATAATATAAGTGATATAAAATACAAAAAAATAAATATAAAAAATTTAGAAAAAATACCTAAATAACAGTCCTTTTTTTGAGAGTATTTAAAATATTTATAAGGTATTTTTAAGTATTAATAATACTATTAATTATATAATCTATATTATAGGTATATAATACAATGTAATCGATTCTAATTATAAATATAAATAAAAATAATAAAAAATGTAGAATAAAATATTTTTGATTTTCTTATATTTTTCTAGTGTTTTAGTGATTTTCATAATTTTTTGCTAATTTTTCGATTTTTTAATATCTAAAATATAAAAAATCAAGGACATTTAAAATAGATCGGGTTGTTTTGAGATTTAAAAATACTAAATAAAATTAAAATATTCCGAAAACTAAGTAATATATATATATATCAATTTAAAACTAATATTTTTGGAGTTTTTGTGAATTTTTTATATTTTTTAATCAATATTTTGGAGCTTTTTTAGTTTTAAATGGTTTTATTTTTTCCATTTTCATCGATTTTTAGTCTAGAGGTAAATTTTTTAATATAATAATAAGCAACTACTATTTTTTAAATATGATTTTATTATTTTTTGGATTTTTAAAAGCTAAGGAATAATCGTGCTGCATAAATACAAAACTAATTATATATCGTGAAAGAGCATTCAAACAGACATCATATCCTATTTTCCCATAATTTTTGAAGCACGGATGATATATTTAGAAAATAGAAAAAATATACAAAAATTAATTGAACTGACATGGGAGTTTTCATAATTAAAATAAAATACGTGGGATAATATGAAAATTATCCAAAACTTCTGAACTAATATTTGAAGTTTTAATATTAAACTTATAATACAAATATCCACAAGGCTATATATGTAAAATGCCCAGCTCACGTGGGGGACCACACGAGCTGAGATGGCAAGGACCTAAATGTATACGAATAGTCTGAGGGTAATTCAGCAAATATTACACAAAACATATAATGGTTTTAATTATTTACATGATTAAACAAAATCAAAATAAAAGAGTGGGGGTATTGATGCGATTACCCCCTAAGAAAGTACGATTGGAGGGCATGGATTCTTTTACTTGGACATGTGGCACCTTCTCATTGCACGATGCTACTTTGTCTTCGATGTCTAAGATTATATCTCATATGAGATCCAATAGTGGAGCTCAGCTAGGATCGGAGGGCAAATGCTCAATCTAGGTCATCGTCTCTAATTGAACTACATAGGAGATGCTTGGAGGAACATTGCAGAACCTCGTTTCCCCGAGCTTTGATTGCATGAATCAAACTCCTCCATCCTCCTTTTTCATCGCAAAGTACCCCTACATGCTCTTGATGATGATCCACTACAGAAGAACCCCTCAAAATGGTACGCAGCTCAACGATTGAGCCCTGGAGTGTGCGTACCTGGAGCTATTCTTGAGCCTAAGATGGCCCTCACATGACCCATATAGACATGAAACCTATAAAGAAATATAGAGGATGCTCCGGTGATGCAATCTGGGCTGTTATTGGTGGTAAGCAAAGTGGAAATGGAGGTGACAGTGAGGTCTGAAGACTGGTAGAGGAGATGGACCGTGAAGGATCAAATCTGAATGGATCCGAGTGGTTGGTGAAATGGAGATAGGCGGAGAAATGGAGGGGAGAGGTAGTGAGGTTAATGACGATGGTCGATACAGGGAGGATCATGGCGAGACATAGGCTGGAGCTTGAGAGCTCCAACGAAATTAAATCCTTAAGTTAAAGATAATGCGACTGGTAGAGGCTAAAATAAAGATAAAAAATTAAAACTAAACTTACAATCTACCTAAAAATGACAGGAAATACCTCGACTTGATCGGACGCCAAGGAGATGGACCGCCTAGAGCAGAGCTCTGATGATGGCTAGGATCCGCCTTTTACGCCACTCTTCCTCGCTGCGAAGCACAGAGAACTCCTCATGTCATGAGTAGAGTCTCCACGAAGGTGCTCCGAGGGATAAGAATGGGTCGAAAGGGAAACAACCCCAAAAGGTGGAGGGGTGGAAGATATAGGATGGTGGAGTGTGGAGTTCGATGGATGATGGTGTGCGATGGAGGAAGAAATGATGGAAGGATATTGGTCAGCGAAGATCTTAGATGATCAGAGAGAAGAGTGCTGGAATGGATCGAGGGAGAGGGGACATGGAGGATGCGGGAAAAATGGGAAAATATGGGTGATCTGTGACTTCTGACAGAAATCAGAGGGGGGAAGGATAGTTGACTCAAGTCAACAAAAGAAAGCTCAGAAAAATGAAAGAAAAAGATGTGTAAATTCAATAATAATTACTAAATTAATTAATTAAATTTTGGTTATAAAATAAAAAAGTTTCTAATTTTATGTAGTATTTACTTCTTATTTTTATTTATTTTTATGAAGTCGTTTATTATAGGTTAATATTTACATGTATAATTATAGGTATATTTACCAATATATTGTATATTTTTTATGTTGTATTTTAAATTTTATTATTTTTTACATATAATTTGCATATTTATACTTTATTTTATTACACATAAATATATTTTTCTTGTATTTTCAAAGGTTATTAGTACATTTAAATAAATAGAATATTTATTACGTAGGTATATGTATATGTAATTCATCTATGTATTTTAAATGTATTATTTATTTTTATTTTTATGGTTTTATTTAATTCTAATTATGGATATATTTCTAACTAATATTTACAAAATTATAAAATATAAAATAATGAGAAATATAAATAAATGAATATTTTATTCAGATATAATGTACAACATGGTCCAAAACCTAACTTTTACATCTTAACTCCAAATTAAATGAAACCACTTTCATTAAATAGCTAATAAAAAGATATATGCAATTAAAGATGATTATGTTCATTTTGATTTATATGGAGAAGATACATGTTTGTGACGTTTAGATTTTGGCTTTTTATTTTGAGCGTAGAAGGCACATTGTGTAATATCTTAATGTGAAATAAATTTTATATTTTCTTTATATTTTTATCTACAGCTTTCATTACAATGTTTATTGAATTGATTTATAAATAATGAAGAATAAAATAGGTCCCAAATTGGGATTTTTTTATGAATTGAGATTTTGGGTTTCTTATATTTATTGGCCCTTATCTCCCCCTACTTTATTCCTTGTCGGCTCAGTCATCATGATACCTAGGTCTCGAGGTTTAGAGTACCCTTTGGTATTTCATTTATTTTTCTTTTCTTCTTTTTTTATTTTGGCATTAAGTACACTATTATATACAATATAAATGAATTACTAATTGATTGTTATTTTGTACAATTTAATAATATTTACATGCATTTTAACTTGGGAATTAAGGTTAAAATGAAAGAATAAAGGTGATGAAATGGTGATTCATCAACCCCCATACTTGCCTTTGCTAGTCCCTAACAAACATTTATGCCTATAAGTGTAGAAAAGAAAATAATGGAAACAAAAAGAAATAAAAGTGGATTGATTTTTACTTTCAACCTTGTCTTCGTAAAATCAAATTTTGGAGCTCAGTCAGACCTTTGAAAGTTAAGTGTGGTCGGAACCTTATTTAGAAGCGAATTTGAAATACAACAACCTCTAAGACCCATAAGACTCTGTCCAAGTCTCGTCGAATGCCACGTCAGAACAAGTCTATGTCATATGCAGTCCCTTATGACTCTGAGTCTACATTGTACACTGTCAGTGATATGTAGCTCCTCTCGGCTGAAGCGGTAAAAGTCAGTCTTATCCAACATGGTGACCCTAATTCCCCAATCTAGCAACTCTTTCCTCTAGGTATTATCTTCTAAGTTCAAGTACAATCAGCTCAAGAAAAGGAGGTAGAGAGAAGAATGGATGGTAGCCAGTGCGCCCACCTATCCTAGGATGCTTGACCAATGTAGCCAAGTCATCCAGCTGCAGGTGCATATACATATTGACTTTGAAGCTCAAGATTGCTTATTGAATACATACTCTGACAGGAATTGATTTTTCTTGGACTTTTTGCTCGTCTATTCTTTTTGGAGTTTTTAACTTTGCATTTTTTTGAATACTATGTATAACAACATTTACATAAGGACTTTTTCCTCTTGAGTCAGTATACTATCTCTCTTTAGAAGCATTATTGCAACCAACAAACTTCTGTCCTTGGACCTCATGGCTAGTAGATTGGGTTGGGGTACAATGGCAAAAATATGTGACATCTGATGTTTCCATTGGCCTGTGTCTCATATCGGCAAATCCAGCCTTCTACTACTTCAACTGAGGTGAGCAAAGTACAAGCTGCAGATGTGCAAGCTAGGTCACTATCGACAAGAGTCGTGCGTGTGTATTGAAATATTCTACTTAGGCGGTCAAGACGACACTGAACCAAGTCTTGTGGTCTCAAAGAATTAAGTCTAGTGGACCTGAAGCATATCAACTCCATATCCATTAAGGTTCATGTGATTAAGTGGACTAAGGTCTAACCAAGCTCCAATCTTCGTATTTTATTTAGACTTGCTCCATTGTCATTATCAATCCGAAAAATGCATATGCTATGCAAGAAAAATATTTTTGTAATGTAAATTTTAGATTTTGAATTTTATGCAGTTTTGAAAACTTTTTGCAATTTTTTTTGGATTTTTAAAAGCTAAGGAATAATCGTGCTGCATAAATACAAAACTAATTATATATCGTGAAAGAGCATTCAAACAGACATCATATCCTATTTTCCCATAATTTTTGAAGCACGGATGATATATTTAGAAAATAGAAAAAATATACAAAAATTAATTGAACTGACATGGGAGTTTTCATAATTAAAATAAAATACGTGGGATAATATGAAAATTATCCAAAACTTCTGAACTAATATTTGAAGTTTTAATATTAAACTTATAATACAAATATCCACAAGGCTATATATATAAAATGCCCAGCTCACGTGGGGGACCACACGAGCTGAGATGGCAAGGACCTAAATGTATACGAATAGTCTGAGGGTAATTCAGCAAATATTACACAAAACATATAATGGTTTTAATTATTTACATGATTAAATAAAATCAAAATAAAAGAGTGGGGGTATTGATGCGATTACCCCCTAAGAAAGTACGATTGGAGGGCATGGATTCTTTTACTTGGACATGTGGCACCTTCTCATTGCACGATGCTACTTTGTCTTCGATGTCTATGATTATATCTCATATGAGATCCAATAGTGGAGCTCAGCTAGGATCGGAGGGCAAATGCTCAATCTAGGTCATCGTCTCTAATTGAACTACATAGGAGATGCTTGGAGGAACATTGCAGAACCTCGTTTCCCCGAGCTTTGATTGCATGAATCAAACTCCTCCATCCTCCTTTTTCATCGCAAAGTACCCCTACATGCTCTTGATGATGATCCACTACAGAAGAACACCTCAAAATGGTACGCAGCTCAACGATTGAGCCCTGGAGTGTGCGTACCTGGAGCTATTCTTGAGCCTAAGATGGCCCTCACATGACCCCTATAGACACGAAACCTATAAAGAAATATAGAGGATGCTACGGTGATGCAATCTGGGCTGTTATTGGTGGTAAGCAAAGTGGAAATGGAGGTGACAGTGAGGTCTGAAGACTGGTGGAGGAGATGGACTGTGAAGGATCAAATCTGAATGGATCCGAGTGGTTGGTGAAATGGAGATAGGCGGAGAAATGGAGGGGAGAGGTAGTGAGGTTAATGACGATGGTCGATACAGGGAGGATCATGGCGAGACAGAGGCCGGAGCTCGAGAGCTCCAACGAAATTAAATCCTTAAGTTAAAGAAATTAAATCCTTAAGTTAAAGATAATACGACTGGTAGAGGCTAAAATAAAGATAAAAAATTAAAACTAAACTTACAATCTACCTAAAAATGACAGGAAATACCTCGACTTCATCGGACGCCAAGGAGATGGACCACCCAGAGCGGAGCTCTGATGATGGCTAGGATCCGCCTTCTACGCCACTCTTCCTCGCTGCGAAGCACAGAGAACTCCTCATGTCATGAGTAGTGTCTCCACGAAGGTGCTCCAGGGGATAAGAATGGGTCGAAAGGGAACCAACCCCAAAAAGGTGGAGGGGTGGAAGATATAGGATGGTGGAGTGTGGAGTTCGATGGATGATGGTGTGCGATAAAGGAAGAAATGATGGAAGGATATTGGTCAGCGAAGATCCTAGATGATCAGAGAGAAGAGTGCTGGAATGGATCGAGGGAGAGGGGACATGGAGGATGCGGGAAAAATGGGAAAACATGGGTGATCTGTGACTTCTGACAGAAATCAGAGGGGGGAAGGATAGTTGACTCAAGTCAACAAAAGAAAGCTCAGAAAAATGAAAGAAAAAGATGTGTAAATTCAATAATAATTACTAAATTAATTAATTAAATTTTGGTTATAAAATAAAAAAGTTTCTAATTTTATGTAGTATTTACTTCTTATTTTTATTTATTTTTATGAGGTCGTTTATTATAGGTTAATATTTACATGTATAATTATAGGTATATTTACCAATATATTGTATATTTTTTATGTTGTATTTTAAATTTTATTATTTTTTTACATATAATTTGCATATTTATACTTTATTTTATTACACATAAATATATTTTTCTTGTATTTTCAAAGGTTATTAGTATATTTAAATAAATAGAATATTTATTACGTAGGTATATGTATATGTAATTCATCTATGTATTTTAAATGTATTATTTATTTTTATTTTTATGGTTTTATTTAATTCTAATTATGGATATATTTCTAACTAATATTTACAAAATTATAAAATATAAAATAATGAGAAATATAAATAAATGAATATTTTATTCAGATATAATGTACAACATGGTCCAAAACCTAACTTTTACATCTTAACTCCAAATTAAATGAAACCACTTTCATTAAATAGCTAATAAAAAGATATATGCAATTAAAGATAATTGTGTTCATTTTGATTTATATGGAGAAGATACATGTTTGTGACGTTTAGATTTTGGCTTTTTATTTTGAGTGTAGAAGGCACATTTTGTAATATCTTAATGTGAAATAAATTTTATATTTTCTTTATATTTTTATCTACAACTTTCATTACAATGTTTATTGAATTGATTTATAAATAATGAAGAATAAAATAGGTCCCAAATTGGGATTTTTTTATGAATTGAGAATTTGGGTTTCTTATATTTATTGGCCCTTATCTCCCCTACTTTATTCCTTGTCGGCTCAGTCATCATGATACCTAGGTCTCGAGGTTTAGAGTACCCTTTGGTATTTCATTTATTTTTCTTTTCTTCTTTTTTTATTTTGGCATTAAGTACACTATTATATACAATATAAATGAATTACTAATTGATTGTTATTTTGTACAATTTAATAATATTTACATGCATTTTAAATTGGGAATTAAGGTTAAAATGAAAGAATAAAGGTAATGAAATGGAGATTCATCAACCCCCATACTTGCCTTTGCTAGTGCCTAACAAACATTTATGCCTATAAGTGTAGAAAAGAAAATAATGGAAACAAAAAGAAATAAAAGTGGATTGATTTTTTACTTTCAACCTTGTCTTCGTAAAATCAAATTTTGGAGCTCAGTCAGACCTTTGAAAGTTAAGTGTGACTGAAGCATATCAACTCCATATCCATTAAGGTCAATGTGATTAAGTGGATTAAGGTCTAACCAAGCTCCAATCTTCGTATTTTATTTAGACTTGCTCCATTGTCATTATCAATCCGAAAAATGCATATGCTATGCAAGAAAAATATTTTTGTAGTGTAAATTTTAGATTTTGAATTTTATGCAGTTTTGAAAACTTTTTGCAATTTTTTTATGGATTTTTAATTTTGTAACTTTTTAGGGATTTTTGAAAACTAAAGAGTTAGAAATATGTGCAAATATTTATACAGGCGGGCGTCTTGTTATTTACAATAATTTAGGTAAAAGAATTTACACAAGGTATTTACATGTTTAGTGTATAGAGTTTGTAAAGAAATTCTATAGTATTTAAAATAATTTGCAAATATTTTGACAAACATTTTGAAAACTTTATTTTGAAATAATTATTTGACAAATAATTTTTCAAACATTTATAAAATTTGAAAATCATTTTGCAATTTTTTTGAATAGTATGTATAGATTTTTTAAACTATTTTTGCAACCAATTTTCAAATGATTTGCAAATAGATTTTCAAAATATTTAATTCAAATAAATAAAAGAAGGTTTTAGCTTTTTTTACAAAAGTTTGAAAATATTTTACAAAATATTTCGAAATAGTTTTCAAAAGATTTTTTAAGGAGATTTTCCAACCATTTTTCAAAAAATTTGCAAAACATTTTGAACGCTATTATTACTAGTGTTTTCATAGAATTAATGTGTGTTTTATTAATTAGACATATTGTTGAAAATACGAAAGTACGAGTTATGGCTAAAGTATATACATCATATATATGACCCCTTCTACTTAGCTTGAGTTATGTCGTCATATATCAGAGAGAAAAAGAGAAGTAACTCATATTGAGTATAGAAAAGTCTATACTACAATGACCAAAGAATAATGAAAGAATGAAGAATAAGAAGTCAATTATCCCCCTGTACTTAGGATCAAATAATCCTAAGTATAACAGACTATATTTGATATGCAGGGAGGGTCGAGGGTGGGATTAAACATATCACAACTTAGTTTGTCTCCCCATATACTTAGGGTAAGATATCCCTAAGTATAGAAGAAATATCAACATGAGAGGAGACAATTAAGGGGATCAGGAAAAAGAAACAGATAAAAAGAAAAAATACGTTGGAAGGATGTACGCATCACTCCCACTGTACTTAGGGGAAAAGAGCCCTAGGTATAGGCAACAACAGAAGTGAAGAAACAGAACAAAGAAAGAACACTTAGCTCATCCACCTCCCCTATACTTAGGAAAAAATACATCCTAAGCAAGGAAAGCACACAGAATGAGGTGGATGAGTGGAACGATAGATGGAAGGAAGAAAATGAAAGAAGATATATGAAGTGGAGTCTATACAAAGATCAAGAAGGTAGGAAGTGTATCTTCTTACGGAGGAATGGATCTAACAAGATGCAAATGGATATCAGGGTCATCATTTGACTCAAATCAATCAGAATTGACATGGTATAGATCCTCAATAGTCTCAAAGTAAAAAGGCATGAACTTGTTAGTGGAAGTAGTATGGTCAAGTTCAGCCTAGGAAGTCTTGGAAATCTCAAAATGAAAAAGCAAAAATCATCGATGGAAGTATTGCGGTCAAGTCCAGTCTGGGAAGTCTCTCCTAAGTATACCTTCTACACTAAGGTATCTATGGTGTAAATACCGCGAATGTCATCAAAGCATCACCACATACAAGAAGAAGGAACTCCAAGATCTATGGTATCCGAGTCTTCCTCCCTGAAGAGGAATTCTTGGGTCTTGGTCTCATCCATGATAAAGAAAACCTGTCTGATATCATCATATAGGTCATAGTCCTTAGAGTCGGTTGACACGTGTACACTCTCATCAGACATGGGTCTCTGGTCTGTGGTGGGTACAATTATCAAGATGCTTTCGTTATCAGAATGAAGACGCATCTCTCCAAATCCATAATCAATAACGGCTCTCACAGAGGCAAGGAATGGTCGTCCCAAGATGATTGGAGAGCACTGAAAAACCCTAAATTACCCTTCTTAATTCAACCGGATTAACGATTAAATTTAATGATGTCATTGCAGTCGGGTAAAATCTGACTTATCAAAACCACTTTCATTAATATGTCAATTAAATGCAAGCGACATTTTTTTTATTTTACATGGGTAATCCCAAGGTCGAACTCAGGGAGGCAACTTTTTCCTTAGATGAATTCAATGTCGATTTAGATGTTAGGTTTTCAGGAGAATATTTTTATGGTTTTTTTTCAATTAAGAACATGCAATGCAATCCAGACCACTTAGAGGGTTAAAATGTGAATATGATCAAACTAAATCGAAAAATTCTCAAACTTGACATGGATGTCAGTTATGATGAAATGGAGCTACCCTAATTTTTTTGGAATTTTTCGACTCTAAATGAATTAACTACGAATTAAACATGAATGCAAGGTGATTTTTGCAATTTTAATTTTAATAATTACTAGACGCCAATATTTTCAGAAACTAATTTATCCTACATTGGTCTATGCGAGAGACATTCAGAACAATTGTTAATTTCTAAAAATACTAAGTGTGGAATAAATTAAAAATGAATTATACAAATCACCAATTAATTTATTACGACCTAGATATACGTGCAAATGATGTGATTTTTGGGCACAATGTAGAAATACTTAAACTCTACCTACTGTGATTTTTTTCACAATTTTTGGAGCATAAATCAATTTAATAATCAATTATAGGCAAACAGTGGGCAAAATATGCTATTTTCCATGAAAATAATTATATTAAATAATTTGAAGCTCACAAAAATATAACAAACATTCACAATATTAATGCTTGAGATGTTATGCAATATGCAAATTTTTCGGAATGACAAAATGATTCTAAATAGATGTTTAAATAAACATGCAAACACAGGTGTGTGGATGCAATACAGAAAATAAAATTGATTAAAAAGAAATGTGCTGACAGGACTAAAGTGTAATTACCGAAATTGATGAGGACTTCGATGCAAATGACCCTCATAATCACGTACACATCACGTGATGTTGATTGGCGGGGACGTGAACGTAATTTGCAGAAATCCTAGGGGCACAACTGCAAATTCCCCACCGTCCGCATGTGCATGCCACGTGAACTGCTGGTTCGGCGGTTTCTTCGGAACAGACCTACACGTAGCGGTCACCAGCGCTTCGATGGAACCCGAAGCTAAGGTCAAGAGAGGCTCAGAGAAAAGGTTCGGGGTGTCGAAGTGGACGACTGTAGACCGTCCGATCTCAGAGATCGGGTGGCTCCTGTGAACTGCGGAGGAGGTGACGTGGCTCAGTGTGGGCCGTTGGATGAACACCGGGGAGGTGCATCCAACGGTAGCTGTAGCTTCTGACCTTCTTCCTTCACTGCGGTGGTGGCGACGACTTCAGAACTCTGGCGAGGGTCTCCACGCTCCGCCTTGCTTGCCCACCCCGCTGGAACTCCCTGAAGCTTCCTAGACGTTCGTCGATGAAGATGGATATCCGGGAGAGCCGCGATAAGGTCTGAAAGAGGCAGTCGACGCTCAGATGCTGGAGTCGGAGCTCGCCCAGGAAGCTCCGACCGTGGCTCCGACCATTAACGTTTGAGTACCTGCAGGTGTGAGTTTTGTAGCCGAAGCGTGCGTGGAGTGGAGTGTTGTGAATGTGGTGAGTCCCCAGCGAGCAGAGGAGTGGGGACGGAGCTCTAACTCTGGAGAGCGGAGGAGAGGTGGGTTGGACGTGATCAGTTGCGGAGAAGGGGGATCAGGAGATCGGAGAGATGCGCGAAGATGGTGGTTGTTGGGTGAAGAGAAGGGGATAATTATTGGAAGGTGATACTGAACGGGGATACCTAATTAATTCAGAGAAGATCGGAGAAAATGAGATGGAGAACCATAGAAGAAGAAGGGATATACCTGGAGATGGACGGAGTTTGCTTGGGATTCAAGGCTCTAAGTGGATCCCCGATCATCACTCTAAGGTCGACAGATGCTCAAGCTCAAGCAGCTCGAGGTGGAGCTGCAGCACAACAAAATCTCACCGTGGATCACGTCGGAGAAATCCCCGTCGTCGCTCTATGACCGACTAAATCTCTATCACATATCAAGAGATTAGAGCTCGAGGTTCTCTCGTGTAAAGGCGGATGGCGTGGAATAGCGACGGAGGAATAATATTTAAAGGGGAAGCTTAGGGTTCCGGTGATGGGAGGCGAGGCTTTCGTGGAGAATATGGAGCAAGAGAGAGGGATTCATGGAAGGAGTGGCTGCTAGCAAGGATGAGGAATGATGGGGCTCCATCGTGGCTTGGTTAGATCATGGTGAAGGTGGGAGGTGAGTTGCGAAAATAGGAAGGAGGTAAGGTGAAAGATGTGTGGGTGACGTAGGCAAGGATAAGGTCGGAGGTAGATGACGGGGTCCTGAATGTTGGATCATGCGATCCAACGGTCAGGAGAAGGGCACAAACAAGAGGTCCACATTAGATCGATAGGGCGAATCGAAAGGCTTATAGAGCACCACGTGTCATGATTAGGTGCAAGCGGAGGCGAGCGATAGAGATGGATTCCATGCATTGATCAGATGGTCGTGGAGAGCGCCACGTGTCATGCGCATAGGAGGGCGGTATAAAACGGTCGCAATTTGATCAATTAGAAGGGGAGGACATCTGAGTGAAGCGGGAAGGAGCGATGGCGATGGAATCATTAGGAGACGATCGTGTGGCTAATGGGAAGAAACATGGTGAGCTGAGAGCGAGGCGGGAACGAACGGAGGAGATGCGATATGTGGGCTTGATCCAAGGGTTGAGATTAAAGCGGGAATGGACGGTTTGGATCTAGAGAGGTGAGATCGAGGATTAAGATGGAGCCATGTGTCTTGAAGATAGGAGGGTGCTGGCGAATGGTGATGATGAGATCTGGGATCGGATCGAATGATGGTAATCAAAGCGGGAATGAACGATATAGATGGAAGCAACTGGAGACGATCAGTCGGTTGAGAATGTGACACGTGGTGATCTGTGGTGAAGGCGCTAAAGGACATATTGGATGTGATTAGGACTTGGTCGAAGGGATGAGGGTAAAACAGAAGTGTACGGTGGAGATGCAACATCAGGAGGGGATCGTGTGGCGTAGGTGAAGACACGTGGCAGCCTGAGAGTGAGGAGGAAGTGAATGGCTGTGATGAAGAAGGTGGTTGATCGAATGGTTAGGAAAGGGGCAGGAATGAGCGACACAAATGGAGATCTCCAGAAAGCAATCCAACGGTAGCTGATTATGGGCGCGTGGCGTGCAATGATACGGGCCACGTGTCTCAACCAGAAAGAGCCACGTGTCCCAATCAGGATATTCAGGAGAAAATCAAGAAAAAGAGGAAGGAGATGGTCGAATTTGAAAAAACTCAAAACATGAAAGTTGTAGATCACAATGATCTCTACAAGTTTCATGTTGATTAAAAATGGAGATGAGGTCAAAAAAGGGAGAAATTACAAGGGTAAAAATGCCAATAAGTACAATATACAACAGGGGCCCAAAACTCAAGTTTCACATATGATCTCCAATTTTAATGAAATTAGTCTTGTTTTGAAGGTCTTCGAATGTATATTACTTTAAAAGTGACTAGACCTAAATCAGACACTGTATGAGAGAGATATGTAAATTTTAAGGCTCCTAGTTTCAAACTTGGACCCGAGTTTTATTGGTCAATTTTACAAGTTAGTATTATTTTAATATTTTTTCCATAATTAGTGTTAGTAATATATATACTATAGAGTTGATTTTATCGGATTTGGAGTTAGTATAAAATATATACAAATATGGTATTTACAGGTGATTTTACAAGTGAATTGGGCTTATTATTTAATGCAAATATGAATGCTAAAATGCAGATATTATTTATGCATGCATGATTGCTAATTATGCAATATAAGTGGAAATATGCAGCTAATTACTCGGGAACAAAGCTCTAGTTTCAACTTTTAAAGTGATGAATCACATATTCATCAACCCCCTATACTTAAACCTTGTTCCTCTCCGAGCAACTAAAATGAAATGCAAAAGTGAAATGATTGTGGGTTCCATACCAAGGTCATGAACAAAAGGTGAAAATGGAGCTTGACTCGACCTTTGGATTAATTGTGGGGCAGAACTTTATTGGGATCTGAATTTAAGACCTAACAGACTTTAAGTTCTACAAGTCTTCTATTCAAGACGCCTCAATAGTCAGGTCAGAACAAATCCTCATACGCAAATTTCTGATGACTATGAATCTTACTTGTACTGTGTAAGTGAAATATAGCTCCCCACATTAGAAATGGCAAAGAACCAACCTTCTCTAACAAGGTAACTTTAATTCCCCGATCTAGTAACTCTTTCCTCGAGGAGCGGGGTATTCCCTTCTAAGTTCAAGTGCCAACAACTCAAGAAGAGGGGGTGGAGAGAAGAATGGATGGTAGCCAGTGTAGCTACCTATTCTAGGATGCTTAACCAGTGTAGCCTAGTCATCTAGCTGCAGGCTTCTATGGTATGAGTCTTTGAAGCATATGCCTTGCAAATTTACATACTCTGACATGCATTTTATTTTCAATCAGGCCCGCCACTTTTTTGGAGTTCTCTCTTTTTTTCTTTTCTCTCTCTTTTTTTTCTTTTTTTGAACTAATATACAAGGTGCAACATGTACATAAGGAGTTTTTCTTATTGAGCCAGTAGACTATCCCTCTTTTGAAGCATTATTGCAACCCACAACATCCCGTCCTTAGACGTCAACACCACCAGACTATGTTGAGATGCACTTCCCTCCTTAGAGGAGGACAGATGTTTCCACCCGTGTGCTACTCCAAGCTAAAGGATTCTACCTCCTCACCACCTCATCAATGAAGAGCTACATGCATGGTGCTTGTCCAAGTTATGTCACTATCTAAAAGAATCGTGCATGTGTACGAGATATTCTACTTAGACTAATCAAGATGAAATGTGAACATAGACTTGCAGACTCAAAGAATTAAGCCCTTGACCTAAGAAATCTTAACTCAAGTTCCTATAAGGTTCCTTTGAAATTAGGTAGATTAAGGTCAAATCAAATCCATCCTCAACATCTATTCATAACTTGGTTCAGATCCCACTAACTTTTCACTTTACATATGCTAGATATGCAAATGAGATGCAGATGACATGCTACAGAGATGAATGACATGCAAGACTCTCTTTTTGAATGCAAGGATGATATGCAAGAGTAAATAAGAAGCCTTTATTTTCATTTTTTAATTTCTGGTATACAACAATTTTTACAAGAATTTTACAACTTTTCATACAAGTATTATACAGATTATGCAATATACAAGAATACATGTAAATTATTTTTTTCAATTTTTACCTACCCCATAATTATTGCATAATATATAGAAAAATACACAAAAGTACGAGCTATAGGTAAGTATATATGTAACATCTACACGCCCCCTATACTTAGCGTGTGCTATGTCCTCAGAGCACGAAAAGCGAGGAAAAAATATAGCTCGTGCTAAGCGTAGGAGGGCAAAAATAGCAAAAAGTATAGAAGTCGATCCGCCTCCCTATACTTAGGCTCTTGCAGCCTAAGTGTAGAAGAAGATCAAAAAATGGGGCGGACGAGGTCAAGATGGGAAATGGATGTATATACACATGATGGACATCAGTCCCCCTACACTTAGGCTCTGGCCAACCTAAATCTAGGGCAGAAGTGGATGTGAGAACCGATGAGATCTGGAGGATGTGCAACGAATGGTAAAATAGACTCGGGTCACTCTCCCCCCTATACTTAGGATCTAGTCATCCTAAGTATAGCCATAAAATGAAAGGATATGGAGTCGGGGTGAGTGATTCGTATCACTGGGGAGGGAGGGAAAGAAAATATATACAAGAAGGGTGAGTATATACAAGGATCAACATCTGAATCTTTTTGATGTTGCTGATGGAGAGAGCTTAATGTTGCAAGGTCTCATGCACGGTTTTATGTGTGTCTTCTAAGTCTGCCTCACACATGAAAACAATCTCTTCAACATGGACTAACTGTTCATTAGGTTCGACAAAGTGTTTCAGCAGTTGTCCATTAACTAGCGATGTTTGTGCTCTATCTGTAAGATCTGAGATCTCTACACATCCATTGTCATGCACATCACGGACTATGAACGGACCCATCCACATGGATTTAAGCTTTCCTTGGAAAGCCTTCAGCCTCGCATTGAACAACCATACCTTTTGTCAAGGAACAAAGGTCTTTCATCTGATAAATCTATCGTGCCAACACTTTACCTTATCCTTGTACACCAAACTGTTGTCATATGCTCGGTTTCTGATCTCCACAAGTTCATTCAGATCCATTTCTCTCCGTTTCTACCCTAGGTGTGTGTTCCAATTGACCTTCTTGATCGCCCATTCGGATTTATGCACTAACTCTGCGGGCAAATGGCATGGCTTCCCAAACACCATTCTGAATGGGGAGGTTCCTAATGGTGTCTTGCAAGTTGTCCTATAAGACCAAAGGACTTGATCCAAGATCTGAGACCAGTCCTTCATGTCTGGGTGGACAAACTTTTGCAATATGGTCTTATCCTCCCTATTCGACACCTCTACCATGCCATTGGTCTGTGTGTGGTAAGGACTAGCGACACAGTGCACGATGCCATAATCCTTTATGAGTTTCTTTACTTCTCTGTTCACAAAATGGCTACCCCCATCAGGTATTAACACTTTGGGGATCCCGAACCTAGAGATGATATGATCTCTTATAAATTTACAAACAGTCCTGCTGTCTGCAGCTTGGGTCGGGATAGCCTCCACCCACCTTGACAGATAATCCATGCAAGAAGGATATATTCAAAACCATGGCTAGCCAGGAATGAGCCCATGAAGTTGATGCCCCATGCGTCAAAGACATCACAAATGATGATAGGTTGCATTGGCATCTCATCCTTGGAACCAAAGGTTCCTCCCATTCGCTGGCATACAGGGTACGACTTCGTAAAGGTGAGAGCATCGCGAAATAGAGTCAGTCAGTATAAGCCACATTGTAAAACTTTCCATGCGGTCCTCTTCCCGGAGTGGTGTCCTCCTGCCTCCAGACTATGGCAAAAAGTAAGGACACTCTGATATTCCTCCTGAGGAATACACCTCCTCCAGACACAATCCGGTCCTTTAAAGAAACGGATCAGATTCTCCCAATGGTAATGTCTTGCATCCGACTTGAGTCTGTCTATGTTGCTCTTGGGCCAATTTTCGGGAACTTTCTCGGAGACAAGATAGTTCACTATATTGGCGTACCATGTGTGTGAGTTGATAACAAAAACCGACTTGTATGGAAAGGAGTCTCGAATAAGTGTATCATCAGAAGTATCAAGAATTTCGAGAGGAGAGAGGTGATCAGCTACTACATTCTTCTTTCCAGATTTATCTCTGATGTCCATGTCAAATTCCTGGATAAGTAAAATGCACCTAAGAAGACGCACCTTCGTGTCCTTCTTTTCCATTAGGTATCGTAGTGCTGTATGATCTGTGAACACAATCACGTTAGATCTAATGAGATGAGATCTAAGCTTATCCAAGGCGAACACTACCGCAAGCATCTCTTTTTCGGTAACTGTATAGTTATACAGAGCGAGATCAAGCACTTTTCTTGCGTAGTGTATAGCAAACGGGTCACCATCCCTCCTCTGTTCTAACACAACCCCAACAACAAAATCTGAGGCGTCCATCATGATCTCAAAAGGAAGAGACCAATCTGGGGCTTGTAGGATCGTTACGTCCATGATCATCCCTTGAAGTTGCTTAAAAGCATCAAGACATTTGTGATCAACAATAAACTCCACGTCTTTGCCTAGAAGCTCAGATAGCGGTCGGGCAATCTTCGAAAAATCTTTGATGAATCTCTGGCTGGAGTCGTGTGATCACATTCACCTTGGCAGGGTCAACCTCCATTCCTCTCTTGGAGATGACATGCCCCAACACAATGCCCTCCTTCACCATGAAGTGACTTTTCTCCTAAGAGAGCACCAGATTGACCTCACAACATCTTTTGAGGACTCGATCCAGATTTCTAAGACATGAATCGAAGGAATCACTATGGATCGAGAAGTCATCCATGAAGACTTCCAGGAATTCACCGACCATCTCAACGAATACTGCAATCATGCACAATTGAAATGTACCAGGAGCATTCCATAACCCAAAGGGCATGTGCGTGAAAGCATAGGTACCAAAGGGGCATGTGAATGTGGTTTTCTCTTGGTCCTCATGAGCAATAGCTACTTGATTGTAGCCCGAGAACCCATATAAGAAGCAGAAGAATTCCTTTCCTGCTAATCTTTCTAAGATATGATCGATGAATGGTAGGGGAAAATGATCCTTCTTCGTCATGGCATTCCAGCGTCTGTAATCCACACAGATACGCCACGACGTGGGTAATCATGCCATGATCTCCTCTCCGTCCTCGTTGGTGGTTATCTGAATTCCCGACTTTTTCAGGACAACATGGATAGGTGCTACCCACTTGGAATCGGAGATGGGGTAAATAAAACCCACGTCACACCATTTCTTAATCTCCTTCTTCACGACCTTTCGTAAATTTGGATTCAACCTGCGTTGGAATTCACGAGAGGGTTTAGCTTCATTTTCAAGGTAGACATGGTGTGAAAATAGAGAGAGATTTATCTCATGGAGATCGGAGATGCTCCAGCCTATTGCCATACAGTTTTTCTCCAGGATCTCTAGCAAGTAAGATTCCTGCTCCTCGGTCAATCGCGAACTGATGATGACCAGAAGTTTCCTCTCTTGACCCGCATGGAAGGCATACTTCAAGGTTATGGGTATTGGTTTGAGCTTAGGTAAGGTGTGGTCATCGAGGAAATCTGGCTCAATCAATTCTGGCTCGGTGCTGGTAGTGGTTGGATCTGTCTCCGAAGTACCTGCCACCAACTCATTCAGCTCTGGAGTCGGATCGTCAAAAGTATCCAAGCAATTGGCGAAAGTCACGTCCAACTCATTATCCTCATCTTCTGATTGTCTAAAAGAGGGAAGGACTGACAGGCCCAGCTGGGCCTCCGTGTCATCGAAAATGTAGGGGGATGCATTCTCTGTAGGATCTGCACTGTATTCGTTCCCAAGAATCTCGCAAACTGTCTCATGTACAAGATTCTCTCTAGAGGAGAGTGACTCATCGGTGCTAGTTGGGTTCTGTCTCCATGACCCAACGATGTCTATATGAACACAATCTGCTTCTGACGAAGTGTACTTGATGCTTGATTCAGATGTGGCCTCTACCACCTTGTCTACTTCATCTTGAGTTCTTCATCTCCACCTGTAGTTTGGAACTAAATTTTCCAGATTTTATAATCAAATAAGGCCCCTGCTGTTCTAAGGAAGGGCCTTCCTAGAATGATCTGGGAATCTCTCCAATTTCGAGGGGTCTCCATATCAAGGACTGTAAAGTCCACCATGTAATGCCGACCCTTGACTTTGATGATAATGCTCCTCAATTCTCCCTTGGACCTCTTGGTTGATTTATCTGCGAACTGGAGTGGTGCTCTAGATTTCCTAAGAGGTCCTAGATTTAGCTGCTCATAGAGGGTTGTGGGCATCAGGTTAATTGAGGATCCATTATCTAGGAGAGTGCATGCAAACACAGTGTCATCGACATGACTCACCACATAATGGGCATCCATGTCCCTTCGCTTCCTTGGAAACGCATTCTTGATGGCGCAAGTAGTGGCTATTGACAAAACGTGCTTCTCAATATGGCTTCTAGTTTTTCTGTTGACCCTAATAGGTGTGCATCTCACCTTGAGGTACTTCTCAAATGCAGGTGTCATATCCACAAATTTATGAAAGGGGATTGTGACCTTTATATATTTGTTGCAATACTCATCCATCTCAGTGTCATCTTTTAGGATTTTTTGGGTTTTTATTTCTCCCCTTTAAGGGCACGGGAAAAGGGATTATTCATGACAACTCAAGTTCTGAAACTGAAATATTATCATTCAAACGGGAAACTGAGTTCTGTACAGGATTGGGACTCTGAATCTGACACTGACTTGGACTGGAAAGAAATTCATGTAACGAAATAGGTGATGCATCTACTGCTACTCTTGGCGCATCCTCCTCAGATGGAGGTGGAGGCTCCTCATCTGGTTTGCTTGATTAATTGCTGGTGCTGGTGCTCCTCTTTTTCTTCTTGCCATGGTGTTTTGAGGACTTGGAAATCCTCTTATTCTGCTGGTGATGGTGGTGGTGATGCTGCTCCTCTGCCTCCAAGTTCTCCTCAGGTAGAGACTTGGAGGCGTCTTCCTCATGTACCCGCACCCGATTAGGTACGATCACGGTCCTTTCGCTCATGAAGGAGATATGATTAACATTATCATACGAAAGGGTCTCGTGTTCAGATAGAGAGTAATCTGAATGATATACCTGATCGTGTGGTCGATGGTGTCCCTGGTTAAAGCTATTGGGGTTGGCCTAAACCTAGGCATGAATTGGGGTTTTTGGTGCCATCTGTTGATCCTGGTGGCATGAGACACGATTCAGATCTGTTCTTATATCCAGGTAATCATTCTGTATCTGTTGAATCCTATTAGTCAAAGTCTGGATGGCCAAGGTGAGGGACTCGAATTCACTAGTGTACGGGGCTTGCTGCTGCTGACTAGAGGATGAGTGATTCGACTATCTACACTAGCCCTGCTGGCCTTGTCGGTACTATTGTGGTTGGGACGATGTGGTGTATGATGGTGGAGGGCCCTGCTGGCCCGAGTGGAATGTGCGTTGCTGCTCGTGCTGTTGAGGCTGGTATCCTTGTCCTGGCCGGGACTGTACAAAGCGTGGTGTGGGGTTGGAGCTGGTTTCCTGGTAAGCTAGGGAAGGTCGATGTGGCTGACCATTCCCTATCCCCGTCTGTCTGCCGACGGGGTCATGACTGTACCATAGCCTGTTGATCTCGAACACCTGCGGAGGCTCCTCGTAAACTGACTCCACCTGTATGGGTGCGTGCTTCTCCTGCTGAGTGTACTGCTACTCCTCAACCCAGCTGCTCTGAGGCCCCTGTACCTGCTCATGTACTAGATGAACTCGATGTACAGGTACTTGTGGTGCAGAAGGGACATGTAGTCATATCTTGGCTACCTTCTCAGTCAATTCCTCCACTTGCTTCGGCAATCGTGAAAGCACCTCAAGGCCAGTGACCCTTTTGTGGATCTGTTCTACAATGGTGAGCTTACCAACTATTATCCCCATGCTAGGGATTATGTCATCTATCAGATCTGCTACAATCCTCCTAGATGTCTCATTATATGGGCTTGAGGGAGACACTTGATAGGCCCTTTTGGCCCGAGTTCTGCCTATTTCCGCCATCTGCTATAGGATCTTCCATACGGCATCTTCATTCTTATTGAGATAGCTACCTGCAAAGGCTGTACTCACTAACCCCTGCATTTCTAAGGTCATACCACAGAATAAGGTCTGGACTAAGATAGCCTTGGTAATGCCATGGCAGGGGTCTTTTTGTGTCAAGTGATTGAATCTATCCCGGGCTTCATGGAATGGTTCGTGGGGGCCCTGGGAAAAGCTAGCGATCTTCGTTCTCATTTGGTTAGTCCTACCGAGTGGGTAGAACTTCTTCAAAAATAAATCTTTGAATTGCCTCCAGGTTGTGCACCTAACCCCAAGATTCTTCAGCCAATAGGCAGCCTTATCTCCTAAGGCAAACGGGGTAGCCTTCAGCCTGATGTAATCTTGTCCAACCATAGGATGGCTACGGTTATTACACACCAACTCGAAGTCTCTCAAGAAAGCATATGGTTCTTTTATAGCATTTCTATTGAACTTCGGTAGCGGACTAAGGAAATGGGGATTCAACTCAAATGCCTCTGGGGATACCTCAAGTACGAGCCAACTATGCATCTCATTCTCAGCTAGGTTGTAGGCATCTACCATCGGTCTATCTATTCCACCTGCCTTAATCACCTGTCCCATCCTATCCATTAGATCTGCATTCAGCTTCTCGACTCTAGCTAAACGGGCAAGGACTTGGTGCATAGGATCATCTCTGTGTTCCTCTTCATCTGGATTTTTCTTAGGCATCTTGGTTTCTGGTTTATCCTCTTCACCTGAGTAAAGAATGTGGTCTAGGTTAGAGGATGTAGTAATGATGACATTCTCACCGAGGCGAAGGTTTTCCTCGGTGAGATGAGAGGAGAGAAAAGGAATGATTTGAGGGTAACAATCCTGAGAGTGGGGAATCCCTAACTCAAGAGGGTCATGAGCTCGGGTTGGCCCAAGTTGCGCTTGGGCTGATGAAGAGGAACTTCGTGAGGGGTTCAATGAGAGATTTGTAAAGCTTGAGTAGATATCCCCCAGTCAGTCATCTTTGATGGCTTCAAGAAGAATCGGGAGCACACGTGTGTAAAGATAGGATTTGACTCCTACCTAAAACAAGCAAATGAATCACAAACCTTGAATTCACACTCAACAGGGTGAAGGACCCGAAGCCAGATCTGATTAATCTGGTTGATTTTAAGTGTGATTTTTTAGGCAAATAGCAAGGATTACACGACCTATAGGGAAGTCGGCTCAAAGACGGATGCGTCTCCCCTATTTAACCTATCACCTAAGATACCAATGCCCTTCCTTTCTTCGCTCCTATCACCAGCTGAGAAGTTCAAGGACCTTCCCCTTTCTACCTACCGAAGTAGGCAGAGGCTGACAAGGCTTATAACATCACCTCGGAGGGTTACTAGCAACTTGTCGCGGTGCACCGCTATTTCACCCCTATCTACCTACCGAAGCAGGCAGATGCTACTTGGCGCTGGTCAGTCGAACCCTAAATAGTTCAGCCTATGATATTTGCTAGGATCGGGGTGCATGATATGGAAGGTAGGGATTTTGGCTCTACCTTAGGGTATGCACACACATTCTGTAACCTCACTCAACCTGAAATCAAGGTCGGGGTTCTTCTCCCATAAATAGAATTTCTGATTTTATGTTGATTTTTTGTTCAATTTGTTTAGCAGTCCTGATTTTAAGTTTGATGACCACTTGATTAGTCCAACACACAAGGCATGCCTATCGTCCAGTCCCAATTTCCTTTAATCCTAAGTTATAAAATCAGGGGAGAAGGAGTCTAGAAAAGCCGATGCATGATAATATGATGATGTATGCCATGTTCAGAAGGCTTACAGTGATCCTCACGCTCTACATGCGGGATGCAAAACAGAAATGAAATTTTATCTAAATGAATGCAAGCGAGAAAAGCCTCTCCTAGACAATTAGTTCTATTAGCGAGTGAAGAACAAGTTGGATTTGGCTACAGTCCTGTGGTCTAAGTGTGTCTTTTAATGGTGAAGTGTGGTCCTAGATATTACGAGCACAAATAGCCATAAGAAAGCTCTAAGAGCAACAAGTGCAGGTCCTATCCTATGTCAAGCAATCACACAACACACAGAGACTCTTTCTATTATTCACTTACACATGCGAGAACCCAAATGGGAACCGCTTTAAATGCAAACTTTTTTTACAAGTTCTCTCAGAAACCACTCAGTTCAAATCGATGCAAGTCTTCGGCTCGCCTGTCGAATCACCTTCGATGCCTCGTGTTCCTCGCACAAAAATAAACGATGGTCAGAGAGAGAACGACACAAAATAAACAAATACTGTAAATAACAAAAAATATTCACATGAAAATCGGGAAACAGACTACCCGGGATGGAAACCTAAAATCTAAATTTTCTAATATCAACCTATGCCGTGCCTCCCCAACAACGGTGCCATTTGAAAAACCCTAAATTACCCTTCTTAATTCAACCGGATTAATGATTAAATTTAATGATGTCATTGCAGTTGGGTAAAATCGGACTTATCAAATCACTTTGATTAATATGTCAATTAAATGCAAGCGACAATTTTTTTATTTTACTTGGGCAAGCCCAAGGTTTAACTCAGGGAAGCAACTTTTTCCTTAGATTAATTCAAAGTCAATTCAGATGTTAGGTTTTCAGGAGAATATTTTTATGGTTTTTTCTGCAATTAAGAAAATGTAATGCAATCCAGACCACTTAGAGGGTTAAAATGTAAATATGAACAAACAAAGTCCAAAAATTCTCAATCGTGGCTAATATGTCAGTTATGATGAAACAGAGCTAACCTATTTTTTTTTGGAATTTTTTAACTCTAAATGAATTAACTACGAATTAAACATGAATGCAGGGTGATTTTCACAATTTTAATTTTAATAAATACTAAAACGTCAATATTTTTCAGAAACTAATTTATCCTAGATAGGTTTATATGAGAGACATCCAGAACAATTGTTAATTTCAAAAATTACTAAGTGAGGAATTAATTAAAAATAAATTACACAAATCACCAATTAATTTATTGTGACCTAGATATGCGTGCAAATGATGTGATTTTTGGGCAGAATGTAGAAATACTTAAACTCTACTACTGTGATTTTTTCGCAATTTTTGGAGCATCAATCAATTTAATAATCAATTAAAGGCAAATAATGGGCAAAATATGCTATTTTCCACGAAAAAATTATATTAAATAATCTGAAGTTCACAAAAATATAACAACCATTCACAATGATAAAGCCTGAGATGTTCTACAATATGCAGTTTTTTTGTAATGACAAAATGATGGTAAATGGATGTTTAAATAAACATACAAACACAGATGTATGGATGCAATATAGAAAATAAAATTGACAAAAAGAAATGTGCTGACAGGACTAAAGTGCAATTACCTAAACTGATGAGGACTTTGATACAAATGACCCACAAAGTCATGTGCACATCACGCGATGTTGAATAGAAGGGACGTGAACGTAATTTCCAAAACTCCTAGGGGCACGACTGCAAATTCCCCATCGTCCGCACGTGCAGGTCACTTGAACTGCCGGTTCGGTGGTTGCTTCGGAATAGACCTATACGTGGAAGTCACCAGCGCTTCGCTAGAACTCGAAGCTGAGGTCAGGAAAGGCTCGGAGAGGAGGTTCAGGGTGTCGATGTGGACGACTGTAGATCGTCCGAACTCAGAGATCGGGTGGCTCCTGTGAACTGCAGAGGAGGTGACATGGCCGAGTGCGGGCCGTTAGATGAACAACCGGGAGATGCATCCAACGACAGCTGTAGCTTCTGACCTTCTTCCTTCGTTACGGTGGTGGTAGCGACTTCAGAACTCCAGCGAGGGTCTCCACACTCTGCATTTCTTGCCTGGCCCTGCTGGAACTCCTCGGAGCTTCCTAGACATTCGTCGAATGAAGATGGAAATCCGGGCGAGCTGTGGCAAGGTTTGGAAGAGGCCGTCGACGCTCAGATGCTGGAGTCGGATCTCGCCCTGGAAGCTCCGATCGTGGCTCCGACCATTAACGTTTGAGTACCTACAGGTGTGCATTTTGTAGCCAAAGCATGCATGGAGTGGAGTGTTGTGAGTGACGTGAGTCCCCGGCGAGCGGAGGAGTGGGGACGGAGCTCCAACTCCGATGAGCGGAGGAGAGGTGGGTCGGACGTGATCAATAACAGAGAAGGGGGATCAGGCGATCGGAGAGATGCACGGAGATGGTGGTTGTTCGGTGAAACGAAGGGGATGATTAATGGAAGGTGATACTGAACGGGGAGACCTAATTAATTCAGGGAAGATCAAAGAAAATGAGATGGAGAATCGGAGAAGGAGAAGAAGGGATATACCTGGAGATGGATGGAGTTCGCCTGGGATTTGAGACTCTGGGTGAATCCCCGGTCGTCACTCTAAGGCCAGCAGATGCCTGAGCTCGAGCAGCTCGAAGGTGGATCTGCAGCATGACGAAATATCGCTGTGGATCACGCCAGAGAAATACCTGTCGTCGCTCGATGAACAACTGAATCTTTGTCACAGATCAGGAGATTAGAGCTTGAGGTTCTCTCGTGTAAAGGCATATGGCGTGGAATAGCGGCGGAGGGAGAATATTTGAGGGGAAACTTGGGGTTCCGGTGACGGGAGGTGAGGCTTTCGTGGAGAATATGGAGCGAGAGAGATGGATTCATGGAGGGAGTGGCTGCTAGAGAGGATGAGGAACGATGGGGCTCCATCATGGCTTGGTCGGATCATGGTGAAGGTGGGAGGTGAGGTCGCGAAAATAGGAAGGGGTACGGTGAAAGATGAGTGGGCGACTTGGGCAAGGAGATAGACGACGGGGTCCTGACCATTGGATCCTACGATCCAACGGTCAGGAGAAGGGAGCAAACAAAAGGTCAAGATTAGATCGATAGGGTGGATCGAAAGGCTTATATAGCACCACATGTCGTGATTAGGTGCAAGCGGAGGCGAGCAACTGAGATGGATTCTAGGCATTGATCAGATGGTCGTTGAGAGCGCCACGTGTCATACACATAGGAGGGCAGTATAGAACGGCTGTGATTTGATCAATCAGAAGGATTGGACGGTTTGAGTGAAGCAGGAAGGAGCGGTGGCGATGGAATCGCTAGGAGACGATCGTCTGGCTAATGGGAAGACACATGGTGAGCTGAGAGCGAGGCGGGAACAAACGGAGGAGATACGATATGCGGGCTTGATCCAAGGGTTGAGATTAAAGAGGGAATGGACGGTTTGGATCTAGAGAGGTGAGATCGAGGATTAAGATGAAGCCACGTGTCTTGAAGATAGGAGGGCGCTGGCGAACGGTGATGATGAGATCTGGGATCGGATCGAACGATGGTAATCAAAGCGGGAATGAGCAATAGAGATGTAAGCAACTGGAGACGATCGAGCGGTGGAGAATGCGACACGGCGATCTATGGTGAAGGATCTAAAAGACGGACTGGATGTGTCAGGACTTGGTCGAAGGCTGAGGGTAAAGCGGTAGTGTATGGTGGAGATGTAGCATCAGGAGGGGATCGTGTGGCGTAGGTGAAGATGCGTGGTAGCCTGAGAGTGAGGCGGAAGTAAATGGCTATGATGAAGAAGGTGGTTGATCGAATGGTTAGGAAAGGGGTGAGAATGAGTGATGCGGATGGAGAGCTCCAGAAAGCAATCCAACGACAGCTGATGATGGGCGCGTGGCGCGCAATGATACATGCCACGTGGCTCAACCAGAAAGAGCCACGTGGCCCAATCAGGTTATTCAGGAGAAAATCAAGAAAAAGAGGGAAGAGATGACCGAATTTGGAAAAACTCAAAACATGAAAGTTGTAGATCTCGATGAGCTCTACAAGTTTCATGTGCCAAAAAAGGAGATGAGGTCAAACAAAGGGAGAAAATACAAGGGTAAAAATGCCAATAAGTACAATATTCAATAGGGGCCCAAAACCCAAGGTTCACAAACGATCCCCGATTTTAATGAAATTAGTCTTGTTTAGAAGGTTTTCGATTGTATATTGCTTTAAAAGTTGCTAAACCTAAATCTGACACTGTTTGAGAGAGATATGCGCATTTTAAGGCTCCTAGTTTCAAACTTGGACTCGAGTTTTATTGGTCAATTTTAAAGTTAGTATTTTTCTAATATTTTTCCATAATTAGTGTTAGTAATATATACACTATAGAGTTGATTTTATTGGATTTGGAGTTAGTACAAAATAGATACAAATATGGTATTTACAAGTGATTTTTACAAGTGACTTGGGCTTCTTATTTAACACAAATATGAATGCTAACATGCGGATATTATTTATGCATGCATGAATGCTAATTATGCATGATAAGTGGAAATATGCAGCTAATTACTTTGGAACAAAGCTCTATTTTCAACTTTTAGAGTGATGAATCACAGATTCATCAAGCAATCCAAGGGGGTGGAGGTCTTTATGGGCAATACAACGAACGCCACAGTGAGCCTCATGCCTTGGATCTAAATGATGACGTTCTCAAGAATATCCCTCAACCTCTTTCTGGATCCATCAACGAATTGACAAACCATCTTGATTTTCTTGAGAGGCCCAAGATGAATAGATTGTACCGTAAAGACATGTATTATATTAATCGATGCACCGTCATCAAGGAGAGTGTGATCACAAGAATGGTCAGAATTGACACATCTCATGAGGGGTGTATTAGTGTCTCCTTTGCTATAGAGTGGATAGTAGGTGATGGTATAGGTAGTGGCCATGGTGGGAAGGTGTCGTTCGGATATGATTCATCACTTTCTTTTCTTGGATGGGGGTGTAGATAATTGGTTCATGGCCTTTTATAGTGGGGCCTCAATAATATCATGAATAGTTGTCTCCACTTTGGGGTGAGTCAACATTTTTAAGATTTTCTATCTCTTCCCCACAAGGGAAGAAATTAGAATATTCATATACACAAGGAAGAGAGCAATCTGTACCGTGTCATTCTTGGGGGTGGAGAAGGTGGGAACTGTGGTGAATGTAGGTGTGGGCAAATAATATGGCATGGGTGTCCTCTCCTCATAGACCGACTCAGCTAGATGTCTCCCAGAATATTTTTGTATTTTTATGTTTTCTCATTTCATGTATTTGGGCGAATATAATCTCTCATTGCTATCCTCTAATGAATCCATGGCATAGGAAGGTGAGGTATCAATATGGCTCTTATTTATACTGGTGAGGTCATCTATCCTCTGCTTCATTTGCTCTACTACCTGGGTCACATACTCAAGGGCGGTATCCATAAGAGGTGACTCCAACAACTCAGTCTCGGGTGGGTGAGATGACGGGTAATGTAATGGTGCTGGTGGGTAAAAATTAAAATCTGATGCCTGAAATTGTGGATGAGGCGAATGTACAAACTGAAAAGTCAGGAGCAAAGTCCTCCTGATAAAATGGAGGTGGACTAGCTGGAGAGTATGATGGATCCACATAGTCCAGAAAAAAATCACTCCAGTCATCCATCTCCGAAACAAAAAAAGGGATCGGGATATCATGATGGTCACGTCAAGATATGCAAGAATGCAAATGTGCAACGAAGATCTAATACACTCATAAACAAATACAAATTTAAATAATTAAACCCCTTAATTTACCAACTCAACACAGTGATGATCGTGAAAGTTCGTTCTTTTTATCTTGTCAAATTTTAGAGTTAGATGAGAAAATAAATAAATGTAAGCTCACAATTGCAATTACCTATAGTGGTTGTCTTCTAGTTGGCGGTGGACACCAACTAAAATACCGGGTCCAAGTGCTTCCATCAATAACAAGGCCCAAGACCTGACCCAAGTGCTTAAGGCACAAATCCAGGGATGGGGGCTCTATTCCTTAGGTGTATGTGCCTCACTCGGTTGATTTGCAACCTGTATACAAGGAGGGGGTTACTCTTCCCGAAACAATGATTTGTCTTTGCATTTATTTTAGGGTCGAGTAGGTTTAGTAGTCCCAATTTTATTGATTATCACTTTTTTTTGGATATTTTCAAATGCATGAATCCTAACGAGGTTCCAATTTCTTTAGTATCATATGTGGTCAAAATCAGATGGAGTCGAAAAAGAAATGCAAGAGTAAGTCAATGATGTATGCTAGCATAGATGGTGCTCACCTTGCCTCCAGCTCTCTTCATGCAGGATGCTAGACTTAATTGAAACCTACTCTATATGCAAAGCGAGCCGATGAGAGCACCCTACAAATAAGAGTTACTATTATTGTGTTAGAAAAGAAACCCAGAGTTCGGTCTTGGAGACTCCTCGGTGCCCACCACAACACGTCCTGCAAGCGCTGTATCCAGTCTCTCCCGGCACGTAGATTCGAATCTAAATAACAAACAATTAGATTTGACTAGATCCAAACATGAGACTATAGGTACATGCAATTAAATTAAAGCTCTAGACCTTATCTATCAAACAAGCAAGTCCTTGGTTCGGTCTCAATCAAACAAATCAAATAAAAAGAAAGGCGAAAAACTCAAAATGCATGGAACAAAGAAAAAGAAAAACGAGAAAACTACAAAAACATGACGAGACCCCCAGGTGAACAAACATCCAGGCACCGGACCTCGTGAGGTATGACAGTGTCCAATGTCCAGAATTATTAAAATTTATCTTACAAATAAAAATAAAACACTCTCTCACTAAATAAAACAAAAAAAGCTAAAGAGTGTCTGCTCTTCTTCTTCTCTCTCCGCCTCTTTCCCCTACTCTCTCCTAATTGGCTCAGGTGTGGTAACCTCCTAAGAAGTCGTCGTTTCCGTTCGATTTTCGCAAGGAAAGTCAACAAAGAAATAAGTGGTCAGAACAATCAAATAAATATAAAAAAATAAATAGCAGAAAATAAAAGAAGAATAATGTAAAAAATGCTACACTCTGTTTCTCCCCAGCAACGACACCTTTTGAAATATAAAAAATAATCTCAAGAAGAGGGTCATGTGTATGACACAAGGTGGGCACACATTCGCTGTGATGACCGCTCTCGAAGATCACTGGGAAATTCAACAATCAACCAACACCATAAAAAAATGAAGAAATCAAAGAAGTGCATATGGATCAAAATTTATTATAACCCAGAAATAAATGTGTATAGTGGAGAAGAAGTTTGGGTGTCGAGCACAACGAGACAAGTTAGTGTAGCAGGTATATTATTTCTAAAAAATAATGAATAAATAATAATGGGTAGTTTGTATAATATATGATCAATTAATCAATTGATGTTTTTTGTGGAGTTTTAATAAAATAAAATAATTCTTATATATATATATCTTTATATATTTCTAATTTCTAATTTTCCTAATTTTTATTTTTTTTTATATTTTTTGATTTTTAATTTCTTTTCATTTTTAATATATATATATATATGTAATATATAATATAAGTGATATACAATGCAAAATACACAATAAATATACAAAATTCAGAAAAATGCCTAAAGAATAATCCTTTTTAGTTTTTGGAGGATTTAAAATATTTATAAGGTATTTAATAAATATTATTAATTATATATATCTAGATTATAGGTACATAATACAATGCATGCTATTCTAATAATAAATATATCTAAAAATAATAAAAAATACAGAATAAAATATTTTTGAGTTTTTTAATATTTTTCTTGTGTTTTTTGTGATTTTCAATTTTTGCTAAATTTTAGATATTTTTACAGTCCAAAATATATAAAATCAGGAACTTTTAAAATTGGCTGGATTGTTTTGAGATTTAAAATACTAAATAAAATCAAAAAATCCCAAAACTAATTTTAATGCTTAGTAATATATATATATATATAATATGAAACATAAATTAATATTTTTGGAGTTTTTTAGGAATTTTCTATAATTTTTATTAGGATTTTAGAGCTTTTTAATTTTTAATGGTTTTGCTTATCTATTTTTAGTGATTTTTGGGTTGGAGGTAAAAAATATAATAATAATCAACTACAATTTTTTTTAATAGGATTTTATAATTTTTTGGATTTTTTAAGGATAACAAGGAATATCCTTGTACTAATTGAGTTTTAATAAATAGGATATTTGCATAAAATACAAAACTAATTATATAATGTAGAAGAGAATGCAATAATGCACCTTATCCTGATTTTCCATAATTTTTGGACATGGATTCTATTTTTAGAAAATAGAAAACAAACACAAAATTTAATTGAACAAGCAAGGGTATTTTTGCAATTAAAATAAAAAACATGGGCTAATTGTTAGCCATGTGAGCCCGAGGCGAACCATTCTTACAATAAATGTTATTGTAATAAATATGTTTTATCAATAAAGGTTATTGATTGTTTCACTCCCTTTCTGAAATTAAATAAATGAATGCACTATAAGGTCCCTCTGTACAATTAGGGTTATGTACCACGGCAATCTTGATAATCATATAGCTGTTGATTCATTAAATGAATCATAGAAGCTGGTGTTTGGATGAATATCTAAAGAGTTAGAAAGAGGACTCATCAAGCACCATTGAATGATTATTAAGAGATGATCTCCAGCCTGAGTAGGAGATGGCAATCCTTTCTCACAAAGGCTGATATCTGACCGACCTCTTGATGTAGGTCCTCTGCATGGGAATAGTGATTCAGAGGTGTCAGATTAGTTATGTCAAAGGGTTGACTTAGCGAGATCAAGATAACCTAAGTCCTATGTTGAATGTTGTCACAACATAGACACACATCCTCTGACCGGAGATAGATGTGTTACTATGTGTCTGAGTGTGTACGTTTGGCAGACCATTAGGTAGATGACCTAACCAAGGTCTATACACTGGCACACTGATGTGCATGTAAGGGCATATGAGTAATACGACCTCTCAAAGGGATCATATAGGTTCCCTTATGAACAGGAAGACATGAGCTCACTCATGAGGTATTGGGACCGATCAAATTCCATGCATGGCCGTTGTGCTTTGGAAGCATGACAAGAATTTGAAGGTATGATATATGCTTTGGGAAAGCATATGATCGACACCGATTCCCAATGACCAAGATTGAGAAACTTGATGATCAAACCCTGATGAAGACAGTGTAAAATTGATCTACATCTTCAGGTTGATCATAGGTCTTCCAGTATGCAGGATGTGCAGGTATTGGGAATACCTGAGGGTGATGTGATCATAAATGGTTGTATAACCATGACGCTTCCATTCCGAGGGAGTGATGAAACAGGTCTGGATTTTAGTGACTCCTATCAGTAGAGAAGAAACTTGATCTTAGTCCAAGTGTTGGACATTGATCTGAATTAGATTTAGATGCAATGAGAAGATTAAGTATACGGACTTGATTTAATCAAGCATCTAAGGGAGGTCCATGAGATTTGGTTTTGAGATGAGATCTCAACATCCAAGTCACTATATGTGGAACAATACAATCGCCCTGTCCTTATCTCCAAGTATCTGCGGGGAAAGCACATTATTCTTGAAGGAGTTCAAGAATAAATCATCTGATGAATTATGTATCCAAGCAACAAGATGTTGATAATTAAATGAGATTTGATTATCAACTATAATATGAATAAGATTCATATTGTGTGAATGATTATCCAAGATAATTAAATGAGATTTAATTATCAAGGAAATGCAGATTGTGGATAGTGCTATCCATAATATCTGTGTATATTATAAATATGATTTATAATATATTAGAGAGAGAGCACTTTTTTTGTAAATGTTATTTATTAATTGTTAATGTGGATTGGATTCACATAAAGCAATTAATTGGAGATGTAATTTACAATTTAGTTTGGGTTGTGAATATGATTCACATATTTTTTCAATGGCATGATTGAAAAATTCAGTAATTAATTTGGAATTAATTTAGTGGATAATTTTACAATAAATGTTATTGCAAATAATTAAGAGATAATGATATAAAATAAAAGGAGGAGATAATCCACCAAAATATGAGGTGGCATCACCCATGACTTGGTCATGGGTGACGCCCCATATTTTTGGATGGATTAATTATCCTTTTGATTATTATCTCTTTATCTTATGATAATTGATTTTTTATTGATTTAAATTATGTTGATGATAATGCAACATATATCTGATTTAATATAAATTAATAAATTGTTGTTTTTAAACAACAATGATCATTGCCGTTGATTAAATACACATATCAATCCAACCATTGATTTTGTGTATGCCATGGATTGTGATCCATGGACTCCTAAACTAGTATATAAAGAGGGCAACCCTAGCCCTTTGAAAGAACACATTGTACACGTCTACTCTCTCTCTCTCTCTCTCTCAACTTTCATTCTCACCCATCTCCCTCTCTCTCTAAAGGTGGCCGACCACCTTGTGACCTTGAGGGATTAACAGTCGCAGTTAACGCCATCATGCTGTCACTTCGATTGCTCGTGGATCTCCATCTTCTTTAGAGCTTCCTGCTCTAGAAGGAGACATCAGATTTCTTTGGATGAAACCAGGAGATTCAAAGCTTGGATCTTCATCAAGGATTGTGGGAAGCACGCGTCTCATCATCATGCCCGCAAGTGCCATCTTCGTAGATCGGACTTGAGTCAGGAGGTTCTCTTGCTTTAGAGATCTAGTGATCGCAACCACGCTTCGAGAGGTATTTCTAATACTTTGTAGTTAGATGAAACGATCCAAGAACCGTTCTTGTGATCATGTGGTTTCATCATATGATTTAAAATTTTAAATTCCGCTGCACCTAGCGATTAGTGCGACTAGTTGCTTCGATCGCATAAGATGCTATCATCACGCTTCCGTGATGCGCTTGAGGATTCCCCATATTCTTCAAGTGGTATCAGAGCCTTAGGTTGGAAAAGGTTTTGGATACGATCCGTAAACCTAGGACGACCTGGGTTTGAAAGGGTTGCGAAAGTTTTATTGCATTTCAATTTTCGCACCTCTGATTAATTGATTTTTTCGGCACTGTTTAAATTATTTAAACACGAAATATTCAATTGTTTTTGTTTCCCATTAAATAAGGAAACAATAGGATCTGAGTTTATGTAATTTGGATTCTATTTGCTCAAGATACGGCCCTTTGAATAAACATGTATTCACTGTTGCAGGAACTGCCAATATGAACATGATTAATGAGTTAATTACTGTTTTGATGCACCTTGAAATGCATGAAATATCACTTGGGTTCCATCATAAATCAAATTAGCAATCTTAGGAAACTGATTTTGCAAAATTTGTATTTAAATTGATCACGATAAGTTAATTTTAGTGAGTAGGGGTCACTGCTGGAAATTGACAAACTTGATCATGAACCTTGTGATAGTCATTCAAATAAATTGACGAAAATTAATTGCTAATTTTCTGAAATGATTATTGATAAATATTTATGAAATATTTAAAGATGATAGTCAATTCCTTGAATGACATTCCACTAGCCAAAATGATAAGATAGTTGATCTTGATCATAATTGGTTGATATGTAATCATCAACAAATATTGTTTTCATGCAAAACCCTTGTTTATCCTACAATAGTTGTAGGACAACTTTTACATGCAAAAACCTCTTGCTTGAATAGGATTGGGGATTTGTTTATCAAATCTCCTCAGAATATTATCAAAATAGTTTTGATGAATACTATATGTTATAATTTTGGTGGAAAAACCGATGAGCATCTCAAAGTACACCATGATCTATCTGGCATTATCCTTTCCTGAGGTGGATATGGTGTCTAGTCGGGGAGCATTGGGGTAGCGGGTCGCACCGGTTGCGGTCTGTCCCACTTCCGTCGATACTGGCCATGACAGCGGTTAGGGACTCGATAATGCTGGAGAAATCAAAGTGTATTTTTCTAATTATTAAAATTCGAATAATACGTACTTTGAGATTATACCTACTATTCAAGTAATAGTCAAGTTTGTTGATTGAAATTTGGATTGATAATTAATTTAATGTGATTAAATTGATTATATCCTATTAAAAGCATTCTGTTATAAATAGATGTGTATTTCCCTTGGAAGAATTAATTATGTGAATATGATTCACGATAATTAATTAAAATTTGAATGTGAGGTGGAGGATCACATAAGTGACATCCATGGTCTCCTGTCAAGGCAAAGGATTACGTATGTCCGAAGTGACAGATCCTGTATACAATTTATTTGGATCGGGTTCTTTGCTTCTCGAAAGAGTAACGCCATATACGTAGTGACCCCAATATCGAGTCATCATATTATTGGGGCGATATGGATTGCGTATAGCGAGTATTAATCCTGTTGACGGTTAGTTCAATTAACAACGAGTCAACATCATCTTAGGGGTGGTGGGCCCAAGTGTTAAAGATCGAATTGGAAAATGCAAGTTGGACTTGCAAGGCGGAATGTGTTCCTGCTTCTCTTTATTCGAGTCACAAGTTCTCATATTATTGGGATGTGATAAAGATAGAGAGGAGATCCCAAATGTTGCTTGAGATATAGAGGTAAGTATATCTCTTACTTTGAAAGATGATTAGGGAATAATCTTTCATCGTAGACATAACATGACAAATTTGATTTAAAATGCCTTAATCAAATGTTTTAAATATGAATATATAATTATATGTTCAAATATAGTGCATTCTTAATTTCAGAAAATGAAGTCCATGAACCCACTGAGTAGGCTCCTGGAGGTCAATCAGTTGACCAGTCCAAATTATTTGGATTTGATCCGAAATTTGGATCTTGTCCTATCTGCGAAGCGCATCTTGTAAGTGCTGTCCAAGGACAAGATAGCAGACCCTCAGACTCCGGAAGATAAATCTTTTAATGAGAAATATGATGAAAATCAAAACTTGGCAAGATGTTATATCCTTGGCTCATTGTCCAATGTGCTTCAGAAGCAGCATGTGGAAATGAACCATTGCCAAGAAATCATGCTGAATCTGAAAGAAATGTTCAGTGACATAAAGCGCACACAACGTTATAATGTGGTGAAAGAGCTTATTCACTGCAAGATGCAGGAAGGGACCTCTGTCAGAGAACATGTACTCAAAGTGTTTGGGCACCTCTCTGAATTGGAAACCCTGGGAGGCTTCATGAATGCTGATATGCTGGCTGATTTCATTCTCCTATCGCTCCCTAAGTCTTTCAACAACTTTGTCGTGTCATATCACATGAGCAAAGTTAATTTCAGTAACGCTAGGCTGTTAGCTGCATTAAGGTCTACAGAAGACGTAATGAGGAAGGACGACCCCTCTGCTAGTGCAATGGTTGTACAAGTAAAAGGAAAGCGTGGTCAGAAGCAAGGTTCTAGGAAGGGCCCGCTCCAGAAGAGAAAGAAGAAGAATCAAGGAGTTGGTTCATCTTCTAGTGCTTCCACACTAATGACATCAAAGAAGACTGATGTCTGTCACCACTGCAAGAAGGCGGGGCACTGGCAGCGTAACTGCCCAGAATACCTGAAGTCAGTTGACAAAGGTAAAGCCCCAGCAGGTATGCAATCTACTTTCATCATTGAAACTAGTTTTCTCGTTGGATGAGAAGGAAGTTGGGTTGTAAATTCTGGTGCTTCTGTTCACGTACGCAATTCGTTGCATTTGTTTAAGGAAACTAGGAATCTGGAGCAAGGGGAGATAGTCACCCAGATGGGATCTGATGCAAGTGTTGAAGCAGTCGCCATTGGAACATGCCGACTATCGTTATCTAGTGGTAGAGTCTTAGTACTTAAAGAGTGTCTTTATGTACCTGAAGTCCAGAGGAACTTGATATCTAGTTCTAAACTTGTTAGAAATGGATATTCCTTCCTATTATGTAATACGTTAGTCATTAATCAATATGATAAGTTTATTGCGGATGGTGTTTTGACTTTTGGTGAACTCTATGAATTGTGCATTGATGAACATGTCATGATTGTTACTACTACTAATAAGAACCCTAAAAGATCCAGGGAGAATGGAAATCATTCAAATATGATTTGGCATCAAAGGCTTGGTCATTTATCTGTTGATAAGATCAATAGATTGATAAAGGATGGACCTTTAGATTTTCAATAGGTTCAATCTTTACCTACCTGTGAACATTGCATTCGAGGTAAAATGACCAGGATGCCTTTTCGTAACAAGGTTACAAGATGCGAATGTATTCTTGACCTAGTACATACTGATGTATGTGGTCCCTTCAGTACCGTGACTCGAAATGGATATCGATATTATTTGACGTTTATTGATGACCGTTCGCGATACGGGTTTATCTTCCTACTACGTCATAAATCCAAAACCTTTGAAAAGTTATAAGAGTTTAAGGCTTTGGTTGAGAACCAAACCGATAGGAATATTAAACGGATTCGATCTGACCCAGATGGCGAGTACCTCTCAGATGAATTCAAGGAATACCTTAAAGAGAATTTGAATTGTCTCCAATCTCACTCCCCCTGGAACCCCCAACTTAATGGTATTGCTGAAAGACGCAACAGGACCATCATGGATATGGTCCGTTCAATGATTTGCAAATCACATTTACCTCTTTGTTTATGGGGATATGCAGTAAAGACTGCAATATATATCCTGAATAAGATTCCTAGCAAATCTGTACCCAAGACTCCTCACGAGCTCTAGTATGGAAATAAATCTAGTGTTAAACACTTAAGGGTTTGGGGTTGCTTGGTCCATGCGAAGAATGTGGATGCAAGTAAGCTGGAATCTCACACTTGTGAGTGTTACTTCATTGGATATGTTAAAGATGGTATTGGATATCAACTTTATGACCTTGAGACCCAAAAGGTTTTTGTCTCTATAGATGTAAAATTTTTGGAGGATGATTTCCTTAAAGGTCAGGATAGAAATGAAGTAGAGGAACTCATTGTATCACCTAAGGATTCTGGGCTTCCTGAACCAGAAACTGAAGAGATAAATAAAGATGAAACACTCATACCCTTCAAAGGAGTTCGAGGGTAGTTGCTCCGCCTGAAAGGTATGGATTCCATGTGCCAAGTGAGACTGACAACGATCCTTCTTCATTCGATGAAGCACTCACGGATCATGACATGGATAGATGGATGCTAGCAATGAAGTCAGAAATTGACTCCATGCATAAGAATGGTGTATGGACCCTAGAGGATCCACCTAAAGGGGTGAAACCCATTGGGTGTAAATGGATCTTCAAGAGAAAAAGAGGAGCTGATGGGAAAGTGAAGACTTTCAAAGCATGGATCGTAGCAAAGGGCTACACACAGAGAGAAGGCATCGACTACGATGAGACATTCTCTCCTATGGCTATGCTTAAGTCCATCAGGACACTGCTAGCTATAACTGCATCTCTTGACTACGACATATGTCAGATGGATGTCAAGACAACTTTCCTCAATGGATACATCGAGGAGGATATCTATGTGGAGTAGCCCCATGGCTTCATAGTTGAGGATGGAAAAGTATGCAAGCTAAAGAAATCCATCTATGGGCTCAAACAATCTTCTCGTAGCTGGAACATCAGATTTGATGAAACCACAAAGAGTTATGATTTTGTGCAGAATTCTAATGAACCTTGTGTCTACAAGAATCTTAGTGGGAGCGCCATTGTGTTCATCCTGCTTTACATAGATGATATCCTTATCATTGGGAATGATACATGAATAATGACTAGTGTAAAGATTTGGCTATCCCATACCTTCGAGATGAAAGATCTTGGAGAAGCCTCTTACATCTTAGGGCTGAAGTTGTTCAGAAATCGAGAAAAGAGGATATTGGGATTATCACAACATGGATACATTAAGAAGATTCTTGGACGATTATGCATGGATAGTTCCAAGAAAGGATTCCTCCCCTTAAGACATGGTATCCATCAATCTAAAGGGAGGGCTCCTCAAAGTGTTGAGGAAAAGAAGGCCATGGCTGGATGCCCCTATGCATCAGCTGTAGGAATCTTAATGTATGCCATGATGTGTACTAGGCCAGACATCTGCCATGCAGTGGGAGTGGTAAGTCGTTACCAATCCTGCTATGGAGAGCAACACTGGAATGCAGTGAAGAACATATTCAAATATCTAAGACGATCGCAAGATTACATCTTGGTCTATGGAGATGGTGATCTCCAAGTCTTGGGATATACAGATTCAGACTTCCAGTCGGATATTGATGATCGAAAGTCGACATCAGGGTTTGTATTCCTCTTGAACGGTGGTGCTGTGAGCTGGAAAAGCAAGAAGCATGACACTACGACAGATTCAACAACAGAAGCCGAATACATTGCTGCATCGGATGCTGCAAAGGAGGCGGTGTGGTTGCACAAGTTCATCTTGGAGCTTGGCGTAGTTTCCTCTGATACTCCCATCCCGTTACTCTGCGATAATACGGGAGCCATTGCCTAGGCAAAGGAACCCAGATGGCATCAAAACAACAAGCACGTGGAAAGGAAATACCACATCATTCAGGAGATTCAAAAGCATGGTGATATCATCATCACAAGGGTGGCCTCTACTGACAACGTTGCTGATCCTCTTACCAAACCTTTGACACAAAAGGTTTTTGACCAACATGTAATGAGTATGGGTTTAAGGATTGTTCCTGAATGGTTCTGAGGGCTAGTGGGAGATTGTGAGCCATGTGAGCCCGATGCGAACCATTCTTACAATAAATGTTATTGTAATATATATGTTTTATCAATAAAAGTTATTGATTGTTTCACTCCCTTTCTGAAATTAAATAAATGAATGCACTATAAGGTCCCTCTGTACAATTAGGGTTATGTACCATGGATGTCTTGATAACCATATAGCTGTTGATTCATTAAATGAATCATAGAAGCTCATGTTTGGATGAATATCTAAAGAGTTAGATAGAGGACTCATCAAGCACCGTCGGATGATTATTAAGAGATGATCTCCAGCCTGAGTAGGACATGGCAATCCTTTCTCACAAAGGCTGATATCTGACCGACCTCTTGATACAGGTCCTCTGCATGGGAATAGTGATTCGGAGGTGTCGGATTAGGTATGTCAAAGGGTTGACTTAGAGAGATCGAGATAACCTAAGTCCTATGTTGAATGTTGTCACAACATAGACACACATCCTCTGATCGAAGACAGATGTGTTACTATATGTCTGAGTGTGTACATTTGGAAGACCATTAGGTTGATGACCTAACCAAGGTCTATACACCGGCGCGCTGGTGTGCATGTAAGGGCATATGAGTAATACGATCTCTCAAAGGGATCATACAGGTTCACTTATGAACCGGAAGACTGACGAATCCGATAATGCGGCTTTTAAGAAGTAGTTTTTATCGTGTTGTGCGTTGTAGGCGGCACTCGGAAACGATCAAGAAAATACCACAAATGATTTATTCAATTTTTAATCTCGCGGTTTTATGTTTATTTTACTTGGGCAAGTCCCAAGGTTGATCACAAGGAGGCAAAGGAACAACCTAGAATTAAATCTATCAAAGTTCGTGTTCGGTTTTCGAGGCGGTCTTTTTTTGAAATTTTCAATGCAATAAAGGACGCAAAATGCAAATTTGGCCTTATTTTAGGGACTAAAATGTAAATGTCAATCAAACAATGTCCGAAAAATACGAAACTTGGCCACAATGTAAACTATAATGAAATGGATGCACTGTAATATTTTTGGAATTTTTGGATGCAATATGAATTTTTTATGGATTTTCAAATGCAAACAAAATGATTTTTAATATTTAATTTTAATAAATATCAACCCTACTTATTTTCAAGAATCAAAATTATCTGATATCTATCACTAGGTGACGGATCTCAGAAAAATCCTAAACCTCGAAAATGTGGGGTTTAATACCTACTAAAAATTTAATACTAAAAGATGCAAAATGATTTTTACAGGACAAAATATGCATGCAAATGCAAATCTTTTTGGGCATAATGTTAAGGATAATTAACTCTACAATATGTGATTTTTCGAGAATTTTTAGAGCAAGGGCTAGTCACTTATCAATTTCAGAGCAGAAAATGAGTAAAATACGCCAATTTTCACAAAATTATTATTTATTAATTAACCGTCCGTCACAAAAATGCCCACAATATGTCAAAGCGTAGAGAATTAATTAACAAACACCATGCAATTTTATATAATAAAATAATGTAGAGAAAAGGTTCAATACTGAGGGGGAACACAGGGATATAGATGCAAATATAATAAATAAAAGAAATAAAGAAAACTGCAGTGGGGGGGACTTGTTTGCAATTACCAATAATCAGAGGGCTCTTCTGCAAATTTCCCAAGGGGGCACGTACGAGGCACGTGCCCTTCTGGAATGGGGGATGTCGTGTAATTTGCAGATCTTCTGGGGCCTCTTCTATAATTTTTCCAAGTGGTCACGTGTGCCACGTGACCTTTGGGTTCTGCTGTGAATGAGAGGGACTCCAGGGGCTGGTATGCAATTGACCCACGCGGTCACGTGCCCCGCACGTGACCCGTGGGGATGAGCGGTCCCCCATGTCCACGTGAGAGGCACGTGGCGGGGGTCTCGGGGCAGACCCGGCGGCGTTGGGTGAGGCGGCGTAGGCGGGCCGGCGAGGGGCTCTGGTGGTGCTGTCGAGGTGAGGCGGAGCTGGGGGGGGTGCGGCCGAGGTTAGCCGGCCAAGGTGATGGCGAAAGCCGGCTGCTGCGAGGCTGCGGTTGACCGGAGAGATGCGGAGGTGGGTTGGCGTCGACCGACAGCAGAGCTCCGGTGGCTCCTGACGTGGTGGAGAAGAAGGACCTTCGGGGCCGACACTCGGCCGGCGGTCGTCGAGGAAGAGGGCTCGGTGGCGTGGTGGCTCTGGAGTGACCGAAGCGTGGAGCTCCGGTGGCGTCGCAAGCAGCTGGAGATGTAGGTTGGCGTCCGGCCAAGGCGGAGGTGGCGAGGCGTGTCCAGTGAAGAGAGGTGGAGTCGAGGCGGATGGTGTTGGCCGGAGAGCGGAAGAGAGAAAGGGATAGAGAGAGAGAGAGAGAGAGAGGGAGAGATACCTGGGGGAGGTTGGCTCGACGGCGTTGGCGAGGCCGGAGCGAGCAGCGGCGCGGCGGGGCGGAGCTGCGGCGAGGAGATGGACTCCTCGGATCGCGCCGGCGAAGAGGGGGCCTCGCGGGTGTCACGACCGGAGGTGGAGCTCTGGATGAAGATCGGCGGATGGTCGCTCCAGGAGGCGTTGGATGGTGGCGGAGGAGCGATAGCGTCGAGGTGACGGCGGAAGGCGGAGGTGAGCGATGGGGCGAGCGGCGTTGAACGGCGATGTAGAGGTTTGAAGGTGATAACTGGGCTCGACGGCGGTCGAAGGGGGCCGGAGCAGCAGCAGCAATGGCGAGGTGGTCGCCGTGAGTTGCGACGAGGGTCGCGAGACCCTCGGATCTCGCCGCGAAGATGGAGCTCGCCGGCGCTGTCACCGCCGCAAGATGAAAATGGAGCGCAAAACGGCGGATGAATCTATGGAGGTGCGTTGGCGAGGTTTAAATAGGGCGAGAGGATCGCCGGAGAAGGAAGGAGGTGGAGATGCGGGGGCGGATTCGACTGGGGATTTGATTGGGGGGCGGCGGAGATCTGTGACGACCGGAGAAGATCGGAGAGGGCCGTGATTTGCGGGGCAGCGGCGATTTGGGGAGAAGCACAGCAGCCGTCCGATCGGCCGAGATCGGACGGCTGTGGACGAGCCACGTGGCAAGTGGAGGCGGAGAGAGGGCGCACGTGCGGAGCACGTGCCCTAGAGGCACGTGCGACGCACGTGCGTCCTTTTTTTATTTTTTTTATTTTATTTTATTTTTTTTTTATTAAAAACGATATAATAATGCCAAAAATGACTGACACGTGGCGGCACCAGGTGCTGCCACGTGTCAGCCCCACAAAATTCGAAATTAAAATATCTTGTAAAATCGATAAAAAATAGAAGATGACCTCGGATCGAAAAACTTTCTTTACGAAAATTGCTCGTCTCGATGAGATCTACAACTTTCATGAAGACATCAACACCAAAATCGGTCAAATGTAAAAAGTGAATTTTTGGGGTATCCTATGTACATAGAATACCTTGATTTTTGGGTTTTATAATTTTTATGTCATTTTTAACCAAGATAAAAATCCGAAAAAACATGGAAAAATCAAAGATAAATAAAAGACACTTAATTCTATTTTTTTTGGATTTTTATTGATTAAGAAAATATATACATAAAATACAAGGTTAAAAACCGCGAAATATACAATGTACAAAAGAGGCCCAAAACCCAACTTTCACATATGAGCTCCGATTCACTTGAACTTGGTCTTGTTTTGAAGGTAATTGAATGTACATTAGTTCAAAAGTGAGTAGGATTAAATCGGACACTGGATGGGGAAGATATATAGCTTTTAGTCCGAAAATCCTGAAATTAGGGTTTGGGTTTTTGGTCCACTTATTTTGGTTAGTTATTTTTTTGTATTTTTCCTTTATTCTTGTTAGTGATATGTACACAGTGGAAGTGGTTTTGGGTTATTCGGAGTTAGTATGAATGTGTTAAAAATCCGGGAAGTTAGGCTTATTTACAGGTCATTTTGGCTTGGATTTTTGGCTTCTTATTTTATGCAGATTTTTGTGCTAAAATGCCATTCTTATGAAATCATGTATGAATGCTAATTATGCAAAATAGATGCCAGAATGCTGTTGATTTTTAGGGATTTGAGCTTAATAAATGAGATTTAGAGTGATGAATACGAGATTCATCATCCCCCTGTACTTAAACCATGCTCGTCCCTGAGCATAAAAAGAAATGCAATGAGGTGAAATGAGATTGGGTTCCATACCAAGACCATGAGCTGAGAGTGAAAGTAAGCCTAAACTCAACCTTTGGATTATTTGTGTGTCGGAACCTCTGTGAGACTTAGAATTTTAAAATCAACAGCCCTCAAGTTCTACACATCATTGCTACAGTTTCGGCTCAGAAGTCATCTTAGATCAATCATCTTCCCAAAGTATACTCTTTGAACATTGAATAACCGACTCTTGTGTGTGAAATGATTTAGCTCTTCCCACCCAGAATGCCGGACTACCGCGCAAGCCTCCTCTCCAATAACTCGTCCTCGGGGAGTCAGGTATTTCCTTCTAAGGTCTGTCGCGCTGTGTTCACAATCGAATTGGGTGGAGAAGATAGAAGAATGAGAAAAGAACTGGAGGGTGGCCAGTGTAGTCACCTCTCCTTGTGAAGATGGCCAGTGTAGCCGAGTCTCCACCAAGATATGCAGGTTTCTGGAAGCTTGGACCTTTTTGGTCAGATTTTATTTGGTAGTTGCTTCTTTGTATTTGGAATTTTTGGTGGTTCTGCTTGGATCTTGTTGTGCCCCTACGGATATAGAATCTTTTGTTTCCGTACATTTTTTGGGGTCTTAGAAAAAATTGTGCCCAACCGTCCATCCCTTTTCCGAAGCTTTATTTCAACCCGTACTCCGGTCTTTAGATTTCCACGCTATCAGAAAAGAAACTCACACAGTCTTCCAACATCCCGTTTGAGTTGAGCTAAGTGCATAGTGCGAGAGTACAAATTAATTCCTTATTCCAGAGTTGTACCCAGAATGAAGAGACCAGGTTAGACACTAAGAGTCAAACGCTGTACATTGTCATGTGGAACTCAAAGAATTAAGTCAAAGACCTGAAGACTCTAAAATCCTATTTCTCGGTGAAGTTCCTCTGAAGATTAGGTGGATTAAGGTTAAGTCCAGACCACTCTCGGTTTCGGCTCATAACTCGGTTCAGAACCCAAAGACTTTTCACATATGCAAATGTGATGCTTGATGAGATGCGAGTGTGTGAAATGCACATTTTTTTTATTTTGATTATATTTTTTTGTTTTTTTTGTTGTTTTGTTTGTTTGTTTGTTTGTTTTTTTTGAATAAAAAAAGAAGCCATTTTTCAAAAATTTTGGGCAAAGTCAGTGTTAGTGGCAAAAAGTTTTTTTTTTAAGAAAAACCCACCCCGTAAATACATATAGACTTACGCGAAAGTACGAGGTATGGCTAAAATATATACAAAGTATATATACAGACCCCCCTATACTTAGCGAGTGCTGTGTCCTCAAAGCACAAGAAGCGTAAAGAAGACATAGCTCGGGCTAAGCGTAAGAGGGTGAAAAAGAACAAAATTTACAAAATCGCCCCCTATACTTAGACTGTGAATAGTCTAAGTATAGAAGAAGAGCGGAAAAGAAAAGAAAAAGAGGCGGTTAGGGTATGTGAATGAGGAGGGTATATATAGGTGGGTGGCGGTTCCCCCTATACTTAGGCTTTGGTCAGCCTAAGTATAGAAGAAGGGTGGATATGGAGTGAGCGAGAGATCGGAATGTGATGAGGGAAATGGTATATACAGATGGCATCGGTCTCCCCCTATACTTAGGCCTTGGCCCAAGTAGAGGAAGAAGCTGTACAAGGAGACCGATGTGGTCGGGAGAGAGGGTGGGTAGCCGATGATTAAGGTGGTTTACGGCTGATCTTCTTGTGAGCCTGCGGTGGGAGATCGTAATGATGAGTCGGAGATGAGGCATATGATTCCCAACTATTATCAGTGTCATCCTCAGAAATATCATGATGGATAGTCGATGAAATATTTGAGTCAGATGAAAAGTAACCATCATCAGAGTTATCCTCAGAGGAATAGTATTTGAAAGTGGACACACTCCAGATGTTCATGTCTTTTTGTTTCTTCAATTGTTTCCTCATGCTTCGTTCCTTTTTAAGATCAATCGATTTGTCCTCCGATGAATATTCAGATGCTCCAGTCTCAGTCAGCTCATAAGAAATAATTCCAGTGTACTTGTGAAAGGTAGGAGCATCAGCTTTGGATGAGTAATAATTAGGAACGGGAGTTGTCCAACGAGAATCAAATTTTGGATCCTTGCGAAGATATGGCTTTAGAGATGCCGAACAGACTTCACTCATGTAGACTACCTTTTCCGGACCTGATGAGGGATCATCAACCGACTCCTCTTCCGAAAGATCAAAGGTGACTTTCTTTTTCTTGTTTCGTGAAGATGACGGTTCACTTGAGTACCCGGATGAATAGCCATTAAAATTCTTCTCCTTGGTCGGTGTTCGGGCTACGTGTTCGTTCTTTGTTTCCTGAATATTGGTGCACTCTTGATTTGGGAGGATTTGGTCAAGATAATCAGAGTAGGTTGCTCCAGGGTGCGACCATGCAAATGTCTCAGGATCGTAGTAGAAAGCTGCGGGAATTGAGATATCGGGGAGAGTCTCCAAACCAATAGTCTCATTAACAAACACAATCTCAGGTGTAGCAGCGGGGTAGGGCTCTTCTACCGTTTTATGGTTGCGGTTGTTGGGGACTTCGTGGGTTACCTCAGAAAATCGTGGTTCCTCAAAGACTGTATCAGATCGTAGTGATTCCAATGCCGTAAAATTTATTTCCCGAGTCTCATAATCGATACTCGCCTTGGCCAATGCCAAGAATGGTTTTCCGAGAATGATTGGAGACTGGGTGAATTCTCCTTGATGCTCAATATCAATGATAGTGAATTCTATCTTGAGCGGAGCACCTTGGAATTTCATGATGACAGAAATGGTTCCTCTCGGTCTTTTTATTAATCGGTCTGCCAATTGAACAATCTCTCGTATCTTCCGAATTGGCCCGAGTTTGAGTTCGTGAAATACAGAGGTCGGGAGGATATTGATCGGTGAATCATCATCAATACGAGCATGTGTGAAAATTGTGTCTTTGATTTCGCAATCAAATCTGGGCAACCGCTTCACTATGCGGCTCTTGGTTTTTCTCCTCAACACCAAGGAGGAGGCCATTGACAAGATATGTCTTTCAGTTTTTGTTCTTATCCTTCCTGACTTTTTGACGATTAATCTGTCCATTAGAAATTTCTTAAGGTCAGGGAAGTGTTCAATGGCCTTTATAATGGGAAGTTCAAAAATCAAGTATTTTTCCAATGCTTCCCGTAAGGCAGGATCCAAATTCCTCAGATCTTCTTCAGATTCAATTTTTATGAGATTTTCTGGATTTTCAATTTTTTTTGTATTTTCTGTGTGGTGTGGCGATGTGGTGTCGTCCATAGATGAGAAGGGGCGTAGATGTTCAGGGTATGGATCAGAGGCACATTCATTCCTAGGGGAATAATGAGCAGAAGTTTTGATATTAGAGTCATCCCTAGGTCTTTGAATATCCTCAAAATTTTCATCATGGAATCCAATCATTTCCTCATTTGGTTTTACACCCGATCCACCATAGAATGAGATTACTCGGTCGGCAAATTTTTGAAATTTGTCCTCCATCAATTCAAATCTTGTTTTTATCCTCGAAACATTATCCTCACAATTTTGTTCATGATCAATCATGGGAGCACTCGGATTTTGTTCAATAATTCCATCTTCCTTTTTCTGTATGTGCGGAGAGGAGAATTTCTTGGAATATCCATTATACGATCATTTCTTGAAAATTTCTCCTCAAAAATTACGGAAGGAGGCTGCTCATATGTTACAGGCATGTGTATTTGATCTGAGTAGAATTCGGTCCTTTGATCATGTTTGGTCAGATCTTGATATTGTGGAGTCAGCATACAGGGTTTATATGTGTCTAGGAGTTTAGTCCAGTCCTCTGTATGAGTATCATGTCTGACCAGGGGTCTGTCATGGTCAATCCAACGATGATGATCATTAAGCGCATGTCTTTCCATCTGGGTTTGGGTTCTCTGCCAGTCATGGGATTTAAAGAGATTTTGATCTTGAAATGTTTCATTGGCGAGAGAGTGAGAATAAGACGGTTCACTCCAAGATGGTGTGGTTGGATGATTTGAGAAAGGATTTAATGAGGTCGAAGTCATCTGCGGTTGAAAGCTTCCCGCAAATGTTGGAGGATTAAACGAAGAGGAAGTAGTGGATTTGGGCCAAACCGACATAGATTTGTTTTCATAGTGGTGTTCGGTCATTTTTGAAGGAGTTGAGAGAAATGATGGGTTGGATCTAAAATTTGGAAAAATTTCCATGATGAGATTAAAATCAAGAGATGGGAGAGATGATTGTATGGGACAGAAAATTTATCAAATGTGCGGCTATTGCTCTTCGATATCGGTTCACGCACACCAATACTAACACAAATCAACCCTGGGTTCACCAACTCACACAATGAAGCCGTAAGATTTCGGCTATTATCTTTTCAATTTTAGTTGGTGATAATTCAATCTTGGCAAAAATTTAGCGAGCTGAGGTTTTGGATTTGGGCTCTATCCTGAAGTGTCGTCTCTCGCTCACTCAGAAAAATAAAATCATCCAAGGTCGGGGTTGCTCTCCCGCAGAAATTCTTGATTTTATGGGTTATTTGAGATCAGATATATTTAGCAGTCCCGTTTTTAATGAGGTGATCACTGAAAAATTAGATGAGCACAAATACACGTCTACCGTCCAGTCCCAATTTCCTTTAAAGTTATGTTATAAAACAAGAGAGAGGAATTCGAGAAAAGCCGATGCACGCGGAAAACTATGATGAATGCTCAGTTAGAAGACTTACAGTGAATCCTCGCAATCTCCATGTGGGATGCTAGACAGAATTTAAAAATTATTCTGTATGAAATGCAAGCCGATGGAAAAACCGCACCTAAACGAAAGTTCTATTAGCGGGAAGAATTGATTTAAATTTGGCTAAGTTGAACGATCTATGTGCGTCTCAATTAAAGTGCAATGTGGCTTAAGATCCTACGAGCACAAGCAAAAATATAAATGCTCTGAGAGCCGTATGTGCAGGTCTATCCTAATCGCCACTCAAGTCGGGCCCCACCCTCGCCAGAGAGTGAAACAAGCCACGACACACCACAGAATAAAGTTTAGAGGTCTTTCTACACACGCGAGAGTCCAAACGGACAACGCTATAAAATTGCAGAAATTAAAAGTGCAGAAATTAAAAACCTAGACTCTACTCTCTCTCACGACTCGACTCGATCTTAAATTAATTGCGGTTTTTGGTGAAGTTGCGTCGGTTATAGAAAACCGCTCCACGTACAAGGTACCTCGCAAGAAAAATAAGAGAGAAAATGTAAGAGAGTGACTCAAGAATATATGTAAAAAAATAAAGGCTAAAAATAAATTGCAGGAAAATAAAAATGAAATTTACAATGAAAAATTCGGGGGTCAGACTACCCGAATGCGGAAAACCGAACAAAAATTTTCAGATAAAATCTAAGCCGTTTGCCTCCCCGGCAACGGCGCCATCTGACGAATCCGATAATGCGGCTTTTAAGAAGTAGTTTTTATCGTGTTGTGCGTTGTAGGCGGCACTCGGAAACGATCAAGAAAATACCACAAATGATTTATTCAATTTTTAATCTCGTGGTTTTATGTTTATTTTACTTGGGCAAGTCCCAAGGTCGATCACAAGGAGGCAAAGGAACAACCTAGAATTAAATCTATCAAAGTTCGTGTTCGGTTTTCGAGGCGGTCGTTATTTGAAATTTTCAATACAATAAAGGATGCAAAATGCAAATTTGGCCTTATTTTAGGGACTAAAATGTAAATGTCAATCAAACAATGTCCGAAAAATACGAAACTTGGCCACAATGTAAACTATAATGAAATGGATGCACTGTAATTTTTTTGGAATTTTTGGATGCAATATAAATTTTTTATGGATTTTCAAATGTAAACAAAATGATTTTTAATATTTAATTTTAATAAATATCAAACCTAGTTATTTTCAAGAATCAAAATTATCTGAGATCTATCACTAGGTGACGGATCTGAGAAAAATCCTAAACCTCGAAAATGTGGGGTTTAATACCTACTAAAAATTAAATACTAAAAGATGCAAAATGATTTTTACAGGACAAAATATGCATGCAAATGCAAATCTTTTTGGGCATAATGTTAAGGATAATTAACTCTACAATATGTGATTTTTCGAGAATTTTTAGAGCAAGGGCTAGTCACTTATCAATTTCAGAGCAGAAAATGAGTAAAATACGCCAATTTTCACAAAACAATTATTTATTAATTAACCGTCCGTCACAAAAATGCCCACAATATGTCAAAGCGTAGAGAATTAATTAACAAACACCATGCAATTTTTAGATAATAAAATAATGTAGAGAAAAGGTTCAATACTGAGGGGGAACACAGGGATATAGATGCAAATATAATAAATAAAAGAAATAAAGAAAACTGTAGTGGGGGGGGACTTGTTTGCAATTACCAATAATCAGAGGGCTCTTCTGCAAATTTCCCAAGGGGGCACGTGCGAGGCACGTGCCCTTCTGGAATGGGGGCTGTCGTGTAATTTGCAAATCTTCTGGGGCCTCTTCTATAATTTTTCCAAGTGGTCACGTGTGCCACGTGACCTTTGGGTTCTGCTGTGAATGAGAGGGACTCCAGGGGCTGGTATGCAATTGACCCACGCGGTCACGTGCCCCGCACGTGACCCGTGGGGATGAGCGGTCCCCCCTGTCCACGTGAGAGGCACGTGGCGGGGGTCTCGGGGCAGACCCGGCGGCGTTGGGTGAGGCGGCGTAGGCGGGCCGGCGAGGGGCTCTGGTGGTGCTTTCGAGGTGAGGCGGAGCTGGGGGGGGTGCGGTCGAGGTTAGCCGGCCAAGGTGATGGCGAAAGCCGGCTGCTGCAAGGCTGCGGTTGACCGGAGAGATGCAGAGGTGGGTTGGCGTCGACCGACAGCAGAGCTCCGGTGGCTCCTGACGTGGTGGAGAAGAAGGACCTTCGGGGACGACACACGGCCGGCGGTCGTCGAGGAAGAGGGCTCGGTGGCGTGGTGGCTCTGGAGTGACCGAAGCGTGGAGCTCCGGTGGCGTCGCAAGCAGCTGGAGATGTAGGTTGGCGTCCGGCCAAGGCGGAGGTGGCGAGGCGTGTCCGGTGAAGAGAGGTGGAGTCGAGGCGGATGGTGTTGGCCGGAGAGCGGAAGAGAGAAAGGGATAGAGAGAGAGAGAGGGAGAGAGAGATACCTGGGGGAGGTTGGCTCAACGGCGTTGGCGAGGCCGGAGCGAGCAGCGGCGCGGCGGGGCGGAGCTGCGGCGAGGAGATGGACTCCTCGGATCACGCCGGTGAAGAGGGGGCCTCGCGGGTGTCACGACCGGAGGTGGAGCTCTGGATGAAGATCGGCGGATGGTCGCTCCAGGAGGCGTTGGATGGTGGCGGAGGAGCGATAGCGTCGAGGTGACGGCGGAAGGCGGAGGTGAGCGATGGGGCGAGCGGCGTTGAATGGCAATGTAGAGGTTTGAAGGTGATAACTGGGCTCGACGGCGGTCGAAGGGGGCCGGAGCAGCAGCAGCAATGGCGAGGTGGTCGCCGTGAGTTGCGACGAGGGTCGCGAGACCCTCGGATCTCGCCGCGAAGATGGAGCTCGCCGGCGCTGTCACCGCCGCGAGATGAAAATGGAGCGCAAAACGGCGGATGAATCTATGGAGGTGCGTTGGCGAGGTTTAAATAGGGCGAGAGGATCGCCGGAGAAGGAAGGAGGTGGAGATGCGGGGGCGGATTCGACTGGGGATTTGATTGGGGGGCGGCGGAGATCTGTGACAGCCGGAGAAGATCGGAGAGGGCCGTGATTTGCGGGGCGGCGGAGATTTGGGGAGAAGCACAGCAGCCGTCCGATCGGTCGAGATCGAACGGCTGTGGACGAGCCACGTGGCAAGTGGAGGCGGAGAGAGGGCGCACGTGCGGAGCACATGCCCTAGAGGCACGTGCGACGCACGTGCGTCCTTTATTTATTTTTTTTTATTTTAGTTTTTTTTAATTTTTTTATTAAAAACTATATAATAATGCCAAAAATGACTGACACGTGGCGGCACCAGGTGCGGCCACGTGTCAACCCCACAAAATTCGAAATTAAAATATCTTGTAAAATCAATAAAAAATAGTAGATGACCTCGGATCGAAAAACTTTCTTCACAAAAATTGCTCGTCTCGAAGAGATCTACAACTTTCATGAAGACATCAACATCGAAATCGGTCAAATGTAAAAAGTGAATTTTTGGGGTATCCTATGTACATAGAATACCTTGATTTTTGGGTTTTATAATTTTTATGTCATTTTTAACCAAGATAAAAATCCGGAAAAACATGGAAAAATCAAAGATAAATAAAAGACACTTAATTCTATTTTTTTTGGATTTTTATTGATTAAGAAAATATATACATAAAATACAAGGTTAAAAACCGCGAAATATACAATGTACAAAAGAGGCCCAAAACCCAACTTTCACATATGAGCTCCGATTCACTTGAACTTGGTCTTGTTTTGAAGGTAATTGAATGTACATTAGTTCAAAAGTGAGTAGGATTAAATCGGACACTGGATGGGGAAGATATATGGCTTTTAGTCCGAAAATCCTGAAATTAGGGTTTGGGTTTTTGGTCCACTTATTTTGGTTAATTATTTTTTTGTATTTTTCCTTTATTCTTGTTAGTGATATGTACACAGTGGAAGTGGTTTTGGGTTATTCGGAGTTAGTATGAATGTGTTAAAAATCCGGGAAGTTAGGCTTATTTACAGGTCATTTTGGCTTGGATTTTTGGCTTCTTATTTTATGCAGATTTTTGTGCTAAAATGCCATTCTTATGAAATCATGTATGAATGCTAATTATGCAAAATAGATGCCAGAATGCTGTTGATTTTTAGGGATTTGAGCTTAATAAATGAGATTTAGAGTGATGAATACGAGATTCATCAAAGACATGAGCTCACTCATGAGGTATTGGGACCGATCAAATGCCATGCATGGTCGTCGTGCTTTGGAAGCATGACAAGAATTTGAAGGTATAATACATGCTTTGGGAAAGGATATGATCGATACTGATTCCCAATGACCAAGATTGAGAAACTTGGTGATCAAACCCTGAAGAAGACAATGTAAAATTGATCTACATCTTCAGGTTGATCATAGGTCTTCCAGTATGCAGGATGTATAGGTATTGGGAATACCTGAGGGTGATGTGATCATAAATGATTGCATAACCATGACGCTTCCATTCCGAGGGAGTGATGAAACATGTCTGGATTTTACTGACTCCTCTCAGTAGAGAAGTAACTTGATCTTAGTCCAAGTGTTGGACATTGATCTGAATGAGATTTAGAAGCAATGAGAAGATTAAGTATACATACTTGATTTAATCAAGCATCTATGGGAGGTCCATGAGATCTGGATTTGAGATGAGATCTCAACATCCAAGTCACTATACGGAGAACAATACAATCACTCTGTCCTTATCTCCAAGTATCCGCGGAGAAAGCACATTATTCTCGAAGGAGTTCAAGAATAATTCATCTGATGAATTATGTATCCAAGCAATAAGATGTTGATAATTAAATGAGATTTAATTATCAAATATAATATGCATAAGATTCATATTGTGAGAATGATTATCCAAGATAATTAAATGAGATTTAATTATCAAGGAAATGCGGATTGTGGATAGTGCTATCCATAATATCTATGTATATTATAAATATGATTTATAATATATTAGAGAGAGTACTTTTTTGTAAATGTCATTTATTAATTGTTAATGTGGATTGGATTCACATAAAACAATTAATTGGAGATGTAATTTACAATTTATTTTGGGTTGTGAATATGATTCACACATTTTTCAATGGCACGATTGAAAAATTCACTAATTAATTTGGAATTAATATAGTGGATAATTTTGCAATAAATGTTATTGCAAATAATTAAGAGATAATGATATAAAATAAAAGGAGGAGATAATCCACCAAAATATGAGGTGGCGTCACCCATGACTTGGTCATGGGTTGACGCCCTATATTTTTGGATGGATTAATTATCCTTATGATGGTCATGGGTTGATTATTATCTCATTATCTTATGATAATTGATTTTTATTGAATTAAATTATGTTGATGATAATTCAACATATATTTGATTTAATATAAATTAATAAATTGTTGTTTTTAAACAACAATGATCATGGCCGTTGATTAAATACACATATCAATCCAACCATTGATTTTGTGTATGCCATGGATTATGATCCATGGACTCCCAAACTAGTATATAAAGAGGGCAACCCTAGCCCTTTGAAAGCACACATTGTACACGTCTACTCTCTCTCTCTCTCTCAACTCTCATTCTCGCCCATCTCCCTCTCTCTCTCTAAAGGTGGCCGACAACCTTGTGACCTTGAGGGATTAGCAGTTGCAGTTAATACCATCGTGCTGTCGCTTTGATTGCTCGTGGATCTCCATCTTCTTTAGAGCTTCTTGCTCTAGAAGGAGACATATGATTTCATTTGACGAAATCAGGAGATTCAAGGCTTGGATCTTCATCAAAGATTGCGGGAAGCACGCGTCTCATCATCGTGCCCACAAGTGCCATCTTCGTAGATCGGATTTGAGTCAGGAGGATCTCTTGCTTTAGAGATCTAGTGATCGCAATCGCACTTCGAGAGATATTTCTAATACCGTGTGGTTAGATGAAACGATCCAAGAAACGTTCTTGTGATCATGTAGTTTCATCATATGATTTAAATTTTAAATTCCGCTGCACCTAGCGACTAGTGCGACTAGTTGCTTCGATCGCATAAGATGCGATCATCATGCTTGAGGATTCCCCATATCCTTAAAGGATAATAAGATAATAAAAAAAGAGGATAATGACACACCCCAAAAATATGGGGCGTCACCTATGACCAAGTCATTGCATTGGTGGTTTATTATCTCCTTTTTAAGTGGTATCAGAGCCTTAGGTCAGAAAAGGTTTTGGATATGATCCGTAAACCTAGGACGACTTGGGTTTGAAAGGGTTGCGAAAGTTTTATCGTATTTCAATTTTCGCACCTCTGTTTAATTGGATTTTTCAGAACTGTTTAAATTGTTTAAACACGAAATATTCAATTGTATTTTATTCCCCATTAAATAAGGAAACCATATGATCTGAGTTTATGTATTTTGGATTTCATTTGCTCAAGATATGGCCCTTTGAATAAACATGACTGTTGTAGGAACTGCAAATCTGAACGTGATTAATGAGTTAATTACTGTTTTGGTGCGCTTTGAAATGCATGAAATATCATTGGATTCTATCATAAATCAAATTAGAAATCTTAGGAAACTGATTTTGCAAAATTTGGATTTAAATTGATCAAGATAAGTTAATTTTAGTGAGTAGGGGTCACTGCTGGAAATTGACAAACTTGATCATGAACCTTGTGATAATCATTCAATTAAATTGATGAAAATTATTTGCTAATTTTCTGAAATGATTATTGATAAATATTTGTGAAATATTTAAAGATGACAATCAATTCCTTGAATAACATTCCACTAGCCAAAATGATAAGATAGTTGATCTTGATCATAATTGGTTGATATGTAATCATCAACAAACATTGTTTTCATGCGGTTTATCCTACAATAGTTGTAGGACAACTTTTACATGCAAAACTCTCTTACTTGAATAGGATTGGGGATTTGTTTAGCAAATCTCCTCATAATATTATCAAAATGGTTTTAATGAATATTATATGGTATAATTTCGGTTGAAAAACCGATGAGCATCTCAAAGTACACAATGATCTATCTAGCATTATCCTTTCATGAGGTGGATATGGTGTCTAGTCGGGGAGCATTGGGGTAGCGGGTCGCACCGGTTGTGGTCTGTCCCACTTCCGTTGGTACTGGCCATGACAACGGGTTGGGACTCGATAATGCCGGAGAAATCAAAGTGTATTTTCTAATTATTAAAATTCGAATAATACGTACTTTGAGATTATACCAACTTTTCAAGTAATAATCAAGTTTGTTGATTGGAAATTGGATTGATAATTAATTTAATGTGATTAAATTGATTATATCCAATTAAAAGCACTCTATTACAAATAGATTTGTATTTCCGTTAGAAGAATTAATTATGTGAATATGATTCACGATAATTAATTAAAATCTGAATGTGAGGTGGAGGATGACATAAGTGACATCCATGGTCTCCCGTCAAGGCAAAGGATTCACTCGCCAGATGTTGTATACAGGAGACGCATGTCCGAAGTGACAGATCATGTATACAATTTATTTGGATCAGGTTCTTTGCTTCTCGAAAGAGTAAGACCGTATACGTAGTGACCCCAATATCGAGTCCTCATATTATTGGGGCGATATTGGATTGCATATAGTGAGTCTTAAGCCTGTTGATGGTTGGTTCAATTAACAACGAGTCAACATCATCTTAGGGGTGGTGGGCCTGGGTGTTAAAGACCGAATTGGGAAATGCAAGTTGGACTTGCAAGGAGGAATGTGTTCCCGCTTCTCTTTATTCGAGTCACAAGTTCTCATATTATTGGGATGTGATAAAGATAGAGAGGAGATCCCAGATCTTTCTTGAGATATAGAGGTAAGTATATCTCTTACTTTGAAAGACGTTTAGGGAATAATCTTTCATCATAGACATAACAGGACAAATTTGATTTAAAATGCCTTAATAAAATGTTTTAAATATGAATATATAATTATATGTTCTAATATAGTGCATTCTTAATTCAGAAAATCAAGTCCATGAACCTATTGAGCAGGCTCCTGGAGTTCAATCAGTTGACCGGACCAAATTATCTGAAATTTTGATCTTGTCCTATCTGCGGAGCGCATCTCGTATGTGTTGTCCAAGGACAAGATAGCAGACCCTCAGACTCTGAAAGATAAATCTTTTAATGAGAAATATGATGAAGATCATAACTTGGCAAGATGTTATATCCTTGGCTCATTGTCCAATGTGCTTCAGAAGCAGCATGTTGAAATCAACCATTGCCAAGAAATCATGCAGAATCTGAAAGAAATGTTCGGTGACATAAACTACACACAGCGTTATAATGTGATGAAAGAGCTTATTCGCTACATGATGCTGGAAGGGACCTCTATCATAGAACACGTACTCAAAGTGTTTGGGTACCTCTCTGAATTGGAAGCGCTGGGAGCCTTCATGGATGCCGATATGCAGGCTGATTTCATTCTCCTATCGCTTCCTAAGTCTTTCAACAACTTCATTGTGTCATATCACATGAGCAAAGTTGATTTCAGTAATGCTGGGCTGTTAGCTGCATTAAAGTCTGCAGAAGACGTAATGAGGAAGGACGGACCCTCTGCTAGTGCAATAGTTGCACAAGTAAAAGGAAAGCATGGTCGGAAGCAAGGTTCTCGGAAGGGCCCGCCTCAGAAGAGAAAGAAGAAGAATCAAGGAGTTGGTTCATCTTCCAGTACTTCCACGCTAATGACATCAAAGAAGACCGACGTCTGTCACCACTGCAAGAAGCCGGGGCACTGGCGGCGTAACTGCCCAGAATACCTGAAGTCGGTTGATAAAGGTAAAGCCCCAGCAAGTATGAAATCTACTTTCATCATTGAAACTAGTTTTCTCGTTGGAGGAGAAGGAAGTTGGGTTGTAGATTCCGGTGCTTCTGTACATGTATGCAATTCGTTGCATTTGTTTCAGGAAACTAGGAATCTGGAGCAAGAGGAGATAGTCATCCAAATGGGATATGATGCAAGCATTGCAGCAGTAGCCATTGGAACCTGTCGACTATCGTTATCTAGTGGTAGAGTCTTAGTACTTAAAGAGTGTCTTTATGTACCTGAAGTCAGGAGGAACTTGATATCTATATCTAAACTTGTTAGAAATGGATATTCCTTCCTATTCTGTAATAAGTTAGTCATTAATCAATATGATAAATTTATTGCGGATGGTGTTTTGACTTCTGGTGGACTCTATGAATTGTGCATTGATGAACATGTCATGAATGTTACTACCACTAATAAGAACCCTAAAAGATCCAGAGAGAATGGAAACCTTTCAAATATGATTTGGGATCAAAGGCTTGGTCATTTATCTGTTGATAGGATCAATAGATTGATAAAGGATGGACCTTTAGATTTTCTATAGGTTCAATCTTTACCTATATGTGAACATTGCATTCGAGGTAAAATGACCAGGATGCCTTTCCGTAACAAGGTTACAAGATGCGAATGTATTCTTGACCTAGTACAACTGATGTATGTGGTCCCTTCAATACCGCGACTCGAAATGGATATCGATATTATTTGGCGTTTATTGATGACCATTAGCGATACGGGTTTATCTTCCTACTACATCATAAATCCGAAACCTTTGAAAAGTTCTAAGAGTTTAAGGCTTTGGTTGAGAACAAAACCGATAGGAAGATTAAACGGATTCGATCTGACCGAGGTGGCGAGTACCTCTCAGATGAATTCAAGGAATACCTTAAAGAGAATGGAATTGTCTCCAATCTCACTCCCCCTGAAACCCCCAAACTTATTGGTGTTGCTGAAAGACGCAACATAACCATCATGGACATGGTCTGTTGAATGATGAGCAAAGCACATTTACCTCTTAGTTTCTGGGGATATGCAGTAGAGACTGTAATATATATCCTGAATAAGATTCCTAGCAAATATGTACCCAAGACTCCTCACGAGCTCTGGTATGGAAACAAACCTAGTGTTAAACACTTAAGGGTTTTGGGTTGCTTGGTCCATGCGAAGAATGTGGACACAAGTAAGCTGGAATCTCGCACTTGTGAGTGTTACTTCATTGGGTATGTTAAAGATGGTATTGGATATCAACTTTATAACCCTGAAACCCAAATGGTTTTTGTCTCTAGAGATGTAAAATTTCTGGAGGATGATTTCCTTAAAGGTTAAGATAGAGATGAAGTAGAGGAACTCATTGAATCCCCTGAGGATTCTGAGCTTCTTGAACTAGAAACTGAAAAGATAAATAAAGATGAAACACCCATACCTCTTCGAAGGAGTTTGAGGGTGGTTGCACCATCTGAGAGGTATGGATTACATGTGTCAAGTGAGACTGACAATGATCCTACATCATTTGATGAAGCACTCGCGGATCATGACATGGATAGATGGATGATAGCAATGAAGTCAGAGATTAACTCCATGCATAAGAATGGTGTATGGACCCTCGAGGATCCTCCTAAAGGGGTAAAACCTATTGGGTGTAAATGGATCTTCAAGAGAGAAAGGGGACCTGATGGGAAAGTGGGGACTTTCAAAGCACGGCTCGTAGCCAAGGGCTACACACAGAGAGATGGCATCGACTACAACGAGACGTTCTCTCCTGTGGCTATGCTTAAGTCCATCAGGACACTGCTAGCTATAGCTGCATCTCCTGACTATGACATCTGACAGATGGACGTCAATGGATACCTCGAGGAGGATATCTATATGGAGCAGCCCCAGGGATTCATAGTTGATGATGGAAAAGTATGCAAGATCAGGAAATCCATCTATGGTCTCAAACAAGCTTCTCATAGCTGGAACATCGGATTTGACGAAACCATAAAGAGTTATGATTTTGTGCAGAATCCTAATGAACCTTGTGTGTACAAGAAGCTTAATGGGAGCGCCATTATTTTCATCATGCTTTATGTAGATGATATCCTTATCATTGGGAATGATACAGGAATGATGACCAGTGCAAAGATCTGGCTATCTCATACCTTCGTGATGAAAGATCTTGGAGAAGCCTCTTACATATTAGGCCTGAAGTTGTTCAAAAATCGAGAAAAGAGGATATTGGGATTATCACAACATGGATACATTAAGAAGATTCTTGAACGATTGGATAGTTCCAAGAAAGGATTCCTCCCCTAAGACATGGTATCCATCTGTCTAAAGGGTTGGCTCCTCAAAGTGTTGAGGAAAAGAAGGCCATGGCTGTATGCTCCTATGCATCAGCTGTAGGAAGCTTAATGTATGCCATGATGTGTACTAGGCCAGACATCTGCCATGCAGTGGGAGTACCAATCCTGCTATGGAGAGCAATACTGGAATGCTGTGAAGAACATATTCAAATATCTAAGACGGACGCAAGATTATATCTTGGTCTATGGAGATGGTGATCTCCAAGTCTTGGGATATACAGATTCAGACTTTTAGTCGGATATTGATGATCGAAAGTCGACATTAGGGTTTGTATTCCTGTTGAACAGTGGTTATGTGAGCTGGAGAAGCAAGAAGCAGGACACTACAACAGATTCAACAACAGAAGCCGAATATATTGCCGCATCGGATGCTGTAAAGGAGGCGGTGTGTTGCGCAAGTTCATCTTGGAGCTTGGCGTAGTTTCCTCTGATACTCCCATCCCGTTACTCTGCGATAACACGGGAGCCATTGCCTAGGCAAAGGAACCTAGATGGCATCAAAAGAGCAAGCACATGGAAAGGAAATACCACATCATTCCGGAGATTCAAAAGCGTGGTGATATTGTCATCACCAAGGTGGCCTCTGCCGACAATGTTGCTGATCCACTTACCAAACCTCTGACACAGAAGGTTTTCGACCATCATGTAATGAGTATGGGTTTAAGGATTGTTCAATTGTTCTGAGGTCTAGTGGGAGATTGTTATCCATGTGAGCCCGAGGCGAACCATTCTTACAATAAATGTTATTGTAATAAATATGTTTTACCAATAAAAATTATTAATTATTTCACTACCTTTCTGAAATTAAATGAATCAATGCACTATACGGTCCCTATGTATAATTAGGGTTATGTATCATGGCCATCTTGATAATCATATAGCTTTTGATTCATTAAATGAATCATAGAGGCCGGTGTTTGGATGAATATCTAAAGAGTTAGATAGAGGACTCATCAAGAACCGTTAAATGATTATTGAGAGATGATCTCCAGCCTGAGTAGGAGATGGCAATCCTTTCTCACAAAGACTGATATCTGACCGACCTCTTGATGCATGTCCTCTGCATGGGAATAGTGATTCGGAGGTGTTAGATTAGTTAGGTCAAAGGGTTGACTTAGCGTGATCGAGATAACCTAAGTCCTATGTTGAATGCTCTCACAGCATAGGCATACATCCTCTGACCGGAGACAGATGTGTTACTATATGTCTGAGTGTGTACATTTGGCAGACCAATAGGTTGATGACCTAACCAAGATCTATACACCGGCGCGCTGGTGAGCATGTAAGGGCATATGAGACGATCTCTCAAAGGGATCATACAGGTTCACTTATGAACCGGAAGACATGAGCTCACTCATGAGGTATTGGGACCGATCAAATTCTATGCATGGTCGTCGTGCTTTGGAAGCATGACAAGAATTTGAAGGTATGATATATGCTTTGGGAAAGCATATGATCGATACCAATTCCCAATAACCAAGATTGAAAAACTTGGTGATCGAACACTGAAGAAGACATTGTAAAATTGTTCTATATCTTCAGGTTGATCATAGGTCTTCTAGTATGCAGGATGTGCAGGTATTGGGAATACCTGAGGGTGATGTGATCATAAACGATTGTATAACCATGACGCTTCTATTCCGAGGGAGTGATAAAACAGGTTTGGATTTTAGTGGCCCCTCTTAGTAGAGAAGCAATCTGATCTTGGTCCAAGTGTTGGACATTGGTCTGAATGAGATTCCGATACAATGAGAAGATTAGACTTGCGGTCTTGATTTAATCAACCATCTATGGGAGGTCCGTGAGATCTGGATTTGAGATGAGATCTCAACATCCAAGTCACTATACGTGGAACAATACAATCACCCTATCCTTATCTCCAAGTATCTGCGGAGAAAGTGTATTATTCTTGAAGGAGTTCAAGAATAATTCCTGTGATGAATTATGTATCCAAGCAACAAGACGTTGATGATTAAATGAGATTTAATACCAAGTATAATATGAATAAGATTCATATTGTGAGAATGATTATCCAAGATAATTAAATGAGATTTAATTATCATGGAAGTGCAGATTGTGGATAGTGCTATCCATAATATTTGTGAATATATTATAAATGTGATTTGTAATATATTAGAGAGAGATCAGCTTTGTAAATAACATTTGTTAATTGTTAATGTGAATTGGATTCACATTAAGAAATTAATTGGAATTGTAATTTACAATTTAGTTTGGGTTGTGAATATGATTCACATAGTTTCAATGGCATGATCGAAATATTCACTAATTAATTTGGAATTAATTTAGTGGATAATTTTGTAATAAATGTTATTGCAAATTATTAAGAGATAATGGGATAAAACAAAAAAGGAGATAATACACCGCCAAAGATGAGGTGGCATCACCAATGACTTGGGCATAGGTGACGCCCCATATTTTTGGGGTGTGTCATTATCCTCTTTTTTTATTATCTTATTATCTTGTGATAATTGATTTTTATTGAATTAAATTATGTTGATGATAATGCAACATATATTTGATTTAAATTAAATTAATAAATTGTTGTTTTTGAACAACAATGATCATGGCCGTTGATTAATACATATATCAATCTAACCGTTGATTTTGTATGCCATGGATTACCAAATTAGTATATAAAGAGGGCAACCCTAGCCCTTTTGGAAAGAACACAACACACGTCTACTCTCTCTCTCTCATCTCTCATTCTCGCCATCTTTCTCTCTAAAGGTGGCCGTCACCTTGTGAGTTTGAGGGAATAGCAATCGACTCTACGCCGTCGCGCTGTCGCTTCGATTGCTAGAAGATCTCCATATTCTTTAGGTCTTCTTGCTTTAGAAGGAGACGTCGGATTTCGTTGGACGAAATCAAGAGATTCAAGGCTTGGATCTTCATCGAGGATTGCGGGGAGGAAGCGTCTCATCATTGCGCCTTCAAGTGCCATCTTCGTAGATCGGACTTGAGTCAGGAGAATCTCTTGCTTTAGAGATCTAGTGATCACAACCACACTCCTAGAGGTATTTCTAATACTTTGTGGTTAGATGAAATGATCCAAGAAACGTTCTTGTGATCATGTGGTTTCATCATATGATTTGAATTTTAAATTCCGCTGCACCAAGCGACTAGTGCGACTAGTCGCCCTGATCGCATGAGATGCGATCATCACGCTTCCGTGATGCGCTTGAGGATTATTCATATCCTTCAAGTGGTATCAGAGCATGTTGGAAAAGGTTTGGATACGATCCGTAAACCGTGGACGACTTGGGTTTGAAAGGGTTGTGAAAGTTTTATCGCATTTTAATTTTCGCACCTCTGCTTAATTGGATTTTTCGGCACTGTTTAAATTATTTAAACACGAAATATTCAATTGGATTTTGTTTCCCATTAAATAAGGAAACCATAGGATCTGAGTTTATGTAATTTAGATTTCATTTGCTCAAGATATGACCCTTTGAATAAACATGTATTCACTGTTGCGGGAACAACAAATCTGAACGTGATTAATGAGTTAATTACTGTTTTGATACACCTTGAAATGCATGAAATATAACTTGGCTTCTGTCATAAATCAAATTAGCAATCTCAGGAAACTGATTTTGCGAAATTTGGATTTAACTTGATCAAGATAAGTTAATTTTAGTGAGTAGGGGTCACTGCTGAAAATTGACAAACTTGATCATGAACCTTGTGATAGTCATTCAAATAAATTGATGAAACTTAATTGATAATTTTCTGAAATTATTATTGATAAATATTTGTGAAATATTTAAAGATGATAATCAATTCCGTGAATGACATTCCACTAGACAAAATGATAAGATAGTTGATCTTGATCATAATTGGTTGATATGTAATCATCAACAAACATTGTTTTCATGCAAAACCCTAGTTTATCCTACAATAGTTGTAGGATAACTTTTACATGCAAAACTCTCTTACTTGAATAGGATTGGGGATTTATTTAGCAAATCTCCTCATAATATTATCAAAATGGTTTTGATGAATATTATATGGTATAATTTCGGTTGAAAAACCGATGAGTATCTCAAAGTACACAATGATCTATCTTAGCATTATCCTTTCCTGAGGTGGATATGGTGTCTAGTTGGGGAGCATTGGGGTAGCGGGTCGCACCGGTTGTGGTCTGTCCCACTTCCGTCGGTACTGGCCATGACAACGGGTAGGGACTCGATAATGCCGGAGAAATCAAAGTGTATGTTCTAATTATTAAAATTCGAATAATACGTACTTTGAGATTATACCAACTTTTCAAGTAATAATCAAGTTTGTTGATTGGAAATTGGATTGATAATTAATTTAATGTGATTAAATTGATTATATCCAATTAAAAGCACTCTATTACAAATAGATTTGTATTTCCGTTAGAAGAATTAATTATGTGAATATGATTCACGATAATTAATTAAAATCTGAATGTGAGGTGGAGGATGACATAAGTGACATCCATGGTCTCCCGTCAAGGCAAAGGATTCACTCGCCAGATGTTGTATACAGGAGACGCATGTCCGAAGTGACAGATCATGTATACAATTTATTTGGATCAGGTTCTTTGCTTCTCGAAAGAGTAAGACCGTATACGTAGTGACCCCAATATCGAGTCCTCATATTATTGGGGCGATATTGGATTGCATATAGTGAGTCTTAAGCCTGTTGATGGTTGGTTCAATTAACAACGAGTCAACATCATCTTAGGGGTGGTGGGCCTGGGTGTTAAAGACCGAATTGGGAAATGCAAGTTGGACTTGCAAGGCTGAATGTGTTCTCGCTTCTCTTTATTCGAGTCACAAGTTCTCATATTATTGGGATGTGATAAAGATAGAGAGGAGATCCCAGATCTTGCTTGAGATATAGAGGTAAGTATATCTCATGCGATCACTAATATGCAAATTACTTAAAAGTTTTGAACTAATATTCGAAGTTTTAATATTAAACTTTAATTACAAAAACCTGCAAGGGTATATATGCAAGATGCCCAACTCACGTGGGGGACCACATGACCTTGGATAACAAGGACCTAAATGTAATATGCGAATAGTCTGAGGGTCCTTTAGCAAATATTACACAAAATATATAATGGTTTTAATTATTTATAGGACTAAATAAAATTAAAAGAAAAGAACAGGGGTATTTGTGTAATTACCCCCATATTTTGGTGCGATCGGATGGTGTTGATACTTTCACTTGGATGTGTGGCACCTTCTCGTCACACAATGCCTCTTTGTCTTTGATGTCTGAGATTAGATCTCAGATAAGATCCAACGGTGGAGCCCAACTAGGATTAGATGTCAGCTAATCAATCTGGGGCGTCATTACTGATCAGATGGTAGAGGAGATGCCTGGAGAAATAGTGGAGAACCTCGTCTCCCCCGAGCTTCGATCGCATGAATCCCGCTCCCCCATCCTCCTTCTTCGTAGTAAAGTGCCCTTACATGCTCTTGATGATGATCCACTACAGAAGAACCCATCAAAATGGCCCGAAGCTCAACGATTGAGCCCTGGAGCATGCGAGTACTAGAGCTGTTCTAGAACCTAAGATGGCTCTCAGACGGACACTTCTAGATGCGAAACCTATACATAAATATCAAGGATGCTCCGGCGATGCGATCTGGGTCGTTAATGGTGGGAAGCGAAGTGGAAATGGAAATAGAGGTGAGGTATGATGATTGTCTCTGCAGATGGTGGTTGCTGCTGACAGGAATGGGTAAGAGACTAATCCTCTACCCACGGATGAGGTGGCCGTGACATCGGCTACTCTTGGATGTTATGAACATGGTATACGGGAGCACATATGCAGTCACACATGTATCTTGATTTTAGATACCTGCAGCAGCATCTATCTTCTATTGTCTTCATTTCGTAATGTCTTTTTGGTTCCATCCATCAGCTGCCATCCACCATCATTGCTTCGACCTGAGTGTCAGGGACCCATATCCCACTTCCCTCCGTTCAGATCGACGCGCCATTTTGTCATTCATCCTCCCTCGCAACCCGATCATCTGAAATCTTGCTCACCAGAGCAAGATTAGGCTTGGACTTCTTCATCCACTTACTCTGGAAGTCCTCGTCACCTTCCCGTCGCTTCTTTGCTTTTCACTTCTAAATAACCCCGACCATAGTTGAAATGGAAACACTTAGAAAAAGCCACAAAGCTCAACTTGTCAGACCATTATCTTCTCCATAAAAACTCAAAATGAAGCAGATTTTATTGTACTCAAAATTAAATAATCTTTAGAATGGAAGTGGTTTCATAAAAATCAGAGTTAAGATGTGAAATGTGGCTTTTGGGGTACTATTGTATATCATAGAAAATCAAACACCAAAAAATAAAGCTAATCTAATTTTTTTAGAATTTTTAAAGGATTTTTTGATTTTTTTATGAATTTTCTACAACAAACAAGGACTTTTTAAATTATTTTTGAATTTTTAATAATATCAAATAAATTAAAAAAACACAAAAAATTACCACATGAAAAACATAATAGCAGGAGTTACATGGAATTTTTGTAGAATTTTTTAATCTAATTTAATATTTATTGCAAGCAAAGAGACATAAAATAAAAATGATGGCTGCAGAAGGACTAAAATGCAATTATTTTAACGTATAGGGCCATATATTAATAATCAATAAACACTCAGGGGCTAACATGCAAAAAGTCTAGAGAAAATGTGTGGCACACTTAATTCAACACTCATAGGGGCATATGTGCAAATACTTAAAACCTTTTTTGTTTCAGATAACAAATGAAAACACATGTTCGAAAATGCAAATATCCCACAAACACACTTGTATAGGCATGTGACTTCAACTCAACTAGACTAAAATGCAAACATTAAAGCTGTTCCTAACTGCAATAGTTAGCCTTAGGTGTGGGAAGTAAATGGTGTGTGGTATAAACATGAACCTGCCAGGTAGGGGAGTTCAGGGGATCATTTCTCCTACCAGCATCCCCCACCTTTTTACAGAACATCATTTATCCCTACACCTCTTCCTGCACAACAAAGCTCTGGAGCCTTTCACTCCAGGCATCGAGACAACAACAATCGTATGCCTGTCAACAGACATACCAGTAGGGCCGACATGGCCCACATGTGCAGCATCTATCTCAGCAACAACAGTACTAGGGCCATCAAGGCCAGTCTTCATGTTCTTCTTATCTTTCTTCACAGCAACAACCATCATTATCAGATCCCACCGATTTCCAACAACAGATACTTGAGAAGTTACATTCCTACAGGAACGAGATACATGATTCGTGGGTTGACATCAACTGCTTATCCTATTTGCATGACTAGTAGTCTGCCCTTCTACATTCATTCCCGCCCAAGTTCGGACTAACCCCAACAACCTAAACAAGACTTAGAAACAACAAATATATGCCCATATATACTACTCAGATTCACATAAACCCGAGCAAGAGATCCTTACTTTTGATTGTATTAATCACATGTCACTCAGGAGCGAAAGGATTTTGGTCGTGCCTAATTGGGCAAGGGACATGGAGAGGACAGTTTCTGAAGCTCACCACGAGAAGACTTCAGAAGACAACGAGGCTAGAAATCACTAGAATCACCTTCATCATAAGGCAAAGACATCTATGAGAAGGAAGAGAATGGGTACGAGAGCATCTTCGCAACCTGGAGAAAATTCAGAGTTTACAAAGGACCTTGCATCTTCATTGAGGAGCATGTACCTTCAGTTGGCATTCCCCAACCTTTAGTAGATAATTATATTTCAAATTCCAAGTTATTTGTAAAAGATTCAACTGTTAGGAACACTGTTTCTGGAAATAAAAAGAGTGTTTCTATTTATGATTCAGATTCTTCGTATTCTTATACTTGTTCAATCCCCTTTCCCCCATTCTCTAATGACAATAAAGCGTACTATCAAAAAGATTCATAAAGATGATCATGAAATGGCAAGTTTTTGTTAGGATAACATTACAGTGAAAGTGCCATTTGACGAGTATGTGGCAACTCATCCTACTTTCCAGAAATATCTGAAAATACGTTGTACACCTAACAGAGTTAGTAAGAAGAAGCTAAACAATTATGTCAAGACACATGTTTTGTCGGTGTCCACAACATATTGCCTTAAGAACCAATAGATACCATGGATAAAGAGTGATTTAAGCACGCATTATGTGGTGAGTCATATTGATGACAAAACGTTTATAGACACTCTCCTTGATAATGGTTCTTCAATCTACTTACTTTTCTTTGCTTTATATGAGAAGCTAGTGTTGGGTCCACTTCATAAATCTATAGCATTACTCAGTTCGCTGATAAATCTATGAAGAAGAAAAATGGTGAGGTCAAGGATGTTATCATATCAAATGAGGGACAAGATTATAGAGTGGACCTCACTACCCTTGATATGGATATCCCTAATCATTGGAGAGAATTACAGATCATTGTTAGGAAACTTTTCCTTAGAATCGCTGGAGCTTCCTTTGATTATCAAAAGGGGATGATGAAGTTCCGTTCTCCAGGCAGACAAGTGTAACTTAAGATGAAGCAAACGAATTGGCTGCGACTTGACTTAGAGTCAAGCGCATATTTCTCTTCATCTTCTGAAGCAAATTGCAGAGTTCTTAGTACAGTTGGGGTGTGGAAATAGAACCGAATAGGAATGAGTGAGACACTCTCATCTGGAGAGGAGAACATGATGCAATTTGCGAGGTGTTGCCAAGATTCTTGAGAAACGAATCATCTATCTATTTCTTTGATGACTCAAAGATCTCAACAGATCTGTCAGTTCCTACTTCTAAGGAACAATTAAATTATTTATATTTAGAGTCAGGCATGACATTGGTAAACACCACATTTCTTTGGTGATCTGACTCCTTGTTTAATACAGTTGGTGGCTGGCACTACAGAGTTAGCACCATCTCCATTGTGTTCATCATGCATTACGTAGAAGACATCCTTATCATTGGGAGTGATACATGGATGATGACCAATGTTAAGATTTCATTGTCCCTTACCTTCGAGATGAAAGATCTCGGAGAAACCTCTTATATGTTGGGTCTGAAGCTATTGAAAAATAATGAAAAGAGGATTTTGGGATTAGCACAACATGGGTACATTACGAAGATCTTGGAATGTTTCCATATAGAGAATTCCAAGAAGGGCTTCCTTTCCTTGAGATATGGTATCCACCTGTCTAAAAGGATGGCTCCTCCAAGTGTTGGGGATAAGAAGGCCATGGTTGGATGCCCCTATACAACAACTATAGGAAGAATAATGTACCCCATGATGTGCACAAGGCCAGATATCTACCTCGTAGTGGGAGTGTAAGCCATTACCAATCCTGCTATAGAGAGTAACACTGAAATACAATGACGATATCTTCAAGTATCTAAGATAGACGCAAGATTACATCTTGGTCTATGGAGATGGTGATCTCGAAGTATTAGGATACAATGATTCTGACTTCCAGTCTGATAATAATGATAGAAAGTCAACATGTTGTTCCTATTGAACAATGGAGCTGTGAGTTGGAGAAGTAAGAAGCATGATACTACGACCGATTCAACAACAAAAGCTGAATACATTACCGCATCAGATGCTATAAAAGAGGCGGTGTGGTTGCACAAGTTCGTCTTGGAGCTTGGTGTAGTTTCCTATGATATTCCCATCACGGTACTCTGCGATAACACAGAAGCCATAGCCCAGGCGAAGGAACCCAGATGGCATCAAAAGAGCAAGCATGTGGACAAGAAATACCACATCATTCGGGAGATACAAAAGAGTGGTGACATCGTCATCACCAAGGTGGACTCTACCAACAACGTTGTTGATCTACTTACCAAAACTTTGACACAGAAGGTTTTCAACCAACATGTAATAAGTATGGATTTAAGGATTGTACATGAATGGTTATAAGGGCTAGTGGGAGATTCTTAGACATGTGAGCTCAAGGCAAACCATTCCTACAAAAAATGTTATTATAAGGTTTGATATATCAATAAAGTTATAGATTTATTTTACTCACTATCCGAGATTAAATGAATGAATGCACTATAAGGTCCCTTAATACAATTAGGGTTATGTACCATGTCAAGGTTAATAATCATACATTTATTGATTCAATTGTTGAAACATAGAGGCTGGTGTTTGGATGAATGTTTAAAGAGTTAGATTGAGGACTCATCAAGCACCGTCAAATGATTACTAAGAGATGACCTCCAGCCAGAGAAGGAAATGGAAATCCATTCTCTATAGGTTGACTTCTGACTGACATGTTGATGAAAGTCCTCTACATAGGAATAGAGATTCAGAGGTGTCAGATAAGTTAGGTCAAAGAGTTTACTTAACGAGATCGAGATAACCAAGTCCTATGTCATATACTATCACGATATAGGCATGCATCCTCTGACCAGAGACATATATATTTCTATATGTCTAAGCATGTATATTTGGCAAACCAATAGGTTGATGACCTAATCAAGGTATATACACGGACGAGCTGATGTGCATACAAGGGCATATAAGTAATATGATCTCTCAAAGGGATAATACATGTTCACTTATGAATCGGAAAACATGAGCTCACTCATGAGGTATTGGGACCGATCGAATTCCATGCATGGTCGACTTGCTTTGGAAGCATGACACGAATTTGTAGGTATGATGTATGTTTTTTTGGAAAAAATATCATCTATACCAACTCCCAATGACCAAATGAGAAACTTAGTGATAAAACCGTGAAGATGACAATGTTAAATCGATCTTTATCTTCGGGTTTATTCTAGATCTTCCAGTATGCATGATGCATAGATATTGGGAATACCTGAGGGTGATGTGATCATAAATGATTGTATAACCATGACGCTTCCATTCTGAGGGAATGATGAAACAAGTCTGGATTTCAGTGACTCCTCTCAGTAGAGAAGCAATCTAATCTTTGGTCCAAATGTTAAATATTGATCTAAATGTGATTTATATGCAATGACAAGATTAGATCTACAATCTTGATTTAATCAAGCATCTACGAGAGATCCTCAAGATCTGGATTTGAGATGTCATCTCAATATCCAAGTCACTATACGTGGAATGTACAATCGCCATGTCCTTATCTCCAAGTATCCGTGGAGAAAGCGGATTATTCTTGAAAGAGTTCAAGAATAATTCCATTGATAAATATGTATTTAGCATTAAGAAATTAATAATTAAATATGATTTAATTATCATGAATAATGTGAATTTGAATCATATTATTTAGATGCATGAGAATCATGATCTAATATAATTAAATGTGATATAATTATCTTGGTTATGAATAATATGGATAGCATTATCCATATTAATCATATATATTATAAATATGATTTATAATATAGATTAGAGAGAGCTATATTAAATAACATTTATAATTTAAATGTTGATGTGAATTGGATTCACATTGAACATTTAATTGAAAATGTAATTTATATTTTATTTTGGCTTGTGGATGTGATTCGCACATTTTTCTTGGCATAATTGGAATATTCACAAAATAATTATAAATTATTTGTAAATAAATATGCAACAAGTCTTGTTGCAAATTATTGAATAAAATCAAGGAATACTGGATTTCATGAAATAGGAGAAGGAGGCTCCCTTCCAAGTGGGGAGGGTGGACGACCACCAAGTCCTAATTTGATTAGTAGTCGTTCAAGCGCCCTATGGAAGGATGCTTGCCTCCTTCCTATTTTTCTAAGATTGACTGATTTAGTTAAAATTAATTTATATTATTCAGTATATATTTAATTTAATTTAATTAATGGTTGTTCTATTTTTACAATAAAAGCATGGCCACTGAAAGAAACACAAATCAGTCTCAACCATTGATTATGTATTGTCCATAGATTATGATCCATGGACTCCGAAAATATTATATTAAAAAAGGCAACACTAGCTCTTCATTTTACAATAATTGAATAGCATCTTTCTCATCATCATACACGTCTCCTCTCTCTCCTTAGACTGGTCGTCCACTCTAAATGCTAGAGAGAACCGCCGTCGTTGCCACCTCGATGCACATCCGCTCTGAACTCTCGTGGATCTCTGTCTCCTTTGGTGCACCTTGCTTGTGAAGAAGATACTGGATCTCATGGGATGAGATCGGGAGATTCGCCTCTTGGATCATCGACTTGGATTTCGAGGAGCATGCATTTCATCAATGCTCTCGCAAGCATCTCCTCCATTAGATCGAACTTAAGACAAGAGGTCTATTAATTTAGAGACACGATCGCAGCCATGCTTTAATAGGTATTCTAAATATTTACTTTGTGATTTAGATAAAATGATCCGAGAAGTGTTCTTGGATCATGTAGTTTTCTCGCACTTACATTTTTTAGATTCCGCTGCACCAAACTACTAGTACGACTAGTCGCTCTCGGTTGCATATGATGTGATCTTCACGCTTCCGTGATGCACTTAAGGTTCTTTCCATAACCTTCATCCTACTGTAGGATTAAGCTAATCACATTTCTCTCAAGAGTAGTAGGACCTTTCAAACCCCTTTTTAAATAAAGAAAAGAATTTTTACAAGCAAAATATTTTTACAAAGATTGAAAACATTCAACAAAACATTTTCCAAATAGTTTTCAAAAGATTTTTCAAAAAGATGTTCAAACCGTTTTTCAAACATTTTGCAAAACATTTTTACCCGATATATTAATCGATATATACAAAGTATTTTAATGAAATTTATACTAGCATGTTCTTTACAGTTTAATTAATTATATTTTAGCCATACTAATTGAAAATACAAAAGTACGAGTTATGGCTAAAGTTTATACGACATATATATGATCCCCTATACTTAGGTTGAGCTATGTCCTCATATATCGGAGAGAAAAAGAGAAGAAATAACTTGTACTAGGTGTATAAAATACTATACTACAATGACTAAATAATGAACGAATGAGAAGTTGATCGCCCCCCATATTCTTAGGATGAAATAATCCTAAGTATAGCGGACTGTACACAAGGCAGGGAGGGCCAAAGGTAGGACTGTACGAAATCATCGGCTTGACCTATCCCCCCATACTTAGGGTGAAATATCCCTAAGTATAGACAGAGTGTCAAGAGCTGAGGGGACATATGAGGGATCAAAAAATGAACAAGTCAGGTTGTACATTCCCCTATACTTAGGACCAAGTATATCCTAAGTATAGCAAGCATGAAAGGGATTCACCTTTTTGGAAGATAAGAAAATAAAAATGAAAAGAGGAAAAGAATATTAAAAAATGTTTTTATCTGCTTTGTCTGATTCATCGGATGTCGTGGCATTAAACTCATCTTCATATACAACTTGAATTGAATCCACACCGGATAAGAAGGTGTCGTGCTCTAGGTATGGTTTGAGTAGCTGTCCGTTGACCATGAAAGGATGTGCATCAAATGACAATTCTGATATCATTATGTTGCTATTGTCATGCACAAGTTTCACTGTAAACGACCCTGTCCATTTGCTCTTCAATTTTCATACAGTTTCACATCAAACAACCAAACCCTCTGACTCGGCTCGAAAGTCTGTCTGCGGATGTTCTTGTCATGCCACTTCTAGACCTTCTCCTTGTACATCAGGCTGCTGTCATATGCGTAATCTCTAAATTCAAGCAGTCTGTTCAGATCCACTTTTCGGTTCTTCTCGGCTTTCTTGGAGTCCAAATTGCAAACATTGATCACCCGCAAGGATTTATAATGAGTTCTACGGTCAGGTATTATGTTTTGCTGTAGATCAAGCGATAGAGAGACATTCCCAAAGGTGATTTGTATGCAGTTTTGTAAACCCAAAGGACTGAGTCAAGCAACTGAGACTAGTTCTTGTGATCTGGATGCACAAGCTTCTAAAGAATTATTTTGATCTCCCTATTTGAACATTCAGCCAAGCCACTGGACTGTGGGAGGTAGAAAGTAGTGACACAATGTTCAATGCAGAATTCATGAGTCAACTTCTTCACCTCTCTATTGATATAGTGGATATCCCCATCTGATATGAGAATTTTTGGAATTCCGAACCTTGAAATAATGTGATCTTTCTGGAAACGACAAACGATACAACCTTCGACAGCTCGGGTTGGGATGGCCTCCGCCCAATGACTAACATAATCAACAACAAGCAGAATGTATTCATATCCCTGACTATTTGGAAATGGTCCCATAAAATCAATGCCCAAGTATCGAATACATATGAAATCTGATTAAATTCTAGGGGCATTATGTCTTTCGTTCCAATGGTTCCACCCATCTTCTGGCAGTCAGTGCAGTGCTTCACATAGTCTTCTACATCTTTGAACAAGATTGGACACCAGAGACCACTTTGGAGTACTTATGCTATCGTTCTTCTCCATAGTGATGTCCTGCAGCTTCTCGATCGTGATAATGTGCGAGGACACCAGGAACTTCATCTTGAGGGATACACCTTATCCAGATACAATATGCCCTGTCACGAAAGAGATAAGGATTCTCCCACTGGTAGAAGTGAATATTAGACAAGAACTTATTTGCTTTCAACTTGGGACAATCTTGTGGAGTTCTCTTGGATACAAGATAATTCATAATATCGACATACTAGGGGAACGAGGTGACTGACGAGATTGCCACGTTTGGAAAGATCTCAGTTATATGCTGTAGGTTCAGCTCAGGAGCTTCATGCTTGGGAAGTCTGGACAAATGATCGCCACCATATTCATTACTCAAGGATTATCTCATATTTCAAGGTCAAACTCCTAGAGCAGAAGGATCAACCTAATGAGATGTAGTTTGGCATTATTCTTTTGATGTAAGCACTGGATGGTTGAGTGGTTAGTATAGATAATCACCTTGGACCCAAGGAGATGGGATCTGAACTTTTCCAAGGAAAAAACTACCGCTAGCCGCTTTTTATCTATAACTTTGTAGTTCATCTAAGCTTCATCTAGAGTTTTGCTAGCGTAGTGAATTGCAAATGACATGTTATCCTTCCTCTATCCCAATACTGCACCAATGGCATAATCTGACACATCTGTCATTATCTCGAACGGAAGTGTCCAATCCGGTGGTTGCAAGATAGGGATCTGAGTGATCAAATTCTTCAGTTGATCAAAGTCTTGGAGCATACAATCATCAATAATGAAATATATCTCATTACCTAACAATTCAGTCAACGGTCGGGCCAATTTGCTGAAATCTTTGAGAAATTATTGTAGAAACCGACATGCCCTAAGAATGACTGAACTTACTTGATGGTAATTGGTGCCTCAAGTTTGGAAATTATCTCCACCTTGGATGGGTCAACTTCCATGCCATGTTTTGATACAACGTGACCCAACACAATCCCTTTGGTTACCATGAAGGATCTCTCCTCCTACGAGAGCATAAGGTTAACCTTGCAAACTTGGTCCAAGTAATCAAGACATTGATCGAATGAATCCCCATAGACCGAGAAATGATCCATGAAAACCTCTAGAAAACTACCCACCATGTCGGTGAAAACTGCAAGCATACATCACAAGAATGTAGCTTCAACGTTGTATAGCCTGAACGACATCTACCAGAAAGCGTACATCCCAAATGGATAGGTGAACATGGTCTTCTCTTGGTCTTTAGGCATAATAACCACTTGATTATATCCGAAGTACCTGTCCAAGAAGCATAAATATTCCATCGCGTCTAGTCTCTCAAGAATCTAGTCAATGAAGGGAAGTGGCAAGTGGTCTTTCTTGGTGGTGAGGTTCAATCTTATGTAGTCAACATACACTCGCCAAGAAGTGGGTACTCTGGTCAGAATCTCCTCTCCTTTTTCAATCTTCACGATGGTGATCCCTGATTTCTTGGCCACTACATGCAATGGACTCACCCATTTTGAGTCAGAGATGGGATATATGAATCCACATGACACCATTTCTGAATTTCTTTCTTGATAACATCCCGAAGGTTCAGATTCAGTCTTCACCGGAATGCATGGGAGGGTTTGGTGTCATCCTCAAGGTAAATGTGATGCGAGCACAATGAAGGGTTTATCCAATGGAGATCCGAAATTTTCCAACCGATCGCCTTGCGGTTATGTTCAAGAACCACCATCAGACGAGATTGTTGACGCGGTCAAATGAGCATTGATGATGACTAGATACATTTTTGGTTCACTCGTGAGGAATGCGTACTTCATATTGGAGGGTAATGGCTTAAGTAACGGTGGAGTGGGAGCTGCTTAAGTGGTGACTTCAAAAATAGCCTTGGTAATTTGCTCTTTCACTTGTTCGGTGTCCACCATTGACAACTCGACTTGTTCACCAAAATTCTTAATGAAATCCACATTATTGCAGAAATATTCAATAATTCGTTCTTGGTCTTCGACGCTCATTGATCCCACAAGAAACTCATCAGATACATCAACAAAAGTCTTTTCATCATTGACAGAGGGGAGTTTGTCTGCCTTCTCCATTCCTTCCTCAGGGTAGAGGAATTCGTGGATCTCAATGTCATCCATAAATATATTTGTATCTTGAATCTCATCTAGAAAGTCGTAGTCTTCACGGTTGTAAGATGCATGCATACTCACTTCAAATGATCCTGCAACGGGCTTTGTCTCAGAGATGGTCTCTATCTGCACTTTATTGTTGCTGGAGCTGAATGCGATTTCTCTAGTGTCGTAGTTCACCACTTCTTTGCATGTTTGAAGTAATGACCAACAAGGATGATAGGGGTATGGATCAGAGGTATGGAGATGTCCATGTCTGGCATCACAAAACAACAAGGAACTAGATCTCTTGAACTGTTATGATCACGTCCTCCAACATGCCCCTAAACCGCTTGACGGATTTGTTTGTAAACTGCAGAATCATCTTTGTTGGCATGGGAGGTCCTAGCCCAAATTATGTGAGTAGTGAAGCTGGCATCAAATTGACAGAAGATCCACCATTGAGCAATGTGCGTTCAAACCCTTGGTTGAACATCTGACAACAAATGAGTGGTACTCCCTTGTCTTTTTTTTGTCTGGAAGATTGCTGATGGCTTTAACGATGGCCATGGTGAGGATGTGCTTTTCATTCTTGCCACCTTGACTTCTTGGATTGTGGGGACGAGGCCTACGCCTTGTAGTACATGCATATTTGAATCCTTTCTTCACAACAGACATGTATTCGAGAGCTTTCATCTAAGGCATATTTAGGACCAAGTTCTATACAATTTGCACAGCAACAACATCAGATAAAGTATTTTTCAAAATTTCGATTTTTTTTATGTTTTCTCATTTCTTAAGGAAAATGTATATTTACAGAATCTAAAACAGTATCATTCAAAATTTTGTTCATATCATGATGTACATGTAGATGGCAAAAATTTAAAGAATCATGTACAAGTGATGGATAAAAAAGTGCTGGTTCAGCTTCCTTGACTAGCTTGGGATCTGCTGTGGACGTTCGCATTTCCGATGCTGGCTCAACTCCACTGAGGATAGTTCTACTATCATCTTTTGTAATTTTGATTTTTTTTCATTTTTTGATTTTTTTGGTTCTGGTGCTGTAAAAATGGTGTTCGGTCCTACTGCTGGCCTGGTTGACGACTAGCCATCTAATGGAAGAATCTTTTCCTTCATTGTTACCGATGGCTGCAGTGTCCTACCTCTCCTGAGAGTAACAAAGTTAGATACAAACAATTCATTTCTACTTGAATCGGGCAGATCATTGCATGCTACCTACTCTTTGTGGTGAAAATTGTTAGGGTTGGCTTCGACCTGAGCTGGGATGACATTCTTTGAGGTTGTCATGTCATTGATATTCTAGCTCATCTCATCCACATTCTTACAGGTAGTCTAGAGTTGGGTTAACTAGCACCACCTTAGAGGAGTCAACCTGAGAGGGCCTCTGGTACTGCGGGGGAGGTTGCTGCTGGGGACTCTGATTGTACAAACTGTGAGGAGGCGGATGAGAAGAATACTATGAGTGCTGAGGACCAGAGAACTGCTTCTGATACTGAGCAACCAGCTGCTGCTGGTAATATTCTTGCTGCTGGTAACCAGACTGTTGCTGCTGATACCCATTCCTCTATGCATTCCCATACTGTGGAGGTTGTTGGTGCTGTGAGGGCTGGTAGGGTCTTCCACCCTGTTGGTGTTGTAGGGTTGATTGGCCACGTTCTGACCCTGATAATGTCCTTAAGGATAAGTCAGTTGTGCATCATTATTCCAAACACTATTTACCTCTTGAATCTGCGCCGGAGGGGGGAAGAACTGCTCTTGATAGGCATGGTGGGACTCTGGCTGGTAAACAACCATCTATGTCTGCGATGACGGGGGCTGATCTGGTGCCTCCACATAGTATACGTGTTATACATATTGGGGTGCAGGGGACTAGGCTGAGAAAGCTGTGTCAATGATGGCTCTTTCATCTCAGCGGATGTTTTGATGGTGGCAGATACAGAGTTGCAAGTACTAGCATTCAGTGCCCGAATGAGCTGCTCTAGTTGTTGGGAAATGATATCGAGCTTTTTCAAGCTCTAGGTCCTCTTCTCAAGGACTGCAAGTTTTTTGAGGTGACGCTACTTCTTCTCGACGATGTCTACCTTATACAAGTGGATCCAAATGATGCTAAGTTTGGATGTCTCATACTTGTCTTCGACGTAAGCTGACATGTTAACACGATTTTGGCCAGTGACATGAATCTTCATATATGAACGCGATGATGATTGAGCGGCCTCTCCTTTGGTCATCTCCTCAAAAATATTCCAAATGACATCCTCGTACTTATTGAAATGCAAGACACGACAAGCGGCGTCTACTAGCTTTTGGCTCTCAAGTGTGAACCCACCGAAGAAGTGTTGGACCAGACTAGTCTTCGGAATTTCGTGGTGGGGACACTTCTCTTGAAGGCCTCTGAATCTCTCTCACACTTCATGGATCGTCTTGTGGGGCTGCTGGATGAAACTGGAGGTGCAGGCATGCGTCTGGTTCAAGCGATTGAGAGGGTAAAATTTGTGGAGAAATATGGACTTTAGCTCCTCCCATGTCATCACTACCTTCCCTAGATGGTTCACCCAATAATAGGCCTTGTCATGGAGGATGAAGCAAAAAACAATCATCTTGATCACCCTTAGAGAAATGTTATGGTAGTGAGTTGTTGCACATATGCGGCCAAATTATTATAGGTGGAGGTAAGGTTCTTCCATGTATTCCTGTGGAAGTCGGAGAGTAGATACATGAACTATGGCTTCAGCTTAAAATGAGCATGGATGGGTGGAATCTGGATCCATTCTATGACATGGCCAGCCCCAGGGTTGTAAGTCTGCTTCAGAGAGGGATTGGGCTATGGTACTCTTACCTCTCCTCCTCCATGATGGGGTCCACCCACTAAATAGTAATATCCTGCATCCTCCCTGTTCATCTCATATTCTCTATGGAATTCATCCTCTCTATGGAATTCATCCTCTCTCCTGGCATCTCTCTCATTGGTCATCCTCCTCAAATCATTGAGCATTTCCTGAAAGGCAATCTGGATCAATGCTTGATTCGTCAACTGTTGCTGAATTGCTTGAATCGAAGCTAGGAGCTGGCTGTTGATGTCATTCTGAGTGGGGTGCTGCCATTCCTCCTGATCTGACTCTTTGGGTGGTTGGAGATGTGGTCCCTTTCCTCTTTATTTAGGATCCATTTCCGGTACGACTTGTGACTCTAGCTCGAGATCAGGGTCAAGATTTGTAATGGGAAATATACCCCAATTAGTTTGTATGCAAGAACAAAGTGGAGAAAATATTTCAGAATTAGGGTCAGTTCTGAATCTTATTAGAGATGGAGAAGAGTATGGAGTAAAATCATTCTCCATCCAGAATGGGCAGAACGCAGGAAGAGAGTGTTCCCGGTCTGGTTGAAAAAGAAGAGGTAGGGAGTCCTGAGGGTTGTTCGCGAAGTCTAAACTATGAACCTGAGAATCGCCCTGAATTATAGGAGATGTCAGCAACACGAACTTGATGTGGGTGTCGGTGGAGTCCCAACCAAACCATCCGTGGGTTGACATCTTGAGAGGGTCAAAAGGAGATACATGATGGATGAAAGATACAGAGATGAACAAGAAATAAACGGAGTGTAAAATAGTAGATTGCTCGAAGCAAACGAGGATTAAAGAGGAAATATGGTAAAGAGAAAATGTGACAAAATGGAACAAAGGTGCAATATTTTTGAACTTGACCTTAACAAAACTAATCAATCAAATCACAGTACAATGGATTCACCAACATGACATGTGAAGTCGTGAAGGTTGGGCAATTATCTTTGTGAGTTTTAGATTTATTTTCAGGCACTTATCTTTGCACGAGTCCTTAGGCGCTAATCCTATATGAGTAAGAGTACTACCGGAAAAGTATCCCGTACTTGTCCTCTTCCTTTGCAACATGTTGTCTACTTTTTGAGGTCCTTATAACCCTTCCTAGATCCCTACTCATCCAAAGAATGAGAGAGAGGAAGTCGATAGGAGAAATCACTATTTCAGACCTCGCACACGATGGAATCATCCGTGAGCGTGCAAGGACATACTCGGATGCAAGATGATAAGACATATACACCCGTGAAGGAGTGGCCTAAGATCAATACTTCAGACAAGGTCGACATTCTACACAAGGAGAGACCATCATCGTTGACCAGGCCCTACTCGTCCACATACGATAGAAGCGCCAATACTTCAGAAATCCATACGATACACAAGGCAGTTACAGACTGGGTTTTTGGCTCTAATATTTATGATAACACTCACTCACTCACTCGGGAAGGTGACCTTCCACAATGATACCTAAAAACAGCTGAGGGCTTTTCTCACCCAATGTAATGAATCCAATTAATTAAATTTATTTAAGTCAAGTATTTTTAGAATTCCCTTTTTTATTTTTTATGTTATCACTTGATTTGAGTTAACTCAATACAAGCGCCTAACACTTTTATAGATTTTTCTTTTTTCCTAAGTTGTCAAAATCAGAGGGAGAAGGTGGAAATGTAATGCAAGTCAGAAAATAATGACGAATGCTCAGATAGAAGACTCACAGTGATTCCCAGCTCTCTCCATGCGGGATGCAAGGCAGAAATTCTTAAACCTAGTCTATATGCAAATGCAATATGAAATCATCCTAAGAACAAGCAATGTTATTAGCATGAAGAACTAAAATGTTAATCCCTAGAATGATCACCTAAAGGTCCTGTCTTGGAGACACCTCGGTGCCCGCCACAATGGGTCCTACAAGCGATGTATGTGCCTCTCTCGATGCTCGATGATCTAAATTTTAATAATAAATTTTGAGCTAAGTCCAATCGCAAATTAATCTTTAGGTACATGAATTGCCTTAGGGATGTGGACCTAGCTACTGAGCAAGCACACACAACTCTAAGGACTCAATCGTAGAAAACAGAAAAAGAAAGGCAGAAAACTCACAACGCGGAAAACAAGAAAATAAGGGCGGTGGAAATCAGGAAAAACACAATGAGCCCCCAAGTGAACAATCACTTTTAAATTGGGCCTGAATGTCCAAAGTCCAAAGTACCTATATTATTACAAATTAACAATGCAAAAATAAATCACTCTCTTACAAAAGAAAAAAATCTATGTTAGTCTCTCTATCTCCTCTTGGTTAATAGGTAGAATGACCAAGTATTCTCGAATCGGGTGCTTCGACCACCTAAGCGGTCGGCGTCGTCTCAAAGTCCCTCGTAAGAAAAATCAAAGAGAACACATTAGCACAAGCAAGCAAATATATCAAATAAGAGAGAGAATAAATAAAGAAAAATAATGAAGGAAAATGACCCAAAGTTCTATCCTACACGATGGTCCCTAGCAACAGTGCCATTTGATAAATGTGAAAATTGAGTGGGCCTAAAATGAGCCTCACAAGGCGAGGACTCAATCGCTGTGACTACCTCTCAATAATCGTGTCTAATCAACACTTAACCCACAAGATGCATAGATCAAGTAAAGCAAGAAAGTGTGAATCAAAATTTATTATACCCTACAAATAGATGTGTAGTGGACAAGTACAGTAGGGGTCGAACACATGAAACAACTGAGGAAAGATAATAAAAAATTAGCATCGAAATGTAATAAATGATTTTGGGTATTTTTTGGATTTTAGATTTTTGTAGGTTTATTAAGTTTTATTATTTTTATGGATTTTAATTTTTATATTTTTAATTGTTTTTACTTTTATATATTTTATTTTCTTTTTATATTTTCTGATTTTTAATTTCATTTCCTTTTTAAACATATAATGTAAGAATGCGTAAGGCTATCTATACAATAGGGTAATATATTTATGGATACTATAAAAAATAATAAAATATAGAGAATAAAATGTTTTTGCATTTTATATGATATTCTATTATTATGGTGTTTTTAGGTATTTTTTGATAATTTAGGTACTTCAAAGTAAAAAATATCAAAAATCAGGGATTAAATAAATAAGCCGAATTGTTTTGGAGATTAAGAATAGAAAATTAAGAAATTTTTTTCCAAAACTATTTTTAATTAATAATATTATAAAAAAATTCAAAATAAAAATGAATATTTTTGGAAATTTTGGAGATTTTTTTTATATTTTTGATAGATTTTGGAGATTTTTAATTTTCAGTCCTTTTCTTTTTCTGTTTTTAGGGATTTTTGGTCTAGAGTTACAAAACACCGAAACAAACAAAATATATTTTTTTTGGAATTTTTCAAAAGGGTTTTATATTTTTTGATAATTTTAATCTAAACAGTGAAAAAACATGCCCTTTTGATTTTTAGAAAATAGTTAAAATACCTAAAATGCAAAAATAAAAATGTGGCGTGAATGTGTATACTAGTAGACACTTTACCCTAATTATTAATAATTTTTGGAGCACAAATAATATTTTTAATATATGGAAAACTTGCACAAAAATACAAGTACTAGAATGGGCATAAATGCAATAAATATGAAGTTGATTCTGCAAATACCCGACATCTTTATAACAAAAATTTAAAGTTTTAAGACTAAAACGAAATACAAAACCCCTAGAGGGTTCGCTATAAAATGGCTACCTCACGTGGGACCACATGTGAGGTGACCTAGCACGAACCCAAAAGTAAATATCGGAAACTACATGGCTTGCAAGCAAATTTTACCAAAAGTTTGCACATATTAAAACTATTACAAGATTAGATATAAATAAAAAAAATACGGAGAAAAATACGGAATACCCCCACTAAGCGTGTGATCGGATGGCTCTTGGTATTCAACTTACCACGTGTCTACACGAGAGGGCCTGATGACACTTCAGCTAGACGTTCACGATTTGATCTCTGGTTGAGATCCTATAGCTGGAGTGCAGAAGGTCTGGCGTCAAATGTGCGATCTAGCAGCTGCGCCAGATCCAACGCCATCACGAAGTTCACGAAGAACAATTGAAGAACAACTTGGGGCTAAACTTAGTTCTGTCCTCCAGCATGCTTCCGGCCACCTTGAAGGATGCTAGGTAGCTTCAGACTCTTCTAGGAGTGTCCCGCGGCTACTAGGCCAGACAAAATGGGTCAGAGACCATCAGAGATGGTCCAACGAATCTCAGCATCTGAAGCCTCTATTCAGACCTCGGTGGCCTCTGCAAAGGTGATTTCTCTCTTTGTTTCTTGCAGGGTTAAGTTCATAACAAAAATACGAAGCCAAGGATGGCTCAAAGGATCAGAATGGGTGGGAGATGAGGTCAAGTGATGTTCTTCAACGTGCGGCGGATGAGGGAGAACTGGATACTCAATGCATGCAAGATCGAGGTGAGTGAAGGGGTGCTAGGTGATCAGAGCGCAAAGGGTAATGAGGTGGAGGGGAATGGCGAGTCAGGGAAGGTTGGATATGAGTGGAGCGGGGCAACAGAGCTGGAGCTCCGTTGTCCGAAGGATTGGGAAAATATCATATAAAAAAGAAGATTAATGGAAATAGAAACCTAATCTATACCTATGTTCTAACTCTACGAATCGAAGGACGAAGAAAAATGGAAAGAAGCTCACTGGGGACACGCTTGAAGCAAGCTTCAGGCAGAGGAGCTTCGACGAACTAGATCTCTCTATTCAACAAACCAGGAAGCTCACCAAACCATGGAGAGGGTTGCCGCTGTCTCCATAAACCTCGATCCAAGCTAGGGTTAAGAATTTCTGTAGCGGAAGAGGATCAAAGGGGGGAGGTAGGTGATTACGATGCCTTATACAGAGGCGCCTTTGACCATCAAGAACACATGTATCGAGGATCCTTAGATCGATAAGAAATGCATGCGTGAAAGAGCATTGCTCGTTGGCAAGATTCACAGAAGGAATCGGTGAAAAGAGTGTAAGGATCGAGCTCCAAAATTGTTTGAGTCGAGGTCAAAACTATGTTTGACACGACTACGCATGAAGAAGGATAGTTGACCTAGGGTCAACTGTCGCTAGGATGCGATTGGTCCACCTAGGCCACAACAGGACAAAATAGATTTGAAATTAAAAAAATTATTAGAAATAAACTAGTAAATGATTTTATTAGTTTTTGGTTAAAATATATAAATATTTGTTATTTAATGCAATATTTTACTGTGCTTTTTATTCATTTTTATAAGTTAATTTATTACGAGTTATTTTTTAGGGTTTTATAGGTATGATTACCTATGTTGTGTGTATTTTCTTTTTATTTTATTATTTTATATACATAATTTACATATTTATAACTTATTTTATATATAAATATATTTTTGTTATATTTTTTTGATGTGATATGTACACTTAAATAAATAGGGGTGTATATTATATATATATATAAGTATTGTATATTCATCTACGTATCTTGTATACTTATTTTTATTTAATGTATTTTTAAAGGTTATATTCTATTATAAATATGCACATATATCATAAATAAGATTTAAAAATTATAAAATATAAATTGTAAAGAATAATTAAAATGAATATTTTATTCAGGTATATTGTACAATAGAGATCCAAACCTAACTTTTGCTTCTTAACTACAAATTGAATGAAACCACCTTCACTAAATTTCTTATAAAAAAGTTATATACAATTAAAAGTGATTTTGGTACATTTTGAGTTCATATGGAGAAGATATGGGTCTAAGAAGTTTGCATTTTTATTTTATTTAGAGTATAAAAAGTACATTATATTTTATTTTTGTGTGAAATCAAATTTGTATTTTTCTATGTATTTTTATCTACAATTTTCATGTACAAAGTTTCTTTATTTGAGGCATAAATAATAATTAATAAAATAGGTCCCAAGAATGCAATATTGAAGAATATAAATTAGGGTTTTATTGTTGTTTTTGATCCTTATCTCCCCCTACTTTATTCCTTGTCGACCCAGTCATCAAGATGCCTAGGTCTTGGTGTTTATGGTCATAAAATACCTTTGGCATTTTATTTCCTTTTCTGTTCTTTTCTTTATTCTTTTTATTTTACCTTTAAACACTGTATTTTATACAATAAATAATGAATGTTAGTTTATGCAAAATAATGATATTACATGCATTTAGCTAGGGTTTAAAGGCCAAAATGAAAGAGTAAAGGTGATGAAATGGAGATTCATACTCGCGTAACCCTAAGACCACCCCCATCATCCCTTGTCACATAACGACGATGGTTACAAAACCCTCCACTACCTTCTTAACGGTCGGAGACCCACCTTCAAATACACCTCCTCTACTCTTCTCATCCACCATATCAAGGGCCAAAGATGAGCACCTCTCCTTCCTCTTGTGACAGAGTAGCGAAGGACTGAGGTGGTGAAGACACCTGTATGCCTCGGTGTAGACGCATGCTCTATCTGATTATGTCACGATGGCACTGTCGCTCTTCGAGCTCCTTAGGTAGGCTGCCCATGTTAAGCAAAGACCCAAGCTTCACTAGGAGCTTATCTCAAGCCTCTACCTCCACCAACAATGATTTTTTATTTTCTAGGTAAGCTGCCCTCTTCCCTTTTCTTGTTTCCTTATTTTTATTACGCATGCACATCCACCTTCACCCACAATTTACTGATGCCCGACTTCATCAAACATCCCCCATCCGCACGTATCTCTTCATTTAGCACCTTCCTTCCTTCACAACCTTCTCTGCCCAGTCTTTCTTCTCCAGCAGAGCCAGAGAAGAACCCAATCATGACACCACCTTCTTCGCCTCCGACTCCCTCCATTTCACTTGCATGCCTTGATTATATCATCTTCTAACATTCTACAGGGTCAAAAGTCTTCAATGGTCAGAGCTAACCTTACTGCTCCAGCACTGATGAGGGAGCACTGCCTCAACTATCTAGCCACCCTCATCTCCTCCTCGCTCACCCCGGATCTGCGCCATCCACCTTGGTATCTTCTCCGACCTTCAACGCTTGAGGAAGAGCACAAAGAACATCAGATGGCTTGCTGGAGCCCCGCCTTCTCCATCACACTAGAAAGGAAGATGTAGAGCAACAAACATCATATGTCTTTGGACCGAGAACGATCTGACAACCCACATTCTGCTCCAGCCTTGACACCAGACCAGAAGCCTCGTTGGAGCCATAGCAGCATCGAAGCACGGAGGCCACCCCATGTGGCTTCCGAACCTACAGCCGACCAAGCCTCGCCCGAAGCCTAGCTTGGGTGTGCTTAGCACATGCAGGCTGGGTAAATTGTAGTAGCGGACTCGAGTTTCTCCAAATTTGCAGATTGGTCCTTCCCAGGCACGTGTGCCTCGTGTTTCATGCTTAGGAAAATTGCATAAAAGCCTCGTCACTTTATGAAATTACACATATGCCCTTGACAAGAACATTTCCTCTATTTATTTTGCATATTTTCTCAAACGCTTCTCTCTTAAGCATATGGAATCCATTTCAGTTGATTCCAATTGAATTATATTCCTCATTTGATGATCTTCATGATGTTGTGCATAATTGTATGATTTGATACATGAGACAGATTACTAAATTTAAATTCTATTATGTCTCTTTCTTATTCATTTTAATGCCATTAATTGAACTCAGATTTATTTTTGATTCTTTAATTACTAAATGAAATCGATTCCCTTTCCTTTCTCAAGTAATTGGTTAATTTAGGGGTATAATTATGCATATCATTCTGTTTGCATTGTATTCCATATTGTTGCATTTCCTCCTCATTTTAACCTGCATAAAAATCAAATAAAAATGTATTCTTTTTATCCATGCACCATGAATCACACTCAATGCATTTCATAGTAGTCTGTCTTGTGTACCTGTAGACCTAGGTTGAGAAATAATAACTTAATTTAAGCATTGAAATTTGATTTATCATTGAAGAGGCTCGTGTCCCTATGTTCAACCTTGGTATACTTACCATGTAAAATATTCTCCACCCATGAATGATCCATTTTCGCCTCTGGTACTACGATAAAATGCGACTCTTAAAGAGGCAAAAATGTTGTTCATCAGATGGAATCATTACCGGGGACATGGCTCATCTTCGTGAGTGATTGGATGTTAATGTTTCATTAAGTTGATTATTTTTTATGCCATAGGTCTCTCTATTTGTGTTTTGTTCTTGAATTGTTGTGTTGTCCATTAAATTTCTTGATGAATATCTATTGCCCTATGTTGTGGTATGGTCTGTGGGAGGCGTAAAGCTAGAAGCTCCCACTATGAGGAGCCACAAAAGAAACTCTGAAGCGATAAAGAAAGTTTTAGCATAATTCCATTCACTTATGTATAATGTCTGTAATATTTCTCTTTATAGTAGTTATCAATTGAGGACTCATGTGCATAGCGTGGACTTGGAATTGCATGTTGTGTGTGGAGCTTGTTTCACCCTAGTATAGGTAAGGCTCTACTTGAGTGTTCGAACCTAGGGTTAGGTATGCGACTTATGAGCTTATTCCATTTTTATATCACAAGTGCTTGATCATAAGTTAGGACACACTAATAAAAATCTATGAGGTTCACTTAATCTTATATAATTAAATGAGACGCACCAAACATTGATTCAGTTCTTCCTTCTAATAGTATCATGTTTAAGTGTGGTTTCACTCGACTTGCATGCATGTAGAGATAAATTTAAATTCAGTTTTGCATTTGCATGGAGAATGCTGGAGGCACTTAAGTTTTTCTCTTGAGCATGCATCATGATTTCTGTTTACATCAACTTTTCTCGATCTCCCTCTTGATTTATCACTTAGGATTTAAATGAAATTGGGACTGGTCATTAGACGATAGATGATTGATCTATGGTCATATTAATTCATTGATAACCTTAAGTATAAAATTGGGACTATTAATGCAAGTCGACCTTAATATAATAAAGTAAAATTCACCTTGGATTATGGGAAAGAAATACCCGCATTGTATGCATGATTTTTTTTGCATGTTGAGAGGTGAGGACGTATCCCTAGGATAGTACCCAAAACCTATTATTAAGCTCTGCATAGTGGATTCAAAAATTGGATGCTCACCAATAAAATAGAAAAGATAACTGAGCAACATCTGCGGTCTTCATGTGTGAGTTGGTGAATCAAGGGTATATGCTTGCTTGGTTGCGCTTCGATTGTGTATTCTACCCAGCCCTTCCGTAACCCTAGATACTCCATCTTTCATCTCCATAAATTCATTCATTCAACCATTTTGTAAATCCATTCCACTTTAATCCTAACTGTAATCTGACACCCCATATTTAGCTCCTTATTCAACATACTTAGGCTACTCTTCAACCTAAGTATTGAGGGAATCATGTACCTTTCTAATTGTTCACCTTGGGCTCCTTTATAATCATTGCATTTCTCTATCCTTAGGCTCTTCTCAACCAAAGTATGGGGGGTCCCGAGCCCCTATCATCTTCAATTCCACAACAATGCATCTCTATGATTTTTCATCTCAGGATCCTCCATAAGCATTGCATATCTCTATCCTTAGGCTCTTCTCGACCAAAGTATAGGGGGGACTTGACAGCCTGTCACCTTCAATTCAACCTCGATCTCCTCCATCTTCATTGCATATCTATATCCTTGGGCTCTTCTCAGCCAACGAATAGAATGATCTTCGGTAACATGGCTCCCCACTCTTAGATCCATACCCATCTCATGAACCACAGTTTCACCTCTTTAGGGGTTGCATTTTATCATAGTACATGGATCAATCAGAATACCACCTCTTTGTATAGGTGCAAAATATTTTACTTGGCAAGTCTACCAAGATCGAACACAGGGACACGAGACTCTACGATGATCAACTAGATTTCAATGCTTAAATCAAGTGATTATTTCTAAACCTAGGTCCACAAGTAGACAATGCAAAAAAATGCACAAAGTGAAGCAAAAATATGGCGAATAAATACTATGCATTTTTTTAATTTACGTAAATTAAAAGAGATGACATAATGCAACAAGATGATCTACAATGCTAACAAATGAATGTGCACAAATATGCCCCTAAAAAATCAATAGATTGGACAGACGAGATATTGTCAATTTCGCGATTCATTTATTGAATCAAGATAATTTCAATAACCTAAAATGGTGTTTAATGGACAAGACACAAGAAACATTATAGATCAATTTACATATGTAGTTTTAAGTATCAGATCTCTGAATAAATAATGCCAATAGGTAGAGCATCAAATTAGAAACACAACGAAATTGAAATCAACTGAATCAGAGTCCATATACTCAATATATTAAATCGAGAGGGGCATAACTGAAAGAAAACATGGAAAATAAATAGAGGAAATATCACAAAGAAGCCCTTGGAGGGATATTTTTGCAATTTCCAATTTTTGGCTAAGCTCCTATGCAATTTTCCTAAGCGCGACAAGTGAGGCACACACACTTGGGAAGGACATGTTTGTAAGTTGAAGAAATCTGTGGGACATGATTACAAAATACCTGCTCACATAAGCTAAGCACGCGCAAGCAGGCTCAGAGCAAGGCTTGGTCGACTGCAGGTTCGGAAGCCACATTAAGTGGCCCCCATGCTTCATCTCTTCTCTAGTTCCATCGAGGCTCTAGTCTGATGTGGAGGCATGGAGTGAATCTGAGCCATCCGATCATGATGATCCAGACAGTTCTTGTATGTTGTGTTCCTCCGTTGCTCCACCTCCTCTGCAGCGGACTTGGTGGGGCTCTAACGAACCACCTATTGCTCTTCCATGCTCTTCCTCAAGAGCTAAAGGTTGGAGAAGAATCAGGGGTGGATGGTGAAGACCCTAGAAGAGAAGGGAGCACAAGGGATGGTTGAATCGGTGAGTTGGTTCTCCCTCATCGATGTAGAAGCTATATAACTGAGCAACGTGGTCAGCTCTGACCATTGAAGATTTATACATGCAGAAGGGTTAGTCAAGGATAACCGAAGTGGGGGGATCTAATGGGGGCGATGTAGCGGATAAGGTGGTGCAATGAGTGAGATCTCTTTTGCATCTGGAGGAGGAGAATGCATGGGGTGGTGGAGATGCCAGAGGAAGGGAGGCAGTGGTTTGGAGGGCTCACGAAGATGAGGGTGTTCAGTGAAGCTTGGTGGTCGGTCAATCGAAGGTGGAGTAGGGTGTGTGCATTGTATAAAAAGGGAGAAAATATGAAAACGGAAGAGGAATGATTACCTAGAGAATCGAAGATTATAGACAACAGAGGTAGAGGCCTAAGATAAGGACATGGAAGATCATCTAATCTTCGTTGGACTCCGACGGTCACTTGGAGGTGCTCGGTGGCCGGATCAGGGCCATGGCTTACCTGGAGACCAAGGGTCGACACTTAGAGCTCCGTCCATCCTCAACCTTCAATTCCACCTCCCCCTGTCATGCAGAGGGGAAGAATGCTAGGGTGGAGCCCCTCATAAAGGTGGACACAGTGGAAAAGGGGCGAAGTTGCTCTATTTGAAGAGGAGTACGACGGTTATTGGAGGTGGAATAGGTTGGTTTGTAATCGACATCTTTGAGCCCTAGAGGATAGGTAAACCTGTCCTTCCCAGGCATGTGTGTCTTATGTTTCGTGCTTGGGAAAATTGCATAAGTGCTAGTTGGAAATTGAAAATCGCAAAATACCCCTCCAAGGGTCTGTTCATGATATTTTTCTATCAATTTTTCATGTTTTCTTTCAGTTATGCCCCTAGACTCTTTATTTAATATCTTGAGCATATGGAGTATGTTTCAGTTGATTTAAATTTTATTGCATATCTAATTTGATGCTCTACCTATTGGCATTATTTATTCAGAGATTCGATACTTAGAATTGCATGCATAAATTGATCTATAATGTGTCTTGTTACTTGTCCATTAAATGCCATTTTCGGTTATTGAAATTGTCTTGATGCAATAAACGAATCATGAAATTGACCATATCATGGTTGCTCCATCTAGTGATTATTTTAGGGAAAATTTCGTATACATTAATCTGTTGGCATTGCAGATCATCTTGTTGCATTATGTCATCTCTTTTAATTTGTGTAAAACTGAAATAAAAAATGAAAACATTCATTCTCCATATTTTTGCATAACTTTGTGCAGTTTTGTGCATTGTCTGCCGTGAACCTAGGTTTAAAAATAATCACTTGATTTAAGCATTGAAATCTACTTGATCATCGTAGGGGCCCGTGTCCCTATGTTCGACCTTGGTAGACTTTCCAATTAAAATATTCTCCACCTTTTCAAAGGGGTGGTATTTTAATTAATCCATTTTCACCTCTTTTAGTATGATAAAATACGACTCTTAACGAGGTAAAAATGTGGTTCATCATATCATTATGGAACTGAGAGTGGGGAGCCATGTTACAAATGATTCTAAAGTTGTAATAACCTGAATCGGACTTGCGGTAAAATGTCGGTTGTAGAAAACTGCGGAGATGGATCAAAGTTAATGAAACAAAAAATACAACAACTCAAGAAAGAGAGAGATAGAGAGAAAGTAGAAGATAATTAGCTCTCTCATAAATTATTATTTCATTATATATTTGACAAAGCAAGTATTCATGGGTCGAACTCAAGGATGCAGAAAGTTGCACTCAGATTTTTAGATTGAAAGAAATATTTTTGTGATCTTTTTCTAATTCCTTTTGTTCTTCGAAAAAATCTTTTTTGTTAGTTTTAATATTTATTATTTTTATTTGATTTCAATTTTCCAATTTTTATTTTTTTTCAATGTGATGTTTTTTAAACAATTGATCTACAATATATGTTAGCCATGTGAGCCCAGGGCGAACCATTCTTAACAATAAATGTTATTGTAATGTTTGATTTATCAATAAAAGTTATTGATTCTCTTTTCACTCCCTTTCTGAGATTAAATGAATGAATTTACTGTAAGGTTCCTCTGAACAAATTAGGGTTATGTACCATGGCCATCTTAATAATCATACTGCTGTTGATTCAATAATTTTAATCATGGAGGCTGGTGTTTGGATGGACATCTAAGGAGTTAGATTAAGGACTCATCGAGCACCGCCAAATTATTGTTAAGAGATGATCTCCAGCCTGAGTAGGTGATTGCAATCCTTTCTCACATAGGTTGATATCTGACCGACCTCTTGATGTAGGTCCTCTGCATAGGAATAGAGATTCAGAGGTGTCGGATTAGTTAAGTCAAAGAGTTGACATAATGAGATCGAGAAAACCAAAGTCCTATATCATATACTGTCGCGATACATGCACGTATCCTCTGACCGGAGACATATGTGTTACTATATGTCTGAGTGTGTACATTTGGCAGAGCAATAGGTTGATGACCTAACCAAGGTCTATACATTGGCGCGCTAGTGTGCATACAAGGGCATATGAGTAATACGATCTCTCAAAGGGATCATATATGTTCACTTCTGAACGGGAAGACGCGAGCGCACTCATGAGGTATTGGGACCGATCAAATTCTATGCATAGTCGTCGTGCTTTAGAAGCATGACAAGAATTTGAAGGTATGATATATGCTTTTGGAAAGCATATAGTCAATACCAAATCCCAATGACCAAGATTGAGAAACTTGATGATGAAATCTTGAAGATGACAGTGTCAAATTGACCTATATCTTCAGGTTTATCATAGGTCTTCTAGTATACATGATGTATAAGTATTAGGAATACCTGAGGGTGATGTGATCATAAATGATTGTATAACCATGATGCTTCCATTCCGAGGGAGTGGCGAAAGATGCCTGGATTTTAGCGACTCCTCTCAGTAGAGAAGTAGTCTGATCTCGGTCCAAGTGTTGGACATTGATTTGAATGAGATTCGGATGCAATGAGAGGATTATAATTACGACCATGATTAAATCATGCATTTATGAGAGGTCCATGAGATCTGGATTTGAGATGTGATCTCAATATCCAAGTTACTATACGTGGAACAATACAATCGCCTTGTCCTTATCTCCAAGTATCTACGGAGAAAGCGTATTATTCTTGAAATTAGTTCAAGAATAATTCCAAAGTTGAATTATATCTAAGCATTGAGAAATAGATAATTAAATGTTATTTAATTATCATGAATAATGTGAATTTAATTCACATTATTAGAATGCATTAGAATGATTATCCAATTTAATTAAATGAGATTTAATTATTGTGGATATGGATAATGTGGATAGCACTATCCAATTATCCATGTATATTATAAATACGATTTATAATATATTAGAGAGAGAGGTTTATGTAACTTATATTTGTTGATTAATTGTTAATGTGAATTGGATTCATATTGAATGATTAATAGAAAATATAATTACATTTTGTTTTGGGTTGTGAATGAGATTCACATAATTTCAATGGCTTGATTGAATTTTTTTCACAAAATAATTGTGTATTAATTTTTGTGGAAAATATTTACAACAAGAGTTGTTGTAAATTAAGGAGATAGCACGAGATAATGAGATCTCATGATAATTAGATGAGACTGACCCAATCCACTCAAGAGGAGTGGACGACCACTACTCTCTATGTGGACAAGAGTAGCTATCCCCCCTTTTAGAGAAAGAGGTTAAGTCTCCTCATTATCTCATATCTAGTCAAATATGGTTTAATTTGAATGTAGTTATGTTGATTTAGCAATGTAAATTAATTTAAATTGAATCATTTGTCATTGTATCTTTTACAACACAATCTTGGCCATTGAAAGAAACATAAATCAATCTCATCCATTGATTATGTGTTCTCCATGGATTGGGATTTATGGACTCCCAAAACCGTATATAAGAAGAGGCATCCCTTGATCTTTGAGTTACACAATCATGAGTCTCTCTCTCACACACACATTCTCATGCCAACCCTCTTCCTTCTCTCGTTGAGTGGCCGTCCACTCTCATAGAGAGAAATACACCTTCATCGTTGTGCCCGCTTTGACGACTCTTGGATCTCTAGCTTCTTTGGTGTGTAGCGCTCATGAAGAAGGTGTTCAATATCGTGAGACGAGATCAGGAAATCCATTGCTTGGATCAATGACTTGGATTGCGAGAAGCACGTGACTCATCCCCGCGCTAGCAAGTGTCTCCTCCGACGGATCAGGATTGAGACATGATGTATCTTCGCTTAGAGGCTTGATCACAACCACGCTCCAATAGGTATTCATATATCTTTCATGTGTTTAGATGAAACGATCCAAGAAATGTTCTTGGATCATGTGGTTTCATCATAGATTTTTTTAAAAATCAACTGCACCGAGCAACTAGTGCGACTAGTCGCTCTTGATCGTATACGATACGATCCACACGCTTCCGTGATGCTCTTGAGGATCATCCCATATCCTTCAAGTGGTATTAGAGCCAGTTTGAGGTTTTGGATACGATCCATAAACCTAGGAAGATTTGGACTCATTAGGGTTCGTGAATTTTTTGCATTTCAATTTTTGCATATTTGCGATTACTTTCCGCCCTATTTAAAATGTTTAAACACAAAACTATCACTTGTATAATGTTCTCATTAGTTAAGGAAATTGAGAGATTTGAGTTTGCCTGATTTGGAATCCCATGACTCTAGTTATGATCTTTTTAATGACCATATATCCACTGTTTCGGGGATGGCGAATAATGACGTAATTAAGGAGTTAATTACTGTTTTAAAATACCTGAAAATGCATACTAATCACATAGTTTCTGTTTTAAATCAAGTTATAAAACTCTGAAAATTGATTTTGCATGATTTGGATTTAAAATGAAAGGGATATGCCAATTTTAGTTAGTGAGGGTCACTGCTGGAAATTGCATGTTTTATCAAAACCTTGTGATTGTCATTTATGAAACTTGTGAAATTAATGGTTAATATCCTGAAATAATTATGGATTAATATTTGGGAAATATTTTATGATAATTTTTCCCTTAAATTACATTGCCTCAACCAATAAATGATTAGATGTGATCTATATCACCAATTGGTTACTTGATATACTCTCAACAAACACGTTACTTGAATAGGTTTGAGAATGTCTAGCAAGTTTCTTTATAATAAACATGGTTTTGATTATTACTATGATATAATTTCGGTTGAAAGACCGATGAACATCTCAAGTACACAATGATCGATTTGGCATTATCCTTTCCTGAGGTGGATATGGTGTCTAGTCGGGAAGCGTTGGGATAGTAGGTTGCACCGTATGTGGTATGTCCCACTCCCTTCGGTACTGGACATGACAACAGGTAGGGATGGGATAATGCAGGAAAGATCACAACGTATTTTTATAATTATTGAAATTCGAATTAATACATACTTCGAGATAATACCATATTTTCAAGTAACAATCAAGTTTGTTGATTAAATTGGAATCATAATTGATTTAATGTGATTAAATTAATTATATCCAATTATAACACTCTATTATGAATAGATGTGTATTTCCCTTGGAAGAATTAATTATATGAGTATGATTCATGATAATTAATTGAAGTTTGAATATGAGGTGGAGGACCACATAAGTTACGTCCATGGTCTCCCGTCATGGCGAAGGGTTCCATTGCCATGGATTGTATGTAGAAGATGCCCGTCCAAAGTGACAGCTCCTTCATACAAGCGCATTTGGATCGGTCTCTTTTCTCATCGAAAGAGTAAGGCCATATGCGTAGTGACTCCAATAGCGGTTCCTCATATTATTAGGGTGATATTGGATTGAGTATAGCGAGTTCTAATCCTGTTGATGGTTGGTTCAATTAACAACGGATCAACATCACCTTAGGGGTGGTGGGCCCGGGTGTTAAAGACTGAATTGGGAAATGCAAGTTGGACTTGCAAGGCGGGATGTGTTCCCGCTTCTCTTTATTGGAGTTAAAGTTTCTCCTATTATTAGGATGTGACAAAGGTAAAGAGGAGATCACAATTCTTGCTTGAGATATAGCGGTAAGTATATCTCTTACTTTGAAAGCTATCAAGGGAATGAACTTTTAAAGTGGACAAAGCAAGACTAATTTGATTAAAAAATTCATTAATCAAAGATTTGTAATTGAATATATAATTATTTATATATTCTAATATAGTGCATTCTTAATTTCAGAAAATGAAGTCCATGAACCCACTTAGCAAGCTCCTAGAGGTCAATCAGTTGACCGGACCTAATTATTTGAATTGGATCCAAAAATCGGATCTTGTCCTTTCTGCTAAACGCATCTCCTATGTCTTTCAAAGGACAAGTACGCATACCCAAAGACTCCAAAAGAAATCTCTTTTAATGAAAAATATGATGAAGATCATAATCTGGCAAGATGTTATGTTCTGGGTTCATTGTCCAATGTGCTTTAGAAGCAACATGTGGAAATGAACACTTGCCAAGAGATCATGCGGAATCTGAAAGAGATGTTCGGTGATGTAAACCGCACACAACATTACAACATAATGAAATAACTTATTCGCTACAAGATGTAGTAGGGGACCTTTGTCAGAGAAGATGTGCTCAAAATGTTTGGGTACCTCTTTGAACAGGAAACCCTGGGAGCCTTTATGGATTCTAACTTGCAGGCTGATTTCATTCTACTGTCACTCCATAAGTCTTTCAGCAACATTGTGGTCACGTTCCACATGAGTAAAGTTGAGTTTACTAATGCTGGGCTACTGGATGCATTAAAGTCCGTTGAAGATGTAATGAAAAAGGATGGCTCCACTGGCAGTGCAATGGTTGCACGGGTCAAAGGAAAGAGTGGTCGGAAACATGGTTCTTGGAAGGGTCCGACCCAGAAGAGAAAGAAGAAGAGTCACGGAATTGGCTCATCTACCAATCATCCACTCTGATAGCATCGAAGAAAAATGATGTCTGTCATCACTGTAAGAAGCCGGGGCACTGGAAGCGCAATTGTCCGGATTACCTAAAGTCGGTTGATAAAGGTTAAGCCCCAGCAGGTATGAAATCTACTTTCATCATTGAAACTAGTTTTCTCGTTGGACGAGAAGGAAGTTGGATTGTAGATTCTGGTGCTTCTGTTCATGTATGCAATTTGTTGCATTTGTTTCAAGAAACTAAGAGTCTCGATGAAGGGGAGATAGTCATCCAGATGGGATCTTATGTGAGTGTTGCAGCAGTCGCTGTCGGGACCTGTCGACTATCGTTATCTAGTGGAAGAGTCCTAGTATTTAGAGAGTGTCTTTATGTACCTAAAGTCAGAAGGAATTTAATATCTATATATAAGCTTGTTAGAAGCGGATATTCATTCCTTTTCTGTAATAAACTAGTCATAAATTGTTATGATAAGCATATTGCGGATGGTGTTTTGACTTATGGTGGACTCCATGAATTGTGCATTGATGAACATGTCATGAATGTTACTTCCACTAATAAAAAGCCTAAAAGATCTAGGGAGGATGGTAATCAATTTAATATGATTTGGAATCATAGGCTTGGTCATTTTCTGTTGATAGGATCTATAAATTGAAAAAGGATGGACCATTAGATTTTCTACAGGTTCAACCTTTTCCTATCCGCAAGCATTGTATTCGAGGTAAAATGACTAAGACATCTTTTCGTAACAAGGTTACAAGATGCGAAGGTATTCTTGACCTTATACATACTGATGTATGTGGTCCCTTCAGTATCGCGACCCAAAATGGATATCGATATTACTTGACGTTTATTAATGACCATTCACGATATGGATTTATCTTCCTACTATGGCATAAATCTGAAACCTTTGAAAAGTTCAAAGAATTCAAGGCCTTAGTTGAGAACCAAACTGATAGGAAGATTAAGCGGATTTGATTTGACTGAGGTGGCGAGTACCTATCAGATGAATTCAAGGAAACCTTAAAGAGAATGAAATTGTCTACAATCTCGCTCTTCCTAAAACTCCCCAACTTAATGTTGTTGCTAAAAGATGCAACAAGACCATCATGGATATGGTCCATTCAATGGTGAGCAAAGCACATTTACCACTTAGTTTTTGGGGATATGTAGTAGAGACTGCAATATATATCCTAAATAAGATTCCTATCTAATCTGTGCCTAAGACTCCTCATGAGCTCTGGTATGGGACCAAACCTAGTGTTAATTACATGAGGATTTGGGGTTGCTTGGTCCATGTGAAGAACGTGGATGTAAGTAAGCTAGAATATCGCTCTCATGAGTGTTACTTCATTAGGTATGTTAAAGATAGTATTGGATACCAGCTTTGTGATCCTAGGACCTAGAAGGTTTTCGTCTCTAGAGATGTGAAATTTCCGGAGAATGACTTCCTTAAAGGTCAAGACAAAAATGAAGTTGAGGAACTCATTGAGTCCCCTGAGGATTCTGAGCTTCCTGATTCAGAAACTGAAGAAATAAATAAAGATGAAACACCCATACCTCTTCGAAGGAGTTCGAGGGTGGTTGCACCACCTGAAAGGTATGGATTCCATGTGTCAGGTGAAACTAACAATGATCCTGCTTCATTTGATGAAGTACTCACGAACCATGACATGGATAGATGGATGCTAGCAATGAAGTCAGAGATTGACTCCATGCCTACGAGTGGTGTATGGACCCTATAAGATCCACCTGAAGGGGTAAAACCTATAGGGTGTAAATGGATCTTCAAGAGAAAAAGGGGACCTGATGGGAAAGTAGAGACGTTCAAGGCACAGCTCGTGGCCAAAGGCTACACACAGAGGGAAGGCATTAACTAGGATGAGACATTCTCTCCTGCGGCTATACTTACATCCATCAGGACACTACTCTTGACTACAACATCTGGAAGATGGATGTCAAGATGGCTTTCCTCAATGGATTCCTCGAGGAGGATATGTATATGGAGCAACCTCAGAGCTTCATAATCGAGGAGGGTAAAGTATGCACGCTGAAGAAATCCATCTATGGGCTCAAACAAGTTTCTAATAGCTGGAACATCAGATTTGACGAAACCATAAAGAGTTATGATTTTGTGCAGAATCCTGATGAACCATGTGTATACAAGAAACTTAGTGGGAGCGCCATTGTGTTCATCATTCTTTACATATATGACATCCTTATCATTGGGAATGATACATGGATGATGACTAGTGTTAAGATTTGGCTATCTCATACCTTCGAGATGAAAGATCTTGGAGAAGCTGCTTACATCTTAGGTCTGAAGTTGTTTAGAAATCAAGAAAAGAGGATGTTGGGATTGTCACAACATGGGTACATTAAAAAGATTCTTGGACGTTTCCGTATGGATAGTTCGAAGAAAGGCTTCCTCCCCTTAAGTCATGGTATACACCTATATAAAGGGATGACTTCTCAAATCATTGAGGAAAAGAAAGCCATGTCTGGATGCTCCTATGCATCAGTTGTAGGAAGCTTAATGTATGCAATGATGTGTACTAGGCCAGATATCTGCCATTCAATGGGAGTGGTAAGTCGTTACCAGTCCTGCTATGGAGAACAACACTAGAATGCAGTGAAGAACATTTTCAAGTATCTAAGATGGACGCAAGATTACATCTTGGTCTATGGAGATGGTAATCTCCAAGTCTTAGGATATACAAATTCAGACTTCCAGTCGGATATAGATGATCGAAAGTCGACATCAGGGTTTGTGTCCCTATTGAATGGTGGTGCTATGAGCTGGAGAAGCAAGAAGCATGACGCTATAGCAGATTCAACAACAGAAGCTGAATACATTGCCACATCAGATGCTACAAAGGAGGCGGTGTGTTTGCTTAAGTTCATCTTGGAACTTGGCGTAATTTCCTCTGATACTCCCATCCCGTTACTTTGCGATAACTCAGGAGCCATTTCCCAGACGAAGGAACCCAGATGGCATCAAAAGAGCAAGCACGTGGAAAGGAAATACCACATCATTCGGGAGATTCAAAAGCATGGTGCATCATCATCACCAAGGCGGCCTCTGCCGACAATGTTGTTGATCCTCTTACCAAACCTCTGACAAAGAAGGTTTTCGACTAGCATGTAATGAATATGGGTTTAAGGATTGTACCTGAATGGTTCTGAGGGCTAGTGGTAGATTGTTAGCCATGTGAGCCCAGGGTGAACCATTCTTATTAATAAATGTTATTGTAATGTTTGATTTATCAATAAAAGTTATTGATTCTCTTTTCACTCCCTTTCTAAGACTAAATGAATGAATGTACTATAAGGTCTCTCTGTACAATTAGGGTTATGTACCATGGCAATCTTAATAATCATATAGCTGTTGATTTAGTAATAGAATCATAGAGGTTGGTGTTTAGATGAATATCTAAGGAGTTAGATTGAGGACTCATCAAGTACCGTCAAATGATTGTTAAGAGATCATCTCCAGCCTGAGTAGGAGATGGAAATCCTTTCTCATATAGGTTGATATCTGACCGACCTCTTGATGTAGGTCCTCTACATAGGAATAGAGATTTGGAGGTGTCGAATTAGTTAAGTCAAAGAGTTGACTTAATGAGATCGAGAAAACCAAAGTCCTATATTGTATACTGTCATGATACAGGAATGCATCCTCTGACTAGAGACCGATGTGTTACCATATGTCCGAGTATGTACATTTGGTAGACCAATAGGTTGATGACCTAACCAAGGTCTATACACCGACGTGCTAGTGTGCATACAAGGACATATGAGTAATACGATCTCTCAAAGGGATCATACATGTTCACTTCAGAACCGGAAGACATGAGCTCACTCATGAGGTTTTGGGACCGATCAAATTCCATGCATTGTATAACATGACGCTTCCATTCTGAGGGAGTGATGAAACAGGTCTGGATTTTAGTGACTCCCTCAGTAGAAAAATAATCTGATCTTGGTCCAAGTATTGGACATTGATCTGAATGAGATTCAGATGCAATGAGAGGATAGGATTTGTGGCCTTGATTAAATCAAGAATCTATGATAGGTCCATGAGATCTGGATTTGAGATGTGATCTCAATATCCAAGTCACTATACATGGAAAAATACAATCGACCTGTCCTTATCTCCAAGTATCTATGGAGAAAGTGCATTATTCTTTAAAGAATTCAGGAATAATTCCAAAGTTGAATTATATCTAAGCATTGAGAAATGGGTAATTAAATGTGATTTAATTATCATGAATAATGTGAATTTGATTCACATTATCTGAATGCATGAGAGTGATTATCCAATGTAATTAAATGAGATTTAATTATTGTGGATATGGATAATGTTGATAACACTATCCAATTATCCATGTATATTATAAATACGATTTATAATATATTAGAGAGAGAGACTTATGTGACTTATATATGTTAATTAATTGTTAATGTGAATTGGATTCACATTGAATGATTAATTGAAAATATAATTACATTTTGTTTTGGGTTGTGAATGAGATTCACATAATTTCAATGGCTTGATTGGATTTTTTCACAAAATAATTGTGAACTATTTTTGTGGAAAATATTTACAACAAGAAGTGTTCAAAATTAAGGAGATATCATGAGAGAATGAGATCTCGTGATAATTAGAGGAGATTGACCCAATCCACTCAAGAGGAGTGGACGACTACTACTCTCCATGTGAAGAGTAGTCGTCCCCCCTTTTTAGGGAAAGAGGTTAAGTCTCTTCATTATCTCATCTCTAGTCAAATATGGTTTAATTTTAAATTAGTTATGTTCATTTATCAATGTAAATTAGTTTACATTAAATTATTTGTTGTTGTATTTTTTACAACACAATCTTGGCCATTGAAAGAAACACAAATCAATCTCATCCATTGATTGTGTATTGTCCATGGATTGGGATCCATGGACTCCCAAAACCCTATATAAGAAGAGGCATCCCTTGCTCTTTGAGTTATTGACGACTCGCTAAATACCATAACTAATTCGTGTTCGTTGTAATATGTGTACTTAACGATTCGGTCAAAACCGAGAGAAGATCTCCGTGAAGAGTGTCTCGGCTTTAATTTATATCCCAGGCAAGTCCGGGGTCGAACTCAGGGAGGCAAAGGAACAACTTCGGTTTTAATTCCAAAACTTAGGTCTAGATATCCAATGCGTTTTTTTTAGATTTTTTTACTTTTTGTTGTTGTTATGCTTTTTTTAGATTTTAATTTCTTTTTTTTATTTTTTTTAAAACAAGAAACAAATGTGGATATGTACAAAATGGGAAGAGGATAAATTGGGTGGTGGTAATGATATGGTCAAAAGAAAAATATGATTGTGGTGAACTAAGTAAACAAAATGTGAGATAAAATGAATAACAAGGAAAAGTAGAGAGATAACTTACCTGGTGTTCGCCGGATTTGCGGAGCAGCTACGCTAGACTCCTGTCGTCGCTTCGACCTGATTGGCGAAATAAAAATCGGAGAAGCTAAGCGAGCTCGATGGGAACTCGTGACGCGGAGCGGAGCTCCGCGGATCTTGGCTGAAGGAGGTCGTCGCTTGAGGAAGACACTTCGCCGCTGTCACCAACTCCACGTTCCAAGCTCTCTCCTTTTTCTATAAGACTGGCGGATGGGCAAAAATGAGAATGTAGAGATGATTATAAAGAAGAAGAGAAAGGGAGGTTAGAAAGATGGTGGAGATGAATGGACGTTAGATTATTGGTGGAGTTGAATGGAGGTTAGATGAAGAATGTGGGGTGGAATGGGAGTTGGTGGTAGAATAGAAGTTATTGTAGAGAATGGGGAAAAAATAAAAGGAAAATAAAATGAAATAAAGTAGGCTACTTATAATAAATTAAAATAAAAAAAATAAGAAAAAGAGTGTAGAATTTACAAAAGAAGATCTACAACATGTACATTTTTTTGTTTGCTTTTCTTTTTTATATTTTTTTGTCTTTTTAATAATAGCTATGTACAACAGGAAAATACAATAAATTACTAAAATCAAAATACAACACCACCATGGTTTTTTTGTATTTTTAATAAATTAAGAAAGATTAAAAAAATGAAGAAAGAATGAACATATACATAATATACAATGTACATCTAGGTCCCAAAACCCAACTTTTGCAAATGAGCTCCGATTTTAATGAAACCACTTCTGTTGGATAGATAATTTTCTAACTTGAACTTTAAAAGTGAGTTTGATGAATTTGGAGTTCAGACGGAGCGGGAATTTGGCTTGGAAGTTGGACTTTACAGCTTTTTCTCTTTGGGATCTAGGAGCATTTATTTGAGGTAAAATTTATTTTGTATTTTTGTATTTTTATTTACATTTTTATAAGCAAGTTAGAGAAAGAATTAGGCAAAAAGGAGTTGAAATGAAATTATTAAAAATCCATGAAGTTTTGGATTAATTATAGGTGAAAAACTCCTTTAATTTGCGGCTTTTTTAGTGTTAATTTATTTTATACAATCTAATATACAATAATTAGTGTGTTTTATTTACAAGAGTTAATTTGTTAATTTATTGATTTTATGGACATTTTTCTGGGATTTTACTCGGGGATTTTGCTAAGATCAAGATATTACGATGATGAATCGCGGATTCATCACCCCCTATACTTAAACTTTGCTAGTCCTCGAGAAAATAAAGAATGAATAAGTTGGATTAACCCCTGATTGTGCATGTGAATACAAGACTTGATCCGTTCAAGAACTCTAAGTTTTAGAGATCCTAAAATTCTAAGCTGAACCAAGCTCTAGTCAAAGGTACCCAATTTCCCTAATCATTAGACTCTCTCTGTATACATATATAGTAGGGATATGATATTAAGTGTTGACCGCAGTTACAAGATTAGAGTCACAACGTCACCCAAGGTTCCAGTCCAAGAGACTCTCCTAAGGACCCGATCCTCAACACTAGGGAATAAATCATTTCTTGCATCCAATCCACCGTCTCTTTAGTTGTCAGACTTGAAAGTGTAGATGGAAGGCCAGTTGATGGAGGGAATATGATTGTGTCATTTCTTCTCTCCCTCTCATTGGAACAAGGATCCTCTCAAGTGCCTTATTACGCAACGCAATTTTTTGGTGTTGATCAGTGCGTCCGTCAAGAGAAGTTGGAGCCGTCTGCACTTGTTTTCCTGGGAGTACAACGGGGTGTGCCTTTTTTGAGTACATATCGTACCTTCTACACCCAGACTTGTAGCATTTACGATGCAGAGCCCTTTTTTGGTGCAAGCCCGACTCCTGGTCCTAATAGCGGTGGTCCAAGTGGACACTTTGAAATGGTTGGGAGCGCTCGCCTTTGGTGGAAGCTCTTTTGATAATTGACTTTGTGGAATGAGAGCTTTTTTTTTTGACATTTCATTGCTTTGTAGTATTTGTGGCTAGCTCCACTGCTTTTACCAAGAGTTGGCGCACACTGATCACCATTTTTTTTTATTTTATCACACCCTGACACATAGGTAAATATCAAGATAGTACAAGAACCATGTTCTCATACTGGCTAAATGTGCTGACACTCAGGTTTCATAAAGCCTTCATTGATTTTATCCCATCCTCGAGCATCATCAAATCAAGTCCAAACTCAAATCTCTCATCCCAGTTCCTCAAGTGAAATTTCAACTCATCTCATCATAACTGCAGTCGTGTATGTGAGGTGCTGATCATATTCTTTAAGGTAGAGACTAAGCATGCAATATAGCACACAAATCTTTCAAACTAGGGAAATGTGAATAATTAAGTCAAAGACCCTAATGACTAAGGCTGGTTAACTCAAAATCTCAAGACCTCATATACCAAGTGTTCTTGATCATCACTAGTCTTGTGTGAAAGTGAATTGTGTTAGGGATTAAACCAACTTATTAGTTAGTTTTTTTTGTTGGTTTTTTGTTAAGATTGATTTTTTTAAAGTTTTAGAAAAAGTTTTTTTTCAAAAAGTTTTTTTTGAGAAAAGTTTTGCTTTTTTTTTCAAGAGTTTTTTTTGAAAAAGATAGGTAAATAAGAAAGGACTTTTTTTAGAAAAAGAAGAGTTTTTTTAGAAAAAAGTTTTTTTTTGAAAAGGTTTTTTTAAGAGTTTTTTTTTAGTTTTGAGAAGTCTTTTTTTAGGAAAATGTTTCTTTTTCTTTTTTTTTGTTTTTTTACCCACCCCATAATTATTGTATAATATATACAAAAATACATGAAAGTACGAGGTATGGGTAAAGTATATATGTAATATATACATGCCCCCCTATACTTAGCTTGTGCTATGTCCTCATGGCACTAGGTGACAAAAAGCCATAGCTCGTACTAAGTACAAGTGGGTGAAAAGAATAGAAGTGAAAAAAAATGTGGATAATACACAACGGGCATCGGCCCCCCTATACTGAGGCTCTGGTCAGCCTAAGTATTGGAAAGAACACAAGAATGGGGGACCGATGAGAATGGGTAAGAATATACAAAAAGAAAATAAAAAGAAGAGAAGGAGCAAATCGGGTCACTTACCCCCTATACTTAGGATCTAGTCATCCTAAGTATAGCCACAAAATGAAAATGATACGGAACTGGGGCGAGTGATGCGAATCATGAGGGAGGGAGGTGAATAAAGGAAGGAAAATATGTACAAGGAGGAGGGAGAATATACAAGGATCAAGAAGGTTTGTGACAGACCTTCTTGCAGGAGCGATGGGGAGGATAGTATACATGTGTGTCGCTGTCAGAGTCGTCTGCAGAGGAATAATAGTGAGGTGTGGGGAACGTCCAACGAGGGTCTACACACGGCTGCTTGCTCAAATATGGCTTCAGATAAGCCAAACTAAGCTCACTCATGTAGATCACCTCATCCGGATCTGATGAGGACTCCTCAGAAAGTTCCTTCTCTGGAGTATCGAAGGTAACCTTCTTAGTCAGATTTCTAGAACCTGAAGCATCAAGGGGAAGAGGAGATTGATACGTCTTAAGGAGTTCGGGGGAACACCTTAAGGAATCAACTCCCGTCTTCTTCTTACCATATAACCGACTAGAGGATGGAGCAACCGATTTATCAAGATTGGTCAATTTGGTCCCAGTTGTCTCCTTTGGTGTATGTCCTGGATGTGGTGTGTGTGAGGTTCTGACTAGAGGTTCATCATCAGATGAGTCACCATATGCATTGTAATACTCCTGCAGGGTCAGCACACGTCTCTGATAAGACACAGTGTTCTCAGTTGGCTTGATATTGTTGGGTTCTTGTGTCGGATCATCGAAATGATCAAGGCAATCCACAAAGGTCATGTCCGACTCAATGATAGCTTCTGGTCGTGAGTCCTCTCTAGAAGCTGTCGCGGTGGTGGTGCAAGCAGTAGGCAGTGTGTGGTTGTAGGAAGTCTCTAAACCAATGGTCTTCTAGACAGTCGGTATCTCAGGTGTAGTAGAGAGACGGGACTCAACTGTCTCTCGAAGGTCACGACTGTCTGCAACTTTACGGGTTACCTTGGAATATCGTGTGTCCTCAAAGAGCGGGTGAGGTTGGAGTGATCCCAATGCAGAGAAATCGATCTCCCGAGTCTCACAATCTATAGTTGCCTTAGCTAAGGCTAAGAACGGCTTCCCAAGAATGATCGGAGACTGGGTGAACTCTCCTCGGTGCTCCATGTCAATGATCGTGAAGTCTATCTCCAGTAGAGCACCTTGGAAAGTGACGATGACTAAAATGGTTCCTCTCGACCGTTTAATGGTCCGATCTGCCAACTGAATGATCTCTCTTGACTTCTTGGCAGATCCGAGTTTGAGCTTGGCAAACACGGAGGTCGGGAGGATATTAATCGGTAAGTCATCATCGATTCTTGCATGGGTGAATGTGGTATCTTTGATTTCAAAATCACATCAAGGTAACCGCTATACTCTGCGGCTCTTGGTTTTTCTCCCTATCATCAAAGATGTGGCCATAGACACTATATGTATCTCAGTCCTTGTTCTCTTATTGCCCGACCTTTTAGGCATTAATTTACTTCTCACAAATCTTTTAAGGTCGGGAAAGTGCTCAATGGCCATTATTAAGGGAAGCTCAAAAATCAACTTTCTATCCAATGCTTCCCTAACCGCAGGATCCAATTTTTTTAGATCTTTTTCTTTTTCAATTTTTATGGTATTTTCTGAGTTTTCAATTTTTTGGTCTTTTTGGTAGGTGAAGGAGGACTAGGAGAATGTACAGACTCTAGTTTGGAGGGAAAGTGGTTAGTAGAAGAGGGAGGTAGAAGGGACTCCAGCTGTATATGATGTGTGGTCAATCCAGTGTCTTCCAGGTTTTTAAAATTCAATCTGCGAAATTCATGATCCACATTTCTACCTGGATCCTTGATCGGTCTACAAATGTCATCCTCCAATAAGTTCTCATGACACATCATGAGAGAAGTCTGCTCAGTTGGAGGATACCGCTGAGAACTTGAGATCTTATACTCAACACATCTTGACTCAAGCGTGTAATACTGGGTTGAGTATGACCTATCTGTATGGCAGATGTTGGTCGGAGCCTCATCTGGTGGAGTTAGTAGACAGGGGGTCTGTAAATTAGTTGCATGAATCCAATCCCCTGTATATGTCGGCTCTCCGAATGGGTGATATGAAGGTTGGTCAATGTGGTCTCTATCACTCAAGTCAATCAAGTCAGGAAGATCGTACAGTGCAGGCCTCTCCATTCGATTTGTCTGGTCGACCATGTTGTACCCTAAGGCTAAGTCGGGATGTGTATATGGAAATTGTTGTTCTGTCCCAACTCGAGGTGAAAGTGAGGTATGTGGGGTCAACTGATTATGCCAATCATTCATATCAGTAGTTGCTTACTATTCGATTTGTTCCTTGATTCCAGCAAGCGGACGAAAATATAGTGAGTCAATCCAGGGTGGTTGTGGGTCAGGGGTGCAAGAATGTGGGGTAAGTGAGAAGGACGAAGAAGTGGAGAAGTCAGTCTGAGTTCTGACTTTGCGGTCGATGTACGGGTATGAGGAGGAATAAGTGGGTGGAGATGATCGGAATATGGTTGAAGAAGGATGACTTGGATATGATGACCAAAATTCTGACATCTTAGAAGGGAGATGGGAGAATGAAACGGATCGAGGAAGAAAGTATGCAAGTGCACCGAATAACACACAAAACAAACAAACACAAGAGCAAACCCTGAGTTCACCTACTCAACAAGGTGATGGTCGCAAAAGTCCGACCGTTTATCTTTTCAGTTTTAGTTAGGTGATAAATCAAGATATAAATCCAATTACGCAAGGCTAAAAAGTAGGTTTTGGGTACTATCCTAGGGATGCGTCCTCACCTCTCAACAATCACAATTAGCCAAGCATAAAATGAGTAAACAAGAACAAATAAAAGGAGCTGAATGGAATGGAGGTTAGATTATTGGTGGAGTTGAATGGAGGTTAGATGAAGAATGTGGGGTGGAATGTGAGTTGGTGGTAGAATAGAAGTTATTGTAGAGAATGGGGAAAAAATAAAAGGAAAATAAAATGAAATAAAGTAGGCTACTTATAATACAATAAAATAAAAAAATAAGAAAAAGAGTGTAGAATTTACAAAAGAAGATCTACAACATGTACATTTTTTTTGTTTGCTTTTCTTTTTTATATTTTTTTGTCTTTTTAATAATAGCTATGTACAACAAGAAAATACAATAAAATACTAAAATCAAAATACAACACCACCATGGTTTTTTTTATTTTTAATAAATTAAGAAAGATAAAAAAATGAAGAAAGAATAAACATATACATAATATACAATGTACATCTAGGTCCCAAAATCCAACTTTTGCAAATGAGCTCCGATTTTTACGAAACCACTTCTGTTGGATAGATAATTTACTAACCTGAACTTTAAAAGTGAGTTTGATGAATTTGGAGTTCAAACGGAGCGGGAATTTGGCTTGGAAGTTGGACTTTACAGCTTTTTCTTTTTGGGATCTAGGAGCATTTATTTGAGGTAAAAAATATTTTGTATTTTTGTATTTTTATTTACATTTTTATAAGCAAGTTAGAGAAAGAATTAGGTAAAAAGGAGTTGAAATGAAATTATTAAAAATCCATGAAATTTTGGATTATTTATAGGTGAAAAACTCCTTTAATTTGCGGCTTTTTTAGTGTTAATTTATTTTATACAATCTAATATACAATAATTAGTGTGTTTTATTTACAAGAGTTATTTTGCTAATTTATTGATTTTATGGACATTTTTCTGGGATTTTACTCGGGGATTTTGCTAAGATCAAGATATTGTGATGATGAATCGCGGATTCATCAGTTATGCAATCACGACTCTCTCTCTCTCTCTCACATTCTCACACCAACCCTCTTCCTTCTCTCCTTGAGTGGTCGTCCACTCTCATAGAGAGAAGTACACCTTCGTCGTCGTGCCCGCTTCGACGACTCTTGGATCTCTGTCTTCTTTGGTACGTGGTGCTCGTGAAGAAGGCGTTCGATCTCTTGAGACGATTTTAAGAGATCCATCGCTTGGATCAACAACTTGGATTGCGAGAAGCGCGTAACTCATCCCCATGCTCGCAAGCGTCTCCTCCTACACATCAGACATGAGACAGGAGGTCTCTTCGCTTAGAGGCTCGATCGCAACCACACTCCAAGAGGTATGTGGTCAGATGAAACGATCCAAGAAATGTTCTTGGGTCATGTGATTTCATCATAAATTTTTTTAAAAATCCGATGCACCGAGCAACTAATGCGACTAGTCGCTCTCGATCATACACGATATGATTTACACGCTTCCGTTAAGCGCTTGAGGATCATCGCATATCCTTCAATATAGTATATAAATGGTAGAAAATATAGTGATATTATATAGTAGATGAATCGAAGAGAAACTCAAGTAATGAGCTCGAAGCATGCAAAATAAAACAAAACGAAGTCGAAAGTCAAAGAATAAATCCTCATGAAATCTATGGTTAAAAACTTTGAAACTCGATTAGAAAATAAAAGCATAGAAAAATTTTTCTATCGAAATAATGTCTACAATGGTCCACAAGTGTCCAAGATAGTCCAAGGTTCAATGTATACAAAGTATAAAAGAAAACAAAATGCTTCATGGACCTATTTGTAAAAAAAGCTCCTGAAATTTGCAATTGGGTCCCCACGCAGGGACCTAATTGCATTATTGAAAACTTCTAGAGCTAGGGCTAGAATATGGAGTCTTGCGGGGGTGTTTGTGAAAATATTCCACCATCTGGAAATTGACGGCAAGGATTAGATTGGTGCCGGCTGATCTGATCCTTTGGTGCAAGACATATGGCATAAGGTTGTGCGTTGGATGTTCTTCCCCACTACTTCCTCATGGGAGGCGATCGGTCTTCCTTGATTTTGCAGTATCTAGCAAAGGCATGCTATGGCGTCCTCCTGCATGCTCCTATAGGGCTAGAAGGGGGCTCCTCCCCCTTCGATCTCACTTATGGCAAGTGGTTGAAGGGAGAAGGATGCAGTGAAGCAGCATCAAGCTCAGAGGCTAGGGTTTAGTCCTCAAGAAATTCGAACCGCTACTCTGATCGACCGATTGGTGATGAGAATGGTGCTCCTTATGAATAAGATGTATGCTCTAGATGCTCTGGCACCTACAATTAAGAATTTGATGCTCGATTTCTCAAGGAAATCAGCCAAAAGATAAGGGTGTTACATGTCTAACAATGGGTTTCTGAATAAGGGTTTTAAAATAAGACATGGATGTGATTTGAAATCGATTTGAGAATAGATTTTGACTGAGGAGTTAAAGAATGTGATTAGAATAATTTAATGATGGGATTGACTACACTAATCAGGAGTGAAGAATGATGAAATCAAATGGATGAAATGGGCTACCTAGGACTCAAGGGTTTCAGACCCTTTGGTTGTTGCTTCAATGGGTTGTCTTCCTGGAGGCGGATGCTACTCTTGGCAGTGATGCAAGGCCAAGGCTGGCCTTGAAACTCTCCTCGGTCAATCAATCTTCAGTTATCATTTGTGAGATTTTTAATGCTGGGACATAGATTTTATGGGACTATTTCCTTTGAGCAGTGGATTTGAGTACATTCTTCTGGATGTAGATTTTTTTAGTAGGTGGGTGGAGGTTATACCCGCATGAACCGCTGATACGAAGACAATGTTCAGGTTCCTGAGGGAATAAATTATTTCACGATTTGGAATTCCATGTATTCTTATTTATGACAGGGTAGTCACTTTATTAACAAAGAGGTGAAAAATCTAAGAAGAGTTATGGAATTATCACATAGTAGCTTTTCCTTACCACCCACAGACAATGGCATGATTGAAATCTCAAATAGTGAGGTAAAATCAATTCTTCAGAAATTACTATGACAAGATAGGAAGAACTGATCACAGCTTCTAAACCAGGTTCTTTGAGCATATTGTACTACATACAAGACTCCCTCAGGTACTTCTCCTTTCAGAAAGGTTGTGGGAAACCATTCCATTTGCCCGTAGAGATCATGCACAAATCTGAATGGGCTATCAGAGAGATTTCACTAGATATGCAGATAGCAGTAACCAAGAAGAAGATGGATCTAAATGAGCTAGTTGAGATTCAAAATCAGGAATATGAGAATACCCTCATTTATAAGGACAAATTGAAGAGGTAGCATGACATGCATATTCACAATAAGATCTTTGTCCTTAGTATGAAAGTTTGGTTGTTCAATGCACAATTAAGAATTTTTTCCTGGTAAATTGAAAATCTAGTGGGAAGGACCTTACATATTTAGAATGGTGCACGACAATGGAAGCGTAACTATATTAGATGTGTCACCTGGTGCAAATCCATTTGTGGTGAACGAGCATATATTGAAGCACTTCATGGAGAATACTGATCATCTAGCCTGAGTTGAGGTGATCTACTTTGTACATGACTTATGACTACTCTTCCACTACATTTTGTTCAGTACAGAGATAAGTGAGCCATTCAATTTTTTGGAGTACACTATCACCTATATATTCTTCTTAGATCTCAATCGTCCCCATTTTTTGCTCATCTTTATACTTAGGATACCAGATCCTAAGTATAGGGGGATTGATTATTCGTTGATTCTTGTTTTCAATATTGTTATCCTTACTTTTCTCTTATTTTTCATTTCTTTTACACCAATCACTAATCCCTAATTTTTGACCCCATTCTTTTCTATACTTAGGATGCATGATCTTAAGTAAAGGGGGACAAAGTGATTTTGTTGACTTCATTTCTTCTTCTTTTTTCTTTCGTTCCTTCATTTGTATATTCCTTTCCATTAGTCACCTCATTTTTATCTTCCATTATACTTATGATCACCATATCGTAAGTATATGTCCTCCTTTAGGGGGTGACTGACTTCTATTCTTTCACTTTTTCATCCACTTTTATTTAGCAATAGTTATGTCCTCATTTTTCTTTTTTCATGATATTATGACAAATCACAAGCTAAGTATGAGGGGGTGTATATATTGTATATATACATGTGTATATAACTCGTACTTTTATGTATTTTCTATATCTATAAAATCCATAAAAGTGGGTAAGGGTTAATTTTATTTAAAGTCTATTTATTTATTATTTATAAAATCCTTGTTAATAAGTAAAATATATGTAAAATTCTTACTTTAAAGTTCATAATTTAAAATTTGTATTTAAATATGTATAATATTTATTTAAAATCCTATTTGTTAAAATATATACTAACAACTTAATATTTAAAAGCTTTGTATATAAAACTTGTATAACATATTAGTTATTTAATCAAATAAAAATCGGTAATTTATCTTATAAAATTCTTGTAAATACGCTTGTTTATAGAAATTGAAAAATTCATAAAAATACAAAGTATTAAAATTCATAAAAAATATAAAATTTTCAAAATCCATAAAAATGAGTAAAATTCAGAAAAATGTAGTTCACAAAGTCATGGATGCATTTGAATTTTTCAAAATAAGTTTGATTTCTCGAACTAAAGATTGGGAATAGTCTAAAGGGTGGAGCATGATTATGGGCTTTGACTTTCATTGTAAGGAGCCTATTTGGGAATAAAAATTTAGACTCTTCAGGTCTACGACTTAAATCTTTAGGTTCAAAGAGATCATGTTTGGAATTTCAACTTAAACTTGCCTAAGTAGAACACTTGGTGTCATCCATTTATCTCTCAAGCAATGAACTATTTTTGGACACATGCGCCTTGCACTTAGCTTGACATGCATGGGGTTGCAAAGGACAGTTCATTTTTGTGGTGAATTTTTATCCTTGTCTAGTGGCGTGGACGTCTAAAGAAGGGAGTTGTGGGGTTGAAATAAAGCTTATGATGAGGGAAGGATCTGCTGGCATAATTTTTCCAAGACCCCTAAAAATGGATAGAATAAAATATGCTATATCCATCGAGGCACAAAAGATTGATGCAGTGCAAGAAGCATTACAAATTCTACCAAAAGAAGCCAATGACCAAATACAAAATATGGCCACAATGGTCCAAGCCTCCAAAAATACTGCACATCTTAGTGGAGACTTAGCTACACCGACTGAGCTTTGAAACGGCTCCCACTACCCTTGTTAATTTGGTCAAATTAATGGCCAGAGTAATTAGACGTTCGTTGCAGTCGGATAATGAGATCGGATCAAAAACCACTTTTAATTACAATAAGTTAATTTCAAGCGGCAATTTTTTTTACTTGGGCAAGCTCAAGGTCGAACTCAGGGAGGCAGCTGTCTCCTTAGGTAGATTTTTAGCAAAGTCCAAGGTCCGATTTTCAGGGAATAAATTTTTTTAGTCTTTTTCGGTTTTTTATGCAAGACACATGCAAGATCCAGTCAGTTTACATGTTAATTCAGAAGGATGATCTAAGAAAGTCCAAAAATTACGAAACTTGGCCAAATGATGAAATGGGGTGAAATTAGACTACATTAATTTTTTTGGAATTTTCTGACACTAATTAAAATTACTGTGAATTAAAAAAGAATGCAAGGTGATTTTAACTAAATTAATTTTAATAAATATCAAATCACAATATTTTTGGGAATAAGAATTACCCTAAATAAATCTGAAGGTGAGGAATCCAGGAAAATTATCAAACCTTAATTTTGATGTGAAATGGACCTATTAAAAATTAATTAAGCAAATAACTAATTGAATTATTTAGGCCTCAGGATGCATGCAAATGAGATGAAATTTTTATGTAAGGTAAAGCTAAATATCCTAGATCTAATGTGATTTTTGGGGTATTTTTGGAGTCACAGAAAAATTACTATCAATTAAGAGGTGGAATTAGGCAAAATATAGCAAAAATAAACCAATTAATTAATAGAAAATTCTACTGATATTACAAAAATATGTCACGTATGACATAATGAGGAGGGCAATGTAAGCTACACAATGCAATTTTCCAAACTCAAAATAAATTAATATGAATGCCTAAATATGCGTGTAAAGACAAGGGTATAAATGCAATTATAGGAGTTAAAATTTCTGAAAAGAAAACGTGCTGAGAGGGACTAATATGCAATTACCTATAATGTAGAGGGAGTGGATGCAATTTCTCCACGGGACACGTGCTCCTCACGTGGGGTCGCCTGGCAGGGACTGAAATGTAATATTGAAAATCTTCAGGGGACTCGATGCAATTTGCACAGGCCTCACGTACGGATCACGTGGGGGGTCCTAGGCTCGGAGGACTTCGGAGGCTCGGAGCGAGGCTCGGGCTGCTCTGGAGGTTCGGATATGGCTCGGAGAAGCTTCGGGTGATCCGAGCCTAGCGGTCGGGGAAGGGGCTCGGATCGGGCAACGTGGACGGATCTGGACCGTGGGATCGAGTGATGATCCAACGGTCCTTGATGCTCTATGAAGAGGGAGATGTGGACGACCGAGCGCCGCTGGATCAGGATGAATCCAACGGCCCTCGGATGCTCTGGCTGTTGGCGACGTGGCATGATCCTGACCGTAGGATCGAGGATGATCCAATAGCAGCGGAAGAGGGCGACGTGAACGACTCCTGGTCGTTCAATCAGGAGGATCGAATGACTGCTGGTTGTCTTCCCCCCAACGGCCCTCCGCCTCCTGCAGCGGAGAGGGCTGGGCTCCAGCAAAGCTGGCATAGCTCCTCCCCGTCCTCCTGTCGTCGTTGAAGGGTGCTGGAGGATCTGGAGTAGCTCGGAAGATGCGTGGAAGGCTGGCGAAGCGTCCGGTCATCTCGGGGGGGAGGAGATGCTCTGGAGCGCGGTGACGGAGGAGGAGCTCGAATGCAGCTCCGACGAACCTCCGGCCAATCAAGATGGAAGTACCTGCAAGGGGTTTAGAGGATAGCCGAAGCACACGTTTTGACCATGGAGTCGAATGGAGTGTGATGCGAGGCCGGTGGAGCAATGAGGGTGGCCGATGGTCGAGCTCCGCTCAGGTGGCGGAGCTGGCGTTGGGTGAAGGTGAAGTGCGTCGTCTGAGGAAGCTAAGGGTAGCGCGAGGATCAGAGCTCCGTTGCTGAGCTCAGAGGATGGACGACGAAGCAAGAAGGTGCTTGTAGAGGGCGAATTAGTTCAGAGAAAACAAAGGAAAAACAAGAAAAAGATCGGGAGAGAAGTGGAGGAGTCTACCTGGGTTAAAAGCTCCGGGGAAGCTTCCAGGTCTTCGCTCGAAGGCCGGTAGGAGGACCTGAGCTCGTGCAGCGTCCGGAGAAGCTGCGACACGACGTGGCAACGTCGTGGATCTTGCCGGAAGTGGCGGCCTGTCTTCGCTCGATTTTACGTCCAATTGCTGTCACCAATGGGTGGCTCTAAGCTCTAGGGTACCTCTCGTAGTGGCGTCAGTGGTCAGAGAAGGTGATCGGCGTGGAGTCGAAAATAGAAAGGGGGCGACCCCTTGCGCACGATAAGGAATGTGGGTGCGGGGTGTGCGGAGGTTGACGACGACGTCTCGACCATTGGATCTCACGATCCAACGGTCCAGATGGAGGCACAGGGTGAGGGCTGAGATCTGATCGAGGTCGCGACATCGGAGGGCCCGCACCGCACCACGTGGCGTGCTGAGGATGCGGTGCTAACGGGCGGCTGGGATGGACTCCAACGTTTGATCGAATGGTGGAGGGAGCAAAGTATTTGAGCCATTGGATCTAGGGTGCATCGGATGGTTGAGGTGATGCCACATGGCGTGGACCTGATGAGGCGTGAGCGGATAGGTCAAAGGGAGCGGGCCGCGTGCCGCAATCAGAGGGCGCCACGTGGCCAACTGTGAGTGGCTAAAGAGAAAAAATAAGAATAGAGGGAGAAGGAGGCCGAATTTGGAAAAAACTCAAAACATGAAAGTTATAGATCTCGATGATATCTACAAGTTTTATGTTGACCAAAAACAGAGATGAGGTTAAATATGATACAAAATTACAAGAATACAAATATACATATGTATAGTATACAAGGAGGTCCAAAAACCCAACTTTTGCCTACGAGCTCCGAATTGAATGAAAGTAGTCTCATTTTAAAGGTCTCTGGAAGTGTATTCATCTGGATGTGAGTAGACCTAATTCGGAGTTTGTAAGAGAGAGATATGGGCATTCTAAGGTCCAGGGGTTTTAGAGCTTTATTGGGTATTTTACAAAAGAGATCTCTGGCCTTCTTCCCTATATTATTAACTAATGGTGTACATATTATAAGGAAGGTGTTATTTCATTTTGGAAGGGATAAAATACAAATGAATGGGTGGATATTTTACCGGTAGATTTTAGATAAGTATTGGCTTCTTATTTAAATGCAAGGATGAATGCTAAATGCATATTTTGTGGATTGATGCATGAAGGATATTTATGCAAGATAAAGGGAAATATGCTGCTAAATACTCGGGGACAAAACTCTATTTGCAACTTTAAGAGTGATGAATCACAGATTCATCAACCCCCTATACCTAAACCTTGCTCGTCCTTGAGCAACTGAAATGAAATTCAAGAGTGAAATGATTTTGGGTTCCATACCAAGGTCATGAACAAAAGTTGAAAATGGAGCTTGACTCGACCTTTGGATTAATTGTGTGGCGGAACCTTATTGGGATCTGAATTTAAGACCTAACTAACTTCAAGTTCCACAAGTCTTCTATTCAAGACTCCTTAATAGTCAGGTCAGAACAATTCCTCAAACGCAAATTTCTAATGACTATGATTCTTACCTGTATTGTGTAAGTGAAATGCAACTCTGCACATCAGAAATGGCTCAGAAACAACCTCCTCTAACAAGGTAACTCTAATTACCCGGTCCAGTAACTCTTTCCTCGAGGAGCGGGTATTCCCTTCTAAGTTCAAGTGCGACCAGCTCAAGAGGAGGGGGTAGAGAGAAGAATGGATGGTAGCCAGTGTAGCTACCTATCTTGGGATGCCTGACCAGTGTAGCCAAGTCATCCAGCTGCATTTTCTTTGCTAATATACATACTCCAACTGGTATTTTATTTTCACTTGGACCTGTCTGATTTTTTGGAGTTTTTTTTCTTTTTTTTTGAACTATATACAAGGTGCAGCATGTACATCAGGAGTTTTTCCCCTTGAGCCAGTAGACTATCCCTCTTTTGAAGCATTATTGCAACCCACAACGTCCCGTCCTTAGACGTCAATACTACTAGACTAGGTTGAGATGCACTGCCCTCCTTAGAGGAGGACGGATGTCTCCACCCGTGTGCTACTCCAAGCTAAAGGATTCTACCTCCTCACCACCTCATTAATGAAGAGATACGTGCATTGTTCTTGTCCAAGTTAGGTCATTATCTAAAACAATCATGCATGTGCACAATATATTCTACTTAGACTAATCAAGATGACATGTGAACATAGACTTGCGGACTCAAAGAATTAAGTCACTAGACCTGAGAAATCTTAACTCCAGTTCCTATAAGGTTCCTCTGAAATTGGGTGGATTAAGGTCAAATCAAATCCTTCCTCAACATCTACTCATAACTTGGTTCAGAACCCACTAGCTTTTCACCTTGCATATGCAAGATATGCGGATGAGATGCAGATGTCATGCTATGAATGAAATGCAAGACTCTTTTCTCTTTCTTTTCTGATGTAGAGATGATATTCAAGATTAAATAAGAAGCCTTTGATTTTTTTATTATTTTTTTATTTTTTTCAATTATTTGGTATATACCTCCTATGTTACAATAGTTTATAACAGTGTTATACAAGTGTATGTTACAAAAAATTTCTCCAAATTTTACCCAGCCCGTAATTATTACGAAATATATACAAAGATACGTGAAAGTACGAGCTATGGGTAAAGTATATATGTAATATATACACACCCCCCATACTTAGCGTGTGCTATGTCCTCAGAGCACGGAAAGCAAGGAAACAGACATAGCTCGTGCTAAGCATAAGAGAGCCAAAGAGAATGAAAAATGTAAAGAAGTCATCCTGCCCCCCCTATACTTAGGCTCTGGAAGCCTAAGTGTAGAAGAAGGACAAGAATGGGGCGGACAAGGTCAAGAAGAGAAGTGGATGAATATATAATGCAGGCATCGGTCCCCCCTAGACTTAGGCTCAGGTCAGCCTAAGTATATGACAGAAGTGAGTATGAGGACCAATGTGATCTGGAGGCTGTACAGAGACTCGACTTAAGTTGCTTCTCCCCCCTATACTTAGGATCTGGTTATCCTAAGTATAGTCCAAGATGGTGATCAATGAAGCTGGGATGAGTTGCAAGAGTCGTGGGGGAGACGGGTCAGAATTTACAGGAATGATGGTATATACAAGTGAGTCGGCCTGAATCTTTCAAGATGCTGCTGATGGCTAGAGCTCACTGCTGCAAGGTCTCATGCGCGGCTCGAGGTGTATCTGCTGAATCTGTCTCGTACATGAATACAATCTCCTCAACATGGACTAACTGCTCATTGGATTCGACGAAGTGTTTCAACAGTTGTCCATTCACAAGGAATGTCGGTGCGTCATCTGCGAGATCTGAGATCTCGACACATCCACTATCATGCACCGTACGGACGACAAATGGGCATGTCCACTTGGACTTCAACTTGCCTTGGAAGATCTTCATCCTAGCATTAAACAACCATACCTTCTGTCTAGGAACAAAGGTCTTTCATCTGATATATCTATCGTGCCAACACTTAACCTTGTCCTTGTACAACAAACTGTTGTCATATGTGCGGTTTCTGACTTCCACAAGCTCATTCAGATCCATTTCTCTCTGCTTTTTCCCAAGGTGCGTGTTCCAATTGACCTTCTTGATTGCCCATTCTGATCTGTGCACTAGTTCTGCGGGCAAATGGCATGGCTTTCCGAATACCATTCGGAATGGGGAGGTTCCTAACGGTGTCTTGTAAGCTGTCCTATACGCCCATAGGAACTGATCCAAGATCTGAGACCAATCCTTCCTGTCTAGGCGGACAAGCTTTTGCAATATTGTCTTCACCTCCCTATTCGACACCTTAGCCATACCATTGGTCTGTGGGTGGTAAGGACTAGCGACACGGTGTTCGATGCCATAGTCCTTCAGGAGTTTCTTCACCTCCTGATTTACAAAGTGGCTACCCCCATATGATATCATCATTTTGGGGATCCCAGACCTAAAGATGATGTGCTTTCTGATGAATTTACAGACAGTCCTGCTGTCTGCGGCTCGGGTCGGGATAGCCTCCACCCACCTGGATAAGTAGTCTACCTCAAGAAGGATGTATTTGAACCCATGGCTAACAGGGATTGGGCCCATGAAATCGATGCCCTAGGCGTCAAAGACATCAAAAATGATGACAGGCTGCATCAGCATCTCATCCTTGGAACGAACGGTTCCTCCCATTCTCTGGCATACTAGACGCGGCTTCGCAAAGGTGACGGCATCGCGAAACAGAGTCGGCCAGTAAAAGTCACACTGAAGTACCTTCCATGCGGTCCTCTTCCCGGAGTGGTGTCCTCATGCCTCTAAGTTGTGGCATAAAGAAAGGACACTCTGGTATTCCTCCTGAGGAATACACCGTCTCTAGACACAATCCGATCCTTCAAAGAAAAGGACCGGATCCTCCCAATGGTAGTATCTAGCATCCGACTTCAGTCGGTCGATGTGGCTCTTGGGCCAACCCTCGGGAACCTTCTTGGAGACAAGATAGTTCACGATGTTGGCATACCATGGGATTGAGTCGACAACAAAAATCGACTCGTCAGGGAAGGAATCTCGAATTGGTGAATCCTCGGAAGTATTGATATCTTCGAGATGAGAGAGATGATCGGCTACTACGTTCTTCTTTCCAGGTTTATCACGGATGTCCAAATCAAAATCCTGGATAAGCAAGATCCACCGAAGAAGACGCGCCTTTGTGTCCTTCTTTTCCATCAGGTATCGTAGCGCCGTATGGACAGTGAACACGATTACCTTGGATCCATTTAAATGAGATCTGAACTTGTCCAAGGCAAACACTACTGCAAGAATCTCCTTTTCCGTAACTGTATAGTTACGCTGAGCGGTATCAAGCACTTTGCTTGCGTAGTGAATTGCAAACAGGACGCCATCCCTTCTTTGTCCTAACACAGCCCCAACAGCAAAGTCTGATGCATCCATCATGATCTCAAAAGGTAGAGACCAATCTGGGGCTTGTAGGATCGGGGCATTCATGATCATTCCTTGTAATAGCTTAAAGGCCTCAAGACATCTGTGACCAACAACAAACTCCATGTCTTTGCCTAAAAGCTCAGTTAACGGTCGGGCAATCTTAGAAAAATCCTTGATGAATCTCCGATAAAATCCGACATGCCCGAGGAACGACCGCAACTGCTTGATGTTGGTTGGTGGCTGGAGTCGTCTGATCACATCCACCTTGGAAGGGTCAACCTCCATTCCTCTCTTGGAGATGACGTGCCCGAACACAATGCCCTCCGTCACCATGAAGTGACTTTTCTCCCAGGAGAGCACTGGATTGACCTCAAAACAACGTTTGAGGACTTGGTCCAGATTCCTAAGGTAGGAATCGAAGGAATCGAAGGAATCACCGTGGATCGAGAAGTCGTCCATGAAGACTTCCAGGAATTCACCGATCATCTCGGCGAATATAGCAATCATACACCTTTGGAAAGTACCTGGAGCATTGCATAACCCAAAGGGCATGCGCCTGAAAGCATAGGTACCAAAGGGGCATGTGAACGTGGTATTTTCCTGGTCCTCCGGAGCTATGGCTACTTGATTGTAGCCCGAGAACCCATCTAAGAAATAGAAAAACTCTTTCCCCGCTAGTCTCTCTAGGATCTGATCAATGAAGGGTAGGGGGAAATGATCCTTCTTCGTCGCGTCATTCAGGCATTTGTAATCCACACAGATGCACCACGACATGGGCACTCACATCATGGTCTCCTCTCCGTCCTCGTTGGTGGTCGTTTGAATTCCCGACTTTTTCGGGACCACATGGATTGGGGCCACCCATTTAGAGTCGAAGATGGGGTAAATAAAACCCGCGTCGCACCATTTCTCTATCTCCTTCTTCACTAACTCTCGTAAATTTGGATTCAAACGACGTTGGAATTCACGAGAGGGTTTGGCTTCATTCTCCAAGTAGATATGGTGCGAACACAGAGCGGGATTTATCCCGTGGAGATCGGAAATGCTACAGCCTATTGCCTTGCGGTTTTTCTCCAGAATCTCTAGTAAGCGAGATTCCTGCTCCTCGGTCAATCGCGAACTGATGATGACCGGAAATTTCTTGTCCTGGCCCATAAGGAAGGCGTATTTCAGTGTTGTGGGTAAAGGCTTGAGCTTGGGTATGGTGTGATCGTCTTGGAAATCTGGCTAAAACGAATCTAGTTCGGTGTTGGAAGTGGCTGGATCTTTCTCTGTAATTGCTGCCACCAAGTTATTCGGCTCTGGAGTCGGATCGTCAAAGGTCTCCATGCAATCAGCAAAAGTCGCGTCCGACTCGTCATCCTCATCTTTCGATTATCCCGAAGAGGGAAGGACTGACATGCCCAGCTGGGCCTCTAAGTCATCGAAGATGTAGGACGATGCAAGTTCTGAGTTGTACTCGTCTCTGAGGACCTCACAAACTGACTCATGCACGGGATCATCTCCGGAGGGGAGGGACTCATTGGTGCTGACTGGGTACTGTCTCCATGGCCCAACTGTGTCTACATGATCGCAGTCTGCTTCGGTTGAAGAGTATTCTGTGCTAGATTCGGAATCCGATCTCTACCATCTGGTCTGCTTCATCTCGAGTTCCTCATCTCCGCCTGGAGTTTGGAACTGGATCTTCCCGATCTTATAATCAAACAAGGCCCCCACTGTCCTGAGGAAGGGCATGCCTAAGATGATCTGGGAATCTCTCCAATTATGAGGGGTTTACATATCTAGGACCGTGAAGTCCACCATGTATTCTTGACCCTCGACTTTGATTACAACATTCCTCAATTCTCCTTGGGACATCTTGGTTGATTTAGCAAACTACAGGAGGGCTCTAGATTTCCTAAGAGATCTGAGATTAAGCCGCTCATAGAGGGCTGTAGGCATTAAGTTAATCGAGGAACCGTTGTCTAGGATAGTGCGTGCAAACGTAATGCCATCGACATCACTCACCACATAATACGCACCCACGTCTCTTCGTTTCCTTGGAAACGAGTTCTTTATTGCACAAGTCGGGGCTACTGACAGAACGTGTTTCTCAACATGGCTTTTGGTCTTCCTGCTAACCCTAGTAGGTGTGCGTCTCACCTTAAGATACTTCTAAAATGCAGGAGTCATTTCCACGTACTTGTCAAAGGGGATTGTGACCTTGATGTATTTGTTGCAGAACTCTGCCATCTCAGGGTCATCTTTTTGGATTTTTTCATTTTCTTCTTTTCACCCTTAAGAGCTCGGGGGAAAGGGATTATTGACTCTAACTCATATTCTGAAACTGAAATGTTTTCATTGAAATCTGGAACTGAGTTCTGTATAAGACTCAGAATCTTAAACAGACTCGGACTCTGACTCTGACTAACAGAAAAATGCTGTGGCGAAACCGGTGATGCGTCTTCCACGATTTCTGGACGATCCTCCTCAGATGGAGGTGCGGGCTCTTCGTTTGTTTCATCGGACTCTCTGTCAGTGCGGGATTGCTGCTTCGAGGACCCAAAAGTCCTCTTCTTCTGTCGGTGGTGGTGATGATGGTGGTGCTGCTCCTCTTCTTCCTCCAAGTTCTCCTCAGGTAGAGACTTGGCGGATCCTTCCTCCGGTGCCCGTGCCCGATCAGGTATGGTCACGGTCCTTCCGCTCCTGAGAGACATATGATTCACATTATCATACGAAAGAATCTCATGTTCAGATAAAGAATTATATGAATAGTATACCTGATCACGAGGTCGGTTCTGGCCTTCGGTTAAGCTATTCAGGTTGGCCTGAACTTGTGCGGGAATTGGGGTCTTTGGCGCCATCTGTTGATCCTACGTACGAGAAACCCGATTCAGATCGGTTCTCATATCCAGATAGTCATTCTAAATTTGTTGGACCCTATCAGACAGGGTCTGGATCGCCAAGGTGAGGGACTCCAATTCGGTGGGTTGGGCTTGCTGATGCTGACTTGCGGATGAGGTTCTGTACTGTCCCTGCTGGCCATACCGATACTGTTGCTGCTAATGGGACGGTGTCGGGCCATGCTGGCCCGAGTGGAATGTGCGTTGCTGCTGTTGGTGTTGCTGAGGTTGGTACCCTCGTTCGGGCCTGGACTGAACAAAGTGCGGTGCGGGGATGGAGCTGGTTTCCTGGTAAGCTGAGGAAGGTCGGTGAGGCTGACCATTCCCCATGTCTGACGGGGTCACGGTTGTACCACATCCAGTTGATCTCGAACACCTGCGGAGGCTCCTTGTATCCGGTCTCCACTTGTGGGGGTGCATGCTAGTTCTGCTGGGTGTAAGTCTGATCCTCTACCCAGCTACTCTGAGGCCCTGGTGCCTGCTCCTGTACAAGATGGACTTGGTGCACAGGTGCGGGTGGTGCAGAAGGGGCAGGTAGCTTCATTTTAGCTACCTTCTCAGTAAGTTCCTCCACTTGCTTCGGCAGGCGTGAGAGAGACTCAAGGTCAGTGCCCCTCTTGTGGATCTGCTCGACCATAGTTAACTTGTTAGCTATCATCCACATGCTGGGGATGAGGTCCTCTGTCAGATCCGCTACAGTCCTCCTAGTTGTCTCATTGGATAAGATTGAGGGAGACAAGTGATAGGCCCTGGTGGCCAGCGACCTGCCTGTTTCCGCCATCTGCTCTAGTATCTTCCATACTGCATTCTCATTTTTATTCAGATAGCTTCCTCCGCAGGCGGCACTGACTAACCCCTGCATCTCTGGGGTCATGCCACAGAACAAGGTCTGGACTAAGATCGCCTTAGAAATGCAATGGCAGGGACATTTCTGAATTAGGTCATTGAACCTATCCCAGGCTTCATGGAATGGTTCACTAGGTCCCTAGGAGAAACTAGTGATCTTGGTTCTCATTTGATTAGTTCTACTGAGAGGGTAGAACTTCTTCAGGAATAAGTCCTTGAACTGCATCCAGGTTGTACATATCACCCCTAGGTTCTTCAGCCAATGTGCTGCCTTATCTCCTAAGGCAAAAGGGGTGGCCTTCAGTCTAATGTAATCTTGCCCAACCTTACGATGACTAAGGTTGTTGCAAACCATCTCGAAGTCTCGGAGGAAGGCATATGGTTCTTCATGGGCATTTCCGTTGAACTTCGGGAGCAGGCTAAGGAAGCGGGGCTTGAGCTCCAATGCTTCTGGGGGAACCGCTGGTGCCATCCAACTGTGCATCTTGTTCTCTGCTGAGTTGTAGGCATCAACCATTGGTCAGTCGATTCCTCCTGCTGCAATAATCTGCCCCATTCTAGCTGTGAGGTCTGCATTTTGCTGTTCGGTTGTGGCTAGGCGGTTAAGAATCTGTCACAATGCATCCTCATCCGGTGGCTGCTTAGGTGGCATCTTGTCCTCTAGTCTTGGGTAGGAAACAAGGTCTGTGTTAGAGGACAAATCAAGGAATGGATTCTTATCGAGGCGATGGTCTTCCTCGGTAAGCTCAGAGGAGAGGAAAGGGTTGGTTTGAGAGTAACCACCTTGGGTGTGAGGGAACCAGAACTCAAGAGGGTCATGAGTCCTGGGTGGTCCAAGGTGCGCTTGGGCCGATGAAGAGGGGTTTCGTGGGGGGCTCAAAGAGAGATTGGTGAAGAAAGAGTCGATATCCCCCAGTCACTCATCTTGATTTGGCAAGAAGAATCAGGAGTCCTAAGTGAAGATAGGATTTGACTCCTACCTGAAGCAAACAATTCAATCCAAGATCCTGGGTTCACACTCAACACAGTGAAGGACCCGAAACCGAGTCCAATTAATCTTGTAAATCATAAGTGTGATTTTTCAAGCAAGATAACAAGGATTACATGGCCTAGAGGGAAGTCGGCTCAAAGCTGGATGCGTCTTCCCTGTTTAACCTGTCGCCTAAGATACCGCCGGTCCTTCCTCTCTTCGCTCCTATCCCAAGTTGATGGATTCAAAGATCTGCCCCTATCTACCTGCAAGCAGGCGGAGGCTGACAAGACTGGAACTTCACCCTGGGGGGTTACTGGCAACTTGTCGTGAAGTACCACAATTTCGCCTCTATCTACCTGAGACAGGCGGAGGCTACTTGGTACTAGTCAGTGAACCTTAAAATATCAACTTGTGATATTTGTTAGGATTAGTCGGAACGTGATATGGAAGGCGGGTATTTGGGCTCTGCGTTAAGGTGTTCACACACACTCAAGTACCCTTACTCAGCCTGAAAACAAGGTCGGGGATTAGTCTCCCGCAAACAGATTTTCCAAATTTATTACTTTTTTGGGTCAATAATGTTAGCAGTCCCGGTTTTATGTTTAGTTCTCACTTGTTAGTCCAACCACACAGCACGCCTATCATCCAGTCCCAATTTCCGTTTAAATTAAGTGTGAAAAATAGAGGGGGGAAATCGAGAAAAGCCGATGCACGAAAAAAAACTATGATGCATATGCTGAGTAGAGAATACTTACAGTGATCCCTTCGCTTTTTATGCAGGATGCAAAACAGAATTGAAATCTTTTTTATACTAAATGCAGACGCAAGCAACAAAATACGCTCCTAGACAAGCAGTTCTATTAGCGAGTGAAGCACAGGTTATTTTGACTAGATCTGCGGTCTAGATGCGTCTTTTTAGTGTATTGTATGGTCGTAAAAATTTACGAGCACAAGCAAATCCTAGAGTGGCTTGAGGAGCCGCTAGTGCAAGCCTAATCTACAATTCAATCCACACAGCACACGGGGACACAGTTCCACTATCTTTACATACGCGAGAACCCAAACGGGAACCGCTGGAAATGATGCCAAAAAAATAAAGAAAAATAAAAATACAAATTCTCTCAAATCACTCAAGAAATTAAAATGTTGATTCCTCGAAGTGTCTTTGACTCCTCGCGTTCCTCACACAGAAATAATTTGAGGTCAGATAGAGAATGCCACAAAAAATACAAAAATTGAAGGACAGAAAATATTCACAAGAAAACCGGGGGTCAGACTACCCGAGGATAGAAAATCAAGCACTCCGAATTACTGTAAATTAACCTAAGCCGTGCCTCTCTGGCAACGACGCCATTTTGAAACAACTTTCCTACCCTTGTCAATTTGGTCAAATTAATGGTCAAATTAATTAAGATGTTCGTTGCAGTCGGATAATGAGATCGGATCAAAAACCACTTTTAATTACAATAAGTTAATCTCGAGCGGCAAATTTTTTTACTTGTGCAAGCCCAAGGTCGAACCCAGGGAGGTAGCTATCTCCTTAGGTAGATTTTTAGCAAAGTCTAAGGTCTGATTTTTAGGGAATAAATTTTTTGAGTCTTTTTCGGTTTTTTATGCAAGACACATGCAAGATCTAGCCAGTTTACAGGTTAATTCAGAAGGATTATCTAAGCAAGTCCAAAAATTATGAAACTTGTCCATATGGTGAAATGGGGTGAAATTAGACTACACTAATTTTTTTGGAATTTTCTGACACTAATTAAAATTACAGTGAATTAAAAAAGATTGCAATGTGATTTTAACTAAATTAAATTTAATAAATATCAAATCACAATATTTTTGGGAATATAAATAACCCTAGATAAATCTAATGGTGAGGAATCCAAGAAAATTATCAAACCTTAATTTTGATGTGAAATGAACCTATTAAAAATTAATTAAGCAAATCACTAATTGAATTATTTAGGCCTCGAGATGCGTGAAAATGAGATGAAATTTTTATGCAAGGTAAAGCTAATTATCGTAGATCTAATGTGATTTTTGGGGTATTTTTGGAGTTACAGAAAAATTACTATCAATTAAGAGGTGACATTGGGCAAAATATAGCAAAAATGAACCAATTAATTAATAGAAAATTCTACTTATTACAAAAATATGCCACGTGTCACATAATGAGGAGGGCAAAGTAAGCTACATAATGCAATTTTCCAAACTCAAAAATAAATTAATATGAATGCCTAAATATGCGAGCAAAGACAGGTGTGTAAATGCAATTATAGGAATTAAAATTTCTGAAAAGAAAATGTGCTGACAAGGACTAATATGCAATCACCTATAATGTTGAGGGGGTGGATGCAATTTCTCCACAGGACACATGCTCCTCACATAGGGTCGCCTGGCAGGGACTGAAATGTAATATTGAAAACCTTCAGGGGCCTCGATGCAATTTGCCCAGGCCACACACGCGGATCACGTGGGGGTCCTAGGCTCGGAGGACTTCGGAGGCTCGGAGCGAGGCTCGGCTGCTCTGGAGGTTCGGATCTCGCTCGGAGAAGCTTCGGGTGATCTGAGCCTAGCAGTCAGGGAAGGGGCTCGGATCGGGCAACGTGGACGGATCTGGACCGTGGGATCGAGTGATGATCCAACGGTCCTTGAAGCTCGATGAAGAGGGCGACGTGGACGACCGATCGCTGCTGGATCAGGATGAATCCAACGGGCCTCGGATGCTCTGGTTGTTGGCGACGTGGCGTGATCCTGACCGTAGGATCGAGGATGATCCAAAGGCAGCGGAAGAGGGCGACATGGATGACTCCTAGCCGTTCGATCAGGAGGATCGAACAACTGCTGGCTGTCTTCCCCCCAATGGCCCTTCGCCTCCTGCGGCGGAGAGGGCTGGGATCCGGCAAAGCTGGCGTAGCTCCTCCCCATCCTCCTGTCGTCGTTGAAGGGTGCTGGAGGATCTGGAGTAGCTCGGAAGATGCGTGGAAGGCTGGCGAAGCGTCCGTTCGTCTCAGGGGGGGAGGACATGCTCAGGAGCGCGGTGGCGGAGGAGCTTCAATACAGCTCCGACGAACCTCCGGCCAATCAAGATGGAAGTACCTGTAAGGGGTTTAGAGGATAGCCGAAGCATACGTTTTGACCATGGAGTCAAATGGAGTGTGATGCGAGGCCGATGGAGAAATGAGGGTGGCTGGTGGTCGAGCTCCGCTCAGGTGGCGGAGCTGGCGTTGGGTGAAGGTGAAGTGTGTCATCTGAGGAAGCTAAGGGTAGCACGAGGATCAGAGCTCCGTTGCTGAGCTCAGAGGATGGATGGCGGAGCAAGAAGGTACTCGTAGAGGGCGAATTAATTCAGAGAAAACAAAGGAAAAATAAGAAAAATATCAGGAGAGAAGTGGAGGAGTCTACCTAGGGTTAAAAGATCCGGGGAAGCTTCCAGGTCTTCGCTCGAAGGTCGGTAGGAGGACCTGAGCTCGTGCACCGTCCGGAGAAGCTGCGGCACGACGTGGCAACGTCGTGGATCTCGCTGGAGGTGGCGGCCTGTCTTTGCTCGATTTTACGCCCAATTGCTGTCACTAATGGGTGGCTCTGAGCTCTAGGGTACCTCTCGTAGTGGCGTCAGTGGTCGGAGAAGGTGATCGGTGTGGAGCCGAAAATAGAAAGGGGGCGGCCCCTTGCGCACGGCGGAGAACGTGGGTGCGGGGTGTGCGGAGGTTGACGACGACGTCTCGACCATTGGATCTCGCGATCCAACAGTCCAGATGGAGGCACAGGGCGAGGGTTGAGATCTGATCGAGGTCTTGACATCGGAGGGCCCGCACCGCACCATGTGGCGTGCTGAGGATGCGGCGCTGACGGGCGGTTGGGATGGACTCCAACGTTTGATCGAATGGTGGAGGGAGCGAAGTGTTTGAGCCATTGGATCTGGGGTGCATCGGATGGTTGAGGTGATGCCACATGGCGTGGACCTGATGAGGCGCGAGCGGATAGGTCAAAGGGAGCGGGCCGCGTGGCGCAATTAGAGGGCGCCACGTGGCCAGCTGTGAGTGGCTGAAGAGAAAAAATAAGAATAGTGGGAGAAGGAGGCCGAATTTGGAAAAACTCAAAACATGAAAGTTGTAGATCTCGATGAGATCTACAAGTTTCATTATGATACAAAATACAAGAATACAAATATACATATGTATAGTATACAAGGAGGTCCAAAAACCCAACTTTTGCCTACGAGCTCCGAATTGAATGAAATTTGTCTCATTTTAAAGGTCTCTGAAAGTGTATTCATCTGGATGTCAGTAGACCTAATTCGGAGTTTGTAAGAGAGGGATATGGGCGTTCTAAGGTCCAGGGGTTTTAGGGCTTTATTGGGTATTTTACAAAAGTGATCTCTGGCCTTCTTCCCTATATTATTAACTAATGGTGTACATATTATAAGGAAGGTGTTATTTCATTTTGGAGGAATATATGCTAAAATGCATATTTTGTGGATTGATGCATGAATGATATTTATGCAAGATAAAGGGAAATATGCTGCTAAATACCCGGGGACAAAGCTCTATTTGCAACTTTAAGAGTGATGGATCACATATTCATCAAGCTTCATAAGGAGACGTGACTACACTGGTCACACTCTAGTTCCTTTCTCAATCTTCTACATTCTCTCTCTACTTGATTGTGGACACAATATGACCTGACCTTAGCAGGAAATACCCCCTCCTTGAGGAAAGAGTAGCTGGATGAGGAACCAACGAGAGTGTATTATTGGGATGGGCAGTTTCTTCGCTTCTTTAAACAAGAAGATCTAACACAATTCACACATCGTACAAATTGAATTCAAGGTTGATAGAGTTAGTGATATGGATAAGTGGACTTGAGCTGGTTGTTGAGGTGAACCTGAATAAGGATTTGTGGAACTTGAGGACTGTTGATACTAAAATACTAATCCTAATCAAGGTTTCGACAAAATGCTTGTTTAAGGCATGACCAAGATCCGCCCTTTGTTTTTTTATCACGAATTGGTTTAAGAAAATAAATTCATTCTAACTTTCTACCTTTTTCCTTATTTTTCAAATAAGTATTTGCTAAGGGACTAGCAAAGTTTAAGTATAGGGGTAATGAATCCATGATTCATTAACTTTTCTTGTGCATTTTGTCTTAAAATTTTTTACAAATGCATGTAAATATTCAATAATTTCTACATCTTATCAAAATAGCATTCATGAATAAAAATGCACTTTTATGCATTAAAAACTTGTAAATAAATAAAAGAATAAAAAGAAAGAAAATAAAAAGAGGTAGATTGTAAATATGCATATATTGTATAATAAGACTAATTAAATATGAGGACAAATGAAAGTTATATTTATATAACCTAATCTCCGAGACCAAGTTAGCATGGATTGGTCCACAAACAATAAACTAGGGAGAGATAAGGAAGAAAACAAAAAAAGAATTAATTACGCACAACATATATTAGTCCTAATTTAACCATTATTTACCAAAACTTTATCTATTTTTAATCAATTAATTTATACATATTTTTCACCAAACTCTTCTCTTATTTATTCATAATGTATATAGAAATATAAAATCATAAAAGAATCTCAGCATGTATATATGCCAAGGAATCGGGCTTTCAAATTGTCAATTTCTCAACTTCGGAACCTCATAACTTCTTCATACGAACTCTAGTTTCACTCTACTCACCTTTAAAGTTCATAAAAAAATAGTCTTTCATGAATGAAGATGATTTCACTAAAATCAGAGTCTGTTTGCAAAAAGTTGGTGTTGAGACCTAATGACAATTAAGTTTTTAGGCTATTTATTCTATTCTGAACATTTTATTTATAGAATCATTGATTCTACAATTTTAATTATTTTCATGATCTTACAGATTATTTATAAAAAAATCAGAATTTAAAACCTTCAATTAAAATTTTAAAATAATTCAAAAACCCTAAATTCTATATGAAATTGAACTATGTAAGATATATATGTATTTATTAATATTTATAAATAAATTCATTAAAATCCGTAAAAATTCACACTACTTTTTATTTATGTTAGTTAATAAAATAAAAAAATAACATATTCTTTATTAACTTATTGAATTAAAAATACAAAAGCTATTTTATTAAGTATACTATATGTAATAATATTATATTTATATTTCATAAAATATATACTTATAAAAATAAAGTACACCATAAATTTGCTAAATTAATTATTTATGCTTTTCACTTTTATAACTAGTTAACATAAGTCTATTTAATATTTAATAAATAATTTATATTGTATTTAAATTATTGTCCACTATGGTGCTGACACGTGTCAACACGACATCCATCTTCCTCCCAAGATTCTGGTGGAGTTCTGTTTCAACCCACCAACTTCATGAAATTAATTCGGTGGAACCTTATATCTAATCTTCAATCTTAACCTTCCATTTCACTCACCTAACTACCCTCTTACACGCTACCCATTGGATCAACTCCAACTTCCTATCGATCATTTTTTTATTTATCCAAACTCCATCATTTTTACGTAAATGCTCCCTAACTACCATATCCAGTAGCCAGCGACCTCATTTCTCCACTGAATTCCGATCATCTACAGCTGTGATAGGGCTTGGAGATTTCATTGACTGTCCCCCCTCTCTGACAATCCGGACAACTCTTCAGAAATATGCATGTGTCTCTAGTAAGAGTCAACCACCAAAATTCGCTCTGGAGTACCTTCTGCGATGTCCTCTTCCCTGAATGTTGTCCCTCTTCCTCTAAGGAATGGCACAAGATGAGGACATTATTGTATTCCTTCCGAGGAACAATCACATGTAGACACAATCCAGTCCCTCATGAAAAAGAATCAGATCCTCCCAGTGATAGTATCCTGCCTCGTAAACTGACATGTCAACTCGATCCTTCGGCCAACCTTGCAAACTTTTCTGCATAACAAGAAAATTCACTATGTCTGCATACCACGAAAGCTCTGTAACTGCAAAGATACTCTTGTCTGGATATCTCTCTGCAATATCTGACGTGTACTCATCTGAAGGCTGCTCTATTTGTAATTGGGAGAGGTGATCAGCTACCACATTCTTTAACCCAGGTTTGTCCTTAATATCCAAATCGAATTCCTGGAGTAAAAGAACCCATTTAAGAAGGTGTACCTTGGCATCCTTCTTTATAAATATCGTATAACTAAATGATCTGTATACACTATAATTTTTGAACCAAGAATATATGATTTGAATTTATCCAATGTGAACGCCACTGCCATCATATCTTTCTGTCACTGTATAATTACGCTAAGCATCATCTAAAGTCCGTATGGCATAATGGATAGAACAAGAAGTCCATTCCTCCTATGTCCTAATACAACCCTGACAGTAAAATCTAAAGCATTTATCATGATCTTGAAAGGAAGAAACCAATATTGTGGATGTAGGACAGGAGCACTGATAATAATCTCTTTCAATGTGAGGAAGGCACTAAGACATTTGTCATCTATCAAGAATTCGATGTCTTTGCCTAATAACTCAGTTAACGATCATGCAATCTTAGAGAATTCCTAATGGAATTGTTAGTAGAAACTAACATGCCCTAGAAAAGACCGTAACTGCTTGATGTTGGTTGGTGGCTTGAGAAGCTTGATGACATCCACCTTGGTAGGGTCAACCTCCATGCCTCGCTTGGAGATGACATGCCCCAACACAATCCCATTTGTAACATAAAATGGCTCAATTCCCATGACAAAACGAGATTGACCTCACATTATTTCTGAAGAATCTGGTCTAGATGTGCTATAGAATCATCAAAGGACTCACCATAGAAAAAATCATCCATAAATACCTCGAGAAAATTACCTACCATGTCTGCAAAAATGGAAAGCATGCACCTCTGGAATGTAGCAGGGGCATTGCACAAAACAAAGGGCATCCGTCTAAAAGCATATGTGACAAAGGGACATGTAAAGGTAGTCTTCTCCTAGTCTTCAAGAGCAATAGTAACATGGTTGTATCTATAGTAACCGTCAAGGAAATAGAAGTATTCTTTCCTTGCCAACCTCTCTATGACCTGGTCTATAAAAGGCAAATGGAAGTGGCGCTTCTTCATCATGGCATTCAATTTCCTGTAATTAACACACACCTGCCACGATGTGATTACTCTCTTTAAAATCTGGTCTCCACTCTCATTCTTGACCATTTCAATTCCCGACTTCTTCGGAACAACATGCAATGGGCTAACTCATTCAGAGTTGGAGATGGGATAAATAAACCATGTGTCGCACCAATTCGTAATCTCTTTCTTGATAACATCTCGTAAAATCAGATTTAGCATGCGCTGAAACTCTATAGAGGGTTTGCTGTCATGATAGAGATAGATATGGTGAGAGTACAAAGTAGGATTTATCCTACAGAGATCGGATACAATCCACCCAATAACCTTGCTGGTTCTTTCAAGGGTCTCCATAAGATGAGATTCTTGCTCTTCGATCAAAGATGAGCAGATAATGACCAAAAACTATCGATGTAGACCTGTAAGGAAAGCATATTTCATATTTGGTGGTAAGGTATTCAATTCTATCAAGGTGAAATCTGGATCTATTTTATCCTCATCTATTTGTGTACTGGCAACTGTGTTGGTGGTAGATGAGTCTACAATATGGTTATCCACCATCTCAATATACTTTAGAGTCAGACTACATAAGTTGTATATAAAATTTGAAATAACATCATACGACTCTCTATTGTGCTCATCCTCAGAATGACTAGAGGAAAATAACTGAGCTAAATGAAAATCATTATCTAGCTCATCTGAAGTGGAGGAATCATGTAAAATTTCATAATCCGAAATATCTATAAATAAATCATCATTTGTCTGCTCCATCTTCTCATCATGCATGCTAAATTATAGAGTACCATTAACTGCCAAATATAGTCTTAGACCCATCCGCTGCTAGGATATCATTGGTCTCTATGTGATACCTCTCAAGGTCATCAAAACGAACCTCATCCATGTACTCATGGGTGGCTAAGGAACTCAGAACATCTGAACTGGTTGTCGACACGACACTAAAAGTTTGTGATTCTATCACCATCTTTATTTATACATTTTCAGCCTCGGTGCAAAAAGATGCCTTCCCTGTATAATAATCGAAGTGGACCTTCAAGGTATCCAAGAAAGGTCTCCCAAGAGTGATCGAGGTAAGGTGTAATTGTGCAGGACAATCCATGTCCAGGACAGTGAAGTCCATCGGGAGCTACATACCCTGCACGGTCATGATAACATTCCTCAATATGTCCGTGGGTCTCTTTACTGATCTATCAACAAACTAAAGAATCAGACGGGATCTGTAAAGAGGACCCAATTGGAGTAGAATCTTAAAAAAGATGCGATCTTTAAGTAATCTCTCTGTATCAGGAGTAACACCATTCTTTTTGATATTTTTCTTTCTTTTTCCATAGAAAGCATTGATAAAAGGAACAATCTCGGTAACGACAACATTTTTTATTTTTATTCAGATCATTAAAATAAGAAAAACATGTACATCAGGAGTCTCAGAAGTATGTATAAAACTCTCGAATATAGGGAAAGAAACAAAATAATCGAGAGTGTATGTATGGCGTTGTGTGGTATCATCATCCGAGTCACCTATGTCCATATCAATGGTCTCTACATCGCTCCCATGTACAACATCGTCCTGGACATCATGATGGTCCTTGTGGTGGTCCTCCTCAACATCAAAATGTGTATCAAAATCATCATAGATTGGCTCTTGTTCCTTATCATGTGCCATCTCTTCCTCTAGATCAGGTGCTTATGGATGTTTATTTCTCCTAATATGAATGAAGTTAGATAAAAATTCATGAAAAGTGACCATTCACGTAGGGGTGTCTACCTGATCTGAATGTTGCCTATTGTTGTTTGGATTCATTTGAGGTGAGCTGGAAGAGTGGTCGTGGGTGTGGTTAACTCATCCATACGATGGTTAACCCACTCCATCTCAGTCATATGTGTTGTCTAAAGCATTTTCAACATATAAATGACCTGATTCAATGCTCGGGAGTATGTAGATATCTCGATCTCAGTGTGTTGTCCCTATCTCTCTATTCTCTCCTACCTAGAAGTGTGTTGCGGGTGTGGTGTATAAGGCCGAGGAGATCTCTGAGGTGTAGTAAAAGACTGTTGTCGTTGCTGATGATGATAAGAATGTGGATGTATAGCAGGAGATTGATAAGAATGTGGTCTCTAATAAAGATGATGGTGAGACAGCTATTGCGTGTATGGCTGTCGGTGCTAAAAATGTGGAGATGGACGTACATGTTGTTGATGAAATGGCTTCTGCTGGTGGTGTACGCTCTGCGTTGTAATATGTGCTGGTGATTGATATTGAACAAGAGCATACCATATTCTGTTGATCTCAAGAGTAGAGGAAGGATCGACATCATCAACTACATGGCTCGTGATCTAGCTTTAATTGGAAGTGGACAAATCCTCCTGCCAATGTAGCCGTGGAGGCTCAGAAGTACATGACGGATCACTCTAAATATGGTGAATCTGACGGGTGGGAGGAGCAGTTAAAGATCTCCATACAGGATAAGAAGTAGAAGAAAAAAGAGATTGTTGGTACTGATGCTGCAAATCACTCACCTTCTTCGTCAGATCACTCAATTGTTGTGGAAGTGATAAGAGTTTCTCCAACTCTCGCAGTGGCAACAAATCTTGAACTTGCTTCTGAATCACATCCACTAATGTGAGTTTCTCACTAATAAAGCCAGTGTTGTATCGTGAAGCAGAATCTGAAATATATGCCACCTTCTGATGATCTTGCTAGTGTGGTGGATGTGGGGCTTTCTAGAATGCCCGAGTAGAATCAACAACACGTAAGTTCTCTACCATCCCCTCAAGGATGGACCAAACAGACTTGTCATACCTATTCAAATAGCTACCGCCACATGCAACGCTCACTAAGCCTTGAACATCCGACCGGAGTCCTCCAAAAAAATTGCATTAGTGATGAATCCTTGATTCGTCTTAACCCTATATGGATGTTTTAGTAAAATCCCCTTAATAAATCACTAACTAAATCCCTAAAAATTAATTATTTAACATATACTAATTGTGCTAAAATTAGGGTCAAAATTCTGTAAATAAATACCCATTTTCCCTAAATTGAGCCTTTTATTTTATGTGAAAATAATCATTATTTAAACCTAATTCTTTCTCTAAATTATTCTTTAATTAATTAACTAACTTGGCATTAATAATTAAAATCCATAAAAAGAGAAAAATCAAGAGAAAATACAAAAATATGACATTGTATATTTTGCACATATTTTATCTTTATGGTTTTTATTTTTCTATTTTTCTTACCTATAAAAAATCCAAAAAATTCGATTAATTATATATATTATATATAAATTAATCTTTAAAATAAAATTAAAAATACCAAAAAAATCACAAATGGCAAAAATGCAGTATTTTATTATCTATAGAGTACCTTCAAAAATATGTTTTGTAAAGTTGACCTCTTTTGATTTTGGATCCTTCACAAAAGTTGTAGATCTCGTTGAGATAAACAATGTTTGTGTTGACCACTTTTTAATTTGAGTTCACTTACTATCTATTTCTGATTTTTCTTTATTTTTTATATTCATTTAATTGATAATTTGTATCCTTAATTTTATTTTATTTTACTTTTTATATAATTTTATTTATTTTACTTTTTATTTTACTTATTTTATTTAATTTATTTTTTCTTCTTTGTTTCCTTCCCTCTCTTTTTCTCTCTCCTTTTTCTTCTCTCTTCGTTTCTCTCTCATCCCTTGTCTCTCTCTACATCCCTCCAGGTCACGTGCCTCGCATGTGACCTCACCCCTCTCAAGGTCACTTGCACAACATGTGACCCCGGAACTCCTCCCCTCTCCCTCGCCCTCTGTAACAGCCATCACCCCGCTCCTCCTATTCAACCCATCGCTGTCGGACGCCTTCGTATCCACCATTATCCCTGAAGGTCGATGATGGATACCCTAATTGGAGTGATCTGGAGGCCGAGCTCTGACCCCTCCTGCAAGTGCCAAAGCCTCGTCCCGACCTTGCCCACGGTTAAGGCGATTAATAGAGGGATCCCCTGCTCCTCCTAACCTCAAGCGAACCCTTCCTCCTCTGCTCTTCTCCTTCGTATTTCTTCTTTTCTTTCCCGATCACCTCCACACACATCCTCCCGCACCACCTTCTGCCCCGAGCTTCGCCCTAAAGCAGATCCACATTCACCCCACTCTAGACCATATCGACCTTCCATGATCGGCCTCCTGTCATCGTCGAGCATGCTTCCACCTCTCCACCACAAGCGGTTTTGTCAAATCTCCGCCACACGCCCGGCTGCTCCTCCTCTGAGTTTCAGGTGCCTCGACTGAGCCGCACTTTCGCCCTCCGCTCGGTCAACTCCACCTTCACCTTTGCACGACCCTTACTGTGTGCCGCTCGTCCACGTTGAGCCCCGACATTGCCTCTGCCATTATGACCGTTGGATCAGGAAAAAGCCCTTGATCTAATGGCCCTCCATTCACCACGTTGCTCGCTTTAGCCTAAGGCCAAATCTTGAGGTACGGGTCTACCGTACTTATCACCAAAGCGTTGTCGGCCTGCCACGTAGACCGTCCCTGAGCCTTGGCCCAAACCTTGAGGCTCGGATCAAATAGAGCATCCTCCAGTCACCACGTAGGCTCGGTATCCCGAGCCTCCATCACCCGTCTCCAGGCCTGGCAAAGCACATGCGTAGCACGTGCTAGCCTGGTGATTTTTGTTCCCTTGCCCCTACCGATCCAACAAATTGTAGAAAAGACCCTGCCATTCAAGTCACATGCGTCGCATGTGACCCCTCTGAGAATTTACACAGAATCCCCTATAGGTTTTGAATATCGCAGAAAATTCCTCCAGAGACCCTTCTGAAGAAGAAAACTTTATTTTTATTGCATTGAGACCCCTAGATCTTCATTTGGTCATATCTTTTGCATTTAAACCTTGATTTTAGCGTACCATATGTAATTTTGAAGCTAATTGAATGCTCTATCATTTTATATAAATTTTGGATTGATTAGAGGATATTTATTGATGATAATTTTTTAAAGTCTAATTTAATCTTTATAGGATAAGAATTGACTTATTTGTGCATTGGTATTCTGAGGAGTTTGTTTTGTTGCAAAGGCATGTTCGAGGTGAAATGATTGATTTATTTCCTTGTTAATTGTGATAATTACTTTAGGAATAAATCTTAGGGAATTTGAAGATTGGCGTTCTTTGAAAATTAGCATTGATCTCTTTAAATTATAGGGGGCTAAATTGACAGGATTTATCATATTCAATCCTTTAATATCATTGCTCACTCTTTGAGGATTGAATCACACGAGTTTCGGGGATGGATACTCTTCTTAAAAATTATCCATGATTTATATTGCAAGAGTATGAATTGATATATTGACCCTCTTAGCCAGTGGCCTGTAATTGATTTGACAAATAATTCTTGAATACATTTATGTTGATCTATGATTAATTTTAAAGGAATAATTGACTTTTTTGAATTAAGGATTACAAATCAAAATCACAGATCCCATGTTCAATATTCTTTTCTGTTTATTTTGCATCACATTTTCTTCACATTTCTTTTCATTTATTTTGGCTTTATTTTCTGTCACAGAAGTTAACATTGCGATTAATTAACTATTTAGATTAATTTGAAACTACGCAACTAAAAATCGTCATTCCCTATGTTCGATCTTGGTAGACTTACCAAGAACAAATTCTCCAAAACATTAAAGATTGTTGTTTTTGATAGATCATTTTCTACCATTCCATACTAAAATATATCATTCTTAAGTAAGGTAGAACACGGTTCATCAAATGGTGTCGTTGTCAGGGAAAGACGTATTTTTAGGGTCTTAGATTAATTTATTTAATTGATTTGTGCAAAATTAATTTTGGTGTCATTTTGTTCTTTTGTTATTTTTCTTTTGCATTTTATTTTTTGCAATTGCATCTTTCTCTCTCACTATATATACTAAACACATTTTCTCTCTTCGTAGATAACTTAGAGCGATTTTTGGAAATAAATTCAAAGGCTTGCGTGAAAGGCTAAATTTTATATTTTTTGTGTGAGAGGTCATAGATTATATTTTATTTTCTACATTATTTGTAGGGTCTCTCTGAATCGTAAGTTTTGTAATAATTTGGACTAGAATTTTGTGGTATGCCTGGTCAGTTTAACCCCTTTTGTGCGTTTGGGACCTGACTTGAGTGGCGTAGAAATTAGGTGTACATATGCTAGCATAGATTTATTTTTTATTGTTCTCGTAATTTTTAGGCCACACACTTTTTCACTATCTATACGCACTATAGATCACTCAACTTATACAAATTTTTAAATCAATTCTTCCTACTAATAGAAACATCTATTTAAGACGTTTTTATCTGTGCATATCATTTAGTGTAAATTTTAATTCGTTATATTGCATCCTGCATGAAGAATGCAGAAAATCACTATAAGTCTTACGCTTAGCATGCATCATTAATTTAACGCTTGGATGGGATTTTTTCGACCCTCTACTCCAAAAGTTTTTGCAACTTTGGAATTAAAGGAATTGGGACTGCTCGTTAGGCTTAATTTTTCTGTGCTCACAAAAGACTCAAGTGACAACCCAAATTTAAAACTGGGACTACAAATCAAGGCGACTGTATATAAAATTGACTTAAAATTAACCATTGTGTCTGGTGAAGAGAAACCCACACATTGTTTTCTAAAGACAAGAATCACACACTTAGAGTAGAGCCAAAACATGGAGGCTTCATTCTGACTACTTAATTTTAAAAGGAATAGCTACTTCTCAGTGAGGAAACTACGGTCTCCCTTAGCAGATTGGGTAGTTAAAGGACAATGTGTAAGGCAATGTCCTGAAGTAATACGGGTAGCCGTTCTACAGTATGTACTTATACCCATATTGTCTGAAAGTAGGTGCAACTAACCGTATGAATTCGGGCCAGTTTTGTGACACTCTTCTGAACCTAAAGCTTCGCTTAGTCTGCTTAAGGATTTTTTATCATTGAAGTAGAAATTGAAAAGATAAACAATCGAACTCTAACGTGCCTTCACAAGTGTCGAGTGTGTGAATCTACGAGTTTGTTTTGTGTTTGTCCGTACAATTGAAAGCATATTGAGGTTCGTAAATTATTCTCCACCTTTCTCTTGAGAAGATCTCGGCTGACGAGTCACGAAAACCCTATGTTAATCTGCGTGAGTATTGAGCATTTGAAATGTAAATTCATTGTATGCAGTATTCAGAATTGATCAAGAAATAACCATAATGATTTATTTAGTTTTAGTCGGCATGGTTTTATGTTTATTTTACTCCCAAGGTTGAATTCAAGGAGGTAAAGGAATAACCTTGAATTATATCTATCAAAGTTCATGCATGGCTTTTGAGGCGGTATTTTTTTGGTATTTTTAATGCAATCTTGGAATGCAAAATGCAAATGTCGCCAATCTTAGAGACTAAAATGCAATTTTCATTCAAATGATGTCCAAAAATTATGAAACTTGGTCGAGATGTGAATAATGATGAAATGAACATATTGTAATCTTTTTGGAATTGTTGGATGCAAGATGAATAAATAATGAATTTATGAATGCACACGAATTGAATTTCAATAATTAATTATAATAAATATTAAACCCACTGATTTTCAAGGAATAAAATTATCCAAGATCTATCACTAGTTGATTTATCTCAGAAAAATCCTAAACCTTAAAAATACAAGATTTAATACTTATTAAAAATTAAAGATTGAAATCCATAAAATGATTTTTATTTAGCAAGCCATGCATGCTAATGAAATTCTTTTTGGGCACACTGTGAAATAAAAATAATTATGTGATTAGTGAATTTATAGCAATTTTTGGAGCTATGGTTAATTACTTATGAATTTTGAAGCACAAGATGGGCAAAATATACAATTTTATGCAAGAATATTAATTGTTAAAAACCGCAGCATAGAAAAATACAACAATTATGCCATAATGTACAAAATTATTTGAAGAACACTATGTTGTTTCTGAATAATAAAAATAATATCATGTAGAGGTCTAATATACACATGGGTAGAATTGCAATAAAATAAAATAAAAAATACAGAGACAAGGACTTTATTGGAATTACCAAGACCCTATGGGGTCAAATTGTAAAATTCCCTAGGGGCACATGCCGTGCACGTTCCCTCTAGGTGACTGGACTTCGATGGGATTAAGGAGGTCTTCAGGGATTTTGTTGTAATTAACCCCTCCGCATATGCAGATCACATGGGGGGGTTCTTCTTAGCATTTAGTGGATCTTTGGGGGACTTTGTGCAAAAGTTCCAAGCGGTCATTTACTAAACACGTGTCCCTTGGGCGGCTAAGTATGGTTGGCGTGGCGAGGAGTATGGCGGAGCGAGTGGAGGGCCTCACCATCAGAGCTTGGTTGATGATTCCTGGAGAAGCTTCCTAGAGGAGGGCACGGTGCTCCGATGGCCGACACATGGATGTGGGTCATAGGGGGTGCGAAGGTGAGATGGATTGCAACTGGGGGAGGGTAGGCGATGGGAGCCAAGGCAGAGATCTACTGTACGACAGCGGAGAGGCGTTAGATAGAAGGTGGAGGAGGTGGATGATGTCGAGGATGACGTCGATCGTAGTGGCTCCTGGCTCTGGCCAGGAGGTGTCGAGGTAGGCGATGACGATGGTTAATGAAGCTTGCTGCAGAGGTGATTCAAGTGGTGGCTCAACGGTTGCGATGGCAAGAGCGGAAGCAGCGGGGTCGAGGGGCGCAACTGTAGTAAGGGAGAGATCCCTCGGATCTCATTGGGTTGAAGGGGGGGGGGGGGAGCTCGGGCTGTCACCACTGAGCCCTTTTCATGTTAATGCTATTGGCGGATGAAGGAAAAGAGAGGAGTGACGCAGTTGTTTAATAGGACGCATGGGCTTGGTTGGAGATGGTAAGCGGCATGATGACATGTTTGATAGGAAGGACGATTTGTGATGGAATAATCGTAGATTTGATGAGAAGTGTAGGATCGTGGGAGGTGGATCAAAGAGGAAGGAGGAGGACATGAATTGAGGGATGGTTAGGCTAATGAGATTGGGTCTGGGATTGGCGGCGGAGTTTGATTAGGAAGGTGCGACGATGACCCAAGAAGGGAGGCGGTAGCCAGCCAAGAATGGAAAGGAGGCGGAGGCTGCATCGTGAGATCTATGGAGGTGGGTGGTGACAGAGAAAATCACAAATCAGGATGGGGGACAACGGCACCGATTTGGGAAAGTGGGCGGAGAAGGGAGATGCACAGGTGTCGTTCGATCGGCCGCGGTTGGACGACCCTAATGCTGCCATGTCATTTTTTATTTTTATTTTTTTGTTTATTTTTTAAATTTTACTTAATATTTAGTTTTTTATAAAATAAATGAAAAATAAATAACAAAAATGAGTGACACGTGGTGGCTCCAGGAGCTATCACGTGTCAGCTCCAGAAAAATCGAAAATAAAAGAAGAACAAAAATTAAAAAGAAATAGCAAAATGATCCCGAATAGAAAACATTTCTTCATAAAACTTGTTCATCTAGATGAGATATATAACTTTCTTGAAGAGACCAAAACCAAAATCAATCATTTGCACAAAGTGATATTTTTGGGGAACTCCATTTACATAGAATACCATGATTTTTGGGCCTATAATTATTTTTGTCATTTTTAAATAAGATAAAAATTGAGAGAAATTACGATAAAATTGAATATAAATATTTACACATTAATATATTTTTTGGTTTTTTATTAATTACGAAAATAAATAAATAAAATAAAGTACGGAAAAGACAACTTTTGTACAGATGGTCAGTGAAGACTCGGACTCTGTTAGTTTCTTTGATTTCAAGCCATTTTGGATTTGGATTTTTGCGCATTTTAATAAAACTTTCATTTAAGAAAATAAACAAAAGAGAAATAAAATAAATGAGTTAATTATGTACACAAAATAATAGGTCAAAATTAGGTAATATATAAAATGTACAAAAGAGGCCCAAAACTCAACTTTCACATATGAACTCCGATTCACTTGAACTTGGTCTTGTTTTGAAGGTAATTGAATTTACATTAGTTCAAAAGTGGGTAGGATCAAATCAGACACTGTATGAGGAAGATATCAACATTTTAGTCTGGATATCATGGAATTAGGTTTTGAGTTTCATGTCCACTTAATTATTTTAGTGATTTTTTGTATTTTATATTCATTTTGGTTAGTAGTATGTACACAATATAGGTGGTTTTAGGCCATTTTGGGTTAGCATTAATTCCTTAAAAATCAGTGAAGTTAGGCTATTTTATAGTTTAATTAGGCTGGGATTTGTGTCTCCTTATTTTATGCAATTATGAGTGATAAAATACAATTATCAATTATACATGCATGAATACTAATTATGCAGAATAAATGAAGAAATGTCAATGAATTTTGGGGATTTAAGCTTAATTAATCATTTTTAGAGTGATGAATCTGAGATTCATCATCAGCACACCCCTCTTTGTATCCAGACTCCGTGGGTCCATCCTATACGACCACATCTTGATACTCTTCTTCTCTTTCTTTTCAAGGGATACATCTCTTTGAAATTAATCCCTCACAACCATCATTTCCTACCCATTCACTCCAAACCCTTCCCACACTTCTTCCTGGACTAGATCGCTCTCACATTCTGACTTTCAAATGAACACAATAGAGTAGGAATATTTGAGGATGGAATACAGAGTAACCAATTTTGACAGAGAAACACGATTCCCAATTACTATGGACTTCCTACCTTTTGAAGCATCTCCTACTCAAGTTGACTCTCTTCTTGAGTACGACTAGTTTTCCTTCAACAGTTCACGAGAAATCCAGAGTCAAGGAAATATGACTCATGACCAGGCTACAACTCCAATGAATAATCACTACTCCTCTTAGAGCTACATGCTAGAGTCATAGCATGTGGAGTATGATTATTCATCGCCAAATTATGAGATGTTTAAGGATGAGACTACTCGGATCAACCATAGAGCAAACACTTTGACTGAACAAATATATAATCTCATTCAGTTAACAAAGAATCAGGAACAAGTGAGGATACCACATTGCGAACCACAAGTCTGTCACGTGAGTTACACTCGAAAACAACCACCACTGACCTCTGACCAACTGACTGACCATCACACTGAAAATACCAAAAGATTGAAAAATCAGAAAATTCCAAAAAAAATACAATTTTGAAATGGAAGCATTTTTCAAGTGTTTGATCTTAGAGATTCCATTAATAAAGGCCATAGAATATGTGTCCGATCTTAAGAGATTTGTGAAGAGTCAATTGAACCCTAAAAAGATAAGCAAAAATTAATCAAGAAATGAATATCATGTTATATCTATGGCAAGTTCATTGGTGATGAATCACAAAATTAAAAGCCGCAAAGTCAAGCGGTTGATGTGAAATTGAGGACACCTTATTCACTCTTGTTTGGTTAGATGACGACTCAACATTAAACATCCTCCCAAAGACCATCTTTGATCAAGTCAATCTCGGATAACTCAAAAATATGAGGGTGATCATTCAACTGACAGATCGGTCTACCAAACGACTGTGAGGAATTATTTGTCATCATAAACTTTCAAGGTGAAAAGCACAAAGTGGACTTTATTGTCCTTGACATTGAGCACCACAGAGAATTGTCCGAGTCTCCCATCATTTTAGGAAAGTTGTTATTAGCCTCTACTATGGTGATTATCGATTGTGAGACTCAAGACATTAAGTTCTTGAACACAGACAACAATGAACAAGCCCTCTAGGGCATGCCCAACCCTGAAACAACCCAACCACCAACCAACAACCCTGATCAGGGAAAGAACACTCCATACGACCAGACCTCTCCTCATGAAGCATAGATACAGACCCTGGGAGAGACACCTGAGAGGTCGACTGTTGGATTCACCTTCGATTCTCACCCTGATACTGCTCTTAGGAGGAAATAATATTTAAGAGCTTATGAAGAATTGGACCATGTTTATGAAAATCTCCACAATTATTCGAGTGTTACAGTCCTTGAGTTGACAATAATTCATGAAACAGTTGACCATATAAGGAGTCAACTTAGTAAAACTTTTATGCCACTGAAACTCATGGATATCAAAAGGTGACATCGTCATCCCCTGCCATCACTCACAAGGCCAACCGGAACATGCTCCCTTCCCCTAAGCCTTGCATGACCCTACAAGAATTGGTCGACTTTTATGGAGATTCATCTAACGAGGAACCCATAAATGCCACACCGATTATAGGGAGAAGAACGGTGGTCATCTTTCTCCCAATTCTTCTAACAGAAACAAACCGACCATGAAAGTCACCTTTGACCTTAGAATTCAGGTGATTTCTGAAGAGTCCTTGCCTAGTCCTGAGGTGGTGCATCAAGTAAATGCAATAAGTGTAGCTGTTATCAATGGGCACTTACCTCTTGTTGATAATAGTTGGAGATACTCTGCATATGACTGCTATTTTTTTGAGGACGACTTTGATGATGGCTGGACCTCTTCACCATCCCCCTCTTCACCACCCTCTACATCTCCATACTATCTTGTACTACATTCCCACAGAAGGTTCATCGCAAACCTCCTTGATCTTGTAAATCCGTAAATCTACTTAGTCCCTCACTTGTAAATATTTGTTCATATTTAGGCTGACATGAGCCTAAGTATAGGGGTATCGATATCATTGTATATACATCACTTCAATTCTTTCCTTCTCAACCTTGACCACCTCATTCGTGCTCTTCTGCTATGCTTAGACCCTCAAAAGTCTAAGTATAGGGGGTGTTGACTTATTGTTTCTTTTCGCTTAGTAATGCTTAGCTATGTATAAATTCTACTTTGTGCCATGAGGACATAGCACAAGCTAAGTATGGAGGGGGGGGGGTTGTATATATATTCTATGTACTTTAACCATAGCTCGTATTTAATTATTTTCATCACAAATAAGGTATGGGCACAAGTTGTGTATATTATGTATACTATACTAAATTATTTGTGTAAATAATACCTATTTTCAAAATAAAGGATGTATAACATGCTTTAAAAAACAAAAAAAACTAACTTAAGGTTTTATCCCTGATGTTTTCACTACCACTCAAGATTTGAGGAATAAAAGAATTTCGAGTTTTTAAGGTCCCTTGATTCAGAGCTAATCAACCTTAATCATTAGGGTTTATGACTTAATAATCCACATTCCCTAGTTTGAAAAGGTGAGTGCTATATTGCGTGCTTAATCTCTACCTTTAAGAATATGATCAGCATATCATCTGCATAACTGCATGAATGATGAGATGAGTTGAGATTTCACTTGAGGGACTAGGACTTGAGATTTGAGTCTAGACCTAATTTATGATACTTGAGGATGTGATAAAGTTGATGAAAGCTTCAAGAAACCGGAGTGTCAGCAAACCCCAGCCAGTATGTGAACAAGTTCACATGCTATCTCTTGATACTGGCCTATGTGCGTAATGAAACTAAATAAATTTGGATCACTGTGTTGGACATGCGAGCCCACGGCGAGCCATTATGCAATAAATGTTATTGCAATTCACTCCTTAATCTGAAATAAAGAGTACATAGTTTGCATAATAGGTCCCTTAGTACAATTAGGGTTATGTACCATGGCCATCTTAATGATCATACAGCTGTTGATTCAATTATTGAATCATAGAGGCTGGTGCTTAGATGAATATCTAATGAGTTAGATTGAGGACTCATCAAGCACCGTCAAATGATTATTAAGAGATGATCTCCAGCCTGAGTAGGAGATGGCAATCCTATCTCATTTAGGTTGATATCTGACCGACCTCTTGATGCAGGTCCTCTGCATAGGAATAGAGATTCGGAGGTGTCGGATAAGTTAGGTCAAAGAGTTGACTTAACGAGATCGAGATAACCACAGTCCTATATCGTATGCTGTCACGATACAGGCACACATCCTCTGACCGGAGACAGATGTGTTAGTATATGTCTGAGTATGTACATTTGGCAGACCAATAGGTTGATGACCTAATCAAGGTCTATACACCGGCACGCTGGTGTGCATATAAGGGCATATGAGTAATACGATCTCTCAAAGGGATCATACAGGTTCACTACTGAACCGGAAGACATGAGCTCACTCATGAGATATTGGGAAGAATCAAATTCCGTGCGCACGGTCGTCTCGCTTTGGAAGCTTGACTGAATTTGTTGGTTTGATATATACTTTTGGAAAGTATATGATCAAGACCTAGGTATGATATATGCTTTTGGAAAGTATATGATCGATACCGACTCCCAATGATCGAATGAGAAACTTACTGATAAAACCCTGAAGTAGACAGTGTAAAGTTGATCTAATACTTCTGGTTTAATCTGAGTCTTCCAGTATGCAGGATGTACAGGTATTGGGAATGCCTGAGGGTGATGTGATCATAAACGGTTGTATAACCATGACGCTTCCATTCCTAGGGAGTGATGAAACGGGTCTGGATTTTAGTGACTCCTCTCAGTAGAGAAGTAATCTGATCTTAGTCCAAATGTTGGACATTAATCTGAATGTGATTCAGATTCAATGAGAAGATTAGATTTGCGGTCTTGATTTAATCAAGCATCTATGGGAGGCCCGAGATCTGGATTTGAGATGTGATCTCAATATCCATGTCACTATACGTGGAACAATACAATCGCCCTGTCCTTATCTCCAAGTATCCGCGGAGAAAGCGCATTATCCTTGAAAGGGTTCATGGATAATTCTATTGTTGATATATGTATCCGAGCATTGAGAAAATGGATAATTAAATGTGATTTATTTATCATGAATAATATGAATTTGATTCATATTATAAAGAGAGTTATCTTAGATAACTAAATGTGATTTAATTATCAAAGATGTGAATAATGTGAATGTGATTCATATTATTTGAACACATGAGATAAAGAGATCCAAGATGATTAAATATGATTTAATTATCAAGGATAAGAATAATGTGGATAGTAATATCCAATTATTCATAATATATTATAAATGTGATTTATAATGTATTAGAGAGAGTTAAATATAATTTATATTAGTAGATTAATTATTAATGTGTATTGGATACACATTGTTTAATTAATTGAAAATGTAAATTACATTTTGTTTTGGGTTGTGAATTTGATTCACAATAATTCAATGTCAAGATTTAAATATTCCCAAAATTAATTGAGAATTATTTTTTGGTGAATAATTGTTGGAAAATAAGTTGAGAGAAAAACAAGGAGATATGCAATCCCATGGGAATCCATGGGATTGCCCTCCCCATATGGGAAGAGGGGGGCGGCACCAATTCCTTTATGGAATTGGTGGCCGTCCACTCCTCCCAATAGGGAAGGAGGCTCTCATTTGTTTTTTCACTCCTTATTTAGTTGGTTTGATTTGGTATTAATATATATTTGATTTATCAAATATATTTAATCAAAATTAAATCACAAGTTGTTGGCTTTTACCAACAACAATCTTGACCATTGGATTGTCATAAATCAATCTCAACCATTGATTTTATATGACACATGGATTGAGATCCATGGATCCCAAAACCCTATAAATAGAGAGGCATACCCATGCTCTCTCTTTACACACACAATGCTTGAGAAGCATCTCTCTCTCTCTCTCTTTCTCTTTAGAGGTCAGCCCTCTCTCTCCCTCTCATGGCCGTCCACCATGGATGCCATGGTGAGGTTCTCCATCGCTGCGGCATCGTCGTTATGCTGCCCGTTCTTCTGCTCGTGGATCTCCATCTCCTTCGGTGCGCCTCGCTCGTGAAGAAGATGTTGGATCTCGTGTGTCGAGATCAGGAGATCCGCCGCTTGGATCATCAACTTGGATTGCGAGAAGCACGCGGTTCATCCCCGCGCTCGCAAGCGTCTCCTCCGTCGGATCGGACTTGAGACAGGAGGTCTTTTCGTTTAGAGACTTGATCGCAACCACGCTTCAAGAGGTAATCCTAATTACTTGTTTGTGGTTTAGACGAAACGATCCGAGAAGTGTTCTTGGATCATGTGGTTTCGTCGTAAGAAAAATTTTTAAATTCCGCTGCATCGAGCAACTAGTGCGACTAGTCGCTCCGCATCGTATTCGATACGATGCTCACGCTTCCGTGATGCGCTTGAGGATCTAACAATATCCTTCAAGTGGTATCAGAGCCTTAGGTCGATGGTTTTGAATAGTGATTCGTTAACCAAGGACGACTTGGGTTCGCTAAGGTCGCGAAAGTTTTCATCGCATTTGATTTCGCAGATCTGTTTAGTAAATAAATTCGGCACTGTTTAAATGGTTTAAACACGAATTTTATACTTGGATTATGTTCCCCATTAAATAAGGAAACCATAGGATCTGAGTTTGCGTAAATCGGATTTCGTATGCTCGAGATATGGTCGTTTTAATGAACATGTATGCACTGTTGCGGGAACTGTGAATCTGAACGTGATTAAAATGTTAATTACTGTTTAGACTTGCCTCGAAATGCGTGAAACATCACTTAGGTTCTATCCTAAATCAAATTAGCGAACTTTAGAAATCGACTTTGCTTAATTTGGATTTAATATGATTGAGATATGCCAATTTTAGTAAGTAGGGGTCACTGCTGAAATTGCTTTCCTAATCTAGAACCAAGTGATTGTCAATTAGTGAAATTAATTGTTAATTTCGTGAAATAATCTTGAAAAATATTTGTGAAATATTGAAACATGATTATTTGCCTAATTGACTTGGCCCCAACCAATTAGTTGATTAGATTTGATCTAAACCTTAATTGGATTTACAATCATCAAACTTCTTGCTTGAATAGGACTTGGGAATTTGCCTAGCAAATTTCCTTAAAATCAAAATTGTTTTGATTACTATATGGTATAATTTCGGTTGAAGAACCGATGATCATCTCAAGTACAAAATAATCAATTTGGCATTATCCTTTCCCGAGGTGGATATGGTGTCTAGTCGGGGATCGCTGGGTCAGCGGGTTGCAATGTATGTGGTCCGCCCCACTCCCGTCGGTACTGGCCATGACAGCGGGTAGGGCCGGGATAATGTCCGAGGGATTATGATGTATTTTTCTAATTATTAAAATTCGAATTAATACGTACTTTGAGAATAATATCATATATGTATATTCAAGCATAAAATTTAAGTTTGATTGATTAAATTGGATTGATAATTAATTTAATATGATTAAGTTAATTATATCCAATTGAGAATACTCTAATATGATTAGAGTTAATAATTCCCTTGGAAGAATTAATTATATGAATGTGATTCATAGTAATTAATTAAATTTGAATAAGAGGTGGAGGATCACATAAGTGATATCCATGGTCTCCCGTCAAGGCGAAGGGTTTCCGTCGCCAGGGATTGTATATAGGAGACGCCTGTACGTAGTGACAGCTCCTATATGCAAGCGCATCTGGATCGGACTCTTTGCTTCTCGAAAGAGTAAGGCCGTATGCGTAGTGACCCCAATATCGGATCCTCATATTATTGGGGCGATATTGGATTGCGCATAGCGAGTTCTATTCCTGTTGACGGTTGGTTCAATTAACGACGGGTCAACATCACCTTAGGGGTGGTGGGCTCGGGTGTTAAAGACCGAATTGGGAAATGCAAGTTGGACTTGCAAGGCGGAATGTGTTCCCGCTTATCTTTATTGGAGTTGCAGTTTCTCTTATTATTGGGATGTAACAAAGATAAATAGGAGATCCCAGATCTTGCTGAGATATAATGGTAAGTATATCTCTTACATTGAAAGTGATTAAGGGAATGAACTTTCATTGTTGACATGGCAAGACAACTTTGATATAAAAACTCCTAAATCAAAGTATAATATGTGTATATATATAAATATATACCCTTATGCAAATTACTTATTTCAGATAATCCTTCATTAAACCCACTCAATGTTATACTCATTAATAACCAGTAGAATATCATGGATTGGACCCTTGATCCAGATATTGTACTTGCGATTGGACACATAATGTATGTGGTTGCAATGTGCAAGATTCCTCATAATAATGAGAAGTGATAATTAAAAAGACAATAGGACCAAAACCCTAGGGTTTGCATGTCTCTATAAGTCTTGATCTTATCGAATGTACTTTTGAAGTGACATGTCAATGATGATCATAATTATCGAATTAATCCTTATAAAATCAATAAAGATATTCTGGCATACATATGTGCTCTTGACATTTAATCATGAATGACATGGTTCTCTACATCATGTAGAATGGTAGCTCTATTAGAGATAATGTATTCAAATGGTTTGAATACCTACCTGAACCGATACTTCAAAAAGTTTAGATGGATGTAGATGATGAGTGTCATCATTCTACTATCTATACTCTAGTCATTTATGAAGCTTCATAATATTCATATTGTATGAACTTAAATGAAGCTTGTATAAATATTGAAATACTCTTATATTGAAATTTTTGATTTTAACATAAGAGATCCTTGGTTTTGAGCAATGGTTGCTTATAGACAAAGGGAGCGTAGTGGAAGCATGGGTTGGACCCAAGTAAGAGGTATAGTCAAAGAGTTGACTGTACTTCTGTGACTTCCATATGACATCCAAAGAGTTGGATGAATGCCAATACTGCAATAAGTTGATGTGTTGATAGTATGACTATCAAGTCTGTCTAGAATCCTCAGAAAAGGACTCGGATGGAGCATCAGTATAATCTACATATAATCATTGATATTGACTTACTTATTTGATAAGATAAAGTCTAATAATTGTTTCTCAAATTTTCTAATGACACTTGCAATTGGTTGCATATGTATTAGAAATTTGATCTTAAGGTTTATTGGTCATCCATGTTGAAAGTGATGCAAGAGTTGCAACAATTTCAATGAGATCAATAGACTTCATATTTTCAGTGGGAGCCCTTAGTCTTAGAGAATGTCTCTATGACCTAGATATTAGAATACACTCATTGTTTATTTCTAATTGTTGGATATGAACATGAATTCTGTAATAAATCTATCATAAAGAGTTATGATGGAAATATTTCAGATAGTAATCTAAAATCTAAAGGACTCTATTAAATTAGAAAATTATTGAATGGTTCATTAAGATTTCTAATACTGAAAATTAAACCTTTAAAAGATCAATAGGAGGATAAAGACCATTTGACAATGATCTGGCATCAAATTTTGGACATATGTCTGTTGATGAAATCAATGGACTGGTAAGACATGAAACTTTAGATTGTCTAAAGATTCAAATCTCACATACTTGTGAATATTGTATTCAAAGTAAAAATGTCCAATACACCCTTCCTTGGAAAAGGTGTAGGTGTCAAGGTATTAAGGATCTCATACATATTGATGTATGCAGATCATCTATATCATAGTAAACATTATGGATATGTGATATCTGTTAATGATTATGTATGATATGAGATTTCTTCTCTTCACCTAAGAAACCTTTGAAATGTTCAAAGATTTCGTAATTTTGGTTTAGAACCAAAGTTTGAGGGAAGATGAAATGAATTTGATCTAACCAAGGTAGCCTGTACCTATTAGATGAATTCAAGAAATACCTTATGGAGATATGAATATCATTCCTATCTCAATCCTCCTAATGAACCTTAACTCAATAGAGTTGTAGGGAGATACAATTGATCATGTGTGACATGATTTGATCAATGATTAATCATAGCATAATTATCTCTTAGTTTCCAGGTATATATATGTGGTAGAGACTGCATTATATATCCTTAATAAGGTTCCATGTGATTAAGCTGGAATCTGGCACTAAAGAGTGCTACTTCATTAGGAAAATAAAGGATGGTATTGGATACCTACTTTATGACCTTGAGATTCTTAAAAGATCTAAACTTTGAGAATATGATTCTTATAGGATGACTCTCTTGAGAATCAAGATGAAAAATGAAGTAAAGGAACTCATTTAAAAGATAATGAGGCTCCTGAAATCGGAAACTAAAATAGATAATTAAAGATGAAACATTAATACCTCTTCAAATAAGTTTGAGGATGGATTCCATGTGTCAGTTAAATCTGAAAATGATCGGACTTCATGTGATGAAGCTCCTGAGGATCATGACATGGAAAGATGGATGTTAGCAATTAAAGTCTAATGTAGACTTCATTACAAGTGTTGTATATGGACCCTCGAGGATCCACCTATATGGGTCAGACCCATTAAGGTGTAAATGGATCTTCAAGAGAAAGAGGGAACCTGATGAGAAGGTATAGACCTTCAAAGCACGGTTCGTAGCCATGAGCTACACACCGAAGAGAAGGCATCTCTTGCGATGAGACTTGCTCTCCAGTGACCTTGCTTTAACCCATCAGAATGTTGCTAACTATAGCTACACAACTTGTCTATGACATCTTCATGGTGTGATTCAAGATTGCATTCCTCTATGAATGCCTCTCTGAGGATATTCATATGAAGTAGCCCCAGGGCTTCATGGTTGAGGAAAGCAAGGTGTGCTAGCTGAAGAACTCCATCTTTGGACTCCAATAAGTTTCTTGTAGATGGAACATAAGATTTGATGAAATCATAAATGTTGTGATTTCAGATAAAATCTTGATGAACCATGTGAAGCTTAGTGGGAGTGCCGTTGTGTTCATCGTGCTAAATGAAGATATTATTCTAATCATTTGGAATGATATAAGGATAATAATAATAAGTGTTTTAAAATTTGGTTGTTCCATACCTTGAGATACGATCTCAAGGATACCCTTAGATCTTAATTCTGAAGTCATTCGGAAGCAAAGAGAAGAGGGTATTGGGACCGTCACATTAGTAATACACCTTGGACTTATTCCATTTTCTGGAAAATTCCAAGAAAGGCTTCCTTCCCTTAAGATATGGTAGTGACCTGTCTAAAGGATAGCACCTCAAAAGGTTGAGGAAGTGAATGCTAGAACTGCTTGCACTTGTGCATCAGTTATGAGAAGCTGGCTATATGCTAGATGTGTACAAGAGCCAGATGTCTGCCATGCAGTGGGAGTAGTAAACTGTTACTAATCCTACGATGGAGATAAAACACTTGATTGCAGTAATAAAAATATCTTCAAAGATGATGAAACTTAGAGATAGTGATCTCAAAGTCTTATCTTCAAAGGTTTAAGACCTTGTAAATAGTGATCTATAAGGGTCTTGACTGTAGATACCATAGGAGATAGAGATCTCCAGGAATGAAGTTATTCTAATAAGGATTATGGGAATACTGGTTATGATAATTAATAAGAAGTAGTGTCAAGGACACTATAACCAACAAAATTGAGTATCGATTGCATGAGATGCAACATTCGCATTGGATGCGAGCACTGTTACTAGGAGATATGCAAGTGCCGTAAAAGGACTTGGCGTAGTCTCTTGGGAACGGAGTGACTGATCAGCTTACCTAGCTATTTTCTAAATAGCCTATGATTGTCACATGAGTGTGGGTTTAAATGATTAGCCCATTAATGGCTCTTTGGGCTAGTGGGAGATTGTTGGACATGCGAGCCCACGGCGAGCCATTATGCAATAAATGTTATTGCAATTCACTCCTTAATCTGAAATAAAGAGTACATAGTTTGCATAATAGGTCCCTTAGTACAATTAGGGTTATGTACCATGGCCATCTTAATGATCATACAGCTGTTGATTCAATTATTGAATCATAGAGGCTGGTGCTTAGATGAATATCTAATGAGTTAGATTGAGGACTCATCAAGCACCGTCAAATGATTATTAAGAGATGATCTCCAGCCTGAGTAGGAGATGGCAATCCTATCTCATTTAGGTTGATATCTGACCGACCTCTTGATGCAGGTCCTCTGCATAGGAATAGAGATTCGGAGGTGTCGGATAAGTTAGGTCAAAGAGTTGACTTAACGAGATCGAGATAACCACAGTCCTATATCGTATGCTGTCACGATACAGGCACACATCCTCTGACCGGAGACAGATGTGTTAGTATATGTCTGAGTATGTACATTTGGCAGACCAATAGGTTGATGACCTAATCAAGGTCTATACACCGGCACGCTGGTGTGCATATAAGGGCATATGAGTAATACGATCTCTCAAAGGGATCATACAGGTTCACTACTGAACCGGAAGACATGAGCTCACTCATGAGATATTGGGAAGAATCAAATTCCGTGCGCACGGTCGTCTCGCTTTGGAAGCTTGACTGAATTTGTTGGTTTGATATATACTTTTGGAAAGTATATGATCAAGACCTAGGTATGATATATGCTTTTGGAAAGTATATGATCGATACCGACTCCCAATGATCGAATGAGAAACTTACTGATAAAACCCTGAAGTAGACAGTGTAAAGTTGATCTAATACTTCTGGTTTAATCTGAGTCTTCCAGTATGCAGGATGTACAGGTATTGGGAATGCCTGAGGGTGATGTGATCATAAACGGTTGTATAACCATGACGCTTCCATTCCTAGGGAGTGATGAAACGGGTCTGGATTTTAGTGACTCCTCTCAGTAGAGAAGTAATCTGATCTTAGTCCAAATGTTGGACATTAATCTGAATGTGATTCAGATTCAATGAGAAGATTAGATTTGCGGTCTTGATTTAATCAAGCATCTATGGGAGGCCCGAGATCTGGATTTGAGATGTGATCTCAATATCCATGTCACTATACGTGGAACAATACAATCGCCCTGTCCTTATCTCCAAGTATCCGCGGAGAAAGCGCATTATCCTTGAAAGGGTTCATGGATAATTCTATTGTTGATATATGTATCCGAGCATTGAGAAAATGGATAATTAAATGTGATTTAATTATCATGAATAATATGAATTTGATTCATATTATAAAGAGAGTTATCTTAGATAATTAAATGTGATTTAATTATCAAAGATGTGAATAATGTGAATGTGATTCATATTATTTGAACACATGAGATAAAGAGATCCAAGATGATTAAATATGATTTAATTATCAAGGATAAGAATAATGTGGATAGTAATATCCAATTATTCATAATATATTATAAATGTGATTTATAATGTATTAGAGAGAGTTAAATATAATTTATATTAGTAGATTAATTATTAATGTGTATTGGATACACATTGTTTAATTAGTTGAAAATGTAAATTACATTTTGTTTTGGGTTGTGAATTTGATTCACAATAATTCAATGTCAAGATTGAAATATTCCCAAAATTAATTGAGAATTATTTTTTGGTGAATAATTGTTGGAAAATAAGTTGAGAGAAAAACAAGGAGATATGCAATCCCATGGGAATCCATGGGATTGCCCTCCCCATATGGGAAGAGGGGGGCGGCACCAATTCCTTTATGGAATTGGTGGCCGTCCACTCCTCCCAATAGGGAAGGAGGCTCTCATTTGTTTTTTCACTCCTTATTTAGTTGGTTTGATTTGGTATTAATATATATTTGATTTGACAAATATATTTAATCAAAATTAAATCACAAGTTGTTGGCTTTTACCAACAACAATCTTGACCATTGGATTGTCATAAATCAATCTCAACCATTGATTTTATATGACACATGGATTGAGATCCATGGATCCCAAAACCCTATAAATAGAGAGGCATACCCATGCTCTCTCTTTACACACACAATGCTTGAGAAGCATCTCTCTCTCTCTCTCTTTCTCTTTAGAGGTCAGCCCTCTCTCTCCCTCTCATGGCCGTCCACCATGGATGCCATGGTGAGGTTCTCCATCACCGCGGCATCGTCGTTATGCTGCCCGTTCTTCTGCTCGTGGATCTCCGTCTCCTTCGGTGCGCCTCGCTCGTGAAGAAGATGTTGGATCTCGTGTGTCGAGATCAGGAGATCCGCCGCTTGGATCATCAACTTGGATTGCGAGAAGCACGCGGTTCATCTCCGCGCTTGCAAGCGTCTCCTCCGTCGGATCAGACTTGAGACAGGAGGTCTTTTCGTTAGAGACTTGATCGCAACCATGCTTCAAGAGGTAATCCTAATTACTTGTTTGTGGTTTAGACGAAACGATCCGAGAAGTGTTCTTGGATCATGTGGTTTCGTCGTAAGAAAAATTTTTAAATTCCGCTGCATCGAGCAACTAGTGCGACTAGTCGCTCCGCATCGTATTCGATACGATGCTCACGCTTCCGTGATGCGCTTGAGGATCTAACAATATCCTTCACACTGCGCACCAACTTTTAATAAAAGCTGTGGAGCTAGACAAAAAGACAAGAAAAGAAAGAAATATTAAAAGAAAAGAGCTCTCAAACACAAAGACAAATTACAAAGAGCTTCTATCAAAGGAAAGTGCTCCCAAATATTTTCAAAGTGTCCAATTGGACCAAAGCTAATTAGGACCAATGAGTCAGGCTAGTACCTCAAAAAGGGATCTACATCGTAAGCGATACAAGTCTGGGTGTAAATATATTAGACACTTAAAGAAGACACACCCTGGTGTACTCTCAAGAAAACAAGGACATATGACTCAACAATTTTTGACTGACACAATGGTCAACAACCAAATATACATGTGTTGAGTATTAAGACACTTTAGAGGATCCTTGTTCCAATGTGATGGAAAGAAGAAAATACGCAAACCTATGTCCTCCATCATCTGATATTTCATCTACATTTTCAAGTCTAACAAACTACTGAGATGATAGATTGAATGCAAGAACTGATTTATTCCCTAGTGTTGAGAATTAGGTCTTGAGGAAAGTCTCTTGGATCAGGACTTTGAGTGACGTTTTGACTCGACTCTCATGATTGCAGTACACATAAAAAGTCATATATATTATGATATATGTACAAACAGAGAGTCTGATAAATTAGAGAAGTTGGATTCCTCATGACTAGAGCTGGGTTGAGCTTAGAATTTTAGGACCACTAAAACCTAGGATTCTTAATGAGACAAGTTTTGAAATTTGCACATGCAGGGATTTAACTTTCTAATTTACTAAAATTTATTGGGGGGCATGCAAAGATCTAAGTATATGGGTGTGATGAATTCTTGATTCATCTACTCTATATGGATGTTTTAGCAAAATTCTTTTAATAAATCACTAATTAAACCCCTCAAAATTGATAACATTTACTATTTGTGCTAAAATTACAGTAAAAAATCTGTAAATAAATAACCCTTGTATTTTTCCTAAATTGAGCATTTTATTTTATGTGTAAAAAATCATTATTTAGAACTAATTCTTTCTCTAAATTATTCTATAATTAATTAACTAACTTTGTATTAAGAATTAAAATCCATAAAAATAGCAAAATCAAGAGAAATTACAAAAAATCTGACATTGTATATTTTGTACATATTTTATCTTGTTGTTTTTATTTTCTCATTTTCTAACCTGTAACAAATCCATAAAAATTAGATTACTTATGTATATATTTTATATAAATTAATATACTAACTAAAATCAAATTAAAATACAAAAAATCATAACGATAAAAATGTTTTATTTCATTATCCATATAGTACCTTAAAAATATGTTTTATAGAGTTGACCTCTTTTGATTTGGATCCTTCACTGAAGTTGTAGATCTTGTCTATACGAACAACTTTGTGTTGACTACTTTTTCATTTGACTTCATTTACTATCTCTTTCTGATTTTTCTTTGCTTTTTATCTTTATTTATTTTTTACTTTTATCCTTTATTTTATTTTATTTTACTTTTTTTAATTTGTATTTATTTTACCTTTTATTTTACTTATTTTATTTTATTTTATTTTATTCTGTTTATTTCCTTCCGTCAACTTTTTCTCTCTCTTTTCTCTTCTCTCTATATTTCTCTCCTCCCTTCTCTCTATCTCTCTCTCTACATCCCTCTAGGTCATGTGCCTCGTACGTGACCTCGCCCCTCTCTAGGTCACATGCATGGCATGTAACCCCTATTTTCATCCCCTCCCCCTTGCCCTATGTAACCACCATCGTCCCGCTCCTCCTATTTAACCGATCACTCCTGGACGCCTTCGTATCAGCCATTATCCCTGAAGGTCAGTGAAAACGACCCTGATCGGCATGATCCAGAGGCGAGCTCTGACCCCTGCTGCCTCGCTCCTACGAGAGCTTGAGCCTCGCTGCGACCTAACCTGCGGTTGAGGCGATCACTAGAGGAGGGAACCCTACTCCTCCTAACCCCAGGCAAACCCATCCTCTTATGCTCTTCTCATTCATCTTTCTTCTTTTATTTCCCGTTCACATCCATGCACATCCTCCCGCACCACCTTCTTCCTCGAGCTTCATCCTACAACAAATCTGCTCGTCACCCTTTTCTCAGCCAACTCTGCCTCCTCCTTCGCATGACCCCTGTCATTCATCGTTCATCCACATCGAGCCTTGTGGCAAAAGCCCTTGATCCGATGGCCTTCCACTCGCCATGTCACCTGCCTGAACCTAGGGACAAGCCTTAAGGCTCAGGTCTGACATACCTATCAGCAAAGCCCCGCTGGCCTACCACGTGGACCATCCCTGAGGCTTGACCCAAACCTTGAGGCTCGTGTTGTCCAAAGCATCCTCCCGCCGCCATGTAGGCTCGATGACCCGAGCCTCCTCCACCCACCCCTGAGCTTGGTGTAGTGATTCTTACACCCCAGCCCCTATCGATCCAACAAATTATAAAAGAAACCCCACCGTCCAAGTCGCGTACGTAGCATGTGATGCCTTGGAGAAATTTATAAGAAGCCCTTGTTGATTTTGAAAATTGCAAAGAAGTCCTTCAAGAGACCTTCTGAAGAAGAAAACTATATTTTTATTGCATTTAGGCCCCTGAATCTTCATTTGACCATATCTTTTGCATTTAAACTCTGATTTTAGCGTACCATATGTCAATTTGAAGCTAATTGAATGCTCTATCATTTTATATACTTTTTGGATTGATTAGAGGATATTTATTGATGACAATTATTTGAGGTCTAATTTGATATTTGTAGGCTAAGAATTGTTGTATTTGTGCATTGATAGTTTGAGATGTTTGATCTATTACACAGGCTTATTTAAGGTGGAATGATTCATTTATTTCCTTGTTAACTGTGATCATTCCTTGAAAAATAAATCTTAGGGAACTTGAAGATCAACGTTCTTTGAAAATTTTCAATGGTCTCTTTAAATTACAGGGAGCTAAATTAATGAGATTTATCAGATTTAATCCTTTGATATTATTGTTCGCTCTTTGAGAATTAAATCGCAGGAATTTTTGGGATGGGTACTCTTTTTTAAAAATTATCCATGATCTATATTGCAAGAGTATGAATTGATCTATTGACCCTCTTAGCCTTCGACCTGTAATTGATTTGTTAAATATTTCTTGAATACATTTCCGTTGATCTGCGATTAATTTTGAAGGAATAATTGACTTATTTCAATTAAGGATTACAAATCAAAATCACATATCATGTTCTCAATAACCTTTTCTGTTTTTTTTCATCGCATTTTCCTCACATTTCTTTTCATAATATTTTTGCTTTATTTTCTATCACAAAAATTAACATTGTGATTAATAAATTAATTAAATTAATTTGAAACCATGCAACTAAAAATCATTGTTCCCTATCCTGGACCTTGGTAGACTTACCAAGAATAAATTCTCCACAGCATTCAAAGATTTTGTTTTTGATAAATCATTTTCCGCCTTCCTATACTACAATATACCATTCTTAAGTGAGGTAGAAAATGATTCATTAACTAGCACCTTCAATGGAATCTCATGACGAGGGCATCTCGCAGTCAAATCCTTGAATCGTTCCCATGCCTCATGGAACGACTCATGTGGAAGTTGTGCAAAATTGGAGATCTGACTCCTCATCGCATTCGTCCAAAGGTAAGTACTTATGCAAGAAAGTGGACTATAGATCTTCCCATTTAGAAATCTCCCTCCCCAGATGATTCAACCAGTAGAGTGCCTTATCTGCTAAGGCAAAGATGGAGGCCTTGAGGCGTATAGCCTCATGTGCAACTTCTGGACAAGTGGTCATACTACATCTGATCTCAAACTGCTGCAAAAAGGTGAAGGCTCCTCTGTTGTGTCCCCATATAACTTGGGAATTAATGAAATAAAGGACAATCTCAAATTGTATGACCCTTGATTCGGTGAAAAACAAATCCTATGTTGTAGCGCCCAGATATATGGTTTTACTCATCTCGCGAGAACCACGACATGTGGTGGCGGGTTCTCAACTCCAGCTCGCAACACATTGATCTCAACTGTTTACTCATCCTAGACTCTAAACTAGTCTCCGATCTATGTGCTCATCTGTTGTAGGGTGTCTAGAATCCCTCTTTTGATATCAATAGCTGGGTCCGATCTCTCATCAACATATCTCTCCTCGGTTGGTCGCTCCTCAATAGCTTTCTCATCGACTGGAGCCTTCCCTCTAGTCATGATGTTCATCGAATCCATGATAAGGAAAAAATCTCATAAGCACTCAGTGAAAAATGTGCATGAGAAATAGATAAAAAGTCAAGGAGAGGGTCTGCCTCAACTGAAGGGCTACGAGGCGAGGGAGTCCCAGTCTGACTCACATCGTCACTATGTAGAACTTACTCGGGAAGAGGATCATCTCGAATCTGTGAAGATGCACATAAGACGATGGAAGATCAAAGGTTCACGGAGTAGGAGGATAAAATCCATATAGACATCATCCTCGACATCATACGATGTTAAGATAAAAACACGAGTGTGAAGGCATATAAGATGTTGAAAAATGCACACCCCACAAACAAACACAATGCAAACCCTTTGCTTACCAACTTCAAATAGTGGAGACCATAAGAGTTCAGTATTTTATCTTTTAAATTTTAGTTAGGCGATCAAGCAATTATGTTAAGAAAACTCACAGGTGGTGTCGCCCAAAGTATTTCCTCACGATCCCCCAAACAATGGTGCCATTTTCCAGGGATGCTGGGTTATATCAGGCCCAAAGTAAATTGTGAGGCAGAGTACACCAAAATGACTCTCAATGGTCGGAGGCAAGTGCATGCAGTTGCAACCACGTACCAAAGAGTGGTACATGGGGTAGATGGGTACTTAGGGAACAAGTCCTGGGATTTTCGTCTCTATTCTTAGGTCTACGTCCTCACCCACTCTATCTGGAGTTTAGTATCTGCAACAATGAGGGGTTTGCTCTCCTAATACAATTAAATCCATAATTTTTTTATTTGGTTAAAGTTTCAAAAGGATTTTTTTTAGGGTTTTCACATTTTTGGATATTTTCAAAAAATATCTAATTGTGATCGGATTTCCTTTATTTTTGAAAAATGTGTCACATAAAGGGGGAAATCGCGGAGCGCAGCGAAAAACAATGACACATGCAGGGAAAGTAGACATACCTGACTCAAGCTCTCTGCGTGCAAAATGATACACATAGAAAATGTAAACCCTAGGCTAATGTATGAAAAGGCCATAAGCTATGTCCTAAATCAGCAGCTCTAGTGTAAGGTTATATTAATTTTTAAGTCAGTTAATCATGCATAGGTGTTGATTAGGGATGTCGATTCTACTTTACTCATCTTTTCAGTCATGCATACAATCCTAAGCTTTCATGAAATCATGTGAAACAAAGAAAAAAGTCGAAAAATCAAACACCACGGTGAGTTCCCCCAAGTGCACCGGTACTTGGCGAAACAAACCATAAGAAGAAAAAGTCGAGTATCCAATATACAAGTCAGGATGTCCTTAATGGGCCCCTTGCTACAACAGTAAAAAGGGGCAACTACCCCTTCCTCTCTCACTGAAAATAGAAACACGAGAAAAGGCTCTAGTCGCTAAAAAGAAAACAAAAAAATAATGTCTAAAAAACTACAGAAAATTTGTCTACATCATCTCGCACTGCTCCTCTACAATGAGCTCGTAGAAGACTAAGCTAGTTTATGTGATCATAGATGATTCGACTTCCTAAGAAGCCAACAAATACTGTAGGCCTACAATACGGTTTAGCACATACATAATAAAAAAATCAAACACAAAAACTCAAGCAAAACTATAAGACAAAAGGAACTCAGAATTGGGAATAACATTAATTGTCAAAAGCAGATAAAAACCAAGAAAACAAAAAACCAAGAAAATCAAGAAGAAAACCAATAAAATAAAACACTCACAAAAAATAGAAAAAAGAATCAAAGGAAACAGAACCAAGAAAAGAAAGAAAATCAAGAGAACAGATAACAATCAAAAATTGATAAAAATCAAGAAAACCAAGAAAACGAGAAGAAAAGAAGAAAGAAAAACCACAAAATAAAACTCGAAAAAGCAAGCATGGGTATGCCTCCACAGCAATGGCATCATTTTGATAACTCAAATCTGACTGACAATAAAAAGATGCTGGTTGTAGAAACTGCGGAGAGGGATCCAAGTTAATCAAACAAAAATAAAACAATTCATGGGAGAGAGAGTGGAAGATAATTGGCTCTCTCCTAAATTATTGTTTCATTATATATTTAACTAGACAAGTGTTCCTGGGTCGAATTCAAGGAGGCAGAAAGTTACGCTTGGAGTTTTAGATCGAAAGAAATATTTTTGGGATTTTTCTTCTTGTTTCTTTTCTTCTTCGAGAATATCTTTTTAGTCAATTCTAATCTTTGTTATTTTTTATTTGATTTTTAATTTTCAATTTTTTTAATTTTCAAAGTGATATTTTCAAACAATCAACTTATAATATAAGATATAGATGGTAGAAAATATAGTGGTATTATATTGTATATGTATCGAAGAGAAACTCGAGCAACGAGCTCAAAGCCTACAAAATAAAACAAAACAAAGTTGGAAGTCGAAGAATAAAACCTCGAGAAAACTGCGATTAAAAACATCAAAAGTCGACTATAAATAAATGCGTAGAAAAAATTCTATAGAAATAATGTCTATAATTTCCACAAGTATCCAAGATAAACCAAGGTCAATGTTTACAAAGTGTAAAAGAAAATAAAATGCTTTTTTCAAATGGGTCCATAGCTTGGTACTGATGATCCGCATATTTCACTAAGGGTTAAAATTTATTTAATGAAAATGTGAATGACGAGAGAAAAATGAGATGTGAATATGTCGTTGTCACCCAAAATGAAACCTGAATCAATCAAACAATTTATCCAACAAAAATAAAGAAAATGAAATATGGATTGCTATTTTAATTATTAACCTGGTATAGCTTCCAGGGTCGAACTCAAGGAGGCAACAATTATTAAGAAAAGGTTATTCAAATCAAAGAAAAATTAAGGAAAGGAAAAAAGGCAACACAAAGCAAACGACTCCTGATTTTTTGTGGATTTTTTTATCTTTCTAGTTTTTATGGAATTTTAATTTTTATACTTCATTATGTTTTCTGATTTTCAAAATTTTTAATGATTCTTAATTTTAGAAATTTTTATATTTTAAAATTTTCAAACAAAGAAAATGAGATAAATGTAATAAAATAAAACAAGATCTCCTTTTGTATTTTTCAAAGATGGTGAAAATAACCATAAAAGTGAAATAAAAATGTTTTATGCTTTGGATGATTTTTTATTATTTTTTGTAATTTTTTAGAGTTTTTTAGATTTTTTGGATTTTCAAAATGAATAAAAACATGAAATAAGGCAAATAAAAAACAAGAAAAGGTATTTGGGTTTTTTAAATATAAAATTACTCAAAAATACTGGAAACCCAATTTAACAAAAAGAGTTTTTATTTAGCTTTCCAAAAGTACCAAAAATATATTTTTATAATTTATTTCTGATTTTATATGATTTTTTAGTGTTTTATGTAATATGTATTTTTTTATTTTTATAAACGAATTTGAAACAAATTTTATACGGAAATTAAAACAACGGAAATATACATATCATTTTTTTGGAATTTTTAAAGCTATTTTCGAATTTTTATAAATTATATAATGCAAACAATAAAATTTTTAGTGGTTTCTGAATTATTTTAAAAAACAAAACAAAATATTTTGCACTACAAAAATTATATGAATTAAAGCAATCTAGTAGGGAACTATACTAAATTTTATAGAATTTTTAGAGCAATTATGACATTTATTTCAAGAAATATAAACATCACAAATTAATCTGTAAGTAAAGGACTCAACTATAATTATTTTAAATTTGGTGACTAAATTTTAACCAGAACTAAAAATGCAAGGACAATAGTGCAAAAATCCTAATGAAAATGTGTGAATTACGTGCAATTAGTAGCGTAGGGGCATAACTGTAATTTCATTAAAACTTTTTCTCTTTTATTAACATGCAAAAAAATCAGGATAATTACTACAAATATCCACAAAATTCATATGTACAGGCACGGGTAGGTAATCGACATGGACCAAAATGTGATTTCAGAAAACACAGGGGCTGACTAATAAAATGTTATTACTATCATTTACACTTTATAAACTAACAAGCAAATGTGCAAAACTGTAGGACTGGAGGTGATATTACCCTAGCAGAGGCATTCCTGTCGTATGTAGGTACTCGGACAACATGGATGGCTCTGATGTCTCCTCCATATCTAATCGAAGGGCTCGCCAATTAAGCGCTAAGTAACGGCTAGGATCAAACCTAGAGCAGCTTCTTTCAAGACTGGACAGTGCTCGGGTTATGTGGAAGAACACTGATGAAGGTTTCATGAACCGAGCTTCGATCGTTCAGATATCAATCATCCTAGCATAGATCGGTTGGCTAAAGCTCTCAGAAGATAGCTGGTGTCGAGCTGCGTTGGATGGGTTCTTCAACTTTTAAGAGCATGGTGGTTCTCCGGTCTGGATGGTGGTCCACTTCGATCTACTCGACGAAGTCTCACCTAGTCTGAAATAATTCTCTCTTGCACACCTAAACCTGTAAATGAATACGGATTTTGGAGGCGAGGCTTCGGCTGGGTTTAACTGATGCTGAAAGAGAAAGAAATGGAGGGGAGCGGTGATTTGATCTTCAACGAAGAAGAGGGTAGAGATCCGACCTCCCATCTAATCTGCTGACCATATCTGAGGGGGACAGGATGTAGAAGGAGGGTGAGTGCAAATGAGCAGTCGATTTGGGATGAAAATCGAGGAGAAGTGGCATTTGATCACACTGATTGGAGACCTTGATTTGTTGCTATGTAAATCTACCTTGATTGGCTATTAGAGACGGAATTAAGGCTGATGGAAGCTACTTGTAGCTGTAGGAAAGGAAAGTAGGTGTTGGCATTGAGGAAGGTGGGGTTTTCGCCTCGATCCGGTGGTGGAAGTCTGGAGAGGCTCTAGAGCGGCGGAGAGATTCCGACCATGCACAGATCTCGTCAATTCAACATCGATTCATTCTCAGATGATCGCTTTGAGATGTTATCACCAACCTTGAGCTACCATAGGTGAGAAAAGGCAGCTAAGATGGATCAACCCCACGTGATGGACCTGGAGTGGTAATTTATAGGTGCAGAGAGGGGTATGAAAAGATCGAAAAATTAGGTGTGAAAGTTAGTTATGATCAAAGGATCAATGAGCTGGTGTGGATCACAGATCGTTGCTCTCTAATCGGGTACATGAAACAGAGCCGAAGGATGTTGGAGGCGGGCAGGATAAATCAGAGAAGATAGGGTCCGGCAAAGGGCAAACCGATCAAGATCTGTTGGAGGGAGAGTTGACTCAGGTCAATGGACCTAGGTTGACAGATAGAAATTCGGATAAATAAATAAATAAATCAAATCAAATTGAAATTAAATAGGAAATGGTTTTTAATTTAAAAATAAATAAAATAAATAATTTTTATAATTTACTTTATTATTTTATGGTGATTTCTAATAAATAAAATAATATTATTAAAGAAGGTATAATAAATAAAAACATTTATCAATAGGTATAAAATACCTATGTATACAGATGAATTTTTAATAATTTAATTTTACAAATAATTACATAATTTAATAATTTGTTTATTTACAAAATAATTAAGGATTTTAAATATTATTTTTATTTATATTTAAAGTTAATTTAGTGGTACAAATAAATACAAGCATATACAGTATATGTACATTATACTTATATAATAAATATGTTATTTTATTTTGGATTATTTTTTAGTATTTTTATTTTCATTTTGTATAAAAATAAATATATACAAAACATTTAAAAATACAATATATGCACAAATATACAATAAAATAAATAAATTAAAATATATACAATATATACATATATATATAAGTATACCAATAGGGTCCCAAAACCTACTTTTTGCATATTGATTCTGACTATTTCATTTAATGAATATTTTTACAAAATAAAATTTAAAACTGATTACATCCAAATCGGAGTTCATACGGTTCAGTTATGAGGTTCGGAAGTTGGGCTTTACGACTTTTAGATTTTGAGATTTATTAGTATTTATTCATATTTATTGTTGATATATTTTTATATTTTTTCTAATGATTTTTATGAATAATTCAGAAAATGAATTAAGTTAATTGGAGTTATAAATAAATAAATAGAAAATAAATAAGTTTTATATCACAATTTACATATAGACAAAGGAATCCAAATGCCAAAACACACATGATTTATTCCATGTTTTTTTGGTATTTTTAGTAAATAATATTAGTTACAAAATGAAGTTTAAACGTGAGTTTGGTCATTTTTTAGTTTTATATAAATAGTTATGAACTTGAGAAGTTGGACTTTTAGGCTTGTTAGGTTCATTGTAATCATTTATTTATTAGTTAAGTTTTTTTGATATTTTTATAAATTAATATATATTTTAACAAACAACTTTCAAGAAGGAAACATTTTTATTTGAAGTTGTTTTATTGATGAACAAAATAAGTGAAAATATGTACAAGGTGAAAAATAATGAATATGTACAAGTGATATTTCATTTTCTTGATTTTTACATGTTATGGACCCTATCTCCCCCTACTTTATTCCTGATCGATCATGTCAAGTCTTGACATTCTCTTGGGGTCAGGGTCAATCTGCATTTGTTTCATAAATACATCCTTCTTTGTTTCTTTTCTTTTTCTTTTCTTTTTTATTCTTTTATTTTTTATAAAAATGAATTATTAATAATTACATGACGAATGATAATTTATTGAAATTAATGAATATATACATGTGTTTTACCAAGGATTTTAGCTAAAATAAAAGAATAAAGATATTGAATCACAGATTCATCATTCCCATATACTTTACCTTTGCTAGTCCCTTAGCAAATACTTTTTCCAAGAAGAAGTGAAAAAGAAAAATATGAAAAGAAAAAGGAAAGAACTTAGAACAATCTTTTTTATTAAACTTTTCTTCATAAAATTGAAATATGGAGCTCGCCCAAACCTTTGGATTATTAGTTTGGCGAAACCTTATTGGGAAATGGATGTAAGATCTAATAGCCCTCAAGTTCCACAAGACTCCTATTCAGGTAGCCTCAATAGTTAGGTAAGAACAAGTCTACATACGCAAACTCTTATGACTACATATCTTTAATTGTATGATGTAAGTGAAATATTACTACCCACCTCAGAAATGGCAAAGAAACAACCTCCTCTGACTGGTAAATCTAATTCCTCAGTCTAGCTGCTCTTTCCTCGAGGAGCGGGGTATTCCCTTCTAAGTTCAAGTGCAACCGGCTCAAGAAGAGGGGGTAGAGTAGAGAATGGATTGTGACTAGTGTAGTCACATATCCTTGGAGCTTGACCAAGGAAGCTAAGTCTCTAGTTGCAGGCTTCCTTGGTATGAGACTTTGAAACATATGCCTTGCTTATTCATATTTTTCTCCAATGAGAATTTTTATTTATTTATTTTATTCCCATGTAACTTTTTTGAAGATTATATATATATTTTTGAACATATATACAAATGTGTAGCATGCATATAAGGAGTTTTTCTTCTTGAGAAAGTAGACTATACCTCTTTTGAAACATTATTGCAACCCACAACATCCTATCATTAGATGTCGGCGCCACTAGACTATGTTGAGATGCACTACCCTCCCTAGAGGAAGATAGTTGTTTCCACCCATGTGCTACTCCAAGCCAAAGGATTATTCCCCTCACCACCTCATCTGTAAAGAGCTACGTGTAGAGTGCTTGTCCAAGTTAAGACATTATTTAAAAGGGTCATGCGTCTGTTGTGAAATATTCTACTTAGACCAATCAAGATGACATGTGAACATAGTCTTATGGCCTCTAAGAATTAAGTTGATAGACCTGAAAAGTCCAACTCCAGTTCCTATAAGGTTCCTCTGAAATTAAGTGGATTAAGGTCTTAACGAAGCTCCATTCTTAAATTTTATTCCAGACTACTTTTAACATCAATTTCATTCTGAAAAATGCAAATGTACATGCAGGAAAATATATTTTCTTTTTGAAAAGAAAATAAAATAAAAGACAAAATCTTTACGAAAAGTTTTTAAAGAATTTTACAAATTTTTATGGATTTTATCTTTTTCAGATTTTATGGCATTTTTTAATAACAAATTATACATATTCACAATAATTTACAAGGATTTTATATAATAATAAATTCAAGATTATACAATATTTATACAAGATTTTACAACAAGAAAATTTACAAGTTCAACTGACGAGTCGTTGAATACGATAAATAATTCGGGCACGTTGTAGTACGTGTACTTAGCGAATCAATCAGAATCGAGAGAAGATCTCCGTGAAGAGTGTCTCGGCTTAATTTATATCCCGGGCATGTCCAGGGTCGAACACAGGGAGGCAAAGGAACAACTTAGGAATTAATTTAAAAATTAAGATTTAGACTTCTAATGTGGATTTTTTATATTTTTTTAATGCAAAAATAAATGCAAATGCAAATGTGGATGAATCAAGACAATAAGAAAACACACAAATAGGCCAAATTAATTTTAATGTCAAATCAGTTCAATTAAGCCAAATTATATTTTTCCTATGATCTTAATTCAGTGATGCATGCAACACTTTTTTTTAGAATTTATGGATTAATATGCAACAAATAAAAATGTACACTTTTTATGTGTTTTTTCACAATTTCTCACACAAACAGTAAGCAAAAATTATGAAAATTTTAGTCGAACATAAACATGATGCAAGGAAGGTATAGTAATATTTTTGTAATTTTCTGACAAAATATGAATTTTTTATGGATTTTTTAGTAGCAACAGAGTGATAGTGAGTAATTAATTCATAATAAATCCACAATTAAAATTAATCAGAGTGCGAATTATCTCCAAAAGATATTTATATGCTCAAGTCAAAAGAATTGAAATTTTGCGAAAAGGATGTATGTGGATTTAATTAAAATTCAAATACGAAAAACACTTTATGATTTATTTCAGGCACAAGACAACTCCACTTTGATAAAATTTGAACAGTATCTCAATCACTTTTAAAGGCATCATCTCTATTTTTTCAAGAATTTTTAAAGCAACCGTTAGTTAGATATCAATTTAAGAGCACAGATTGGGTAAAATATGTGGAATTTCAGTTAGACAATTTTAATTAATTACCCAAATATCAGAAAAATATAAATAAATATCCACTTGGTAGAGAACTAGTTGCTCAACATCAAGACATTTTTCATCGAATAAAATTATGCAAGATTGATGTCCAAATTAAGAAGCAAACAAAAGGTTGTATTTGCATATTCAGAAAACAATATTTACAATGCAAGTTATGTACAGGGACTATTATGCAATATTATAAATATGAAATAATGATAATGCAATTTTTACATTAAAAAAATAAAAGAAAAAGAGACCTTCTTCTTCGTTTGGCGGCTGGAGATGAACCCAAAAAGGGGTGGTGGCGGCGGCGGCCCGCGCGCAGCCGCGCCGACGCATGGAGGACGCACGATGGGGCGGAGGAGAGGGCAACATTGGAGGGCCGACGGCTCGTGCGTAGCCGCGGAGGTCGGCGGACGGCATTCGACTGGCGCGGGAGGGGGGCGCGGACTACACAGCTGCAAGCGGAGATGGTGGTCGACTGGCAGTGAAAGGGCTGCAGGAGACGGGCGGCAGCCTGGCTGCGGTTGTGGGGCGTGAGCGCCGGCTGCAGAGAGGCGGCAGTGCGGGGGGGGGGGGGGGGCACCAGCCGCTGCTCCTTGTGTTTTTTATTTTTTAAATTTTTGTAACTGTTGTAATGTGTTTTTTTATTTTTAAATTCTTAAATAAGGAATAAAAGCTGATATATACAAAAAGGGAAAAATAAAGGTGGTAGTGATGATACGATGTGATAATGGTGGTGAAGATGATAAAGTAGAATAAATGGAGCAATGAAGGTGGTGATGTGATGTGATAAAAATGCAAAAAATAACAACGATGCCGAATGATAAAAGAGAAATTACCTACGATGAACGCGGGCACCTATGAAGCGCTCACGAGAGCACGGTCTTCGCTCGAATCGCCGGCGCGCGATGAGCTCGAGCAGCGTGCGGGTGCGGCTGCGATATTGGCCAAAAAGCCAACGGATCTCACCGGAGAGAGGGCTGTCGTCGCTCAACTGCGGTTGCGCCGCTCTCACCGATTCAACTCTAGGAACTAGGATCTCCTCACATAAATATGGATCCAATGCAAAATGAGGAGGATGGGATGTATATAAAGTGGATGAAATGAGAGGTTATTAAAGTGGTGGGAGGTTATATTATTAATGGAGTTGAATGAGAGGTTTAAAAAATGGTGGGGTTGAATGGAGGTTGGTGGTAGAATGGAGTTGAATGGTGGTTATTGTAGAGAATGAAAAATAAATAAAGGAAAATAAAATGAAATAAAGTAGGCTACTTTAAATACAATAAAAAATATAAAGAAGGAAAAAATAGTGGAGAATTTACAAAGGAATACATTTTTGTTTACTTTTCTAATATGTATTTTTTTGTCTTTTTCATAAGAGATATTTACAATGAAAAAAATACAATAAAATACTATAATCAAAATACAACACAACCATAATTATTTTGTATTTTCAGTGATTATAAAAAAAATGAAGAAAGAATGAATATTTATACATAATATACAATGTACATCTAGGTCCCAAAACCCAACTTTTGCAAAAGAGCTCTGATTTTAATGAAACCACTTCTTTGGATATATAATTTTCTAACTTCAACGTTAAAAGTGAGTTTGGTGAATTTGGAGTTCATATAGAGCGGGAATTTGGCCTGGAAGTTGGACTTTACGGCTTTTTCTCTTTAGGATCTAGGAGCATTTATTTGAGCTAAAATTTGTTTTGTATTTTTGTATTTTTATATACATTTTTATAAACAAGTTAGAGAAAGAATTAGCCAAAAAGGAGTTGAAATAGAATTATTAAAAATACATGAAATTTTTAGCTATTTACAAGTATAAAACTCCTTTATTTTTGTGGCTTTTTATTTTTAACTTATTTTGTACAATCTAATATACAATAATTAATATGTTTTATTTACAAGAGTTATTTTGTTAATTTAATGATTTTATAGACATTTAATTGATAATTTGCTCAAGGATTTTGTTAAGATCAAGATATTGAGATGATGAATCATGAATTCATCAAATATACAATTTTTACAAAGGATTTTATCTACAAAAGAATTTTACATACATATTTTATGCACTTATTTTATTTACGTATAATAACAAATAATTATAGATTTTATTCATATGTGGATTTTACAAATTTATAAACTATTTTTTTCCATAATTTATAACCCATATGAAAAAATATTTTACAAAAAAATTTACAAACCATTTTACAAAATTTTACAAAACATTTACAAAACAATTTGCAAATAATTTAGAAAATAATTTTATAAATAATTTTACAAAATTTTTCAAATCATTTCATAAAAAGATTTTCAAAACTAATTTTATAAGCTTTTTACAAATGAAGTTATAAATAAATTTACAAACAGGTTTTTTACAAACATTTTGCAAACATTTGTACAATATACATAATTTGATACAAAAAAATAATTACAAACATTTTACATCCAAAATGTTTTTCAAATATTTTAAAAGATTTGTACAGAAATAATTTTACAAAGGTTTTTACAAAAGATTTTTACAAATAATTTTACAAAAAAAAATTACAAACAATTTTACAATACTTTCTACGAAAGTGTTTACAAGCATTTTTCAAATCATTTTTAAAAATATTTTTATTCCAAGTTTATATATGACAGTCATATTATTAAACAAAAGAACAAGTTATGGTTGAAGTATGTATACAATATATACGACAACCCCATATACATAGCTCAAACTATGCCCTCATAGTGATGAAAAAGCGGCAAGGGAAGACATAACTCATGCTAAGTATAGAAAAGTGAAAAGAATCCTATGCTACAATGACTCAAAGGATAAAAAATAAAATGAATGGAAGTCGGTGATCCCACATATACTTAATATCAAATAATCTAATGTATAGAAAACTGTACTACAATACTCAAAGAATAAAAATAAAAAATAAAATGAATGGAAGTCAGTAATCCCACCTATACTTAAGATCAAATAATCTTAAGTATATAAAACTGTACCAGCGGGGAAAACCGAGGAAGTGAATATACATGAAATCAACGACTCAACTTGTCCCCCCTATACATAGGGTAAAAGATCCCTAAGTGTAAAAAAGGAAATCAGCAGTTGAGGGACAAGCGAGGGAACAATCAAAGAAATAAATAAAACAAATATTACCTCCCCTATACTTAGGGTTGGATGTCTTTAAGTATAGGCAACAAAACAGAGGTAATAAAACAAAAACCGAACTTAGGAATCGAATTACGCTAGAAAACACGGTAAAATGGGTACCTCACTGGCTGGAATACCAGGAAGTAGACCTCAACGGTGAAGCTCGCTAGAGGTGGGTGGATACGCCCAAACGACACGTCAAATGCCGCCCTGGTTGGCTGGAGGTGGTGCTGTCACCACCACTGGTCCGGAGCACAAGGAAGGAGTGAAGGAATGGGTCAAATGGGGTTCGATTCACAATGGAGGTGACGGGTGGTTTTTGTACAAACAGCGTGGTCGGGCGAAAAGAACGACGCTTCTGGAGCACGCCAGCGGTGCACAGATCGAGAAGAACCCTAGGCGTGAATCCTCGATGCATGGTGAGCAAAAGTCAAGATGACTCCAACATGAGATGGTGAAAAATAGATCCTCAAATAAATCGTGAAAGTGGCCAAAAAACGCAGTCTGACAAAGCCAGACCTCGGTTAGAGAGTTGACTGAGGTCAACCAAAGAAAGAATCTGGTTGGTCCACCAACCAGAAAAAAACCTTGGAAAAAAGATTTGTAAATTCATTTAAAAATATCAAATGATTAAATTAATTTTAGGTTAATATATAAAAAATGCGTATTATTTTAAAAAATATTTTATTATGATTTTTATTTATTTTTTAGAGGTATAAAATTACAAGTTCCCTTTTAAGGGTTATATAGGTATATTTATCTACATATTTTAATATTTTATTTTTATTTTGTATTTTTAATTTTATTAATTTTGTTTATTATTTTATAAATGTATAAATTAATTTTCTGAACATAAATATATTTTTATTTTTTTCTCTGATCTATTTTATACAATTAAATAAATAGAAGTATATTCTTTATAGGTATATTTATAGTTATTATACCTATGTATTTTCTACAAGTATTTTATTTTGATGTTTTCTTGAATATTGTATTCAAGTTTTAACATACACATATAAATAATATTACAAAATTATAAAAATATCAAAGTATACAAATAATGAATAATAAATAAAATGAATATTTTAATTAGTATAGCTATACAATAGGAGTCCAAAACTCAACTTTCAAACTGTAGCTCCGAAAAATATGAACCACCTTCAATAAATAGCTTATTAAAAGTTATATACAATTAAAAGTGATTTTGATACATTTCGAGTTTCTATTTGAGAGATACAGGTCTGGGAAGTTGGGATTTTGGAATCTTATTCAGATCATAACTTTTTATCTGTGCATTATTTTTAAGTGAAATCAATTTTGTATTTTTCTATCTTTAATTGTCTACAACTTTCATGTACAAAGTTTCTTTATTTGAATTATAAAAAGTAGAACCAAAAATAGGTCCCAAAAATGAATAAAGAATGAATTAAATAAATGAGATTTTTATTGTATTTTGGCCCTTATCTCTCCCTACTTTATTCCTTGTCGACCTAGTCATCGAGATGCGTAGGTCTCGGGGTTTCGGGTCATAAAATATTTGCAATATTTTATTTTTTTTCTTTTCTTTTCTTTATTCTATACTTTTGGCTTTAAAAACTATATTTTATACACATTTTGTACAATAATACATGAATGACAAAATACATGAATTAACAATATTCATATTTGGACTCATGAGATACAAATGCAAATACTTGCAGATAATGTCGGGAGATCATACTATCCACGTATAGTGACTTATAGTGACTAGAAATTTGGATAAATGACTAATTTCTAGGTTTATACCACTTTTAATGAAATACGACACTTACAAACTGAGCTTGACCTGAAATGATTCACACTCTAAGTGAGTTCAACAAATTGCATCACAATCTCCATGAGCTCAATAAATGAAAACGTAGATGAACTTAACTTCTTGATCCATTTTTAATCATAATCCAAATCATTTAGAGCTACAAATGAGCTCAGAAGTGTGCCCATCTCCATTTTCAATACCATTTCTCTTTCCAACATTTGGACATTGAAATTGGAATTGGAATCGGATAATGGAATCAAATGAAATTTGACTTAATCGAATTAATTTTCATATAATTAAGCTAGGAAGTGGAGTCATTTAAATCCATCTAGTTTCATCATTCCTCAAAATGGAAGTGTCATGGCATAAGATAGATTAAATCTAGAGTATTCCCAATACTCATTCATCCTTCATTCTGGAAGACTTTGATACATCTGAAGTTGAAACCCTGGTTTGACTATATTCTTCATGTTATATCAATAGATTTCTCATTCAATAATTGGGTGACAATATTTATCATATACTTTCTAAGAGTATATATCAATATCTCAAATTTGTGTCTCATTTCATAAACAAGATGACCATGCATGGAATTATTTATGATCACAAAATATCTCATGAGTGATCTTTGTCTCCTGGTTCATCAAGCATGAACATGTATGACTCCTTTGAGAGATCATGTTTCTCATATATCCTCATATGCACATACTCTCACCAGTATAAGGACCTTGGTTAGTTCTTCAACCTAATAATCTATTTAATGTGCATACTCAAGCATATAGATGTATATTTGTCTCTGATCGAAGGATGTGTACATGGTCATGAAGTTACGATTCAAGACTTAGTCTATCTTGACCTGATCAAGTCAACTCTTTGACTTAATTATTATGACAACTCCAAATCTCTATTCCCATGCAGAGGACATTCATTAAGAAGTCAGTTGTAAATCAATCTTTAGAGAAAGATTGTCGTCTCTTTCTCAGACTGGATATCATTATTGAGATCACATGTTAATGTCAGTCGTATCCTCTCAACTGCATGGTATTCAATATGTCCACATTACATAACCATAATTTTACAAGGAATCTTAGTTTAAGTGCATTCATAAACATTCATTACAGATAAACATGAGGACATAATAACTTTTATTGCATTAATGGGTCGCCAAGGGCTTACAAGTCCAACACCCATTACTCATGGTTCCTTGATGGGTTCATATGGTTCCTCGAATTTCTCCTTCGATCCATGACCTTCTTGGCTTTAACCTGGATTTGAATTTTCTTAGTATGTAAAGCAGGTTTCTCTATTTAGTAGATGTAGAACTACTTTCCTTTTCTGGGTTGTACTTTAAACCATATTTAGTTCTACTTTGATAGTTACCTCATAATAATTTATATAGGTTCTCCTTACCTTTGGTAAAATTTGCTAGATAATTAACTAGGATGTGTGTATGTTCTGTTTGAGCTTGTCTATAATTGCATTGAGGTTGTTTATGTTTGTCTTGAGTAGTTTAATCTCATATTCATGCTTTTTATTAGCAAGAGACATACTAGATATGAGTGATCTAATGTGATATTTCATAGAGCTAGTCTCTTTTGAATGATCTTATAGAGTGATGCAAGCAACTACTTTTAGCACTTTGTTTTCCTTTACTCATTCAACAACTAAACTATGCAACTCTAAAATAGCTTCATATAATTGATATAAAGAGAGTTCTTCAGAAGTTACCTCTTCGTTCTAGAACCATGAGCCCAAACAAGGCTTATTCTATATTGGAATCGTCTGATTCTCTCCCAGAAGATGTTGACATATCGGAGTTGGAAGAATCCCAAGTAGCTTGGAAAGCATTCCTTTTAGGATACGTGCAATGATGTCAGTAACCTTTCTTCCTTCACTATGTTCTTTCCTTTTCTTGAATCATGGCTTCAAGGTCCTTGAACACTACTTCTCTTGAGAAGTGCACAATCTTCTTGAAATGCCCCTTCTTCTTGTAGTAGAGGCACTCAAGATTGTTTCCTTTCTTATGTTGTTTTTCTTGATGAACTTATTGCACTTCTTATGATCATAGCTATGTCTTCAGCTGAGCTATCTTCCGAAGTTCATTCTGTGGCTGAAGTGCAATATCTTCCTTCTTCTTGACTTTGGTTGTTTGAAGTCTTCTCAACTTCATAAACTAAGAGCTTGCCTATGAGTTCGTCGACGGGAAGGTGTTGACGCCATTTGCTTAATTGATGATAGTAGTTGTACTCCAGATAGGTAAGAGAGATCTTAGTATCTTTTCAATGTTCTTATTATTTGATATTAACCTTGAGATTTCTAAGGTTGTTATTAATCAACGAGAATCTTGTGTACATGTTGCAGATTGATTCTCCACTTTATACCTTGAACAACTCGTATATCTATTGTAGCAGAATGACTTGTGATTGCCGAAGCTTTGTAGTTACCTCATAAGTGACTAATAACGAGCCCGGGCTACTAGGGTTAACTTGATTAATTAAGTTGTTGTTGTCACCCAGAACTAAGGCTAGCAATCGAGAAAATCTTATTCAACAATAAAATAAATCAAACAAATAAAGTGAGTGATCTAAGCTACTTTTATTAACATGGTATAACGACTAGGGTCAAACACAAGGAGCACAATTAAACCCATGTAGTCAAATCAAGAGATTCAATAGATTTTTATTTTTGTTTTATGATTTTAAGTGGTTTTTAATTTTGCATTTTTTTTAATTTTAAAAAATAAGGCAAATAAAGAAAAAAAATAAAAGATACACACTTTTTTTTTATTTTTCAAATAGTATAAAATAACTAGAAAAATCAAATAAAAATACTTTTGTATTCTCTTTATTTTATACTATTTTATGGTTTTTGTGGGATTTTTTTGGAATTTTTATGGATTTTATTAAATCAAAAAACTAAGAAAAAGTCAAATATTACACAACCAGGACAATTTTTTCAAATTTAAAATATCAAAAAGGCAGAAAACTTTGGAACTCAATTTTATTAAAAAGTATAGTTAAATATCTACAAGAAGAAACTGAAATCACAATTTTTGAATTTTTCAAAGATTTTATATATTTTTATGGTATTTTTAGGGTTTTGCACATTTTTAATGTTTTATAAAGAAAATAAGATGAAAATTGGAAAGAAAATCAAACATACAAAAATAAAGCTAATCTGATTTTTTTAGAATTTTTGAAGATTTTTTTATTTTTATGAATTTTCTATAGTAAACAGGGACTTTTTAGGTTATTTTTGAATTTTTAATAATATCAAATAAAAGAAAAATAATACACAAAAATTACCACATGAAAACATAATAGTAGGAACTACTGGGAATTTTTGTGGAATTTTTGGAGATAACTTAATATTTATGGCAATCAAAAAGACATAAAATAAAGAACTTGGCTGCAGAAGGACTAAAATGCATTTATTTTAGCTTCTAGGGCCAAATATTAAGAAGAAATAAAAGTTCAAGGGCTAACATGCAAAAAGTCTAGAGAAAATGTGTGGCACACATGATTAAGCACTCATAGGGGCATATTTGCAAATACTTAAAATCTTTTCTGATTCAGATAGAAAATGAAAACACAAGTTCAAAAATTCAAATATCCCACAAACACACGTGTACCGGCATGTGACTTCAACTGAGCTGGACTAAAATACAAATTCTAAATTGTGAGGTCCTAAGTGTAATTTTTCTTAGCTAAATATTACATTTATTATACTAAATGGAAATAGCAAAAACAACAAGGGTAAAAAGAAAGTATACCCATAGTAGGTGTGTGCAACACATGGCTCTGAAAAGGATCTGGCGGCGAGGAGGCGTGGAACAATCGTACGACTCTGATGGATTGGGAAAGATCTGACGGTCTAGAGGAATGTCGGGGACGCGTAGTTCAGATCTTATGATCAGGTAAGGATCCAACGGTACTTCTTCAATCGGCTAAATCAGGCGCTACAGAGCCCGGCGTAGTCAGCCAAGGGGTCCAGTACATCATTGAAGAGCCTCAGATGGCTTGGAGCAGTGCTCTACATAGATATGGAAGGTGTACCACCTGGAGCAACTCCTCCTAGTCAGAGAAGGGTCGAAATGACCCTCTCGAGCACCTAAACCTACAAAAGGGTGCAGGGCTCGGAGATGATACTCCGACGAGGGTTACTTGGAAGAGAAAAGAAAAGAAGCGATGGGGAGGTGAAGAGGACTTCTGGCATAGGTGGAGGAAGAAGTTAAAGCCTAATCTTGCTCTGATGAGCAAGATTTAGGATGATCAGGCTGCGAGGGAGGTTGAATAATGAAATGGTGTGTCAATCTGAACGGAGGGAAGTGGGATATGGGTCCCTGACACTCGGGTCGGAGCAATAATGGTGGACGACTGTTGTTGGACGGAATCGAAATGAGACGACAAAATGAATATGAGAGGAGATAAATGCAGCTATTGAAGTGGAATGTGGAGTATGACGGAGTGAACGACGGGGTCGTGGCCTTGATTCCACAGTCCACTGCAGAAGGTGGAAAAGGCTGCAAGTGGTGGAGCTCTCCGACCACGTACGAGCTTCTTCTCAACTCGGCACCAAATCGAGCTCCAAGGAGGTCTAGAAGGACGTTGTCACTATCCTACAGGGTCTCATAGAGAAAACGAGGGGCGAGGGGTGAGCTGCCACGTGGAGGAAGTGAAGGAGAGTATTTAGGAGCTCTTAGGTCTCGGGAAGAATCGAGAAGAATCGCGCAATCTAAGGATGATCCGATCAAGCTAAGGTATCTGTGAGGATCACGAATCCATAGAGAAGAATCAAGCACATGAATCAAGGCAGAAGATGGTCAGACTCGGGTGGGAGAAAGCAGAGAAATCGGGTGTGGTGAGCAATTGCCCGAGTTGGACCTAGGAGAGGGGAGGTTGACCCGGGTCAACAGACCCAGGTTGACTAATCAGAAAATCGAATTTACAAAATAAAAGAAAATTTAATTAAAAATAACAAATGATTTTAAAATAAAAAGTTATAAAAACAAATAGTGTTAGTATTTTACAAACTATTTTTTTATGATTTTTAATAATTTTAATAATACATATACAATATATATACAATATATTTTATTATGTATATGCATAATATACCTATATATTATATACATATATTTTTATTTATTAATTTTATAGAGATACATGATATTTTATTTACAAAATAATTTAAAGTGTAAAAGACATTTTTATTGGATTTTTACAAATTAATTGCATGTGTTAATTAATTAGGCTTATGTACAATATATACACTATTGGTGCTATTATATAATGAAGAAATGATTTTTATTTTATTTTATTTTATTTTTATGAATTTTATTTTGATTTTATTCAATTATTATAAGTATTTACAAGTACTAAAAAAATTATATATATAATTTATTCACAAAATCAATAAATATAGGTATAGGTAGTGTACAATTGTACACAATTTATTACACATTTTTATTTACAACATTTTGAGATCTTTTTATTGATAAATGAACAGTGATGGATATTTACATAATAAATAAAGAAGAAATAATATCAACAAGAATTTTCTTTAGAATTTACTAATAAGTAGAGATCATATCTATCCCTACTGTATTCCTTGTTGATCATGCCAATACTTGACCTTCTCTCGGGGTTCGGGCCAGTCTCTACTTATTGCATAATTACAACCTTCTTTTATTTCTTTTCTTTTTTCTTCTTTATTCTTTAATTTTGGTTAAAAATAATGTTAAATACACAATATTAACAAAAGCATGCACAATGATAATTTATTGAATTAATGTATATATTTGCAGGTAATTTATATATGGATTTTTGTTAAAATAAAAGAATAAAGGATGTGAATCATGGATTCATCATTCCCCTATACTTTACCTTTGGTAGTCCCTTAGCTAACAATTACTTGAAAAAAAAGTGAAAAAGAAATAAAGAAAAGAAAAGCAAAGTAATTAGAACAATATTGATTATTAAACATATCTTCATAAATTTGTACTATGGAGCTCGTTCAGACCTTTGGATTATTAGTTTGGCGGAACCTTATTGGGAAATGGATTTAAGACCTAACAACCCTCAATTTCCACAAGATTCCTATTCAGGTCACCTTAATAGTCAGATCAGAACAAGTCTGCATACGCAAACTCTTATGACTATGAATCTTTACTTGTACTGTGTAAGTGATATATAGCTCCACACCTCAGAAATGGAAAAGAAACAACCTCCCTCAACAAGGTAACTCTAGCCCCCCGATCTAGCAACTCTTTCCTCGAGGAGCGGGGTATTCCCTTCTAAGTTCAAGTGCAACCAGCTCAAGAAGAGGGGGAAAGAAGAGAATGGACCTTGGCTAGTGTATCCACGTATCTCTTGGAGCTTGACCAGTGTAGCCAAGTCTCCAACTACAAGCTTCCATGAGATGAGATAAGGAATCACATAAGCTTTGCTTATTCAAATATATACACTCCAGAAGGTTTTTTATTTTCAATCATGCATGTCCCCTTTTTGGCAGTTTTTGCATTTTAATGATATATACAACATGTGCAGTATGTACATAAGGTGTTTTTCCTCTTCGGCCAGTAGACTATACCTCTTTTGAAGCATTATCGCAAACCTACAATATCTTGTCATTAGACCTCAATGCTACTAGACCAGATTGAGATGCACATCCCTCCCTAGACGGGGCGAGTGTTTCCACTAGTTGTAACACACTCGCGTGCTACCCTAAGCCAAAGAATTCTACCCCCTCACCACCTCATCCACAAAGAGCTACGTGTAGAGTACTTGTCAAGTTTGGCCATTGTCTGTAACAGTCATGCGTACCTCAAAATATTCTACTTAGACCAATCAAGATGACATATGAATATAGTCATGTGGACTCAAAGAATTATGTCGTTGGGACTTGAAAAGTCTCAACTTCAATTCATATAAGGTTCCTCTGAAATTAAGTGGATTAAGGTCTCAAACAAGCTCCATTCTTTAATTTTATTCCAGACTAGTTTAAGGGCCTGTTTGGTTGCAGGGTTGGGCAAGGATGGCCCAACCCTGATTACTATTCACAAGGGTACTTCCTCCTCACAGATTACTATTCACCCACCCCAACCCAGCCCAACCCAACCCAGTCCAACCCAGCAACCAAACAGGCCCTAAATGTCAATATTATTTTGAAAAATGCATATGCACATGCAACAAATAAAGGTATTTACAAAATATTTGAAAAGAAAAGAAAAGACAAAATCTTTTTGAAAAGTTTTTCAAAGTATTTTTGCAAATTTTTATGGATTTTAACTTTTTAAATTTTTGTGGCATTATTAATGATGAAAGAAAAGAAGGAATTTACAAACATTTACAAAAATATGTACATATTTAAAAAGGTTTTATTTACAGGTTTTATATATAATTTTTACAAATCGATTTTATCCACAAATTTTATTAAAGGATTTTATATACAAAAGAATTTTAATTTACAAAGTTTATAAATAAGTAAGATTTTATTTACAAAGATTTTATAACACATATATACAAATACTTTATATAACCATAATTTATATTCCACGTGACAAATATTTTCCCAACCTTTTTACAAAAATTTTCAAAACATTTTTCAAAACTAGTTTTACAAATAATTTTACAAACAATTTTTCAAAAAGGTTTTTTCAAACAATTTATTTTCAAACATTTTACAAACATTTATACAATATACATAATTTTGATACAAAAAATAATTTACAAACATTTTACAAATAAAATATTTTTATAAACATTTTACAAAAATTTGTGCAAAAATAATTTTGCAAAGAGTTTTACAAACATTTTTTCAAAAGATTTGCTAGTCTTTTACAAAAAATTTACACACATTTTTGCAAACATTTTTTAAAAACATTTTTATTCCAATCTTATAAACAATAACCATATTATTAACCCCAAAGTATGAGTTATGGATTAAGTATATATACAATATATAAGACATCCCCCTATACTTAGCTCGAACTATGTCCTCATAGTGACCTAAATAACAACAAAGGAAAACATAACTCATGCTAAGTATAGAAAAGTGAAAAGAATCATATACTACAACGACTTAAAGAATACAAGGATGAAATGAATAAAAGTCGGTGCTCCCCCTATACTTAGGATCAAATAATCCTAAGTATAGAAGACTGTACAAAAGGGGAAAATTGAGGAAGAGAATGTTCATGAAATCAACGACTTGTCCTATCCCCACTATACTTAAGGTAACATATCCCAAAGGGCTCAATTGAGATATATGGTTTCTGGGCGCAATTGAGATATATGGTTTCTGGGCGCAATTGAGTATATTTAATTCGGGCTTTCGGAATCAAGCTGCGGGTCAAACTCATAACTTATAGAAAAGAATATCAACAATTGAGGGACAAACAAGAGAAAAATCAAATAAAGGAAGGGTCGGATGTCCCTTAGTATAGGCAACATAATAGAAGTAATAGAATGAAAAGAAATATGAACAACACAATTTCAACACCCCCTTGTACTTAGGATAAAGCATATCCTAAGTATAGCAAGAATCCTAAGAAAGATCAGGGGTGTTAAACAGAATGGAAGAATGAAAGAATAAAATAGAAAACATGGATATACAAAGAGGCGGATGGAAGAGTAAATCAAGTATGAGATGCAAACGATGAGAATAAAAGAACACATCTCATATAAAATGAATTGGGGAAACATCAACGATCTATGAGTCATGATCAGGTGTTGACCGTTGACTTGAAAGGTGGACTCAGAAGAAAACTCGGATATGTCAATATTGTCGTTGTCACGCACCTTTCTGACTAAATATGGTCCCTTCCACTTGCTCTGTAATTTCCCTGGAAATAATCTCAGTCTAGCATCAAATAGCCATACTCTCTGATTCGGCTCAAACTGCTTATGGTTGATGAGTGAATCATTCCATATATTCACCTTGTCCTTATATTGTAGGCTACTCGAAAAGGTTGTATCTCTAAGCTCCTCCAAGGCTGACAACTCTGATCTCCTCTGATCTCCTACACTCTCTGGATCCATTAATATCTCTATGATTGCCCATAGTGACTTGTACTTAATCTCAATAGGTAAGTGGCATGGCTTGCCATAAACGAGTTGAAATGGATATGTATGCAAAGGAGACTTGAAGGATGTCCTATAAGCCCAAAAGACTAAGTCCAAAATTGGGACCAATCCTTTCAATCAGGGCGGACAACCGTCTGCAATATAGTCTTGATCTCTCGGTTAGAAATCTTAGCAAGACCATTCATATGTGGATGATATGGAGTGGCAACTCTATGGTCTATGATGAACTCGTTAGCAAGGGCCCTTACCTTGTCATTGATAAAATGAGTCCCCCATCAGAAATCAAAAATCTAAGAACCCCAAACCGTGATATGATATTATTCCTCAAAAATCGACAAACAATCCTTGCATCAGTGGCTCAGGTAGGGATGGTCTCAAACCAACGACTCGCATAATCTACATCCAACAAAATGTACTCAAATCACTGACTCTTAAGGAATGGGACCATAAAATCGATGCCCAATGCATTAAAAACCTCACAGAAGTAAATGGGCTACATCAACATCATGTCTCTGTGACCACAACTACCCATCCTTTAACAGCCAGTACACCTCTTCACAACTTCATATGAATCCTTGAAGAGTGTTGGCCACCAAGGGTCGGATTGGAGAACCTTTTTTATCGTTCATCTCCTAGAGTGATGTCCTCCTACCTAAGGTTGTTGAAATAGGTGAGGACGTTGTGGTGCTCCTCCTGAGGAATACATCGACGCCAGAGACTATCCCCTCCTTCATGGTAAAGGGTGGGTTCCTGCCAATATTATGACTTCGTCGTCGCTAGGAAAGTCTCAAGTCGCTGTCTGGTCCAACCTTGTGAAACTCTCTTGGCAACAATATAGTTCACAATGTTAGCATACCAAGGGAGAGAGGTGATAACAAGAACTACCTTATTTGGGAAAGTCTCAGTAATAGGTGTTGTTGTCTCTGAATCCTCAAGATGCTCTAATCGAGAGAGGTGATCCGCCACCACATTCTTGACTCCAGGATTATCCTTACTCTCAATATCAAACTCCTGGAGTAAAAGGATCCATTTAGTCAATCGTTACTTTGCATCCTTGTTAGCCATTAAGTACTAGACGACGGTGAAATTAGTGTAAATAGTCACTCTAGATAGAAGAATGTAAGATCTGAACTTATCTAAAGCAAAGACTGCCACTAGCATCTCCTTCTCTGTAATAGTATAATTCCGTTAGGAAGCATCCAAAGTACGGCTAGCACAGTGAATGGAAATGGCAAACCATCCCTCCTCTATCCTAGCATCGCCCCTATGGTAAAATCAGAAGCATCCATCATGATCTCAAATGGTAGAGACCAATAGGGTGGCTGAAGTACTCGAGCCTGCACAACCAGATTTTTGAGAGTCTCAAATGATGAAAGACACTTATCATCTACAAGGAATTTTATGTCTTTTGTGAGAAGGTCAGTAAACGGTCAGGCAATATGATTAAGTCCTGAATGAACCGTCAGTAAAAACCGACATGCCCCAGAAAAGACCGTAACTGCCTTAGATTGGACGGTAGAGTGAGCTTCTTGATGATATCCATCTTGGCTGGATCGACCTCCATGCCCTTGTTGGAGATGATGTGACCAAGGATTATCCCTTGAGTCATCATAAAATGACTCTTCTCCCAATATAGAATAAGGTTGACCTCAATGCACCATTGAAGCACATGGTCTGGGCAAGAAAGATAAGCATCAAACCCATCACCATGGACCAAAAAATCATTTATGAAGGCCTCTAAACATTCACCCACCATGTTCGAAAAGATGGAATGCATGCACCTTTGGAATGTAGCTAGGGCATTACATAATCCAAAGGGCATCCATCTAAAAGCATACATCCCAAACAGTTATCTTGGTCTTCAAGCGCAATGGCCACCTGATTATACCTTGAGTACCCATCAAGAAAGAAGTAATGACTCTTCCCAACTAATCTCTCAATAATCTGAACAATGAATGGTAGAGAGAAGTGAACCTTCTTGGTGTCCTTATTCAATCGTCTATAGTCTACACAAACCCTCCAAGAAGTGGGTACATGGGTAGCAATCTCCTCTCCATCCTCATTCACAACTATAGTGACACTCATCTTCTTGAGTACCACTTGTAATGGACTAATCTACTCGGAATCGAAGATGGGATAGATAAAATCAGTGCTCCACCACTTAGATATTTCCTTCATGACCACTTCTCGAAGATTCAGGTTCAGCCTGTGTTGGAACTCACGTGAAGGCTTAGCGTTATCCTCAAGATAGATGTGGTGGCAGCACAAGGACGGACATATCCCTTGGAGATCTGCTACAGACCAATCAATCTCCTTGTGGTTCCTCTCAAGAACCTTCATCAAACAAGATTCTTGGTCATCAGTCAAATCCGTTGAGATAATGACTGGAAACATATTAGGATCGCCACAAGGAATCTGTACTTCATGCTCTACGCTAAGGTCTCTGGGCATGTAAGAGATGGTAAATCTGGCCTCTAAAATGTCTATGTGAACATTACTAGATCTAAATCTGAGAACTCTCGCTGCTCATCTAAACTAGATGAAGATGGCCCTACCAGTGTCTCTATCAACTGCACTTGCACTATCTCCGTCCTAGCTGTCGGCTCTGCAGAAATCAAACACTGAAGTACTCATCAAACTCCTACCACTTAAAGTCTGTGTCTGAATTAGAGGGATCAGAATTATAAGAAACGAAATCCACCTCACTAACCGAATCGATATTCCCAGACTCTATGGTATCCTGCTCCTCAAGTGACCTCTTCGAACTCTCATCAGCTAGCATCTGTAACTTTGTTAAATCTGAAGATGTGACTAGAGCTCGTGAATCCTCATCTTCCCAAGCTGCCTTGACATCTGTAATCACAAAGTCGTACTCGTAGTCGATGTCTGGTTATGAATCTGTTATTTGCACTGAGCTGGTTGAATCTTTGTCTCTCATATCCTCAAACGTCTCTATTTGTATACTCTCACCCTCGATGTGAAAGTATACCTTCAAGCTATCATTATCAGACACAACCTTTACTATCGCCAGGAAAGGTTGGCCTAATATGATCGGGGTATCGATCGTGCATTTAGGGATCTCCATGTCCAACATAATGAAGTCCATGGGAATTTAAGGCCCTGAATACTAACGACAACATCCTTCAGTAAACCTTTCGGCCTCTTGACGGATCTATCTACAAACTGAAGTACTATTCTACTCTGTCGAAGAGGGCCAATCTCGAAGTGGTCAAGTAAGGTTGCTGGAAGAAGGTTAATCGAAGACCTGCTATCTAATAGAGTATGATCAAACTGATGCTCGTGAATGTGGAATCTGATGTATGGAAACCCTGCAAGTGGTCTCTTGGTTGGCAATCGGTTCTGGATGGTGAAGCATATGGCACGGGTGAGCACGTGGATCTCTGCATTGTGGTTGAGCCTCTTCTTCCTACGTATTGTGGTCTTCTCTCTAATATTCTTTTGTAAGAGAGGGATGTGCTCCGATGCCTCCGGAAGAGTCAACTGTATATGGAATTGAGCAATCATCTGCTCGTTGAACTCTAACTGCTATCTCTTTTTGGGATTTCCTGTTTGCTGGTCCTTCCTTAAGCGGAGTGCTTGGGGGAAGGGGATGGTTGCACCCTTATCAAGATCTAGAGGGTCTGAAGTAAGAAAAGGTCTCTAAGCATACAAATGGTTGGAATCCTTGCAAGCATCATCGCGTATCACATTAGATGAATCAGAAGAAGAAATATAAACATTTCCTTTATGCATCTTTTTGTTTTTCAAATTTTTTCCATTTTTTGTATTTTTTAGAAACATCATCCTCATGTACAAGAATAGGAGTCAAAACAATTAGAGTATTTGTACATGGACTCTTGGTGGCATTAGTACCACTGACAACATCTGAAGAAGTGACACCCGTATCGTGCTCTGGCCTGTCATATGGACTATTGGTGGCATCAGTACCACCATCTACAACATTTGGAGAAGGGACGGTATCAGCATCATCGTCTGGATCATCTATCTTGGTGGCATCAACACCACCATCATCATCAAAATCAGCGGCATCAGCACCACTCTCTAGATCATCTAGCACTCCAGAATGGGCATCATGTTGTCGCCTAGATGAGGCACTGCATGCTGGCTTCCTACTAATCCTAAGTGCTACAAAATCAGAATCAAATAAGTAATGCATATCGTCAAGTACCTCATTAAGAGTGTCGGACTCTGTTAACTGTACCTGCTCAGATTTCTTCTTCAGATTGTTCGGATTTGGCTCGATCTGTGTGGGTATGGCGGCCTTGCCCTTGACGATCTCTCTTATATCCTTCCTAAACTCATCCATCTCTCGCCTGAAAGTGGATTACTACTCTGTAAGAATGCATGAGAGATCCTCTAAAGATGGGTTCTCATACAAGGGTGTATGAGAACCATATGGGTTGCCTCTCTAAAAGTGCTAAGGTTGGCCATCCTGTTGCTGGTATGAGTGAGGGGCAGGCTGGTGAAGCTGGGAGTGAGGCTGTCGTTACCTCCACTACTAACTTTGGTACTGGGGTCGAGGAACTGTGTATTAGGAGTACTAGGGTCATTGTTGTTGTGCACCCTGCCCTGACCGTGCTGGAGGCTACTGCTAGGACTTAGCACCTCCAATAGACCATTTGAAGCCTGGGTGGTCACAGAGGATACCGGGATGCTACTGGTATTAGGAATACCAAATCCCGTTGACTTCCATCAATAACTCTGTATGCTTATGCAACGATGGGGGAAGGGACGCCAATGGATGGTTACTCTAATAGACCACCATATGTGTGTCTGGTGATGGTGGTGGTGGCAATTGATACTGTGGGGGTGAATGAACATGCTCCTCCTGAGTGTGGTGAACCTGTTTATATGAGGCGGGTGGTTTTGAAGATTTGCTCTCATTATCAACATGTGACCTAGACTATGGCAAAGAAGCTATCTGTGCCTCTTGAAGGCACATGATTCGTGTCTTAAGGTCACCCAAACTCTGTGCCAGTTCATCAATCTTGTTGAGCTTATCCCGGCCTCGGCACGTCTTCTTCTCTATGATCTCCATGCATCCCAACTTCTGGATGATAATACCCATGTATGTAGCTGATGACTCTGCTAGTGTTGCTACCATAGAAGATGAAGATGGACCGACCTCTATAGGTGCTACTCTGTGGTGAGGCAACGCCTAGTGGGGAGGCTTTCCCTAAGTTTAGAAATGGGTCTGGGTCATCACTGTGTAGTTCTCAACCATCTCCTCATAGATGGCCCAGACCTGATCCTCATCCTTAGAAAAATAAGATCCTCCACAAGAGGTGTTGACACGCCCCAACAGCTCAGGTGTCAAACCACAAAAGAAGATCTAGACCAAGTTGGGATTGTTGATATCATGATGTGGACACCTATCTATGAGCTCTCTGAATCAATCCCAAGCCTCATGGAAATGTTCATTTGGGATCATGTTGAAGTTACTGACCATCGCTCTCGATGCATTCGTCTGATCGAGTGGATCGTACTTGTTAAGGTACTCGGCCCTCAACTGCTCCCAAGTGGTTACAACCCTCCCCAAGTGCTTCAACTAATAGGCTGCTCTATCAACCAAGGAAAATGGGAAGGCTATCAACTTGATGGTATCCTCATACACCAGACTGTCATGGACAGTGCTGCAGATCATCTCAATCTCCTAGAGATGTAGTGGCAGGCTATCAATTTGGTGGCATTGCCATGGAACCTGGGAAACAACTAAATCATCTGTGGACGGAGCTCAAAATCTCCCATAATGGCAGGCAGTTGAATCCACCTATGAGTGAGAGTCGCACCAGGGTTGTGCAACATCCTCGTGGTGCGCAATGGTCTCGCATATGCTATCGCATCTTCTTGGTCCTCAAGTCTAGGAATCTCTCCTTTGCAACCAAGTCTCTCAACTCTAGAATCTACTCTCCCATCTCGCATCTGTGTCAACTCCCTCCTTACCTCTATCATGAGAAACCCTTGGTCCCTAATCTGTCTACATCGCCTCTATGGATGTCAGGAGTGTGTTGTTGATCGTAGCCTGATCAAACACATTGTGGATATCTGGCTGCTCATCCTCTCTCCACTCTTGGGCCATCTCGTCAGACTCTGAAAAGAAAAAAGAACGGACCTCAAGTGTCGCCAAGTCAACAAAAATCTACTCTGACTGCTCATATTGTACCTCAGGTAATGTATCAGGGAGGTCAAAGAAAAAAGAGGTGGAATACTCAGGTTTCGAGAGAAGGTCTGAGCTCTTAGGAATCGCCCCAAATGAACAGGCAGGTGTGCTATGAAGCGGCACCACCAAAGGTAGCCTAAGGGACCACATGCCCATCATTGTGATGTAGGGGGAAGTGAATATTAGATCTAAACTGAAAAACAATGATGAGAAAACAAACCCCCAAATTCACCAACTCAACACAATGATGGTTGTGAAATCTTGAGCATTAATCTTTTTTATTTTAGAGTTCAGTGATAAAATAGTTATATTAACAAGCTCACAGGTGTAGTATCCTAGAATAGACCGTGAATAAGTCAATGAATCCCCCACATGGGACTATCCTTATAAGATCTCGGGAATCATTCTAAGGGAATCTATCTCTGTATGCACACGGCTACTTCTACAAATGTCTGAGGCAAGGCAAGTGCTTACAGCAATAGCGGGACATGAGAATCAAAGTCCAAGCGCTTAGGGTACACGTCAAGGGCTTTGTGCTCTATTCCTTAAGTGTATGTGCCTCACTCAGTCTAGAGAGTACCTGCAAACAAGGAGGGGGTTACTCTCCCCAAAACAATGATGATAATCCTTTACGTTTAGTTTTAGGTTTGAATGAAAATTAGCCGTCCTGATTTTATTAGGTTATCACTTTTTTTGGTATTTTTGAAAAAAAAAACATGTCTAACAAAATTTCCAAATTTCCTTTTATTCATAAGTCCAAGAAAACATGGGGAGGAAGACAGAAAAGCCTATGCATGAGAAATTGTGAATGCATGCACAGGATATAAGGTGTACCTTGCTCCAATAGTCTACATGCAATATGATATGTGCATAAATTAAAACTAATCTATATGCATGCAAAGGTGAAAACCATCCTAAACAGAAGTCTCTGTCACGGGAAGAACCACATTATTTTGGCTAAGTCCAATTAAATTCTATAGGAACAGACATTCTATTAGGGTTGTGCACCTAATCACGACCTGGCTCAACCAAATAAAAACTTAAGTCTAGGGGCTTAAGCACACGAAAACAATGAGAAAACAAATAGAAATAATGTGATGAAAACCAAAGTCCAGTGAGGTCTCCCAAGTGCACCAGCACTTGGCGAAGCTGGACCCGAATAAGGTTAAGTGTCCAGGGTCTTAAGTCCTAGAAAACAGAAAAGGGCAAGTGCCAATAATAGTTGCAAATTAATTACAAAATATGACTAAAAAAGAACATGTATTAAATGAAGATTGTCTTCTGCTCCTCTTGCTCCTCCTAGGTTTCTCTCTCCTGTCAGTCGGTGTAGAACACCCGGCCTCCACCTCGCTCGGGTGCGTCGACTCTCCTAGGATAGCCTCCCTCGCTCCGCGGGCCCTCAAAACAAAGGTGAAATAAGAAGAATGTTAGAAGCAGATTTTATGAAAAATAAGAAAGAAAATAAAAGAAATAAAATGACTAAAAGTGAAATATACCAATAAGAAAATAAAATTCTAGCTACCTAATTGTACTCCCTGTCAATGGCACCATTCTGATAATGAGCTTGAGCTACTAGGGTTACGTTGATTAATTAAGTTATCGTTGTCACCCCAGAACTAAGGCTAGAATTAGAGAAAATCTTGTTCAACCACAAATAAATCAAACAAATAAAGTGAGTGGTCTAAGCTACTTTTATTAACATGGTATAACGACCAAGGTCGAACACAATGAGACAATTAAACCTAGGTAGTCAAATCAGGAGATTCAAAGGATTACTATTTTTCTTTTATGATTTTTAGTGGTTCTTAATTTTGCAATTTTTTTAAATTTTCAAAAATAAGGCAAATAAATATAAAGAATAAAAGATACACACTCTCTTTTTGTATTTTTCAAATAGGATAAAAATAGCCTAAAAAATCAAGTAAAAATATTTTTGTGTTTTGCGTTATACTATTTTATGGATTTGGGGGTTTTTTGGAATTTTTATGGATTTTATAAAAAACAAAAAGCTAAGAAAAACTCAAACAGTCCACAACTAGGAATTTTTTTCAAATTTAAAATATCAAACTAGGTAAAATCTCCTAGAATTCAATTTTATCAAAAAGTACATTTAAATATCTACATTGATTGTTAGAAAATAGGTGGGACCCTTAGTTCCAAAGATTCGATGCCTCACAAGTTCATTCGAATTTTTGATATTTCTTATGCTTGGGGCATCAACTTTATGGGCATGTTTCCCAACAGTCATAATTTTAAATAAATCCTTCTCACCGTTTATTATGAGAGACATTGGGTGGAAGCTATCCCCACCCGAGCTGCTGATAGTCGTACTATTTGTTGTTTTCTCAAGGACACTATAATCTTGCAGCTCAGAGTTCCCAAAGTCTTGATTTCAGATGGGGACGGTAATTTTGTAAATAAAGAAGTAAGAAAACTTATGAAGGAGCACAACATTGACCATCATGTCACCTCTCCTTACCACCCGCAGTCAAATGGCTTGGCTGAATTATCTAATAGGGAGGTCAAGACTATCTTGTAGAAGCTTTTATGACTTAATAGAAGAACTGGTCTGAACATCTTGATTCCATTCTATGCCGCACAACCTACAAGACTCCACTAGAAATGTCTCCCTATCATCTTATATATGGAAAGCCCTGCCACCTGCCTATTGAACTCATTCATAAATCTTTATGGGCAGTGAATATCTACAACTTGGACTCATAAAAAGTGGTTAGAACCGAAAGGTAGATTTGAACATGCTCTTAGAATTCTGAGACTATGCCTATGCCAACATCCTAATGTACAAGGACAAAGTCAGGCATTGGCACGACAAGCACATACGAAGAAAGACTTTCAAGCCGGGTCAGAAGGTTTGATCATTCGGTGCAAAGTTGTGGATATTCCTGTGAAAACTGAAAAGCAAATGGAAAGGGTCATATGTTGTGAAGATGGTGTGTGACATTGGAAGCATTTTGGTATCAAAATTTTCATCTGATGCACAACCATTCGTAGTCAACGAGCAGTTGCTAAAGCCATACATATAGCTTGATACATTCATGTCTATTGTGGATTCAATCAAGGTGGTATCACAGGATGATTTCCCAGCAAAAGCAACATAAGAAGACTCTAAGATAAACAAAAACATTTTCCTTTATTGAATCTTCCTTTCTTTTTCATTCTTTCATTGCTCCGTTTATACACTCATCCCTTTCATCAATGGTATACTTAGGATATACTTCGGCCTAAGTATAGGTTGGATGAGTGCCTTGAGTTTTTTCCTTATTGTTCCTCAATTTGTTGATATTCTTTTTCTATATTTAGGGTTATTTTATCCTAAGTATACGAGGAGACAAGACAAATCATTGATTGTGTAAATTATAGCCCTCGATCCTCCCCGCTTAGTGCATAATCTTCTATGATTATGATTAGTTGATACTGAGTAAAGGAGGATGATCGATTTCTTATTATTTATTTAGTCATTATCGTATATATTCTTCTACACTTAGCATGAGTTATGTTTTCCATTGTTGATCACTATGAGGACAAAGTTCGAGCTAAGTATAGGGGGTAGTATTTATAGTATATATACATTAAAGATAACTCATACTTTATTCAATAATATGGATATAATACACAGGGTAAGGGTAATCAATTAAAAATGACAAATCTCTTGTAAATATGTGTGAATATTTTTTAAAATTATTTTGGTTTTAAAATGCTTTGCAAATTATTTTAAAAATGGTTGTGAAATATTTTGAAAAATCTTTTGAAACCTTTCAAAAATCTTTATAAAATGTTTTCAAACCTTTGAAAAATAATCCTTTATGATTGTTTGTAAATTTGCTAACCATTTTCGAAAATACCTAGAAATTAAAACTATTTTTTAAAGCCATAAAAAATTGCAAAATATTCAGAAAATTTATATAAAAGTTTAGAATCAAAAATTTGCTTAACAAAAATATTTTGCATTTGCATTCGTATTTTTCAAAATGATGTTGACAATTAAACTAGTTTGGAATAAAATCTGAAGATTAGAGTTTGGTTTAGACCTTAATCCATTTAATTTTATAGGAACCCTATAAGAATTGGAATTAAAACTTTTCATGTCAATATGACTTAATTCTTTGAGTCCACTAGACTATGTTCACAAGTCATCTTGACTACCCTAAATAAATTATTTTGAGACATACACATGACTGTTGGCAATAGTTGGCTAACTTAGAAAAAGCACTATGCATATAGCTCAACTCAAATGAGGTGGTGGAGGGTAGGATTCTTTATCTCTAGAAGCATGTGTGCAGAAACATACGTCGCCCCAATAGGAGGCCAGTGCACCCCGACCCGATCTATTGGCATGGACGTCTAAAAATATGATGTTGTGGGTTGCAATAAAGCTTCAAAAGAGGGTTAGTCTATTGGCTCAAGAAGAAAACTTCCTTTTGTAAATGTTAATGTTTATATTATTAAAAAATGTACAACAAAAAGTCCAAAAAAATAATGTGGCAAAAAATCAATGAAAAATCAAATCCCATCGAAGTACATATTAATAAGCAAGGATTATGCTTCAAAGTAAAAGTTACAAGGTTTCCTGCGGCTGGAGTCTTTGCTACACTAGTCAAGCTTCGTAGGATATGTGACTATACTGGTCACAGTCCATTCTTTTTTTCTCTACCCCCTCTTCTTTGAGTCAGTTGCACTTTGACTTAGAAGGGAATACCCCGCTCCTCGAGGAAAGAGTAGCTAATTAGGGTATTAGAATTACCTTGTTGAGGGGGACTGTTTCTTTGCCACTTCATATGTAGCGAGCTACATTTCACATACATTGTACAAGTGAGTTTCGTAGTCATAAGAGTTTGTGTATGAAAAGACTTATTTTGACATGGCTATTGAGTTGAACTAAAGAGAGGATTGTGAAACTTGAGGGTTGTCAAGTTATAGATCTTATTCTCAATAAAAACTAACAATACAAAGGTCCTACTAGGCTCCAAACTTTTATTTTTTGAAGATAAGTTAAGAATCATAATCATCCTAAGTTCTTTATTTTCCTTTTCTCTCTAATAAGTGTTTGTTAGAGACTAGAAAAGGTAAGTATATTGGAGTACCAAATAGCCATTCATAAACCTTTATTCTCCTATTTGGCTTTAAATCCCTAGTTAAATACATGTAAATACCACTAACTTTCATGAATTAACATCCTGGCCTTATTGTACAAATAATTTATAAATAGTTATATTTAAACCCAAAATAAAAGAATAAAGAAAAGCAAAGGAAAATAAAGGAAATATAAAAGATATTGACTGACCCTAAACCTCGAGACTAAGTCAAATATTGACTAGATCAACAAGAAATAAAGTAGGGGGAGATAAGGGTAGAACAATGCAGACTATTATACACAGAACCTCTGAAACTCTAGGTGTTCAATGTATTGTATATGGCATATACTTACACTATTTTATATACAATTTTACACACTTCAAATAAAATTGTTTTCAACATGAAACGAATACTTAAAAATGTAAAGAAAATAATAAAAATAACAGCACAGATAAATCATGCATAATTCACTTTGTACACTCAATTGAAAAAGTCACAAACATAGACTTTGTTGATCAATATCTCCTCCATATGAACTCAAAATTTATCAAACTCACATGCATTGTATTTCAAATCAAATTATCTATCAAATGAAATGGTTTCATTTAAATGAAATGGTGCAAATTCGTGCAAATACACCCCCTGGATCTATCAAAAGAAATCCTGTCTTGTTGGAGGAGCGAGAAACCTCATATCGAAGGTCAGGGAAGATGAAGTTCTTCCCTATTCTTTGCCCCCATCATTGAGACGTCCGATCAAGAGCGCCATTCTAGGTCTTATCTCAAGTTTCGGATCAAAAGGGAAGCAACTTGCCTCCTAGCTTCGTAAGTGAAACATTCTTGTCCGTCTGATCGCACGTCGATTGGGTATATTGTACATTCTACCATGCATGATTTTCTATTTATATTTAGTCTTTAAATATTCCTATTGTGTAAAGAACGTGGTTATTTTGCTCTCTACACCTTAAACTTCTGTCTATTTACATATTGGACCCTTCCATTGCTTATATTTTTATATTTATTCACATTTTACATTTATGACCTAGATTTTCATAAGATGTTCTGAAATGCTCTGAAATTTCTCAGATACTGCATATTGGGCCACGTATTGCAGAGTATTTTATTTTCTTGCATTTCATTTTTATTAAATGCTTCTGATGATCTATAAAAGTTAGGAAATTTATTCTAAGTACCTGGATTAGAGATTGATCTGGTATAATTTTTGTGTGGCATTTTTCCCTATTTATTAAAAATCAGAATCCTTGCCTTTTCTCTTATTTTCTATTAAAAAATCCATAAAAAAATTACAAAACATTTTCAAAAATTTATAGTAGGTTTATTTTGTTCAATTTTATCATCTAGCCAAAATCTTTAAAAAATTTAAAATTAACATGAAAATCACAAAACACATAAGACCTTATAAAATTTGCAAAAAAATTTCCAAAAATCTCAAAAATCGTATTTTATGTCTCAATATTTTGTTTGCATTAAAATTAAGTAGGGGATGATTCTAGATTGATTCATATTTTTAAAACCCTGCTCGAGTTGTCGTATTTTCTATTTATATTGTTTTATATTTTATTGCCTTCAAAATTACCAAAAAATATAAAAAACCCATTAAAACCCCAAAAATAATAGAAAAATATAAAATCACAAATATATCTCTTATCTTACATTTTATTTTATTTTTCCTATTTTCAAAAACCCGAAAATATTTTCTTTATTTTTCGATATTAGTACTTAAATTATTTTGAAAATCACAATACAACATTTGCAAACTGAAAACACTATATATATATATAGAATAATAAAAATCATAAAAATTGCAATACAATAAAAATCCCCAAAAATATAAAAAGTAAAAAGACATAAAAATAAACAAAAGTGAAATCCAAAAATATTAATAATTAGCAAAAGTTAATAATAATTTTTTATTATCATTCGGCTTCCCTGAGTTCGACACTCTACCATACTTACACATATACACACTATGCTAGATTTATAATAAATCTTGACTCACACATATTATTTCACATTATTGTGAGTTGATTATTGATTGATTTAGTAGTTGATCGCTGCAGCGATTATTGTTCTAGCCTTGTTAGGGATAGCAAATCAATTGCCCGTTCATCATCGTTGCTTACCAAGGAAATTATTGAAGTTGGATTCGATCTACGCAGGAATGATGGTATTAGTAGCAGTTAGGTCGTCCAACTTTTGGCTCGTCCCCATTAGATTCTTAATGAGCTGAGACAAACAGTCAAATGCAGGGTTTACAGGTGCATCCTTGATCAATTCTATGTGTTGGGAACGTTGGCTATGATATAAGTGTGGAGGCTATGACTGGTAGTTTTGAGAATAATGATGAGGGAACTATTGACAGTGTGGAGGAGGGGGTACTAATTCTGATACTGAGCGGCCAACTAATAGTTATATTATTGCTACTAGTGATATGTTGGTTGATAATAGCTTTGTCTTCATATGTGTGCCTATGTTGGAGACTAGTGTTGTAGAGACTGATGTTGCACTGGTATACCATCATAAGATTAGTGGTACATCTTAATGGTAGATGATTGACCCATGCTGATGTCCACTTGGACAAGTCAATTGTGATTCATTATTCCATACGTCGTTCACCTCCGGAATTTGGGATAGAGTTGGGAAAAATGGCTCGACATAAGTTGTCTGGGGCTTCTGATGGTATATAACCATCTGTATCTGTTGTGGTTGCTATGATGGTGCCTAATATGGTGCATTCTTGTAGTACATGTGATGGATGAATGATGGTTGCCCTGGACTATGTTGATGTGGTTGTTGTGGTTCTGTGGCAAACATCTCGATTGGAGTACTCGTAGACTGGCATGAGTTGATTGATCTCACCAAGAGCTTCAGCTGCTTGGTGAGCTTGTCTATATTCTTTATCCTCTATTCGATCACATCGAGTTTCTCAAGGTCACGTGATTACTTCTCAATTATGTCCACATTGGACAAGTGGTTCCTGATTATGCTCAGGTTGGAACTCTCACACATGTCATCTTCATGTGATGCCCTATGTTAATGGTCTTGTGGAGAATCTGCAAGATTTTTTAGTAAATGCGAGATGAAGACAATGTGCCCTCTCCTTCGATCATTTCTTCAAAGATCTACCTGACAATATTATCATCCTTATTAAAATGGGATCCACCACATGTGGAATCATCTACCTCTGACTCTCTTGAGTCAAGCTCCCAAAGAAGTATTGGACCAAGCTGGTCTTCGATATTTCATGTGGGGGCATTTCTCCCATAAATCCTTGAAGTTCTCCCATGTTTCAGGAATAGATTCGTGGGGTGACTGGGAGAAGTTTGTGATCTGGTCACGCATCTAATTCAGAAGATATAGGGGATAATATTTGTGGAGAAAAACTGACTTCAGCTCCTCTTAGGTCGTTACCACTTTACCTAAATGATTGATCATGTATATAGCTCTGTCTTGAAGGTTGAATAGGAAAGCGATCATATTGATAGACCCCAGTGGAATATTGGGGTAATGGTTGATTCCACATATGTGACTAAATAGTTGAAAATGGATGTATAGTTCTTCATTTATGTTCCTGTGAAAGGCGGGAAGAAGTCTCGAGAGCTACTTCAGATTGAAGTGTCCTTGGATTGGAGGTATCTAGATCCACTCTGTCATCTAGCCAGCACTAAGGTTGTATGTCTCTTTGAGTGTGGGATTGGGTTCCTCTCTTCTCTCTTCCTCCCATCCATGGGGTCCATCTGCCTCGTGTTCTTCTCCTCCTCCTCTATATTCGTTGTTTCCCTGCATTTCCAAAGCATCTCCTAGACGGTAGTCTAAGTCTCATCCTATGCGATCAGCTATTACTGAGTCGCCTGTATGGAGGTGAGCATCTATGCATTGACATCATTTTTCTCTATTTGATGTTCCTTGCCTTTCTGAGGAGCCATGTCTGATTCCAAATCTGACAAGAAATCCATATCAGTTTCTTCATCTGCAAGTGGAAATACACCCTGATCAGATTAGAAATAGGCACCAAATGATGAGAAATGTTCAAGATTAGGGTCAATCTTGAACTTTATTAATGTGGGAGATGTGAATGGAGATTGTTCTATCTTCATTCTAATAGAAGAGAATTCGTGAAGAGAGTCATTCTGAATTCTAGGTAAATATGAAAGAAACAGGGAGTCTCGAGAGTGGTTCGCAAAGTCTGAACATGTCTCTCTTGAATCGCCCTAAATTATTGGAGATGTTGACATAAGGGAATCGATGTGGGTATTCATGAAGTCCAAACAAAACAAAGTACATTAGGGCTTTGGACCTAATTACCAAGTCAAACAATCCTAAATTCTAAGGTCTTAATAAACGAAGATGTAAAATGAAATTAAAGAGAGAAACTCAAAACATGAGAACAAAATAAAATAAATGGAAAAATAGATAATAAAATAAGAATCCGAAAAAAAAACCATGAGAAATCTGAAAAAGTCCACAAATGAACAAACACTTGATAAATTAGACCCGAGAAACGCTAAGTCCTGAGAATGTCTGAATTATTAGAAATTAATTGTAAATCACTCTCTTCCAAAATAAAATAAAAATCTATGTTAATCTAAACTACACTACTCTTCTTGGCTCTATGTTCTCCTCTTGAAGCTCTCTCCTATAGGCTCCCTCTTAAAGAGCCAGCCTCCACCTTGCTTCAGTGCTTCAGACTCCTAGAAAATCTGCCCTTGGTTCTTAGGCCCTCGTAACAAAATCAAATACAAGATGTGATTAGAACAATTATACAAAATATATACAAAAAGAGATAAAGGCAGATAATGGAAGAAAATAAATAGAGAATATAAGTATATACCCCAACTGTTGCCTCCCCAGTAGCAGTGCCATTTATTTATTTGGATGGATGGGTATGTTATGACTAACAATCTAGCCAAGCAATTGTTATGGTGACCTATCCCCAAATTAAACAACAATCAACCCAAAATGTGTTTTAAAATAAAGTGTGTATGAGTCAAAAATTATTATAACTCTACATAAATATGTATAGGCGTAAGTATGGTAGAGTCTCAAACACTAAGAAGTGAATGGGGTAGAGAATTACTATTAATTATTATTAATTAATAGTAATTACTTTATCAGAATTTATATTTTTATTCTATGCAGGTTTTAATTTATATTTAATCTTTATATTTTTTGTATTTTGTATTTTTTTAATTTTTTAATTTTATATATTGTATCTTAGTTTTGCAATTTATTTTTTTATTTTTAAAGTAAGATGATTATATAGATAATAATATATATTATATATATATGTAATATACAATGTATATAGATGAGGGCGATCTTGTGAGATGGGCCTTTTGTGAGATGGTGAGATGGGTAATCTCAACTGCTCATTTTACCATCATTCATGACATGAAACCTGGGGGGTAGTTTAGATAGAATAATTAGTAGAATGTGTGTTTCAAATTTCGTTAAAAAAGCACCCCTAACATGCCCATCTCGAGGTGGTCAATTTCAGCAATTCTGAGATCGTTAAAATTGGGTAGTCTTGAGGGAGGGGATATAAGTCTCGAATTGAGTTGAATTTTGAATGGCGCCTTGGTGATATATGGTGATCTAAATCCCCCCAGGTTTCATACCATGAATGATGGTAAAATGAGCTGTTGAGATTACCCATCTCATAAAAGCTCATCTCACAAGATCGCCCTTCATATATAGATAATATATCTCTTAAATTTTTAAACAAGTCAAAATAAATAAAATAAAATATTTCTTGTGTTTTCTTTATATTTTTATATGTTTTGGTAATTTTTAGGATATTTTTCTAATTTTTATGGATTTATAAAGAGATAAAATATACAAAATAGTGAATATAATAGATTTATGAGCTTGTTTGGGGTTCAATAAATATCTATAAGTCCTGAATTAACCCTAAACTATTTTTAATATAAAATATAATAGATAAAATTAAGAACGGAAAGAAGTATTTTGGATTTTTATTGAATTATTGCTAGTTTTTTATAAGATTTTTAAAGTTTTATGATTTTTATGTTTTATACTTTATATATTTTAGTGATTTTTGGATATGTGATAGAATATATTACAATAAAGCTAATAATTTTTTTGGAATTTTTGGAGATATGTCTGAATTTTTACAGATTTTAAATAATTAAGCATGGAAAATCAACATGTTTTTATATTTAAAAATAGGAAAATAAAGTTAAATGCCCAGCAAAATATATATATGATCGAGCAAGTTCAAGGCATGCAACATAATTTTCCTGCAATATTTTGCATAATAATAAAATATACAGTTGATAGGGACGTGATTGTAATTTCTAATAAAATAAAAATGCATTTAATAAATTAGTCTTGTAAATAAAAGGGCATACATGCAAATAACTAGAGCACCTCACGTGGAGGAATAAGTGACGTGACCTGGCACAAGAACTAAGTGAAAATATAAAAGAGTTCGAGGGTCCACATGCAATTTTCCTAAAAATATTACACGTAATATTTTATTTAAATACGGAATATTAAATACAAAATCTCGAGGGGCTCTGCTCTATTTACCCAGTGGGTGCGTGACGTAGCATGTAGTGGCACGTTTGATCCAAAAGTCTTCAGCGCTTCACTTACATGCATCCAATGGCTGGGTGCGCATACCTATTCGTCTCGATCAAAGGGCCCATATTAGATCTGGGCCGAACTTTTCATCCAATGGCTCAAGGGGTGTCTCCAAGAACACGGAAGAACACCTTCCCAATCGAGCTTCCTTCACTCGATTCTCCTCCTCACGGCCATCTCTCTCTCTCCTAGTGGCCTCAAAAGCTTGATGTGGCGGATTCACAGCTGATGGTGGCTTAAGAAGGTTCTGGGCCTTACTGATTAAAGCATGGGGGTTTTGGGAAGCTCGGATACTTGGAGACATGGTTCGGAAATGCGTCCCATGCGGCCGCATATGTATATCCGGTCACTTGACCGAAGCGCATATACCATATGCGGCAATATGCGGTCAAAACGCATATGTGGCCCACATATGCGGCATATGCGGCCGCATATGCGGCCGCATAGCTGATAGGATTCGTGTTAATCCATGACATGTTGATGATACATTAACTCGATTTTTTTCTGAGCAACTCTTATATCATCATTTACATTGATGCATCTTTTCATTATTCTTGTATATGTTGTATTTGGGAATATAATCTTTTTTAGAGTAATTTGGGAATATAATCTACGGTATTTTTTATCATATCTATTTTTCTCATTGTTCTCAACACTTATTAGTGAATTGTTTATTTCTTTTTGAATTTTCTATCTAACGAAATTCATTCTAATTCTTCAAATAAAACATGAAATAATTGACTAGCATACGGGCACTTTACATTTTTGTGCTTCTAACAAAATTTTATATGAAAATGCAATTTTCCTTTATATTTTGTGTCAACATGTTTTGTCCAAATTTTTGGTGTATCATTTGTATACCCATGATTATTCTTTAGCTTTTGTTATATATACGATCTAATATATACATTAATGATTTTCTAATAAAATTCATGTGCTCCCTGTTAAATCCAAATTTGTATATGTATATATAATGCATTAAATTCAAATGCACACAACAAAATAATTAATTAATAATATCATGCTTATATATCTTGTTAATTATATTATCTTATTTGAAATTTTTGATTTAGGTTTTTTTTAGATCATCAATTTTTTTATATTGTTCATTTTATAGTATTTTAAATTAAAATATTATAAACCGCATAAACCGCATATACTTCTGTATACTCCTCTGCATATCCACTTACTCGCTTTAGACCGCATGACCGAACGAATACCGCATACCGCATTTCTGAACCTTGCCTGGAGCTACTATTATTCACTTGCTTCGACTTCCAGGTTGCCTCTTTGAAGCTCCAACCTGTCCAAAAAGAGAAAGGTTTCAAGGGTGAATAGTCTCGAACCAAAGTAAAGCTTAAATAGCATGAGGAATGAAGGGGCGGAGGGTCTACAACGAGCAGGAGAGGTGGAGATCGGATTGCTCAAATCTTGCGTATTCGAGATCATCTAATGAGTCGATCAGATGGTGAACATGTAGGGGACTATGATGAGGTGTTTAGATGTACAGAATGGGGCTAGATATGGTGTGAATAGAGGTTGGTGCTTAGTGCTTCGGCGAACTTCGATTTTGGGTTTTAACACGAAATAAAATGAAATGAAATGAAACTAAATGCAAGGCTACACTAGAAATTAAAATGTTAACTTATTTATCCTATCCTAGCAACTCAAATCTGGTCAGAGAGACCTGGAAACAGAGAGACCTAGCATAGCGCCATCGGTGGTCAGATCTTCCTCCTCCTTCTCCTCGACCTAGATCGAAGGGGGCACGTCTAATGTCAGGAGAATCCCACTCCACCAAGCACTAGAAATGGTTATGGTGGTTGAAAGGGGACCAAACTGGGAATGGAGTGGGTGAAATTTATTTTATAAAGAAACGAGGAGGTGCCCTTTCATTCGAGATTGCATGTAACACGAAGAGGTTTGGTGGATTTTAAGCATAGGGTGTGGCAGAGCATGATATGTTGCACAATTTTCATGTTGGAGAAGAAGACAGATTAGTGTTTCTAACAAAAAGGGAGGCCAGGGTCCGTGCAGGGGAGGTGTTGACCAGAGGGTCAACACTTCCTGCACTCCCATTGGTCCACGTAGGACACAACATGACAAAACAGAAAATAAAAGGAAAAGATAATTAAAAATAAAATAGTAAACAATTTTATTTTAAACAAATAAAACATGAAAAATGTTTCTTATTCTTTAAAATATTTTTACGCTGATTTTTATTTATTTTTACAACCTTATTTATTATAGTTCATTATTTTACATTATATGTATATGTATGTATATATACTTGTATATTGTATATTTATATTTTGTATTTTTGTACATAATATCGTCTTTACATATTTTATCCATTTATAACATTATTTAATATTTATATACATATTTTCATGGTATTTTTGTATTTTTTTATAAGTATAAATAATTAGTTATATGTACATTATATTTATTATATATTTGAATGTATTGATTATTTTGGGTTTCTTTTAAATGTTTCTATTTGTATTTGTATTGTTAATACGTATTATATAATATATATGTATTGATTCAAAAATATAAGGAGATAAAAATGTAAATAATAAAATATTTGCCTTTGTATACAGATGCCCAAGTACAATAGTAGCCCAAAAGCAGCTTTTGCATCTTTGCTCCAATTGCAATGAAATTTCCTTCATTTGATAGAAAAATTAATTTGAAATACAATGGAGATTAGTTTAATTCAATTTGAGTTTATATGGAGTAAATATTGATCAATTAAGTTATTTTTATGGCTTTTTCATCTGTGTGTGCCAAATGCATTGTGCAAGATTTATTTTGGAAAATATTTTTTCTTTTTTTCTATACATTTTTATGTACAAGTATTGTATTGAATATCTTATTGTTTGAACTGTGTATAATAATAAATAAATTAATGTAAGATTGGGCTATTTACACTATATATTGTATTTGACAGAAATAGGGTTTCTTTGTATTTTGCACAGTATTTCACCCTTATCTCCCCCTACTTTATTCATGATCGACCTAGTCCTTATTTGACTTGGACTTGGGGTTTTGGGTCCATTGGTATCTTTCATATTACCTTTATTTTTATTTTATCTTCTTTATTCTTTAATTTTGGGTTTAAATACATGTATATAAAAATTAATTTTAGATTAATATTAGATGTTAGTTCATGCAAGTTAGTGGTATTTACAACTATTTTACTTGGGATTTAAAGATAAAATGGAAGAATAAATGTAAATGAATGGTTATTCATCACCAGGAAGATCACCTCTTTGATTGGGAGTTACCAAAAGCATCGTTGAGCATAAGGCAACTCACACTGTGTGTAACAAATGTATAATAATGTTTTATCAAAAAACTAAAATGAAAAGATAATTGGTCGGACCTTTGTGTCACTCATTGTGTGAAGTTGGTGAATATGGGGTTTTCTTTATGTTTGTATTCAGGGGTGTGTGTTTCAAAGACCGCGCACTTAGAACCTTTCCGATCACTCCTTGTTTGACATTGTACTCATTCATCACATCTTTGACATCGAGAATGGAGGATTAGGGTGATTTTTACTTGGACTTCGAGAGACTCTCACTGATCACCCCAAACTGTCTGTCCTCATAGGCTAGGGATGACTCTCTTCCCGGGCCCCCTTGGTTCATGGCAACTCTTACCATGGAATCAAGGCAAATAAGTCACTCTACTTTCTCGAGGGTGGTCAATCCCAAACCAACCCTCTTTTTTGTCACCACGTCAAGGAAGACCCTCATCTTAATGCTTTTAAATCTAATTCTTTCGACTCTATTAATTCGAATCCTCTTTATTCTGAAGGTGAAGAAGACAAACCAGTAAGAGAGATGTCTCCCAAGAAAAACCATGGTGAAGAGGGAGGCAATGATGCACTGAAGGACATTCTAGGTGGATTTACACAAGCTGAGCAGAGGAATGAATTATTCTAACAATATCTTGGTTAGTTTAGGAATGGGGGAGTAAATGGACCTGAGGTGGAATCTATGAGAGATTCTTACAACTCTAGTGATGTACATAATGAGAATCGTATAATGCCAGTAGCACCATGCAACTTAGGGGAGATGAAGCACCAATTTTTAGCACTCCTGCCGAAATTTTATAGCAATATAATCAAGGAACCATACATGCCCCTACAGGAGTTCGAGCTGGTTTGTGAAAACTTAGGATGACTTGGTGTTTCTCGGGACTATATCCATCCTAAGGCCTTCCCCTTTGTTTTAGCATATAAAGCCTCATATTGGCTTAAGAATTTTGGGAAGATAGTCACCACATGGGATGAATTAAAGGGCATGTTTCTCAAGAAGTTATACCCCATGAGTAAGACAAATCAAATGAGATCATAGGAATCTTGCTTCACACAGATGTCCCATGAACCTTTCCACGAGACATGGGAGAGATTTAAAGACTTGATCCAGAAGTGTCCATGCCATGATATCAACAAGTCGATCTTAGTCCAGAACCTATACAATGCCTTGACTCCTGAGGTCCAAGTATTAGTGAGTGCTATATGTGGAGGTAGTTATATGAATAGAGGACAGGATGCGATGTGGATGATTTTTGATCAAATGGTAGAGACCAGCCACACCAGAGCTACTACTAGGGCTTATGATACACCTCTCGCTCGTGTACCTTGGGAGAAGGGAAGATCATCTGTGGAAAATCTGATAAATGACTTACTCTCCAACATGGGGATAATAAGTGACAAATTAAATAAGGTCGACCAGATCGAGAAGAAGGTGAGAGAGCTACACAAGATCACAAAGTAGGAGAGTCTCACCAAGATACCACGATAGATGGATGAGCTATCTAAGAAGGTGTTCAAGATAAGGATACCTACCCCATATGCATCCCTTGCTCCCGTCTACATAGTACACCACATCAAGGAGCAGTCCGTGCAGGGGCCACACAACATGTGGGTTTAGGGTCAGCCTGAGGTCCATGAGAGCCATCTCACTGAGCTGACCATCGAGATAGTTACGAAGGAACCTCCATGGTTGTGGAAGGTGAATGGGATTTGGTATACCAACAGTCCCAACACTACCCAGTGATAGCCATAGCATCGCCTTCAATACCCACAACAGAGCCAGAACCCCCCTCAACACCAGTATCGCTAGTTTCCTCCCCCTATACAATAGCAGTCGGGCCATCAAGGCCCCCTTCAGTACCAACAATACCCCTCAGCATTGTATCATCAACATGTCCATCAGGGACCTAATCAATCTCATTAGGTTCAGCAGCAACCTCTAAAGAGGTAGGATCACATGGCATCATCTTCTGGCCCATCTGACCTCCAGAGGGTCTTAGATGAGCTTAAACTCATTCACAATTAGCAGTAGGACCAGAGAGTCGATATCAATCGGTTTTCACGTTGGAGGGATGAGTTTACTATCCATAGGATCTCCATCTCAGCATAGGTTCAGGTTAACCCCAACAACATGAAACAAGGACAGAGCTGCCAGAAGGATTAGGAATACTATTCTAATTTCCTTGAACATATCATGAGATTCTACTGCATGTTATTCACCATATTACTCTCAAGGGCGGTAGGACCGTGCACACCTCTGATTTGGAACTATGGAGAGGAGCGTAGTATACCGATGCACTCACCCTCGAGGACAGATCATAGGAGGAGCATCAGCAGTAGCAGAACCACCACCTTCAGGATCACCAAGTGGATTCGAATCCCCAAAATCCAAAAAAATAAAAAATCCAATAAATACAAAAAAAAGAGAATAAAGTGATATCAAGCATGATCGTCAACAATGAATCTTCAGAAGGTGAGAAGACTACGTTGGATGCAACACCAGCATCAGTTTTTTCTGCAGTTTTAATTCCCTTTTTTGCATGGAAGTCTATCCATGTACAAAGTCCGAGTCGTAGTCTGAGTCTTATACAGTTGCATTACGATTTCTAATTGAATAGAAACTCATATGATGATTTTTTTATTTACATTCTGAGCCCCAAATAATTCGTTTCCTTCAAGCCTTGTAGAAGGAAAGAAGAATAATTCAGAATAAAATGGTATAAATGCCTTGAAAATAGAAAGGATGTGCCGTGAGAATGCTAAAGTTGAGATCCTTTTCCTTCAAATAGTTGATTTGGTTCCTGCCTTTAAAAAGTACCTAATAGTGAGATGCACACCTATTAGGACTAGCACGAAGAAGAACACAAGAACCATGAAACATGTGCTATCCATAGCCATTACATGTGTGATCAATAATGAAATTCCAAGGAAGAAGAGAGACATGGGTTCCCACTTCATCAGTAGTCGAATATCTGAAAAATCTTTTGCTCGTACTCTACTCGACAACGGATCCTCCATTAACCTATTACATTATTCCCTACTAGATCGTCTAGGGATAAATCCTCTTAGGAGATCGCGAGCACTTCTACATTTTGCAAATCGATCGATTAAGAGGCCTAAGGGAATACTATGGGACATTATCCTTGACATCGATGGGAATCTATACAAGGTGAACTTCACAATCCAAGATATGGAATGCCCCCGAAGATGTCAAGATTGCTAGATCGTCCTTGGTTTTTCCTTTTCTGAGGATGTCTGGAGCTATATTTGAATATACTCTGGGAAAGATGCACTTTCATGCACACGATGAAAGTGTAGAGTTAGAGATGCAGCATTTAAACTGGCAGTGACATGATTCAGAGAGCAGCACGGGGTATCTCACATCAGAAGTCGAGTGCTACCAAGTTGACACAGCTAATCACTAGCAGCAGCAGTCAGCAAGGGTTGATGAGTCGCTCTCATCAGGAGAGGAGAACGTAGAGAATGCAGTTCAATTGATTCTACAGGATCAGACATTACACCTTGGAGACTTTTCCGATGCATCTCCCAACATCCTCGATGACTCAAAAGCTGACTTAGGCTTGTCACACTTGTTCCCTTTAGGTTAATCAGAGGACAAGGATGATGAGTCGTACACTGCTTTTTGTCGATTGTTTAGATACATTTGGCAATCTGACTCCTGAGCCAAATTAGTTGGTGGCTACTATCACAACAAATCTAGCCACATTCACCACAGAGCCAGATTCAGAGGCAATTGAGCCAGATATTCTAGATGATCATACTAGTCTCGAGCTCAAACCTCTTCCTACTACATTGAAATATGCCTTCCTTGCGGGCCCACCTCAGACGTTTCCGATCATTATCAATGCTAGCATGAATAGAGAACAAGAATCTCATTTTGTAGAGATTCTTGAACAGAACTGCAAGGTGATACGTTGGAGCACATCTGATCTTCGTGGGATTATCCCTGCCATGTGCTCACCCCATATTTACCGTGAGGAGGGTTCCAAACCTTCCACTGAGTTCCAGCGTAGGATGAATCCAAACTTACATGAAGTGGTGAAGAAAGAAATAGACAAACGGTGTGATGCAGGGTTTATATATCCCATCTCTGATTTTAAGGGGGTGGCACCACTTCATGTAGCCCCTAAGAAGGCAAGACTCCATAGAGTCACCAACTCAGAAAGAGAAGAAATTTCGTCACAGGTACCCATGTCATGGCGCATCTGTATGGAGTATAGATGCATGAATGTTGCGACAAAAAGGCTTATTTCCCCTACCATTCATTGATTAGATCTTGGAGAGACTTGTAGGGAAATATTTTTTTTGTTCTTAGACGGGTACTCAAGTTACAGTCAAGTATCCATCACTCATAAGGACCTAGAGAAGACTACCTTTACATGCCCATTCAGTACATACGCATTCAGATGCATGCCCTTTGGGTTATGCAATGCACCAGGGATTTTTCAGTAGTGCATGATTGCAGTATTTTCCAAGATGGTGGGAGATTTCCTAGAAGTTTTTGTGGATGACTTCTCAATCTACGGGGATTCATTTGACTCCTCTTTATCTCATATGTATCGAGTCCTCAAGAAGTGTAGTTGGTTCAATATAGTGCTCTCTTTGGAGAAGAGCCATTTCATGGTCCAAGAGGCATTGTGTTGTGGCACGCCATCTCCAAGAGAAGAATGGAGGTTGACCCTGCCAAGGTGGATGTGATCATGAAGCTTCAGCCACCAACCAATATTAAGCAAATGAGGTCATTACTCGGGCATATCGGTTTTTACAGAAGATTTATAAAGGAATTTACAAAGATTTCATGGCTGCTAACAGAGCTCTTAGGAAAAGACATTGAGTTCCTTGTAGATCATAGGTGTCTTGAGGCCTTCGAACTCCTTAAGAGGAAGATTATGGATGCTCCCATACTACAGGCCCCAGATTGGTCTCTTCCCTTTGAGATCATGATGTACGCTTCTAAATTTGTAGTTGGGGCGATGTTTAGACAGAGGAGAGGAGGGATTCCATATGTTGTATACTACGCAAGCAAGGTTCTAAATCAAACTCAAAGGAATTACACTATCATGGAGAAGTAAATGCTTGCCTAGTGTTTGTCTTTGACAAATTCAGGTCACATATTTTTAGGATCCAAGGTCACCGTGTTCGTAGGTCACACATCCATCAAGTACTTAATGGAAAAGAAGGATGCAAAGGTGTGTCTTCTTAGGTGGATCTACTACTTCAAGAGTTTGATTTGCAGATCAAGGACAATCCTATCGTAAAGAATGTGGTGGTTGATCAGCTCTCCCACATCGACTCATAGAGGTCCCCTGAGATCGACCCTACCAAGAACTCCTTCCCTGACGAGTCTACTGTTATGTCGAATCTCTTACATGGTATGCCAATATGGTGAACTTTCTCGTGTCTAAGAAAGTTCCCCATGATTGGCCCAAGAGCAACATTCACCGACTTAAGTTGAAATCTAGGAATGCCATTGGGAGGATCAGTTCCTTTTCTTCGAAGGCCTGAATTGTGTCTGGTGGAGGTGTATTCCTCATGAGGATTACATGAGTGTCCTCACATACTACCATTCCTTGGAGGCAAGAGGACATCACCGTGGGAAGAGGATCGCCTCGAAAGTGCTCTAGTGTGTCTTGTACTAGCCGACCATGTTCCGTGATGCCTATGCATTTATTCAGTCATGTCCATTGTGTCATAGAATGGGAGGGATCATTGGTTCCAAAGATAAAATGCCCATGCAACATGTGATTATGGTTGATGTTTTTAATGCATGGAGCATAGACTTTATGGGACCATTCCCTAACAGCCACGATTATGAGTACATTCTATTAGTGGTAGACTGTCCCTGCCCAAGCCGCAGTCATCAAGATTGTATGCAAGTGTGTAAAAGAGAACATCATTTCATGGTTTGAGGTCTCCAAAATCATCATATCTAACGAGGATAGCCATTTTTTAATAGGGAAGTGAAAAATATAACAAGCCACTACGGAATCGAGCATCGTGCCGCTATTCCATACCACCCACAATCGAATGGCATGGAAGAGGTGTCGAATAGGGAGGTGAAAAGAATTTTGTATAAGCTAGTACACCCTGACAGGAAGAATTGTTCCCAACTCTTGGAACAATTCTATGGGCATATCGGACTGCTTACAAGACCCCGTTGGGAACCTCACCATTCAGGATGGCATATGTGAAGCCGTGCCACTTGCCTGCTGAGTTGAGTCATAAATCTGAATGGGCATTGAAGAAAATGAATTGGAATAGACATGAGGGATACCAGAGCAGATTAATGGATCTAAATGAGCTTTTAGAAATCAGAAACAAGGCATACGATAACAACATGATCTATAAGGATAGAATCAAGTGTTACCATGATCAACATACTAGGCGCAAGAATTTTGTCCCAGAGAAGAAGGTATGGTTATTCAATGCCAAGTTGAGGTTTTTTTAGGGAAAGTGAAATCCAAGTGGATGGGACCCTTCATTTTTAGAGAAGTGCACGAGAATGAGAATGTAGAGATTTCAGATCTTACACATGGTGCACAATCATTCCTTGTGAACGTGAAACAACTTAAGTATTTCATCGGATTAGATGAGCAGTTGGCCCATGTAGAAGAGGTCTCCTTCGTGTGTATCCTAGAATCTCATGATCTACTCTCAAGGAACGCATGACACCTCGCTACTCCCAACAGCTCCATGCATCTCATGTTCTTATCTCCATTTCTCTGTAATTCACCAACCCCATCGATTCTTACACTTTCTCCTTCTTCGATACTTAGGTTGATCAGAGCCTAAGTATAGGGGGATTGGTGCCCATCTTGTATATTCATCCATTCCTTCGGATAGTCATGTGAGATCGAGACGAACTATTTCTACAATAAATGTTATTGTAATCTTTGATATATCAATAAAAGTTATTGATTTATTTCACTCTATATTTAAGATTAAATGAATGAATGCACTATAAGGTCCCTTAGTACAATTAGCGTTATATACCATGTCCATTTTAATGATCATACAGTTATTGATTCAATGGTTGAATCATAGAGGCTGGTGCTTGGATGAATATCTAAAGAATTAGATTGAGAACTCATCAAGCACCATCAAATGATTATTAAGAGATGATCTCCATCCTGACAAGGAGATGGCTATCCTTCTCTAAAGGTTGATATCTGACCCTCTTGATGCAAGTCCTCTACATAGGAATAGAGATTCGGAGGTTTTAGAAAAGTTAGGTCAAAGAGTTGACTTTACGAGATCGAGATAACCAAGACCTATGTCGTATAATATCACGATATAGGCATGCATCCTCTGATCGGAGATAGGTGTATTACTATATGTCTAAGTATGTACATTTGGCATACTATTATATTGATGATCTAATCAAGGTCTATACACCAACGCGCTGATATGCATACGAGGGCATATGAGTAATACAATCTCTCAAAGGGATCATACAGGTTCACTAGTGAACCGGAAGACATGAGCTCACTCACGAGGTATTGAGACCAATCAAATTCTATGCATGGTCATGCTTTGGAAGCATGACAAGAATTTGTAGGTATGATATATGCTTTTGGAAACCTAATGATCGATAAAACCTCCTAAAGACCGAATGGGACACTTAATGATAAAACTCTGAAGAAGACAGTCTAAATGAGATCTAAAACTTCATGTTTATTCTACATCTTCCAGTATGCTGGATGCATGGGTATTAGGAATAATCGAGGGTGATGTGATCATAAACGATTATATACCCATGATGCTTCCATTCCATAGGAGTGATGAAACAGGTTTGGATTTTAGTGACTCCTCTTAGTAGAGAAGTAATCTAATCATAGTCCACATGTTGGATGTTTATCTGAATGTGATTCAGATGCAATGAGAATGTTAAATCGAAGGCTTTAATTTAATCAGGCATCTATGAGAGGTCCTCAAGATCTAGATTTGACATGTGATCTCAATAGTCAAGTCACTATACGTGGAATGTACAATCACCATGTCCTTATCTCCAAGTATCCGCGGAGAAAGTGCATATATTCTTGAAAGAGTTACAGAATTATTCCATTGATAAATTGTATATCTGAGCATTGAGAAATTGATAATTAAATGTGATTTAATTATCATGAATAATGTGAATGTCATCCATTTTTTTAGATTCATGAGAATGATGATCCAAGATAATTCAATGAGATAATCTGTATTAATCAAATATATTATAAATATGATTTATAATATATTAGAGAGAGATACTTATAAATAGTATTTATATATTAAATGTTGATGTGAATTGGATTCACATTGGACAATTAATTGAAAATACAATTTACATTTTTATGATTGACATTTCCATTGTCAAGATTGAAATTGTCACAAAATAATTTGGAATTATTTTTCTGAATAATATATAATAAAAGTCTTTTTATATAATGAAGGATTATATGAGATATGAGATCTCTAATATTTGTAAGAAGGAGACCCCTTCTATATGGGGAGGGTGGACGGACACCCTTGAATTAGAACTCAAGGTAGTCACCCCCCTCTAGTTGGAAGAAACCGTGCCTCCTTCCTAATCCTTCATGGTATATTAATTTGCTTGAATTAATTTATATTGTTAATTATTCAATGTATATTTAATTTAATTTGATCGTGTTGTAAATGTTACAACAAAATCATGGCCATTGAAAGAAAAATGAATCAATCTCAACCATAGATTTTGTGTTGTACATGGATTGTGATCCATGGACTTTCAAAATATTATAAAAGAAGAGACAACCCTAGCTCTTATTTTACACAACATAATTTCAAGCCTCTCTCTCTCTCACTCTCATCATATATGACCCCTCTCTCTCAAGAGTGTTCGTCCACCTCTTGACCTAGAGAGGATCATTGCCGTCGTTATGTTGTCGTGTCGCCGCTTCGACTGCTTGTGGATCTTCGTCTTCCTTGGTGCACCTTGCACGTGAAGAAGACATCGGATTTCATGTGATTATATAAGGAGATCTATTGCTTGGATTTACATCTTATATTGCGAGAAGGACACATCTCATTAATGCCCTCGCAAGCGTCTCCTCCGTAGGATCGGACTTGAGACAGGTGGTCTCTCACTTTAGAGGCTTCGATTGCAAATACGCTTCAAGAAGTATTCCTATATCTTCTTTGTGGTCTAGATGAAATCATTCGAGAAGTGTTCTTAGATCATGTGGTTTCATCACTTTAAAATTTTTAAATTCCGCTGCCCGAGAAACTAGTATGACTAGTCGCTTCCGATCGCATATGATGTGATCTTCACTCTTCTGTGATGCGCTTAAAGGTTTTTTATCATAACCTTCAAGTGGTATTAGAACGAGTTTAAGGTCTTGTATGTGATCCAAACCCTAGTGAACAAGATTTTGTAAATCGGATGTGTTGAGACTCATTGTTTTGCATTGGATGCATGTTTCGAATTGATTTTTCGCTAAAATAAAAACCTACTTGTGCACTACTTGGCATGTTTTTTGGTTATTAAAATATATTTAGAAAGTCTAAATATGTCCTAAAAACAGTATCACATTATCGGCACCAAAAGTGCATGATTAAAATTTATTTTTGCATGTATTCACGGATCTGTAAGAAAATGAATCTTTATTACTATTTTATCATCATTAAACATGAAATAAACAATTGAATTAAGTATATAATGAAACCATCAAATTTCTCGAATTTATTTTGCACGATTCCGACTCTGTTTGCACTAGATATTCCATATTTAGTAGAGATGGGTCAGATGATGATTGGATTATCAAATCTCTTTGCTTAATGTGTTTATCATTCAATAGAAATCATGGAAATTATGAATTTGTCTTATTTAATTTGATTCCTAATAATTATGAGAATAATTGATTAAACATCATTGGCCATTGACTTTATGTTTCATGAAAATCCTAGTTTATCCTACAATAGTTGTAGGACAACTTTTACATGCAAAACATGGTTGCTTGATATGCTTAGAATTTTAGGATCTCAAAATTATTTTAAGATCCCATATATTTCTGAGTTATTATTATATAGTACAATGTCGCTCATCAAAGTTGATCAATAAAACCGTAAGTACATTGGAATTATTTTGTATGGTTCTCAATCGGAATGGTGAAGGTGTCTAGTCTGGATATGTTGTCTTATATTACTAATTAGCACCTTGCATGTCAACGAAATTCTCCTTCGCAGCATAACTCGAGTGTAATGGCTAGATCTGTTTTTGAGGAAGGAATAATATGAGTAAGTCAAGTTGTACTCTAATTATTAAAATATAAAATAATACGTACTTTTGAGGGTGTATACTATATAGTAATATCAAGAAAACCCTAATTGTTTGTTGGTTGATTGAATTAGATTGATAATTAATTTAATATGATTAAATTAATTAGATCCAATTAAAGTAAACACTCTATTATGAATAAAGTTGTATTTCTGTTGGAAGAATTAATTTTGTGAATATGATTCATAATAATTAATTAAAATTTGAATGTAATATGGAGGATCATATAAATGACATCCATGGTCTCCCATCAAGGCGAAGGGTTCCGTCACCATGGATTATATATAGGAGATGTCTCCTTGAAGTGATTGTTCCTGCATACAAGCACACATGGATCGGGCTCTTTGCTTCTCGAAAGAGTAAGGTCGTATGCGTAGTGACCCCAATATCAGTTCCTCATATTATTAGGATGATATTGGATTGCGCATAGCGAGTTCTAATCATGTTGATGGTTGGTTAAAATAACAACAGGTCAACATCACCATAGGGGTGGTGGGCCTGGGTACTAAAAATCTAATTGGAAAATGCAAGTTGGACTTGTAAGACGGAATGTATTTCCACTTCTTTTTATCTGAGTAACAGTTTCTCATATTATTGGGATGTAACAAAGATAGAAAAGGATATCCCATTTCTTGCTAGATATATAACAGTAAGTGTATCTCTTGCTTTGAAAGTGATTAAGGGAATGAACTTTCAGAGTTAAAAAGGCAAGACTAGTTTGATTAAAATCCTTAATCAAGCAATTTATTTTTGAATATATAATTATTTATATGCTATAATATAGTGCATTCTTAATTTGAAACAATGAAATACTTGAACCCGCTCAGTAGGCTCCTGGAGGTCAATCAATTGACCGGACCAAATTACTCAGATTGGATTTGTAACTTGGATATTGTCCTTTCTGTAGACCGCACTTCTTATGTGTTGTCTAAGGAAAAGTATGCAAACCTTGTCACACCGGAAGAAATCGAGTTCAATGAAAATATGATGAAGATCACACATTGGCTCGACATTATATTCTAGGATCCTTATCCAATGTGCTCCAGAAAAAATATGTGGATATGGACTCTTGTTAGGATATAATGCATAATCTGAAAGAGATGTTCGGTGATGTTAATCGCATACATTGTTATAATGTCAAGAAAGAACTTATTAGCTGCAAGATGCAGGAAGGGACTTTAGCCCGAAAACATGTGCTTAAAATGTTTGGTTACGTCTCTGAGCCGAAGACTCTTAGGGCTGAGATGGACGCAGACATGTAGTCCAACTTCATTTTGTTATCCCTCCCTAAGTCTTTCACCAAGTATGTGGTATCATACCACATGAATAAAATGTGATTATCTAATGTTGAACTCATGGCTTCATTAAAGTCCGCAGAAGATGTGATGAAGAAAGAGAATCCCTCTGGCAGTTCAATGGTTGCACAAGTCAAAGGGAAATGCAGTCGGAAGCAAGGGTCTCGGAAGGATCCAGTACAGAAGAAGAAGAAGAGGAAGAAGAAGAAGAGTCAAGTTGTTGGCTCCTCTTCTAATGCTTCCACACTGATGGCATTAAAGAAAACCGATGTCTGCCATCACTGCAAGAAGTCGAGGCACCATAAGCGTAACTGCCCAGAGTACCTTAAATCTTTAGAGAAAGGTAAATCCCTAGCAGGTATAAATTCTACTTTCATCATTGAAACTATTTTTCTCGTAGGAAGAGAAGTTAGTTGGATCATCGATTCTAGTACTTCTGTTCATGTATGCAATTTGTTGCATCTATTTTAAAACACTAAGAATCTGATGAAGGGGAGATAATCATCCAGATGGGATCTGATGAACATGTTGCAGCATTCGCCATCGGGACCTGTAGACTATAATTATCTAATGGGAGAGTCCTAGTACTTAACGAATATCTTTATGTCTAGATGTTAGAAGGAACATTATATTTGTATTTAAGTTAGTTAGAAATGGATATTCATTTCTATTCTGTAATAAGCGTGTCATAAATCGTTATGATAAATATATTATGAATGGTGTTCTAACTTATGGAATACTCTATGAATTGTGCATTGATGAATCTATCATGAATGTTACTACCACTAATAAATATCCTAAAAGAACCAGAGAGGATGGGAATCATTTGAACATGATTTGGCATCAAAGGCTTCACCGTCTATATGCTGATAGGATCAATAGATTGATAAAAGATGTACCATTATATTTTCTACAGTTTCAAACTTTGCCTACCTATGAACATTATATTTGAGGTAAAATGACTAGGATGCCTTTTCGTAACAAGGTTACAAGAGGCGGAGGCATTCTTGACCTAATACATACTGATGTATGTGGTCCCTTCAGTGCCACGACTCGAAACGGATATGGATATTGTTTGACATTTATTTATGATAATTCGTGATATAGGTTTATCTTCTAATATGTTATAAATCTGAAACCTTTGAAATGTTCAAAGAGTTCATGGCTTTGGTTGAGAACCAAACTGATAAGAAGATTAAACAGATTCAATCTGACTGAGGTGGCGAGTACCTATCAGATGAATTTAAGGAATAACTCAAAGAGAGAGGAACTGTCTCCAATCTCATTCCTCCTGGAACTCCCCAACTTAATGGTTATGTTGAAAGACGCAACAAGACCATCATGGACATGGTCCGTTCAATGATGAGTAAAGAACATTTACCACTTAGTTTCTGCAGATATGCAGTAGAGACTACAATATATATCCTAAACAAGATTCCTAGCTAGTATGTACATAAACACCTCATGATATTTGGTATGGAACCAAACCCAATGTTAGACACCTGAGGATTTGGCTTGCTTGGTCCATGCGAAGAACGCGGATGCAAGTAATCTAGAATTTTGCACTTAAGAGTGTTACTTCATTAGGTATGTAAAGCATGGTATTGGATACAACCTTTATGGCCCTGAGACTCAAAAGGTCTTCATCTCTAGAGATGTAAAATTTCAGGAGGATGACTTCCTTAAGAGTCGACAAAAATGAAGTAAAGGAACTCATTGAATCCTCTGAAGATAATGAGATTCCTGAACCAGAAACTGAAGAAGTAAATGAAGATATAACACCGGTACCTCTTCGAAGGAGTTTGATGGTGGTTGCACCACCTGAAAGGTCTGGATTCCATGTGTTAGGTGAAACTGAAAATGATCCAACTTCTTTTGTTGAAGCACTCACGGAACATGACATGGATAGATGGATGATAGCAATGATGTCTAAAATAGACTCCATGCACAAGAATGGTGTATGGACCCTAGAGAATCCACTTATTGGGGTAAAACCCATTGGGTATAAATGGATCTTAAAGAGAAAAAGGGGTCCTGGTGGGGAGGTAGAGACCTTCAAAGAATGGCTCATAGCCAAGGGATACACACAGAGAGAAGGCATCAACTACGATGAGACATTCTCTCCTGTGGCCATGGTTAAGTCCATCTGGGCATTGCTATCTATAGCTACATATCTTGACTATGGCATCTGGCAGATGGATGTCAAGACGGATTTCTGCAATGGATACCTCGAGGAGGATATCTATATGGAGCAGCCATAGGGCTTTGTAACTGAGGAAAGGTAAAGTATGCAAGATGAAGGAATCCTTTTATGGGATCAAACAAGATTCTCATAGTTGGAATATCAGATTTGACAAAATCACAAAGAGTTATGATTTTGTTCAGAATCCTGATGAACTGTGTATGTACAAGTAGCTCAGTGGGAGCGCCATTGTGTTCATCGTGCTTTATGTAAATGACATCCTTATCATTGGAAATGATCTAGGGATGATGACGAGTGTTAAAATTTGGTTGTCTCGTACCTTCAAGATGAAAGATCTTGGAGAAGCCCCTTATATCTGGGGTTTGAATTTATTCAAAAACAGAGAAAAAAGGATTTTGGGATTGTCACAACATGGGTACATTAAGAAGATCTTGGAATGTTTTCATATGGAGAATTTCAATAAAGGCTTCCTTCCCTTAAGACATGGTATCCAAATATCTAAAGGGATGGATCCTCAAAGTGTTAAGGATAAGTAAGCCACGGTTGGATGCCCCAACGCATTAGCTGTGGGAAGCCTAATGTACGCCATGATGTGCACAGGGTCAGATATCTGCCATGCAGTGGCAGTGGTAAGCCATTTCCAATCCTAATATGGAGAGTAACAGTAGAATGTAGTGAAGAATATCTTTAAGTATATAAGATAGATGCAAGATTACATCTTGGTCTATGGAGATGTGCTCTCCAAGTCTTAGGATACACAGATTCTGACTTCCAGTCTGATATTGATGATCAAAAGTCGACATCAGGGTTTATGTTCTTGTTGAATGGTAGTGTCGTGAGCTGGAGAAGCAAGAAGGACACTACAAACGATTCAACAATAGAAGCTTAATACATTGATGCATCGGATGCAGCAAAGGAGGCGGTTTAGTTGTGCAAGTTCATCTTAGAACTTGATGTAGTTTCCTTTGATACTTCCATCCTACTACTATGCAATAACACGAGAGCCATAGCTCAGGAAAAGGAACCAAAAGGCATAAAAATAGCAATCTTGTGGAAAAGAAATACCACATCATTTGGGAGATTCAAAAGCATGGTGACATCATCATTACCAAGGTGGACTCTGCCGACAACCAGCATCTTATGAGCATGGGTTTAAAGATTGTACCTGAATGGCTCTGAGGGCAAGTGGGAGATTGTTAGCCATGTGAGCCCGAGGTGAACCATTTCTATAATAAATGTTATTGTATTATTTGATATATCAATAATAGTTATTGATTTATTTCAATCCATATCTGAGATTAAATGAATGAATGCACTATAAGGTCCCTTAGTACAATTAGGGTTATGTATCATGGCCATCTTAATGATCATGCAACTATTGATTCAATGGTTAAATCATAGAGGTTGATGCTTGGATGAATATCTAAAGAGTTAGATTGAGAACTCATCAAGCGTTGTTAAATGATTATTAAGCGATGATCTCCAGCCTGAGAACGAGATGGTAATCCTTCTCTAAAGGTTGATATCTGACGCCCGCTTGATGCAAGCCCATTGCATAGGAATAGAGATTCAGAGGTGTCATATAAGTTAGGTCAAAGAGTTGACTTAATGAGATCAAGATAACCAAGACCTATGTCATATATGCATGCATCCTCTAACCGGGGATAGATGTATTGCTATATGTCTGAGTATGTAAATTTGGCAGACCATTAGGTTGATGATCTAATCAAGGTCTACACACTCACAAGCTGGTGTGCATACGAGGGCATATGAGTAATACGATCTCTCAAAGGGATCATATACGCTCACTAGTGAATTGGAAGACATGAGTTCACTCATTGCTTTGGAAGCATGACAAGAATTTGTAGGTATGATTTATGCTTTTGGAAAGCATATGATTGATACCAACTCCCAATGACCAAATGAGAAACCTAATGATAAAACCTAAAGATGACATCCTAAATGAGATCTAAAGCTTCGGGTTTATTCTAGGTTTCCAGTATGCAGGATGTATAGGTATTAGAAATACTCGAGGGTGATGTGATCATAAACGATTGTATAACCATGACGCTTCCATTCCAAGGGAGTGATGAAATAGTTTTGGATTTTAGTGACTTCTCTCAGTAGAGAAGTAATCCAATCTTAGTCTAAATGTTGGACATTGATCTGAATGTGATTCAGATGCAATGAGTATGTCTTTGATTTAATCAAGCATGTATGAGAGATCCCCCAGATCTGGATTTGAGATGTGATCTCAATATCCAAGTCACCATACTTTGAATGTACAATTTCCATATCTTTATCTCCAAGTATCTGCGGACAAAGTGCATTATTCTTAGAAGAGTTCAAGAATAATTCCATTGATAAATTGTATATATAAGCATTGAGAAAATGGTAATTAAATACGATTTAATTATCATAAATAATGTGAGTGTGATTTATATTATTAAATGCATGAGAATGATAATCCAAGATAATTAATTGTAACTTAATTATCATGAATATGGAAAATGTGGATAGTACTATCCATACTAATCATATATTTTATAAAGATGATTTCTAATATACTAGAGAGAGCTATTTGTAAATAGTATTTATAAATTATATGTTGATGTGATTTTTTTATACTAATCTGGGTTTTAGCCGCCCGGGTAGCTGCTTTATTTCTCAAAATCAACTTTACATCTGGTGCCTTTCAAGGGGAATTACAAAAATAAGGAAAAAAACCTTCTACACAGGTAAAGAGATCTTTACCAAAAATTTGCAACCTGAATCTAAGCATTCTGCAACATATTACAAGTAGGAGAGGTATCCTTCATTGTTTGATGTAACCTCCAAGATTGCCATACTGGAGCACCTCAATGCACTAAGCTGACCAGGGATTTAGGACCATCCATCTACTCCCTTGAATTCTTCAGCGTGGATAGACAAGATGTCCTTCATGCACAAAATCGTAGCACTCTATAAGACATAACACCCTCATAGAATATCAAACTTTCCTTGAAATAATGTGAGAAAAGTTTCACAGAACTTAGAGCGAATTATTAGGGAAAGGAACTTATCTTTTGTGTACACATCCAAGGATATGTGCACTTCCCAATCCCTTCGCAAGAGCCAAAAAATTCCACAATCTTCACAAGCTCAGCCAGCATCCTTGTTCCCTCTAGCATTCTTTATAGATGATTTGTAAAAAAGATAAAATATCTTGAAGCAATCAATAAGTTGAGAATGGTAAACAAGACATAATGAATGGGAAAGGAATTTAGTTGATGTACACACATAAAAAGATGTGAGCACTTCCCTATCCCCTTGCCAAGATCTAAAGCCTGGGTGAACCATCACTTTGTAATGATTGTTTGATCATTAGGAAATCCTATCAATTTTGAGTCATCTCTTCCTAATGACAAAAAGGAAATGAAGGTAGAATAAGACGATAAGAGGGCCATATCAATCAATAATATGAATAAAGGAGGAAGAGGAGCATAACTTTTGTGCACACATCAAAGATGTGTGCTCTTCCAGGTTCTTATGCTTAAAATGCCCTGCTCCCAATCTGCGTGTTATCCGAATCTGACATATGGTATGTGAGCCTTTTACAGAATTAAATTGCCAAGAGCTCCTTTGGGGAGGTTATTTTTGCTGAAAATAACACAATATGATTTCCGCTGAACAACCAAGTTTGCAATGGCATCTACAATTGAGTTAGCTTCCCTGTAAACATGTGTTGCTTTAATAATCAGATGCATGCAATCTATGATCCCTTCCACCAATCATACAAGTATCTGATACCACAATATCCAGCATTGATCATATTTACAAGAACTTTAGAATCCACTTCCAGTCATACCCTAATAAAATTGCAATCTTTTCATAAGTTTAGCCCATCTATTGTTGCCCTCATCTCTGCCTCCATATTTGTAGAAATGCCATAGAAACAAGAGAACCCCAGGATTATATCTCCTTTGTAGTTTCTTAAAATACCACCTCCACCAGAGCTCCCAGACTTCCTTTTGAGTCCCCATGAGAATTCAGCTTCACAGTACCTTGTTCAGGCGCTTCCTAAGAAAAAGTCTTCCACATCTTCTCACAGATAGCAGTTTCAAAACCCAATTTTCCCATAAGGAGTTTTTTAGTAGCATTATGAACATACTTAGGGAAGACCAAAGGAATGGTTGATTTAACATCCATCTACACTTTCTGATTAGAAACCAATGAGAAGAAACATCATTTCCAAATCTTCTATTATTCATTTCTACCCAATTTCCCATAAAATAGTGACCAAGAATATCCTTCTAGGTATTTTGGTAAGGGTTTCCTTGATCTTATTCTTATAGATATAATGCATCCAAACAAGAAATGGCTTTGAATCTTTACCAGGTACCTAGAAGAATTTAAAAAACCATCCCCATAGAGTATTTGCTAAATCACTTAGAAAGAAAACATGTGTACTACTTTCCTCATTCGGCTCCTCCGTACAACAATTGCATTTAGATGAGAGATGAAACCCTATTCTCTTGAAATTTTCATCAAATGGATGTCTGTCATGAAAGATCCTCCATAGAAAGAAAGATATTTTGTCGGTACGCCTGGGTCCCAAATTACCTTGCCCCAAGTCCTCTTCTACTATGCTAACCTTATGTATTTCCAAGCATCTTTCACAGTAGGAATCCCATCTTTATTTTGACTCCACCTTCTTCTTGGAGCTTCCTCTATCAGTTTTATCTTCCTAGCAATAATATTTCCCAGGGTGTTGAAAAACGAAATTGCGAGAGCCGCTAAATAGTAGTCTGACAAATCAGACTTACTGTCGCTGAGGTGACTACTCAAGCTTTCCCGTTTGTCAGCAGTTAACCCACACAATTAATCAGGCAATCAACAGCAAGGATTAAAACTTATTATACCCTGCTAAAAATGCACAATGGCAAACAAGTAGGGGTCGAACACAGCAAACAAAGGTGTAGAGCGTAGACAAAATGTCAAAGTCTAGGTCTGATGAACTACTTAACCAATCTGGATTTTTTGGTGGGTTTTTACTTTGATATTTTTAATTTTTTATTTTTAAATTTGGTCTTTTGATTTTTAATTTACTGATTTTTTTTATTTTTTTTATATTTTTTATATTTTTTATATTTTCTTTTTCAATATTGGATAGATATATAATATAAGAAAGGAGGTACGAGGGTATTTATAAAAATATGTAAAAATGCTCCAAAATTTAGAAATAAAATATTTTTAGTCTTTTTATGAATTTTTACTATTTTTGTGATTTTTGGGTATTTTTTAGAATGTTTTTGGTATTTTTAAAAGTCAACATAAAGAAAACAGTGAATTAATGTTCTGGCCGAACTTAAAATGGGAAAGAAAAACATTAAATAATATCAAAATTTCCCAAATTATTTTTAAAATAAAGAGAATAAAATAGGGAACCTACAGAAGTTGAGTTTGCATTTTTTATAGTTTTCTATAATTTTTTAGATTTTTTAGAAGTTTTTGGGTATTTTCCAATTTTTAAGGTTTTGGTTTTGAGATTTTTAGTGATTTTTGGACTGACACTAAAATAGAATAAAATATATAGTAGGTAACTTTTTTGGAATTTTTCTAGGTGTTTTAATATTTTTTTGTTATTTTCTAAGCTACAGGAGATAAAATGCATGTTTTTGATTTTTAATAAATATAGAAATGCAATAAAAATATAAAACAAAAATATGATGTTAAACTACTATGCAACAGAGACCTATGTTGATTTTTGTGGAATTTTTGGGGTTCCAATGATGCGTGAAATAAATAAAACAAGCACACAAGAATAATCAGCCTGACAGGGGTATAAGTGCAAATAGTCAAAAGTTACAGGGCCACGTTGCAATTTTTCCGCAAAAAGTATAACTATATTGAAACTTTTAGGACCAATACTAAATACACAAAGCCGCAGGTATACGCCCGCAAAATTTCCACGGTCACGTGCACTAAACACGTAACCTAGCAGGGACGAAATGGCAAATATTAGCAATACAGGGGCTTCCGTGCAAAATCTCCAACAAAATTATAAAGTAAAATAAATGTTTTGAGATTCAGAACTAAATAAGAACACTTTTTTGGGTCTCCACACAAAATGCCTAGACGCACGTGACTGGCACGTGCGCCAGGCGGGGACCAAAGCGTAATATATCAAAACAGAGGGGGGCTCACTGCAAATATTACAAAAACTAACAACGACCACTAAAGGATTATGCACTATTAGTTAAATACAAAAGCTGGCGGGGTAAGGAGCAAAATTTACCCACGCCTGCGCGATCGGACGGCGACAGAGCTCCCACTTATCCACGTGGCAGCACCTGGTGAGTGGATGACGCTTCACGCTTCACAGCCCAGATTAGATCTCTGATGCGAGATCAACGGCAACAGAGGGGGCCGGATCCAACAGGAACTGTAGCGACTGGGCGCGGCCCTTGATCGGACGGCAGAGACGTGCAGACGAAGAACAGGGAAGCACGGTTGGTCGGACAAGCTTCCCCAGCCTTGCTCCTCCTCTCTGATGGTGTTTGAAGTCCCAAAATGGGCTGACGAGCTCCCCAGAAGGTCCCTCTGAAAGCCGGGGTTCTCAAAACACTCCGGTGAAGACTGGAGTTCCCCAGCGACGACAACAGAGCACGGTGGCTCCAGCTATCTCCGGCGAGGCACAAAATCGACCCCATGCGCGTAGTTGAGCTTCGGACCTACAGAAAAGACGTGAAGGAGTCGAGGTCAAGTTGCCTCGACTCCGCGGAGGGTGGCAAAGCTCTCGGTTGGTGCGTGGGACAAGTCGAGGTCGGCCGGCGAGACTCGGAGACAGCCAACGTGATGTCAAGGCGATGAGGGGATGATTACGAAGGGAAAACGAAGGGCGAGAATCAGGGAGGCTTCCTAGCTATCCTAGAGCAACAGAAAAGTGTCAATAGAGGGAAAGAAATGCCTCACCAAAGCGCATGGGCGAGGTGCTCCGGCGACCACTTCGGCAAGGGGATCCACCTCAATTCGACGCCGCCTTGGTCCAATGAGAAGCCCGACGAGCTCCTGCTGTCACCAGGAGTATCTTCAAGGACTTAGATTAGGAGTTCGGTGGTGGAAGAGGGATCAAAAGAGAGAGGAAAGTCGGGGGTGCATATTTGAAGGGTTGACGGTCGTGGTGCAGGTGCTCCAAAGAACGAGGTGGACCGAGCAAATTGCTGGTCCAATCCTCGAAAAAACGAAGAGGCGTGTAAGCCTAATCATAGGGCTACAAAAGTCCTTAAGGCTGAATCATGAAAATGTGCATGGAATCGCCTCGAAAAAAGGGAGAAAGATGGTCAAAATCTCGGTCTGACATGAATAGGAGCTGGCTCAGACAGTTGACCCGAGGTCAACTGTTAGAGCCTCCTGGTTGGTCCACGTGGACCAACCAGGAAAATCCTGCAAAAAGAATTTTATTAATTCAATTAAAAATAAATAAAGGTTGAATTAAATTTAGGTTATTAAATAAAAAATATTTATTATTTTATGTAGTATTTTATTCTGATTTTTAATTATTTTTATGGGATATATTTTTACAAGTTGCTTTTTAAAGCTTATATAGGTATAATATCTATATATTTTATTATTTTTTTTTTTGGTATTTTTAATTTCTTTAATTCTGTTTATTATTTTATAAAATTATAAAATACTTGTATACATGTAATTATATTTTTACTTTATTTTTATGAAGTATTTTGTACACTTAATAAAATAAAAGTATGAAATATATAGGTATGTGTATAGTTCTTATACCTATGTATTTTATGTTACAAGTATTTTATTTTGTGTTTTATTTAGGTTTTTATTCTAATTTTAATGCACATATTTAGTATAAATAATATTTACAAAAGTATAAAAATATAAAATTATAAAAATAATGAATAAATAATAAAATGAATATTTTAATCTGTACAAGTATACTACAAGGGTCCAAAACTCAACTTTTAAACCGTAGCTCCGCCAAATGCGAAACTACCGCCATTAAATAGCTTATTTTACACTATATACAATTAAAGGGTGAGTTTGATGCATTTGGAGTTTTTATTTGTGAGATACTGGTCTGGGAAGTTGGGATTCTGGATTTTTATTCAGACCATAACATTTTATTTGTATATTATTTTTGAGTGAGATCAATTTTGTATTTTTATTTATTTAATTATCTACAACTTTCATGTACAAAGTTTCTTTATTTGATGTATAAAAAGTGGAACCAAAATTATAAATGAATAAAGAATGAAGTAAAAAGTATAGGTATTTGACCCTTATCTCCCCCTACTTTGTTCCTTGTCGACCTATTCATCAAGATGCCTATGTCTTGGGGTTTTGGGTCATAAAATATTTACAATATTTTATTCTTTTTCTTTTCTTTATTCTATAATTTTGGCTTTAATGCTATTTACAGGCATTTGCTAGGGTTTTTAAGGCCAAAATAATAGAATAAAGATGATGAAATGTGGATTCATCAGGTGTCTTTGGACACCTTTAAATCATTTAATCTCTGCAAATCCCACTACCCTTCAATGAAGATATCTTTTATCAATATGTTTGGATCAAAATCTTCAATACCTTCCTGTATATAGACTGGTCCATTAGGCATCCACGAATCATACCAAAAGTTGTTATTTTTCACCACAGACCATAAGACATTCTTATTTATTTCAATCCAAGCTTCTTGAATCCTCTTCAATATAGCAGGAGCATATTTATTCGGTTTATCAAGGCTTCAGTACCTTTTTTCTTGAAGTTGGTTTATAGAGAATTACGATTCATACAATGCCATGCCATTTTAATTCTCAAGGCCTTCATCATTTCATCCAGGGATCTAATATTTAAGTTGTCTTCTTCAAATGATTTGAATATTTGATCCTAGCTAACCCAGTGTTTGGATTTCCCTTTAGTTGCACCTCCCCATAAAAAAATGGAGAAAATACTCTCTAGCATGTTACGAGCCCCTTTAAGTATAGCATACACCATAGGAATATGATTAGGGATGCTAGAGAGAATATGCCTGATCAAGGTAATCTTCCCTCCAGTAGAAAGTGTTTTACTTTTCTAGCTAGTAAGCTTATTTTGCATTGCATCTATCAGACTGTCAAAGTATCTAATCCTTATCCTTCCCTAAAAAGTATGACATCCAAGATAAAGGAAAGGAAGATTTCCTCTGGTAATCCCAAAATGTTCAGAACATGACTGCTATCACTGCAAAGACTAGTATCACTCATATAGAAATTACTTTTAATCTTGTTGATTTTATGGCCTAAGACTTCCGCGTACTTCTGCAAGAAATTCATAAGATTCTCAAGGGATCTTTTAGAGCCAATAGTGAATATTATAGTGTCATCAGCAAAATGTAAATGAGATACTTTTGGAGCCTTGTAGTGAGCATAGTAAGGCCTAGTTTTATCATCATAGAGCATGTGAAGCAAGCCTCTACTTAGAACTTCTTCAACCAATATGAAAAGGGTTGGGGATAAAGGGTCCCCTTGTCTGAGTCCTCTAGAGCTTTTGAACCAGTTTGTTGAGGAACCATCAATTAGGAGGGAAAAAGGGACATTACATATGCAAGCTCTAATAATTTTAATCACTATCTTGTTGAACCCAAATTTAGAAAGCACTGCAAACAAGAATTTTCATTCTATATTGTCATAAGTTTTCCCATGTCTAGTGTGATGATGATATTGTTTCCTCTAGATCTCTAATTCGGATATTGGGTTAGCTCTTGGGCAAGACCAAGGTTAACAAAAATACTTCTCTCTACAGTGAAGCCTCCTTGATTTTCAGCAATGAGTTTGTGCAGAATGGGATTAATTCTATTTGTAATAACTTTTATAATGATTTTGTAACTGACATTGCAAAGACTAATAGGCCTGAGCTCACTAAACTTAGAAGGAATCTGTTTCTTGTGAATCATGACTAAGAAGGTATCTTTAACTACATCAGACATCTAGAAATTTAAAAAGAATTCAGTCACTGCAGTACAAACATCTTCCTTGATAATTTTCCAATTTTCAATAAAGAATTCAGCAGTAAACCCATTAGGGCCCAGAGCTTTGTTTCCAGGGAGTGATTTAATGGTATTGAGAATTTCATTTTCATCCGGAATGGAAATGATACTCTCGTTATCTTACTTCGTAATTATTAAGGGAATAATTTCCAACATGCTTTCATCCCAAGATACATCTTGAGATTGAAATAGGTTTTTATAGAAAACAATGCCAGCTTCTGCAATTTCTTCCCACTTCTCACTATAGTTTCCAGCATTGCTAAGAGAGGAAAAGATATTTTTCTCCCTTTTTGATATTAACAGTTGTGTGAAAGAACTTTGTGTTAGAATCTACATCTCTAAGCCAACAATTTTAGCTTTCTTCTTCAAGAAGCTATCATACATACAAGATGTATCAATGTAGGATTTTTACACAGTGATCAGCTCCTTCCAGGTTTGACAATCCCAATTTCCTCTGAGCCTTTATTCCAATTGTGTAACCTTCTTCAAGTCCTCCTTATGCTTCAGCTCTATTTTGCCAAAAGTTTCTTGGTCCATTTTTTCAAAATAATCTTTATGTGCCTCAGTCATAGCATTTGACATATAGTAGCTATGCCTGTTATTCTTGTTGATATCCTTAAAAAAATCATGTAACTTCCACATATTCTTATATCAGAATGGTTTTAGATGAGAATTATGAACATCACCTTCTTTGATGAGCATGGGACTGTGATCAGATAATATTCTATCATCATAGCAAAAGTCTGCATTTAAATTGAAAGCTCCATTGATCAAACATCTATCAAGCCTCTAATAGATCCAATTACCAGCAATAAAGTTGTTGCACCAAGAAAAATTATCCCCTGAGTGAATGGGCTCAATCAATCCAGCACAATGTAAGGCCAAGTTGAATTGAGGGGCAAAAGTATCATTATATTTACCTCAGATATTCTCACATCTGGAGAGAATAAAATTGAAATTACCCCCCACAAACCAGTTGTGATCAGACAGATTTACATAAAGATCCTCAAGATCTAGCCATAGATTTCTCCTTCTCCCAATATCAGTTGAAGCATACAGAACCGGCATGTAATAACAATTCTGAAGGTAGTTATTAAGTTTGCAAGTAAGGATTTATTCTTTCATCTGATACAGTTCAATATCCACATTATCTTTAGCCATAATCCAGTTTTTTTGGGGCTTCTGAGTTGATAAAGAAATGATCCATTTTAAGAATGAGAGACATAAGGCCTGCTCTAGAATTATCAACCATAGGTTCTTGACGGGACGAGAAGATGCCCTGCTTAATTTGTGTGAATTATCAAGTGCTTAAATTAATGTTGTTTCATTGTAGGCGGGCAATTGCAATCGGTCAAGAAATAACCACAAGAAGTTTAGTCAATTTTAATCAGTGCGGTTTTTTGTTTATTTTATTTGGACAAGTCCCAAGGTCAAACTCAAGGAGGCAAAGGAACAACCTAGAAATTTGTCTATCAGAGTTCGTGCACAATTTTTGAGGTGGTCTTTTTTTGGTAATTTTAATGCAATTTTGGTATGCAAAATGCAAATATGGCCAGTTTTAGGGACTAAAAAGTGAATATCAATCAAACGATGTCCGAAAAGTATGAAACTTGGCCAAGATGACAATTATGGTGAAAATAATGTACTGTAATTTTTTTTGTAATTTTTTGATGCAAAATAAATATTTATGAATTTATGAATGCAAACACAATGAATTTCAATAATTAATTATAATAAATATTAAGCCTAATTATTTTCAAGAGATAAAATTATCCAAGATCTATCACGAGGTGATTGATCTTAGAAAAATCCTAAACCTCAAAAATATTAGATTTAATACCTACTAAAAATTAAAAATTGAAATATTCTTGCAAATGCAAATCTTTTTGGGCAGGATGTAAAATACAACTAATTCTTCAATCCGTGAATTTTCGGCAAATTTCATAGCAATGTTTAATTAGTTATGAATTTTCAAGCACAGAATGGGCAAAATATGACATTTTCCACAAAACAATTAATTACTAATTAACCACGGATCACAAAAATGTCAAACATATGCCATAATGTAGAGAATTAGAGGGTTCTGCAAAATTGCTAAAGTGTCACGTACGTAGCACGTGACCTCTGGCTGGTGGACTTCTGTGCAAATAACGAAGAGAGTGAGGGGGGCCTTGCAAATGTTCCCCCAACGCGCGTGCTCCTCATGTGAGTGGGGGTCTCGGGACCTGCGCTTGGTGGCTCGCTGGTGGAGAGATGCGAGGCGCGGCAGTGGACGGTGCTCTGGTGGCGATGCTCCTTCTGTGGCGGAGCTGCGCTTTCCGGTGGTCGGTGGAGGAGCGGCGAAGGTGGAGGCGGTGGAGTCGATGGCGCAACGAGGCTGGTGTAGATGCGCTGGCATGGTGGAGAAGTGGAAGGCAGCGTTGAAGTGGTTAACGGGAATGTCGATGATGAGCTCTGGAAGCAGCTGGCGTGGTAGAGAAGCGGAAGGCGGTGTTGATGGAGAAGTTGTTGGACTTGAAGTGTTGTCGAAGGTGGGATGTCGGGTGGATGTGGTTATGCGTTGGGTGGTGAACGGATGGAGGATGAACGTCTTTGGCTTGACGGCCAAAGACCGGAGCAAAGCAACTCGCACGGAAGTGGCGATGTTGTAGCGGTGAGGTGACCCATTGGATCTCGCTGTGGGAGGGCGATACTCGATGCTGTCACCACCGGCATCTCCCCTCGACTTGTGCAAATGGCTGATGAAGAACAAGAGGGCGGTGAAGTCAGATTTATAGGAAGATGGGGGTCAGCCAAATAAGGAAGTGCGAGGTAACGGTTAATCGCGCGAAGAGGGGGTGATTCGATGGGGATATCGGAGAGGAGGAGATCAGAGACGGAGATTTGTTGGGTTTTGACGAGATCGGAGGGCAGACGTACGTGAGATTCGTGGGAGGAGGCCGAAAATTGTGGGGTAGCGGTGGCGAAATTTGGGGGGCGGCACCGCTCCTAATTGGGAAAGGTGCTGGAGGAAGAGGATGGGTCTGGGGTCGTCTGATCAGTCGAGATCGGACGGCCCAGAACGTGACACGTGGTGCCTTTTTTATTTTATTATTTATTTATTTTTTAATAAATTTTTTTATAAAAAATGAAAAATAAAATCCAAAAACGGGTGACATGTGGCAGCTCCAGGAGCTACCACGTGTCAGCCCCACAAAAATCAAAAATAAATACATTGATGAATGCGTCCAAAATAGTAAATGACCTCGAATTAAAATTTTTTCTTCATAAAAGTTTCTCATCTCAATGAGATCTACATTTTCATGAAGACACCAAAACCAAAATCGATCATTTGCACTAAGTGATATTTTTGGGGTATACCATGTAATAGAATACCATGATTTTGGGTTTTATAATTTTTTGTCATTTTTAAACCAGATAAAAATCCAAAAACATCGTGATAACATTAAATATAAATATTTACATATTAATCTAATTTTTTGTATTTTTACTAAGTAAGAAAAAGAAGAAATAAAATAAAATATGAAAATGGCATTTTTCGTACAACCAAATAGTGAAGACTCGGACTCAGTTTGTTTCTTTGATTTCAAGCTTAGTTTGGATTTGGATTTTTATGTATTTTAAAAAAACTTTTATCAAAGAAGAAAAATTTAAAATAAATAAAATAAAATGGATTAATTGTGTACATAAAATATTAGGTAAAAAACCGCTAAAATACAAAATGTACAAAAGAGGCCCAAAACCCAACTTTCACATATGAGCTCTGATTCACTTGAACTTGGTCTTGTTTTGAAGGTATTTGAATGTACATTAGTTCAAAAGTGAGTAGGATTGAAATGAACACTAGATGGGGAAGATATTGAGGTTTTCGTTCGAAAATCCTAGAACTAGGGTTTGTGTTTTTGGTCCGCTTATTTAGGTTAGTGATTTTTTTGTATTTTCATTTATTCTTGTTAATAATATGTACACAGTGGAGGTGTTTTGGGTCATTTGGAGTTAGCATGAATTAGTTAAAAATCGGGAAAGTTAGGCTATTTACATGTCAATTTGGCTAGGATTTTTGGCTTCTTATTTTGTGCGAAAATAAGTGATAAAATGCAATTCTTATCAAAACATGCATGAATGCTAATTATGCAGAATAAATGAAGAAATGCCGATGATTTTTAGGGATTAGAGCTTAATTAATCAGTTTTAGAGTGATGAATCTGAGATTCGTCAGTTCTATGATGCCCAAAATAGAAACCTTATGCAATATAATGATTCTGTTAAGATGAGCTAAGGTGGCACTATTGAAAAAAAAACCCTGCAATTCCAAATATGAATGCTAGACATTAAATAGTTTGGGAGGGAGGTTGGCTTGAGTGTCTTCTTAACCATCTAAGAGTAGTGAAATCGTCATTCTTAATCCTGAATTTTTTTTAGCCATCCTGCAACCAAGGGCTATGGAAAGAGATTTTTTTTTGATGATATTCAGAGTCTGAGGATAGATCATCCATGCTACTAAGAGATGGATCACTATAGAAATCTTCTCCATTACGGCATCTCGAGCAGATTTCATCCTCCTGGTCATCTCCATCCTTGAGAGCAACAAAGGAGTTGGCAGTAGGAACACACTTCATAGAGAGATCTTCTTTTCATCGCTTCTCTTTTCTTAGGAATAATGGCAAAATCAGATAACTTAGCTTGTGTCTTAGCCTCCGAAAAAATTACTTCAGCATTTTCTTTAATTCTCTTCTATTGATCTAAAAGATCTTTTTTCTTCTTTATTTGCTCTTTTTCTGTAAGTTCTTCAATAATAGGATCATTTAACTTATTTCTCAGTCCATTCTCAATACCTGCACTATGCACATCTTTGGTGGTATCTTTGGTTCCTGAAACAGTGGCCGAAGTTAGAGAGTTTTTTAAACTAGCAATATTAGAGGCCATATTTTCAATGATTTTCCCAAAGATTTGATCAGCAATAAGTTGATCCTTCTCTTCGGAATTGATCTCTGAAAAGATGTCTAGAGCAAACCATTTCTGAATAGGATTTGAATTTTCTTTATTGATATTTTCCTTTTCTCCAATCTGTCTAGCATTATTGTCCCCCAAGGGGTCATATTTAGAATTCGGCTGACCTTGTATATTTCTAACAACCCATCTTTGCTTGGATCTTTGATACATACCAGACTTATTGTATTCTTTTTTGTGAAAGTCTGCCTTATCATTTACTTTCTTTTTCTTCATATAACAATCTTTCTAGTCATGACCAACTACGCAGCAGATGTGGCAAAAAGCATGAAGATTCCCATAGACAGTTTGCTGATAAAAATCCCTAACGCGGCATCTAATTATGATATGATCAACAACAGGCTCACTGACATCAATTTCAACATTGACCCTGATATACCCAGGTCGAGTGAGATTTAAGACATCTTTATCAACAAATAGGAATCTACCTATTGGTTTGATAAGAGATTTTAAGGCTCCTTCATTCAAAATTTGCAAACATAGCAGGGGGAAGCCAACTCTAACTGGTACATGAGGAGAAGTATCACCAAGATGGAAATAAGGAGACCATTTGATAAGGGACATCCATTTATTACCAAATTTCCAATTGTTGCTAATATACATTCCCATATAGTCCTCTCTATCATCAAATTGATAAGAATATGCTTGGCATCCAAGGCCCCAATCTGCACATTCTTCAAAAATTTTATTTCTTTTCTAATCACAGCATTAATGTCCAACAATTTTGGCCGAGCTCTCTGAAAAATACCAACGAGGCACATTTCAAAAGGCTTGATCATCTCTTCCATTTTCGCAGGAGATAATTCAATAACTGCATCATTTCTTTCAATATAGTGATCTCTAACTTTGACAGGAGGCCCAAGTTTTGGTGCATGATCATATATCTCATAATTGAGGCGTATGGTTTAGGGATTGCTTTGGTTTTTTCCTTATCAGGAGAATCTCCGTCAATATCAACTCCCTTAGCATAAATCTTAGAAGGTGATAGATCAGGATAATTGGCATCAAACTTTACAAAACTTTCAGGAATTCGTTCTTCCACAATTCCCTTGTTTTTCATTTTGTTCAACAATGTTTCTTCGTCCATCTCAATAGCTAACAACCCAAACCACATGTAACAATGCAATTGGCCCATGGAAGAAAAATAACAACCTATCCACTTATCACCACAGAATTGGATAAGTCCCAACGAAACTTTCCACGTGTCAAAAAAGAATAGGCTCCTCAAGATCGAGGGCTCCACAAACAGAATACAGACAACTATAGGAAAAAATCGATCAAAACTCAAGCAAAGCCAGAATTATGCAAGAACTTCGTCAGATCATCAGAATTCTCGAAAAAGGAAAATAGTAGGCAAGCAGAAGTAAATCACTAGTACATCATATAGAGAACCCAGATGATAAGCCAAAAAACCAAAAACAGAGCAGTACCAAGCAGCACAATAGAATGTTCTTCCCATATTTCTAGTAACCAGGAATTGATCGAACAATAATCCAAAATTCCCAAAATTGAATTTCAAAAAAAAACTTGAATAGATCCACAGAAATCCAATAACCAGGAACTTCAGAATCCCAATAGTCTAACCCATCATAATATGCATTAAAATCCGAGAAGAAATGAATAAAGGAACCTGGTTCTTCAATTTGAGGAGGCATCGCGGTGGCAACCCGAGAGCTGGAGGCTTAGGAAGCGAGCGAGCTATGTTGATGTGAATTGGATTCACCTTGGACAATTAATTGAAATTACAATTTACATTATATTTTGGGTATATGAATATGATTCACATTTTCCAATAGTATGATTGAAATTATCACAAAATAATTTGGAGTTATTTTTGTGAAATAATATACAATAAAAGTTGTTGTATATAACGAATGATTATATGAAATATGAGATCTCATATATTATGAAGAAGGAGACCCTTTCCATATTGGGAGGGTGGATGACTACCCTTGAATTAGTTCTCAAGGTGGTTGCCCCCCCCCATTGGAAGGAGACATGCATCCTTCCTAATCCTTCATGGTATATTGATTTTATTAAATTAATTTATATTTATGATTATTCGATATGTATTTAATTTAATTGTTGTTGTGATTTTACAATAAAATCATGGCCATTGAAAGAAACACAAATCAATCTCAACCACTGATTTTGTGATGTACGTGGATTGTAATCCATGTACTCTCAAAATATTGTAAAAGAAGAGGCAACCCTAGATCTTCTTTTACATAACATAGTTGCAAGCCTTTCTCTCTCACCATACACCCACCCCCCCAAGAGTGGTCATCTACTTCTTGACCTAGAGAGGATCGTCATTGTTGCTACACTGTCGTACTGCTGCATCAACCGCTCGTGGATCTTCATCTTCCTCAGTGCTCCTTACACGTGAAGAAGACCTCGGATTTTGTTTAATGAAATCAGGAAATCTATTTCTTGGATCTACATCTTGTTTTGCGAGAAGGATGCATCTCATCAATACGCTCGCAAGCCTCTCCTTCGTCGGGTCGGACTTCACACAGGTGGTCTCTTACTTTAGAGACTTCGATCGCAAACACGCTTCAAGAGGTATTCATATAACTTCTTTGTGATCTAGATGAAATGATTCTATAAGTGTTCTTGGATCATGCGGTTTCATCACTTTAAAATTTTAAATTATGTTGTTCCGAGCTACTAGTATGACTAGTCGCTCCCGATCGCATATGATGTGATCTTCATGCTTTCGTGATGCACTTAAGTTTTTTTCCCATTACCTTCACCATCTACTCTTGACCTCAACTGCCCCATTTTTGCTTTTCTTCTAGACTTAGACTGAACAAAGCTAAGTATATGGGGCTTTGACTTATATACTTCTATTAGCAATGTGAGCCCGAGGCGAACCATTCCTACAATAAATGTTATTGTAATTAATGATTTATCAATAAACATTATTGATTATGTTTCACTCCCTTTCTGATATTGAATGAATGAATGCACTATAAGGTCCCTCTGTACAATAAGGGTTATGTACCATGGCCAACTTGATAATCATACAGCTGTTGATTCATTGATTGAATCATAGAGGTTGATGCTTGGATGAATATCTAAGGAGTTAGATAGAGGACTCATCAAGCATCATCAATGATTGACAAGTAGTGATCTCCAGTCTAAGTGGGAGATGGCAATCCTATCTTATTATACTGATATCTGATCGACCTCTTGATGCAGGTCCTCTGCATGGGAATATTAATTCGGAGGTATCAGATTAGTTGAGTCAATGAGTTGACTTAACGAGATCTAGATAACCAAAGACCTATGACGAATACTGTCACATCACAACCAAACATCCTCTGACAAAAGACAGATGTATTACTATATGTTTGAGTATGTACATTTGGCAGACCAATAGGTTGATGACCTAACCAAGGTCTATATACCGGCGAGCTGGTGTGCATGTAAGGGCATATGAGTAATATGATCTCTCAAAGGGATCATACAGGTTCACTTGTGAACTGGGAGACATGAGCTCACTCATGAGGTATTGGGATTGACCAAATTCCATGCATGGTCATCATGCTTTAGAAGCATGATATGAATTTGAAGGTAAGATATATGCTTTGTGAAAGCATATGATCTGTACCATATCCCAAGGACCAAGATTGAGAAACTAAGTGATCAAACCCTGAACATGACAGTGTAAAAGTGATCTATATCTTTGGGATGATCATGAGTCTTCCATTATGCAGGATGTACAGGTATTGGAAATACCTGAAAGGTGATTTGATCATAAACGATTGTATATCCATGACACTTCCATTCCGAGGGAGTGATGAAACAGGTCTGGATTTTAGTGACTCGTCTCATTAGAGAAGTGATCTAATCTTAGTCCATATACTGGACATTGATCTGAATGAAATTCAGATGCAATGAGAAGATTAGGTTTATGGTCTTGATTTAACCAAGCATCTTTGAAAGGTCCATGGGATCTGGATTTGAGATGTGATCTCAATATCCAAGTCACTATACGTGGAACAATACAATCGCCATGTCCTTATCTCCAAGTATCTAAGGAGAGACAGCATTGTTCTTGAATGGTTCAAGAATAATTCCATAAGATCTAAGCAATGAGAAATTGATAATTAAATGGGATTTAATTATCTTGATGTATGAAGAATTATCCAATATAATTAAATGTGATTTAATTATTATGGATAAGAATAATGTGGATAGTAATATCCAATTATTCTTAATATATTATAAATGTGATTTATAATGTATTAGAGAGAGCTAATTATAATTTATATTTGTAGATTAATTGTTAATGTGTATTGGATACACATTATCTAATTAATTGAAAATGTAAATTATATTTTGTTTTGGGTTGTGAATGTGATTCACAATTTTCCAATGTCAAGATTGCAATATTCCCAATATTAATTGAGAATTATTTTTGGTAAATAAAATCCCAACAAATAGTTGTTGGAAATAAGTAGAGAGAAAATCAAGGAGAGATGCAATCTCATGGAAATCCATGAGATTGCCCTCCCCATATGGGAAGGAGGTGGCGGCACCCAATTCCCTTATGGAATTGGTGGCCGTCCACTCCCTTTAATGGGAAGGATGATCTCCTTTGTATTTTCACTCCTTATTTGATTGATTTAATTGGGTGTATATATATATTTTATTTATCAAATATATTTAATCAAAATTAAATCACATGTTGTTGGTTTTTACCAACAACAATCTTGACCATTGGATTGACATAAATCAATCTAATCCATTGATTTTATATGTCCCATGGATTGAGATCCATGGATCCCAAAACCCTATAAATAGAGAGGCATACCATGGTCTCTATTTACATGATATTGTAGCACACTTCTCTCTCTCTCTTACTCCATACACGACAGCCCTCTCTCCCTCTCTTCTTGGTAGTCGTCCACCATACCCTAGTGGAGAGGATCGTCGACGCCCACGCCACCGCGCTGCCGCTTCGACGCTCTGCGGTTCTCCATCTACTTGGAGTGCTTCGCTCACGAAGGAGACGTTCGATCTTGTGCGACGAGATCAGGAGAAACCGTGCTTGGATCAACTTCTTGGATTGTGAGGACTACGCGGTTCATCCCCGCGCTCGCAAGCAATCTCTCCGACGATCAGACTTGAGACAGGAGGTCTCTTCTCTTAGAGACTCGATCAACCATGCTTCAAGAGGTATTGCATTATACTTGTTGTGGTTATAGATGAAACGATCAGAGAATTGTTCTTGGATCATGTGGTTTCATCGAATAAAATTTTTAAAAACCGCTGCACCGAACAACTAGTACGACTAGCCGTTCTCCGTCGTATCCGATATGACGATCACGCTTCCGTGATGCACTTGAGGATTTCTCCATATCCTTCAAGTGGTATCAGATCTTTAGGCCGATGGTTTCGAATATGATTCTCTAATCGAGGACGACTTGGGTTCGTTAAGGTCGCGAAAGTTTCCATCGCATTTGATTTCGCAGATCTATTTAGTAAATAAATTCGGCAATGTTTAAATTGTTTAAACACGAATTTAATACTTGGTTTTTTTTCCCCATTAAATAAGGAAACCATAGGATCTGAGTTTGCGTAAATCGGATTTCGTATGCTCGAGATATGGTTGTTTTAATGAACATGTATGCACTGTTGCGGGAACTGTAGATCTGAACGTGATTAAAATGTTAATTACTGTTTAGACTTGCCTCGAAATGCATGAAACATCACTTGGGTTCTGTCTTAATTCAAATTAGCAATTTATGAAAATTGATTTTGTCTAATTTGGATTTATAATGATTGAGATATGCTAATTTTAGTAAGTAGGGGTCACTGCTAAAATTACATTCCTAATCAAGAACCATGTGATTGTCAATTATTAAAATTAATTGTTAATTTCAAGAAATAATGATGGAAAATATTTGAGAAATATTGGAAGATGATTATTTCCTTAATTGACTTGTCCTCAACCAATTAATTGATTAGATTTGATCTAGATCATAATTGGAAACACAATCATCAAACTTCTTGCTTGAATAGGATTGGGAATTTGTCTAGCAAATTTCCTTATAATCAAAAATTGTTTTGATTACTATATGGTATAATTTCGGTTGAAGAACCGATGATCATCTCAAGTACAAATTAATCAATTTGGCATTATCCTTTCCCGAGGCGGATATGGTGACTAGTCGGAGATCGCTGGGGTAGCGGGTTGCAACGTATGTGGTCCGTCCCACTCTCGACTGCACTGGCCATGACAGCGGATACGGCCAGGATAATGTCCGAGGGATTAAGTTGTATTTTTCTAATTATTAAAATACGAATTAATACGTACTTTGAGAATAATACCATATATATTCAAGCATAACAATCATGTTTGATTGATTGAATTGGATTGATAATTAATTTAATATGATTAAGTTAATTATGTCTAATTAAAATACTCTAATATGATTGGAGTTAACAATTCCCTTTGAAGAATTAATTGTATGAATGTGATTCATAGTAACTAATTGAATTTGAATAAGATATGGAGGATCACATATGTGACATCCATGGTCTCCCGTCAAGGCGAAGGGTTTCGTCGCCAGATATTATATGTGGAGATGCCTGTCCGAAGTGACAGCTCCTGCATATGATCCATTTGGATCGGGTTCGTCACTTCTCGAAAGAGTAAGGACGTATGCGTAGTGACCCCAATATCGAGTCCTCATATTATTGGGGCGATATTGGATTGCGCATAGCGAGTTGTATTCCTATTGACGGTTGGTTCAATTAATGACGGGTCAATATCACCTTAGGGGTGGTGGGCCCGGGTATTAAAGATCGAATTGGGAAATGCAAGTTGGACTTGCAAGGCGGAATGTGTTCCCGCTTCTCTTTATTGGAGTCATAAGTTCTCATATTATTGGGATATGACAAAGATAAAGAGGAGATCCCAGTTCTTGCTTGAGATATATCGGTAAGTATATCTCCTACTTTGAAAGTGAATAAGGGAATAAACTTTCATAGTTGACATAGCAAGACTAATTTGATTTAAAATGCCTTGATCAAATAAAACTAAAATTGAATATATGATTATATGTTCTAATATAGTGCATTCTCAATTTCAGAAAATGAAGTCCATGAACCCACTGAGCAGGCTTCTGGAGGTCAACCAATTAACCAGACCAAATTACTCGTATTGGATCCGTAATTTGGAGCTTGTACTCTCGGCGGAGCGCATCAGTTATGTGCTCTCAGAAGACAAGCATGAAAATCCTAAATCTAAAGAGGAAAAAGCATTCAATGACAAGTATGATGAGGATCATGTCTTGGCTAGATGCTACATCTTGGGTTCCCTCTCCAATGTTCTTCAGAAACAACATGTGGAGATGAGTACTTGCCAGGAGATTATGCAGAACCTGAAAGATATGTTTGGTGACATTAACCGCACCCAGCGGTACAATGTTATGAAAGAACTCGTTCGCTGTAAGATGCAGGAAGGGACTTCGGTCTGTGAGCATGTACTCAAAATGTTTGGGTACTTATCGGAGCTGGAGACTCTGGGGGCAACAATGGATGCAGATATGCAATCTGGTTTCATTCTGATGTCGTTGCCCAAATCTTTCAATAACTTTGTGGTGTCATTCCACATGAATAAGCTGGAACTGACAAATGTTGGGCTTCTTGCTGCATTAAAGTCTGCAGAAGACGTAATGAAGAAAGATGGTCCCACTGGCAGTGCAATGTTTGAACAGGTCAAAGGGAAGCGCGGTCGGAAGCATGGTTCTCGGAAGGGCCCGGCCCAGAAGAGAAAGAAGATGGGACAAAGTGCTGGCTCATCTTCCAATGCATCCACTCTAATGGCGTCGAAGAAAACCGACGTCTGTCACCACTGCAAAAAGCCGGGGCACTGGAGGCGTAATTGCCCGGATTACCTGAAGTCGGTCGACAAAGGTAAAGCCTCAACAGGTATGAAATTAACTTTTATCATTGAAACCAGTTTTCTTGTTGGACGAGAAGGAAGTTGGGTTGTTGATTCTGGTGCTTCTGTTCATGTATGCAATTTGTTGCATTTGTTTCAGGAAACTAGAAAACTTGAAGAAGGGGAGATAGTCATCCAGATGGGATCTGATGCAAGTGTTGTAGCAGTCGCCGTCGGGACTTGTCGGCTATCATTAGCTAGTGGTAGAGTCCTAGTACTTAAAGAGTTCTTTATGTACCTGAAGTCAGAAGGAATTTGATATATATATCTAAGCTAGTTAGAAGTGGATACTCATTCCTGTTCTGTAATAAGTTAGTCATAAATCATTATGATAAATATATTGCAGATGGTATTTTGACTTCTGGAGGACTCTATGAATTGTGCATTAATGAGCATGTCATGAATGTTACAACCACTAATAAAAACCCTAAAAGATACAGGAATAATAAATATCATTCAAACATGATTTGGCATCAAAGGCTTGGTCATTTATCTGTTGATAGGATCAATAGATTGATAAAGGATGGACCTTTGGACTTTCTACAGGTTCAGTCTTTACCTACATGTGAACATTGTATTCGAGGTAAAATGACTAGGATGCCTTTCTGTAACAAGGTTACTAGATGCGAAGGTATTATTGACCTAATACATACCGATGTATGTGGTCCCTTCAGTACCGCGACTCGAAATGGATATCATTTGACGTTTATTGATGACCATTCACGATACGGGTTTGTCTTCCTATTAAGTGATAAATCTGAAACCTTTGAAAAGTTCAAAGAATTCAAGGCTTTGGTTGAGAACCAAACCGATAGGAAGATTAAACGAATTCGATCTGATCAAGGTGGACAGTACCTCTCTGATGAATTCAAGGAATACCTTAAAGATAATGGAATTGTCTCCACTCTCACTACTCCTGGAACTTCCCAACTTAATGGTGTTGCTGAAAGACGCAACAGGACCATCATGGATATGGTTCGTTCAATGATGAGTAAAGCACATTTGCCACTTAGTTTCTGGGGATATGCAGTAGAGACTGCAATATATATCCTAAATAAGATTCCTAGCAAATACGTACCTAAGACTCCTCATGAGCTCTGGTATGGAACCAAACCTAGTGTTAAGCACTTGAGGGTTTGGGGTTGCTTGGTCCATGCGAAGAATGTGGATGCAAGTAAGCTGGAATCTCGCACTCGTGAGTGTTACTTCATTGGGTATGTTAGAGATGGTATTGGATACCAACTCTATGATCCTGAGACCCAAAAAGGTTTTGTCTCTAGAGATGTGAAATTTCTGGGGGATGATTTCCTTAAAGGTCAAGACAAAAGTGAAGTAGAGGAACTCATAGAATCCCCTGAGGATTTTGAGCTTCCTAGACCAGAAACTGAAGAAGTAAATAAAGATGAAACACCCATACCTCTTCGAAGGAGTTCGAGGGTGGTTGCACCACCTGAAAGGTATGGATTCCATGTGTCAAGTGAAACTGACAATGATCCTACTTCATTTGATGAAGCACTCGCAGATCATGACATGGATAGATGGATGCTAGAAATGAAGTCAGAAATTGACTCCATGCATAAGAATGGTGTATGGACCCTAGAGGATCCACCTAAAGGGGTAAAACCCATTGGGTGCAAATGGATCTTCAAGAGAAAGAGGGGACCTGATGGGAAAGTAGAGACTTTCAAAGCACGGCTCATAGCCAAGGGATACACACAGAGAGAAGGCATCGACTACGATGAGACATTCTCTCCTGTGGCTATGCTTAAATCCATCAGGGCATTGCTGGCTATAGCTGCATATCTTGACTACGACATCTGGTAGATGGGCGTCAAGACGGCTTTCCTCAATGGATACCTTGAGGAGGATATCTACATGGAGCAGCCTCAAGGCTTCATGACTGAGGATGGCAAAGTATGCAAGTTGAAGAAATCCATATATGGGCTCAAGCAAGCTTCTCGTAGCTAGAACATCAGATTTGATGAAACCATAAAGAGTTATGATTTTGTGCAGAATCCTGATGAACCTTGTGTATACAAGAAGCTTAGTGGGAGCGCCATTGTGTTCATCGTGCTTTATGTGGATGACATCCTTATCATTGGGAATGATACAGGGATGATGACCAGTGTGAAGATTTGGCTTTCCCATACCTTTGAGATGAAAGATCTTGGAGAAGCCTCTTACATCTTGGGTCTGAAGTTGTTCAGAAACCGAGAGAAGAGGATATTGGGATTGTTACAACATGGATACATTAAGAAAATTTTTGAACGATTCCGTATGGATAGTTCCAAGAAAGGATTCCTACCCTTAAGACATGGTATCCACCTGTCTAAAGGAATGGCTCCTCAAACGGTTGAGGAGAAGAAAGCCATGGCTGGATGCCCTTATGCATCAGCTGTAGGAAGCTTAATGTATGCTATGATGTGCACTAGGCCAGATATCTGCCATGCAGTGGGAGTGGTAAGTCGTTACCAATCCTGCTATGGAGGACAACACTGGAATGCAGTAAAGAACATGTTCAAATATCTAAGACGGACGCAAGATTACATCTTGGTCTATGGAGATGGTGATCTCGAAGTCTTGGGATATATAGATTCTGACTTACAATCGGATATTGATGATCGAAAGTCGACATCAGGGTTTGTGTTCCTGTTGAATGGTGGTGCTGTGAGCTGGAGAAGCAAGAAGCAGGACACTACAGCAGATTCAACAACAGAAGCCGAATACATTGTCGCATCGGATGCTGCAAAGGAGGTGGTGTGGTTGTGCAAGTTCGTCCAGGAGCTTGGCGTAGTTTCCTCTGATACTCCCATTCTGCTACTCTGTGATAACACGGGAGCCATTGCCCAGGTGAAGGAACCCAAATGGCATCAGAAGAGCAAGCACGTAGAAAGGAAATACCACATCATTCGGGAGATTCAAAAGCGTGGTGACATCATCATCACCAAGGTGGCCTCTGCCGACAACGTTGTTGATCCTCTTACCAAACCTCTGACACAGAAGGTTTTTGACCAGCATGTAATGAGTATGGGTTTAAGGATTGTTCCTTAATGGTTCTGAGGGCTAGTGGGAGATTGTTAGCAATGTGAAACCGAGGCGAACCATTCCTACAATAAATGTTATTGTAATTAATGATTTATCAATAAAAGTTATTGATTATGTTTCACTCCCTTTCTGATATTGAATGAATAAATGCACTATAAGGTCCCTCTGTACAATAAGGGTTATGTACCATGGCCAACTTGATAATCATACAGTTGTTGATTCATTGATTGAATCATAGAGGCTGATGCTTAGATGAATATCTAAGGAGCTAGATAGAGGACTCATCAAGCATCATCAATGATTGACAAGTAGTGATCTCCAGTCTAAGTGGGAGATGGCAATCCTATCTTATTAGACTGGTATCTGATCGACCTCTTGATGCAGGTCCTCTGCATGGGAATATTAATTCGGAGGTATCAGATTAGTTGAGTCAATGAGTTGACTTAACGAGATCGAGATAGCCAAATACCTATGATGAATACTGTCACATCACAGGCAAACATCCTCTGACCAGAGACAGATGTATTACTATATGTCTGAGTAAGCACATTTGGCAGACAAATAGGTTGATGACCTAACCAAGGTCTATATACCGGCGAGCTGGCGTGCATGGCTACAATCAGGTGGCCATCGCGCCCGAGGACCAGGACAAGACCACCTTCACCTGTCCATTCGGGACATATGCCTTCAGACGCATGCCATTTGGTCTATGAAACGCCCCTGCGACATTTCAGAGATGCATGCTGTCTATCTTTTCAGACATGGTGGGGGAGTGCTTGGAGGTCTTCATGGATGACTTCTCGGTCTACGACGACGGATTCGACTCCTGTCTTGACTGCCTAGGCTGGGTCCTTCAGCAATGCATTGAGGTTCACCTTGTGTTGTCTTGGGAGAAGAGTCACTTCATGGTGACTCAGGGGACGGTGCTTGGCCATATCATCTCCAACAGGGGCATGGAGGTTGATCCAGCCAAGGTAGATGTCATTAGAAAACTCGCACCACCGTCCAACCTGCGCATATGAGTAATATGATCTCTCAAAGGGATCATACAGGTTCACTTGTGAACCGAGAGACATGAGCTCACTCATGAGGTATTGGGATTGACCAAATTCCATGCATGGTCATCATGCTTTAGAAGCATGATATGAATTTGAAGGTAAGATATATGCTTTGTGAAAGCATATGATCTGTACCATATCTCAAGGACCAAGATTGAGAAACTTAGTGATAAAACATTGAAGATGACAGTGTAAAAGTGATCTATATCTTCGGGATGATCATGAGTCTTCCAGTATGCAGGATGTACAGGTATTGAGAATACCTGAAGGGTGATTTGATCATAAACGACTGTATATCCATGACACTTCCATTCCGAGGGAGTGATGAAACAGGTCTGGATTTTAGTGACTCATCTCATTAGATAAGTGACCTAATCTTAGTCCATATACTGGACATTGATCTGAATGAGATTCAGATGCGCTGAGAAGATTAGGTTTACGGTCTTGATTTAATCAAGCATCTATGAGAGGTCCATGGGATCTGGATTGGAGATGTGATCTCAATATCCAAGTCACTATACGTGGAACAATACAATCGCCCTATCCTTATCTCCAAGTATCTGAGGAGAGACAGCATTGTTCTCGAATGGTTCAAGAATAATTCCATAAGATATAAGCAATGAGAAAGTGATAATTAAATGTGATTTAATTATTATGATGTATGAGGAATTATCCAATATAATTAAATGTGATTTAATTATTATGGATAAGAATAATGTGGATAGTAATATCCAATTATTCTTAATATATTATAAATGTGATTTATAATGTATTAGAGAGAGCTAATTATAATTTATATTTGTAGATTAAGTGTTAATGTGTATCGGATACACATTGTCTAATTAATTGAAAATGTAAATTATATATTGTTTTGGGTTGTGAATGTGATTCACAATTTTCCAATGTCAAGATTGCAATATTCCCAAAATTAATTGAGAAATTTTTTTGGTGAATAAAATCCCAACAAATAGTTGTTGGAAATAAGTAGAGAGAAAATCAAGGAGAAATGCAATCTCATGGAAATCCATGAGATTACCCTCCCCATATGGGAAGGAGGTGGCGGCACCCAATTCCCTTGTGGAATTGGTGGCTGTCTACTCCCTTTAATGGGAAGGATGATCTCCTTTGTATTTTCACTCCTTATTTGATTGATTTAATTTGGTATTAATATATATTTGATTTATCAAATATATTTAATCAAAATTAAATCACAAGTTGTTGGTTTTTACCAACAACAATCTTGACCATTGGATTGACATAAATCAATCTCATCCATTGATTTTATATGTCCCATGGATTGAGATCCATGGATCCCAAAACCCTATAAATAGAGAGGCATACCATGCTCTCTATTTACATGCTATTGTAGCACACTTCTCTCTCTCTCTCTTTCTCCATACACGACAGCCCTCTCTCCCTCTCTTCTTGGTGGCAGTCCACCATACCCTAGTGGAGAGGATCGTCGACGCCCACGCCATCGCGCTGCCGCTTCGACGCTCTGCGGTTCTCCGTCTACTTGCAGTGCTTCGCTCACGAAGGAAACGTTCGATCTCGTGCGACGAGATCAGGAGCAACTGTGCTTGGATCAACTTCTTGGATTGCGAGGACTACGTGGTTCATCCCCGCGCTCGCAAGCAATCTCCCCGACGATCGGACTTGAGACAGGAGGTCTCTTCTCTTAGAGACTCGATCAACCACACTTCAAGAGGTATTGCATTATACTTGTTGTGTTTGTAGACGAAACGATCCGAGAATTGTTCTTGGATCATGTGGTTTCATCGAATACAATTTTTAAATTCCGCTGCACCGAACAACTAGTACGACTATTCGTTCTCCGTCGTATCCGATATGATAATCACGCTTCCGTGATGCGCTTGAGGATTTCTCCATATCCTTCAACTTCTATTCTTTTCACTCTTTTATGCTTAGTACGATGATGAATACCCATTCATTAACCTTTATTCCTTTTTTTGTGATTAAATCCCTAGATATATATAAGTAAATATATCTAGCTTGCACACTAACTGTTGATTGTAATTAGTACATAAATACATGCTTTTAAATACAAAATAAATGGAATAAAGAATAGAAAAGAAAAATAAAGGAACTATTGTAAATATTGATTGATCGTAAACCCCAAGACGAAGTCGATATTTATTAGGTCAACAAGGAATAATATTGGCCGAGATAAGGGCAAAATAACACAGACGCTTGGAAACCCTAGGTGCTCAATACTATGCATATAGCCCAAACTACACTAATTTATACACACTTTTACATACATTAAATAAAGACATTCCCAACATGAAGCCGGTACATATTAATGAATAGAAAATACTAAATTTATTGCACATAAAATAATACATATGCAAATAGGTACACTCATATGGAAAAATCGCAAAAAGAACTTCATTGATCAATATTTCCTCCTTATGAACTCAAAATTCATCAAAATCGTATTTATTGTATTTCAAACGAAATTATCTTTCATATAAAGGTGGTTGCATTGAAATTGGAGTTAAGATACAAAAGCCGACTATTTGGGGTAATATTGTATTATTACTCTATATAGAAAGATAAAATAATTTTTTACATTTATTAAGTTTTTGTATTTTTGGAATATTGTATATATTATACAACATACAAATAAAATTTAGATATAAAATGAAAGATGCTTAAATAATTAGTAATAATTATTAAACTTTAAAACATAGGTATAAGACACATATAATGTAATATATACCTAATTATTTAAACATATAAACAAAACTAGAAAAATATAGTAAAAATATACAAATGTGTATTTAATTATATTGTAACTATGTAAAATACATATATATAATGATAAGTATATAAAGCATAAAATAAAAATAAAATTTACAAAATATAGGTAAATATACATATACTTACGCTTGTAAAAATTAACATGTAATAAATAAGTTGATAAAAATACATAAAAATCATCTAAAATAGTACATTAAATAAGGAATAACTTTTATGTTTTGAGTTTTAATTAATAAAATCAGTTGTTGTTTCAAAAATCAAGAATTTCCTCTTTAAGTGGTTTTTTGTCCTATAGTGTCCTACGTGGACCTATCTAGAGCGCCCGAGGGTTGTCCCTAGGTCATCCCTCCCTTCTTCGCATAAAGATGTACCTTTACCCAATACGAGCCCTAATTCTTCGATTTTTTGTCACCATTTCCCTGTATTGTTTGACCTCAAGCCCTTCATTAAAAATGTGCACCTAATATCTCTGATCCTCGCCTAATGCTCCAATGGGAGCCATCTCCATCGATCGTAGCGCAAACCCTAATCAACTCTTTCACCTCTAGTTGCATGTATATAACCTCACCTCCTCCCATTTTTTAAGACTTTTTACCTGCACTATTTTCCCAGCAATCACACGTCAGAACTCTCCCTTCATGACAGGAAGAGGCAATCCTTGATTTGTCGTGCAGAGGCGATTCACCTTCGTCGAAGTCGAGCTCCAGGTGGTTCATCTCCCAGCCATTACAGGCCTAGTGAGCCCCTTATTTTATGTTCTTTCAATTCATCGGAGTAGCAGTAGCTTAGTTCAATACTTCATTTTGCTTAATTTAGTTCATGATAGCTTAAAAATAAAAAATCTAAGTTCATCGGAGCTCTAGGCTCCGACCTCTATTTCGCCCATTTTTTACTGTTGATTGATCTTTTAACACCCTCACACCTTCACCTCTTCATCGTTTGTCACCTTGACTCATCTTTCACCTCATATCTTGCACAAATTTGGGAATCATGTGCTTGATCTCTGTAGTGCACCTAAGCACCTCCGCCAACCATCTCCCTTGATTTTTGCACCACACAACGGGTTGAGGAGTATCGCCTCGACCCTTGACAATTTTATGCGTGTCCTCGAGCCAAAAGACTCCACTTGGAGCCCAAAATCAGACATGCAGGTCAACTTCATTAGCCCGACCTTCCGAGCCTCCATCGTTGAGGTTTAGAGCTCTTTGGAACATCCATCAGCTACGAAATCCACCTAGGAATGTTGAGGAGCATTTTAGAAGCAAGGGAGCACGTCAGTATCGCTCTGGAGGAGAGATCAAAGCTAGGCCTCCTTTTTATCCTGAGTTTTCTTCCTGAGCAGCTCAGAGTCATTGGATCAAGAACAAACTCGACGTAGAGCAGTTGTCATTCGATCGAGCGAGTCAGAGCCCTAAGATCTAGGCTAAGATCTAATCTCAACCCCTCATCCACGAATTGTCATCAGTCGTTGTGTGTGCGCCATGTGGTTAAGTGATCCCATCTCCTACGTCCATCAGTGTGCACGTTTTGGGTATTTTTACAACATCTAGCATCCCCTCGTTTTGTATTTATGGTTTAGTACTTAAACTACCTTATGTAGTTGTATTTTTTTATATTTGCACATTGGACCCTAAACTTTATTTTTATTCCACATTAGTGAAATTCCATCTCATTTCATGTGTCCATGTGCATGAGGTGTTGGGTATTTTGTGTGGACCTCCTTAAGGTTGTGTGTTATTATTTGGCCCTCAAACTTCAAAAATCAGTACAAAAATTTTAGATAAGTTGCAAATCTGGGCATGTTGTTTTCTTTATTTGCATCTATACCCCTACCAAGCGTATATTATTTTTAAATGCGTAAATATTGCAAATATATCCCCTACTTCATAGAAATTGCAAATATATCCCTACAGTGTTGATTTAACTTTGTGCTTGTGATTTAAATATTAAAATATCATTTTGCATCGAAAAATTATAGGAAAATTATCTTAAGTTCTTAGAACCCTATTTTCTCACATATATTTTTCACAAGACAATTAAAATAAATTTTCTATTTATACAAAAAACAAAAACATTGCATTTTCTCCTATTTAGCCTTTAAAATCCATAAAAAATTATAAAATGTTTTGAAAAATTCCAAAAAAATCATATTTCTTATTTTTCTATTTTTCATCTTCTGCACAAGTATGTTTGAAAATATTAAGTAAAACTCCTAAAAATTACAAAATATAGAAAATGTTATAAAAACTCTATAAAATATTAGAAAAATATCAAAAATATATTTTAAGTTTCTAATTTTTCATTGTAGCATGTAGTATGGATGAAAATTGATTTTAGGCTCAATCTAACTTGATAGATATTTATTAAGCCCATTTTGAGTTCCTAGATTTTGTGTTTGCTTAATTTTTATCTATTTCTTTATTTAAAACTACAAAAAAAACTTTGAAAATTACCTAAAAATCTCCTAAAAGTAGAGAAATTATAAAATCCAAAAATTTTATATTTTGTTAATTTTGGCTTTATTTACTATATTTTAAAAATTCTAAAAATAAATCTTTTCTATAACTACATATATGTATATATATAGCAATTACTTATATTATTTTATACATTATTTCTAGATCAAATAAAATAAAATATTGCAAAATTAAAAACATAGAAAAATATAAAAATTATAACCCATAAAAACATTTTAAAATAAAAAATCCATAAAAATTTCCTAAGTAGCCTATTCATCTTTACTCTACTACGTTGTTCAACCTCTTCTGCTTGTCATTATACATATTTTGCAGAGTTTAAAATAAATTTTAGTTCATTATTCACATTGTTTTATTATCCTTATGGGTTAATTGTTGCTGGCCACCGCTTTGTTCGGGTATTGAGTGCCGTGAGAACGACCTACACAGAGATTGTCGGATCCAACTTGTAGGACACCGCAGGCCCTCCATGACCATAAGTTAGGTACCCCGTTCTCAATGTGTCAACAAATGGCGTTGTTGTTGAGGATTACTGATTTGTAGAGCACATAGTAGTCTTCTTAGCTTGTTTTCATATTATTCATTGTATTGCCTACCTTAAGATTTACTTTATTTTTATCTATATTCTTGTATAAACTTTTTGCGAGGTCATGTGTATAGAGGGAAGATTTCTTTGGAGATTCTATGCACCCAAGAGCTGCAAAGACTGATGGTTCTTTGCCCACCGGTAGGAGAGAGTAGCAAAGGATATAAGAAGCCCGGTAGACTTTCCTTAGTATATATTTAGTTTAATTTTGTGAGATAGAGCTTTATTTAATTCATTTGTAATAATATAGAACCTAAAAATTGAACACTTAGATTCTTCACAAGTCTATTCCATCAAGTGACTATTCACCTGGGGAACTTTATAATTTTTCTGCATTTTCATTGCTTCTATATTTCTTTCTCCCTATTTTTTCCTTTATTTTCATTTATTTATCATGGTTTGAGCTTTCCGCCTTAATTTCTATTTACATATTCAATTATTGAGCCCTTAGACATTAAGAGTGTATGTTTTATTAAATCTAGGCCCAAATCCTTAATAGAAGCATGTTCCTATAGTCTTTGATACATTTGGATATGGTCAAATCAAACATGTTCGTCATGATAATAGAAGCTCATGTTTAGAGAGATTTCATCAATTTCATCCATGTAATGTAAATTTAAAATTTTTGTCGTGTATCCTGCATAGAGAGGGCTAGTAAGCAAGGTGAGCATTCTAACCGAGCATACATCATACAAACATGATGATGAGCATACCAGCATCATGTTGACTTGAATTACTTTTCTGACTTCTCCCTCATATTTACATCACTTAGAAAAAACAAAGGAAATCAATAAAGCATTCAGCCTTTGCATTAAAATACTCAAAATAAGTGAAAACCATAAAAATCAAAAAATAGAGTGCTAAGAAAACCTTGACCTAATTAAAACTGGTTAATCAGACTTCATTGGAGTGGATTCACAATACCCTCATTGTATTCAAGTACCTTCCAGACTAAGCGAGGCACGATCCTTAAGGAATAGAGCCCAAATCCTAGCTTGAGTATTGCCTTGTATATTGCCTAGATTCATGAAGTATTGGTCATTCTATCAGTGTGTGGGCGAGTAGGGTTGAATTGTTTGCAGGCTTGGTCTGAAGTACTGAGCATAGGGGAACTATGATGGTGGGTCTCTATCTCATTGTACAATGATCGAGTAGCCCAAAAGGGAGAAGTAATGGTTTTTCCTAGTAGCTTCATCCTCTACTTCTTTGGTTGAGTAGTAGATCTAGATATGATAACAAGGACCTCTAAAAAGTGTAGGCTACTGGTTACAAAGGAAGTGGTAAGTACACAATGATTATTGGGTGAGTACTTACTTGCCTATAGGAATAGCTGCTAAGGATTAAATTTGATAACATTATTTGATACAAATCAATAAAATTGACATGATAATCGTCGAACTCTTACGGTTCATTGTGTTGAGTTGGTGAATCTACCCTTGTTATGTGACTTGATTGAGTAGTTTGAAGTGGGTCAAGATCAAAAACACCATGCCTTTGCACCATGCTATCTCACACTTCTCTTCTCACTTCCTTTTTTACCATGCTCTTTTTTTAGCCTTCTCTTCTCAAGCCCTCTTGAATTCTTCATCACCTTACTCTACTCATTTTTCATCGTTTCTCTTGACTCTCAAGATGTTGCATCCAGGAAGTCTTTGTTTGGATCTCGGGAACACCAACATCGATTCCCAGATGCCGACATCTTCAATAATACGGGGTGGGTTTTGAGAACTTTTCGAAGTTTGTGAACTTCTCTCTAGACTCCCTGGTATTTGTCTAATTCAAAGTTCAGGATGACTCTTGTCCTAATCTTTCTTCTTTCACCATTTTCCTCTCACCAATAAATTAGTTGTTCGAGATCGACTCTCATCTCGAACTTTATCCTTATTTTCTAAGGATTGATTGGGTTATATTCCCAATGCAGATTCGATATCGATCAGGAGCTCGGGTTACAATTTAATCCTGAGATGGCTCCACAGAGATGTGAGAAAGAACTGAGTTTGGATGAGATAGTGGACCAGAATGAAGTCAAGACATAGTTGCTAGCTTCAATTCAAGCCATTCAGCAACCGTTTACAGATCAAGCTCTTGCCCAACTACATTTTAGAGAAATGCTCATACAGACGAGGAGGGATAGAGAAAGTCTAGGAGGAGGATATGAAGAACACTATGGGTGGAACGAAGATGAGCATCTTGTAGGAAACCATGGAGGAGGAGATGAGGGAGGAGGATAGACAAAGCCAATATTGAAAGAAACTTACAACCTTAGAATAGGTCAGGTCACAGAGTGGATCAAAATACCTAATATCCATGGACACTTCGAGTTGAAACCATAATTGCTTCCTCTCTTGATGACCTTCCATGGCAACACCAATGAGGAGCCCTACATATGCCTATAGCAGTTCAATAGGATCTGCTACACCATGCATTAGTATTCTATTGGAGGTAGTGAAGATGACCACCTTCCCGTTCATCCTTCACGATAAGTCACTATACTAGACAATCACTTGGGAAGGGTGGTGACGACCTGGGAGGAGATCAAAACACCCTTTCTCCACAAATAATATCCCCTGGATCATCTAAAATAGATGCGAGTCTTGATATCCAGCTTCTTCCAGATGTCTCATGAACCATTTCATGAGGTATGGGACAGATTCAAATATCTAATGGAGAAGTGCCACCATCATAACCTACCAAAGACCCTCTTGGTCCAGAATTTCTTCAGAGGCTTACACCAATAAAGCCAAGAGCTCATGGATGCCATGTGTGATGGATCACACTTTAACAAAGACGGAGACTTCATATGGCAGATCTTCGAAGGGATTGTCGAATTCTCGACCACCCTATCTTCATCCTGGGTGTTTCAGAAAATATTGTTGATCCCGCACAACCCTATTAATACGACATCATATCATGAAGAAGAGAGAGATGTGAGTTCCAACCTTATCATCATCGGGAACCATCTCTCCAAATTTGATATAATTAAGAAGTGATGACAAAACCTTGAGAAATTGAATGTGGTCGAACAAAGAACCAAGTCGTTCGACAAGTTCGACCAAATTTTGAAGCAGCTTGAGCTTCTGGTGAGCACAATCAATTCCTGCCAATATGTGAAGGAACCAGATGAGAGTCCTGCATAATTGAAGGAACAACCACATCCAAGGGATCAAGGGGCACCCTAGTCTCTTCAGCACGTGTAATACATGCAGACACCTGATCAGGGATCATCACCACAGTAACAGATGGTTGTGTACCTGATGAGCCACCCGATAGACTAAGGTAAATCAGGTGTCAATGGTCGTTGCGACCTCAACCTCTCGGGACTCAGAGCTCAATCAAGAAAACAAAATCAGACAACCAAATCAAGATATAAAATCGATCAAGTCAAAAACAGCGGTCCTAGCTATGTAATTAACCTGGTATAGCACCCATGATCGGTCTCATGGAGCATGAATTGGCCTCGCGGCCTATGAAGTAGTCCAAAGATAAAATAAAATAAAAACAAATATTTTTGGTGGATTTTTAATTCTTGTTATATTTTTATATTTTTAATAATAAAGAAAAATAAGGAAAAGACAAAGTCAAGCAAACACAACAAATTATTTAATCACTCAAAAATGCTCCAAAAATTCAAACAAAAATAATTTTAGGTTTTTTAGTGTTTTTGGTTAATTTTTCAGAATTTTTCAATTTTATATAATTTTCTAAAATTTAAAAAGAGCAAAAACAGTGTGCTACTGTATAGCTAGGCTTGTAAGACCCATAAAAAATGTTAAATGGATCTATATCAGCCTGGAAGCAATTTTTATAAGAAATATAAACAAAAATAAAAATTCAGAAAAAAAAGTTTGTATTTTTTTGATTTTTCTAGAATTTTATAGAATTTTTATGAGTTTTTTAGAGTTTTTTTAATTTTTAATGTTTTATAAATCCGAAAATAACCAAAATTGCACAAAAAATCAAACACACAAACTAACAAATCCTAATTTTTTCAAAATTTTTAAAATATTTTTTATATTTTTTTATTATTTTCTAAATCAGACAGAAGCAAAAAGCACTATTTTTGAATTATTAAAAATATTAAAAAGCCTTAAAAATGTTCCAAATTTTTAGAGAAACTTTTACACAATGGCAGGAGCCATGTGTCAAAATTTCACGTAATTTGGATTTAATTTGCTACTTTATTTAAATAAAATAAAGGCTCACAGTCCACTGGGACCTAAATGTAAGAAAAAGTAGTTCCAGGGGCCAATCAGTAACAAGGAAAGAAAGTGCAGGGCCCTTTGTGCATAAAGTCCACAAAACACTGTGATGCACGTGTTTCAGGCACGAAGGAGCATAACTGTAAATTCTTTTTATAAAAATGCAAACATTAACATCCAAGAAATACAGGACAGAAAGTGCAAAAATCCCAAACCCTCATGTGTCGATGCACGTGGTCAACACACACAGGGACTATAATGCAAATAAACTAAACAAAGAGGTCCACTATGCAAGTTTTCCAAAATAAAAAGAACTGAATAAAATATTTACATGACTAACGAACAAAAACAAAAGACAGAGGGGCCTAAGTATAATTTACCCCTTAATTATTGGACGGACGACGGCGTGCCACGTGGATGATCGACGACTGCAAAGTGAGGGCACCCCCTTCGTCTGGATGAATGGTCACGATCGAGTCCCAGGAAGATCTGACGGTGGCTGTGTCCCCTCAAATGGATGGATGTGATCGAATCTGGGGCGTCAGGGCTGATCGGACGACAGAGGAGGGTCCTCCAAGAACTGCTCGCCGGCGAGCTTCGCCGGCTCCGTGCGCACTGTGGAGGCCTCCTCTCCGGCTTCTGGGAGGTGGAACATGAAGCCTGAGCTGGTCCATAGCTGATGCAATCCTTCAAAGACGCCGGGGACCACCGGAGCGGCCCGGCGACGGCGGAGGGAGGAAGCTCCTAGGCTGAAACATTAGGCGAAACGAAGGGGTTCGAGGTTACCTGGTGAGTGTACTCGACTGGGTATGAGCTCACGGAGCTCTGGGGGTCTTGGCCTCAAGAAGCGTCGAAGTTCGAGGCTCGGCGCACCTCGCGGTGGCGCATGGCGACAAAGGTCGTCGGATCAATAGCTGGAGGCTCCCTCTCCTCTCTTCGACACCTCCCTTGCGAAGCTGTCACTCTAGGGAAGAAGATAGAGATCCTGGGACGAAATGGAAAATTAGGAGAAACGAAGAGGATTCGAGGTTACCTGGTGAGTGGAGTCGACTGGGTATGAGCTCGCGGAGCTCTGGGGGGTATTAGCCTCAAGGAGCGTCGAAGTCCGAGGCTCAACGCACCTCGCGGCGGCGCACGGTGACAAAGGTCGCTGGATCGATAGCTGGAGGCTCCCTCTCCTCTCTTCGACACCTCCCTCGCGAAGCTGTCACTCTAGGGAAGAAGATGGAGATCCTGGAACGAAGGGGCGCAGCCAAAGATGACCTAAATTGTGCGGCGGAGGTTCAGCTAAATACTGCTGCAGGTTTGAGAATAAGAGGTCGGGTCCGGCTTGGTGAAGCACGGACCCCTAGGCAAGGAGGCGGACGTAGATCTAGGATCAGCAGGGATCAATTAGGACCTGGGGTTTGGATAAACGGGGATCGGGTCATGAGGGGATAATTAAGAGAAGTCGGGTCGCACGCGAGGTCCGCGGGGGGAATGGTCCAGGGGGGACTTGACCGGGGGTCAACATCCCCCATGGACCAATCAGAATCAGTCACTTATTAAAGTTTTAGAAATTCAATAAAAAAATAATAAATGACCTTATTTCAAAAAACATAAAACATGAAAAATGTTTATTTTTTTTCAAATTATTTTTTAGTGGTTTTTATTTATTTTTTTGAAAAATAATTTATGTATTTACATTATATTATTTTTATATAAAGGTATATAAATGTATTTATTTTTTATTTTTATTTTTAATGATTTATTTTTATACAATTATTCCAATTTTATATTTTATTTATTTATTACATAAAATTTGGAAAAAAAGTGTATTTTTATTTTATTTTTATTATTTGTTTACATAGTGTAGATAAATAGGTACATACACATATTTACATGGTACATGAACAAGATAGAGATTGATTATATTTTATTTTATTTCTTTTTATTTTATTTTAATTTTTCGGATTTCTATTTTATTTATTTACACCATGAAAACGGAATATAGACATATTTTTCTTGGATTTTAATTATTTATTTACAGGGAGAAAATACATAGTTATAATAGTCTATATACATGGTCTATGTACACTGGTGAGAGAATTTTATTTCTTTTTATTTTTCTTTTGTTTTTCCCATTTTTATTTTAGTTTTATATTTACAAATATGTACAAAACAATAAAAACACATTTCTATTTTTATTTAGAGGAAAATAATTTTATTTATATACATAGGTATATGTACACATGAGATTGACCCTATCTCCCTCTACTTGGATTCTTTTTGCAGTGAGGCACATACTGAGCCCTCCCTTGGGATTAGGTCACTCAATATTTATTCTAAATATTTCCCTCTTTTTCTTTTATTTCTTTATTCTTTTATTTATGCACAAAAATATGCTAATTAGTGTAATTTACACAATGCGTGCAAGATGGTAATTTATTCTATTTACATGAATATACATGGTGTTTTGCACAGGTTTTGTAGGTAAAATTAAAGAATAAAGAGTGATGAATGGGTATTAATCACCCCCCTATACTTAACTTTGCTAGTCCCTTAGCAAACATTTATTTGAAAAAGAAATGAAAAAGAAAAGGAAAAAGAAAAAGAGGAGAAAACTGCAAGGATTAATGTTGATTATTAAACTTGCCTTCATTAAATTGAAATATGGAGCTCGATCAGATCTTTGGATTATTAATGTGTCGGAACCTTATTTGGACTTAAGTTTAAAACTTAACAGCCTCTAAGATCCACTAATCTGTAGTCAAGACTCCTCAACAATCCAGATCAGAACAAGTCTACATACACAAACCCTAAAGACCATGAATCTTTCCTTGTACAGTGTAAGTGAGGTATAGCTCTCTACCTCAGAAGTAGCAAAATGACAACCCTCCCCAACAAGGTAACTCTATGACCCCAATGTGGCCACTCTTTCCTCGAGGAGCGGGGTATTCCCTTCTAAGTTCAAGTACAACCGACTCAAGAAGAGGGGGAAGAAGAGAATGGACCATGGCCAATGTAGCCATGTATCCTTCGGAGCTCAACCAGTGTAGCTAAGTCTCCTTGCTGCAAGCTACATAAGATGGAACATGAGTCTCAAGCTTTGCTTATTGCACTATATACATACTCTGGTGGGATTATCATTTTCTCTCAGACCCACCACTTTTTTGGAGTTATTTTCTTTTTGCATTTTTTTCAAGTGCATCTGTACAACATATTTACAAGGTGCAGCATATATACATAAGGAGTTTTTCCTCTTGAGCCAGTAGACTATCCCACTTTTGAAGCATTATTGCAACCCACAACTCCTGTCGTTAGACCTCATGGCAACCAGACCAAGTTGAGACGCACTTCCTTCACTATAAGAAGAAGAGAGGTTCCGCCTAGAAGTACTACCCTCATATGCTACCCCAAGTCAAAGAAGACTGCCTCCTCACCACCTCATCCGTAGAGAGCTCAGTGTATAGTGCGGGTCCAAGTCAAGCCATTGTCTATGTGAGTCATGCGTGTGTTGTTAAGTGCTCTACTTAGGCTCATTGAGATGACATATGATCATAGCCTAGTGGACTCAAAGAATTAAGTCACCATGGACCTGAAAAGTCTCAACCCTAAGCCCTATAAGGTTCCTCTTATAATTAGGTGGATTAAGATCTTAACCAAGCTTCATTTTCCAATTTAGATCCATGCTAGTTTAAATGTCAACTATAATCCAGGAAAAACTATATCAGTATTTACAAAGATGCAATTTTACAAACTATTTACACATGTGCAAAATTTTGAAAAATGCTTTGAAATCATGAATGTATGCATGAATGCAAGTTTTGCAAAATATTTACACAAATTTACACAAGGTTTTTGCAAACTTTTGATTTTCAAAACATTTTGGAAAAATTTTGTACTATATACATAATTTTGATAAGAAAATATTTACACACTATTTACACAAAAAGTTTTTGCAAACATTTTTACAAAAATAATTTTGTACAATAGCTATGTATGTGCAATAAAAGAATGTTTATTTACAAGGAAAAATTTTTAATTTTTATGGAATTTTGGGTTTTTAGCCATTTTTGTTTATTAACACACTCACACAAAGTACGAGTTATGGCTAAAGTATATATGAAATATATACACACCCCCCTATACTTAGCTCGAACGATGTCCTCAGAGTCAAGAGCAATGAAGAAGATATAACTCATGCTTAGTATAGGGAAGTGAAAAGGAAGTCTATATACAAACACGAATGAAAGAATAGAAATCAAGAGGATCTCGGCATTTCCCCTATACTTAGGATCAACTAATCCTAAGTATAGCAGGCTGTACACAAAGGGAAAGCCGAGTGAAGAATGTACAGGGTCTACCCCCCTATACTTAGGGTAAAATATCCCTAAGTATAGGCAGCAAAACAGAGGTAGAAATGAATCAACAGAATACCCGAGAGTCCTACATCCCCCCCTACACTTAGGGTAAAGTACACCCTAAGTATAGCATAATCATAAGATGAGAAAAGGGATGTGGGACTAAAGAATAGAGTGATATGGATATCTGGATCTATACAAGTCGGAAGAACAGTGATAATCAGGCTTGAGATGCAATAGATGTGAGTCAAGAGACCGCATCTCACGCAAAGTGAATCGGGGCAACATCAACGACCCGCGGCTCATGATCTAGATATGGCTTGAGCCGCTGGCCGTTCACTCGAAAGGTACTCTCAGAAGACAACTCAGATATGTCAATACTCCCATTGTCGTGTACCTTTCTCACCAAATACGGTCCCTTCCATTTGCTCTGTAGCTTCCCTGGAAATAGACGAAGCCTAGCATCAAACAACCATACTCTCTGTCCAGGCTCGAAATGCTTGTGGTTGATATGAGAATCATGCCACTCCTTCACTCTCTCCTTGTACTGTAGGCTGTTTGAAAAGGCGGTATCACGAAGCTCCTCCAAGGCTGCTAACTCTGCCCTCCTCTGATCTCCTACACTCTCTGGATCCAAAAGTATATCAGTGACAACCCAAAGTGACCTATGTCTCAACTCAACAGGTAAATGGCATGTGCCATAAACGAGACGAAAGGGAGACGTACCCAATCTTGAAAGACGTCCTATATGCCCACAAGACCGGAGTCCAAAAGCTGTGACCAATCCTTTCGGTCAGGGCGGATGACTTTCTGCAATATAGTATTGATCTCCATGTTCGATACTTCAGCAAGACCATTCGTCTGAGGGTGGTATGGAGTGGCAACTCGATGGTCTATACTGAACTCGCTAGCAAGGGCCTTTACCTTGTCGTTGACGAAATGAGACCCCCCGTCAGATATCAACACTCGAGGTACCCCGAACCATGAAATTATATGTTTCCTCAAAAATCGGCAAACAGTCCTAGCATCTGCGGTTCGGGCAGGAATGGCCTCAACCCAACGACTAACATAATCAACAACCAACAGAATGTACTCGAATCCCTGACTCCTAGGGAATGGACCCATGAAATCGATGCCCCATGCGTCAAAAACCTCACAGAAGTGAATGGGCTGCATCGGCATCATATCACGTTGTCCACAAGTGCCCATCCTCTGACAGTCAGTACATGTCTTCACGAACTCATCAGAGTCCTTGAAGAGAGTAGGCCACCATAGGCCGGATTGGAGCACTTTCTGTGTCCTTCTCCTCCCAGAGTGATGTCCCCCTGCCTCAAGCTTGTGGCAGTAAGTGAGGACGCTATGGTGCTCCTCCTGAGGAATGCACCTACGCCAGACGCTATCCCCTCCTTCATGGTAAAGGATGGGATCCTCCCAGTGGTAGAACTTGGCCTTCGCGAGGAAGGTCTCGTCTCTGCCTGGGCCAATATTGTGGAACTTTCTTAGCGACAAGAAATTTCACAATATCGGCGTACCACGGGAGAGAGGCGATAGCAAGGATCGCCTCATCTGGGAAGGTCTCACATATAGGCTAAATCTGCTCAGAATCCTCAAGATGCTCTAATCGGGAGAGATGATCCGCCACCACATTCTTGACTCCAGGCTTATCCTTAATCTCTATGTCAAACTCCTAGAGTAGAAGGATCCATCTGGTCAATCTGGCTTTGGCATCCTTCTTTGCCATGAGGTACCTGATGGCAGTATGATCAGTGTATATGGTCACTCTAGATCCAATGATGTAAGATCTGAACTTATCTAGGGCAAAAACTATGGCTAGCATCTCCTTCTCAGTGACTGTGTAGTTTCGCTGCGCGGCATCCAATGTACTGCTAGCGTAGTGAATGGCAAATGGGACTCCATCCCTCCTCTATCCCAGCACGGCCCCTACGGCAAAATCGGAGGCATCCGTCATTATCTCGAATGGGAGAGACCAATCAGACGGCTGGAGAACAGGAGCCTCTACAACACATCTCTTGAGAGTCTCAAACGATGATAGACACTTGTCATCGACAAGGAACTCGGTGTCTTTCATCAGCACATCAGTCAACGGTCGGGCAATCCTACTGAAATCATGAATGAAGCACCGTTAGAAACCGACGTGCCCCAGAAGAAGCAGTAGTGGCTCTTCCCTGCCAGTCTCTCAATGATCTGATCAATAAAGGGCAGGGGGAAATGATCCTTCTTGGTGGCCTGGTTGAGTCGTCTGTAATCTACGCAAACCCGCCAAGAAGTGGGTACCCGAGTAGCGATCTCCTCTCCATACTCGCTGATAACTGTAGTGGTGCTCGTCTTCTTGGGCACCACATGCAACGGACTGACCCACTTGGAGTCGGAGATGGGGTAGATAAAATCAGCGCTCCACTATTTTGAGATCTCCTTCATGACAACATCTCTCAGATTCGGGTTTAGCCGCCGCTGGAACTCACGCGACGGCTTTGCCTCCTCCTCGAGATAGATATGGTGGGAGCACAGGACCGGACTTATCCCCTGGAGATCGGCTACACTCCATCCTATCGCCTTGCGGTTCTTTTCAAGAACCCCCATCAGACAGAATTCCTATTCTCCAGTCAAATCTGTTGAGATAATGATTGGGTACATCTCATGCTCACCCGCAAGGAACCTATACTTCAGCGACGCCGGAAGCAGCTTCAGCTCTGGACAAGTAGGTGCTGGCGGATCTGGCCTCTGAAAGCTCTGAGTGAATGCTGCCAAATCCGCATGGGAGAACGGAAACTCTCGCTCAAAATTAGTATCTGGAGAAGACTGCTCTGCTGGACTGTCTCTGCTCTACATGGCATCTACCTCCTCCCTAGCTGCAGGCTTAGTGGAAGTCAGACATGGTATAAGATCATCAAACTCTGCCCAATCAACATCTGACTCTGAGGGATCTGTATCATACTCACAAAAATCAGTCTCGCGGTCAAGAACCTGCTCTGCTGCCTGAAAGGTATCCTGGACCAGGAATGCACTCTCCAAGCTCTCCTCTGTTGGCGTCGGGAGGGTGGGTAGCCAACGATTAAGGCAGTTATCGATCGATCTTTTTGTGACCCTGCAGTGGGAGATCGTAATGATAAGGAGATGAAGCATGTGATTCCCAGCTATTATCAATGTTATCCTCAGAAAAATCATGATGGATAGTAGATGAAGCGTATGAATCAGATGAAAGGTAGCCATCATCGGAGTTATCCTCAGAGGAATAGTATTTGAAAGTGGACACACTCCAGATATTCTTGTGTTTTTGTTTCTTCAATTATTTTCTTAGAATTCGTTCCTTCTTGGGATCAAGCGAATTGTCCTTGGATGAATACTCTGAAGCACCAGTCTCAGTCAGCTCATAAGAAAGAATTCTAGTATATTTGATGAGAGCAGGAGTATCGATTTGGATGAATAATAGTGAGGAACGGGAGTCGTCCAACGGGAATCGAATTTGGATCCTTGCGAAGATATGGTTTTAGAACTGTCGAACAGACTTCACTCATGTAGATTACCTTTTCCGGACCTGATGAGGGATCATCAGCTGATTCCTCTTCTGGAAGGTCAAAGGTGACTTTCTTTTTCGATGAAGGAGAAGTCATTTTATTTCGTGAAGTTGTTGGTCAACTTGAGTCTCCAGATGAATAACTGTTGGAATTCTTATCCTTGGTCGGTGTTCGTCCTGTGTTTTTGTTCTTAGTCTTCTTAATGCTGGTGCACTCTTGATTTGGGATGACTTGGTCAAGGTATTCAGAGTAGGTCGCCCCAGGGTGCGACCATGCATATGTCTCAGGATCATATAAGAAACATTTTTCTATTGTGAGATCCGCAGGAATTGAAATACTGGGGAGAGTCTTTGCATGTTCGTTCTCAATTAATTTGATGTTGGAGCATTCCTGTGTCGAGTTGATGTGATCAAGGTAGTCAGAATAGGTTGACCCAGGGTGCGACCATGCATAAGTCTCTGGATCATATGATTCATATACTTGATTCTACATGGTGAGAGCAGCTTGGAATGGAGCAGGGGGGAGAGTCTCTAAACCAATAGTCTCATCAACAACCGCTATCTCAGGTGTAGCAACGGGGTAGGGCTCTTCTACCGCTTCATGGTTATGGTTGTCGAGGACTTCGTGTGTTGCCTCAGAAAATTGTGGTTCCTCAAAGACTTGTTGAGATTGAAGTGCTTCCAATGCTGTAAAGTTGATTTTTTGAGTCTCGCACTCAATAATTTCCTTAGACAATGCTAAGAATGGCTTTCCGAGAATGATTGGAGATTGGGTGAATTCTCCTTGATACTCAATATCAATGATCGTGAAGTCTACTTTAAGCATGGCACCTTGGAATGTCATGATGATAGAAATGATTCCTCTCAACCGCTTTATCGATCGGTCAGCCAATTGAGCAATCTCTCGTATCTTCCTGATCGGTCCGAGTTTGAGTTCGTGAAATACAAAGGTCGGGAGGATATTGATCGATGAAGCATCATCAATTCGAAAAAAACTGTGTCCTTGATTATACAGTCAAATATGGGCAACCGCTTCACTATGCGGCTCTTGGTTTTTCTCCTCAATACCAAGGAGGAGACCATTGACGAGATATGTCTTTCAGTTTTTGTTCTTATCCTGCCCGACTTTTTCATCATTAATTTGTCCATTACAAATCCTTTAAGGTCGGGGAAGTGTTCAATGGCTTGTATAAAGGGAAGTTCAAAAATCAATCTTTTCTCAATGCTTCCCGTAAAGTAGGATCCAAATTCTTCAGATCTTCTTCAGTTTCAATTTTTATGTAATTTTTTGGATTTTCGATTTTTTGGATGTTTTTTAATATTCCAATTTTTTAATATTTTATGTGTGGTGTGGTGATGTTGTATCTTTCGTAGATGAGAAGGGGCTTTGATGTTTTGAGTAAGAGTCAGATGCATAGTCATTCCTAGGGGAGTAATATGTAGAAGTGTCGCAGTCAGAATCGTCCCTAGGTTTCTGAATATCCTCAAAATTGTCAATGAGATCCAATTTTTTCCTCATCCATTTTTATGTCCCAGCTACCAGAGAGTGAAATTAATCGGTCAGTAAACTTTCGAAATCTATCCTCTATTAAATCGAATCTCTTATTTATCCTCGAAATATCATCCTCAAAATTTTGTTCGTGATCATCCATGGGAGAAGTCGGTGTGTGTTTTTGCATTTGAGATACAATAATTTCGTCTTCCATTTTCTTGTGTGCTGAGAGGAGAGTTTCTTGGAATATCCGATATATGATCATTATTTTCTGAAAATTTCTCCTCAAAAATTACGGAAGGAGGATGCTCAGTAGAAGGATTTTGCGGGAATGTGTAGGTCTCATACTCAACATGCTGTGACTCAGGCATGTAATGCTAGTTTGAGTAGAGTCTACTGCCATGGTCATGATTGATCATATCCTCAAATAATGGAGTCATACAGGGTGCATATGTGTCGATATCATCCATTTGGTCCTCTGTATGTGTAGTCTAATCGAAGGAGTGGTATTCAGGTTGGTCAATAGGGATATGATCGTTACGGTCAATCCAACGCTGATGATCATTAAATGTGGGTCTATCGATATGGGTTTGATTTCTCAGCAAGTCATGAGCTTCAAAAATGATTTGATCTTGAAATGGTTCATTTGCGAGAAATCGAGAATAAGACGGTTCAGTCCAAAATGGTAGGTGGTCATGTGTGGTCGGATGATTCGAGTAGAATGGCTTGAAAGTCAATGGATTCATCTGAGAGTCAGAATCTCTCTCAAATTTTGGAGGATTATTAAAAGAAGAGGATTTAGTTGATTTGGGCCTAACCGAGACAAATTCATTTTCATAATATAGATTAGATGGGTACTCGGACCATTGTCCAGTTTTTTGTCAAAGGAGGTTGATGATGATGAATCGTCATGGTTGATCTCAGTGCAAGTGCACGAGATAGTCAAAAGAAATTTTTATCAAGGAGGTTGAGGGCACAAATGTGCGGCTTTTGATTTTTGAAATCGGTTCACGCATACCAATGCAAACACAAATCAAACCCTGGGTTCACCAACTCACACAATGAAGTCGTAAGAGTTCGGCTATTATCTTTTCAATTTTAATTGGTGATAAGACAATCTTGGAAAGAATTTAGCGAGCTGTTAGGTGCCGGAAGTTTTCCTACCGACTGTCCTAAATTCTTACGACTAGTTGCACCTACTTTCAGCTAGTATGGGAGTAAGTACGGATCGTAGAACGGCTACCCATTACTTGAGGACGGATCCTTACGTAGTGTCCTCTAAACCACCCACTCTGTTAAGGAAATCCAGACCATTTACCAGCTACTTGTTAGATCCACACTGAGAAGTAGCTGATCGTTTTTGGTAGAATCAGTAGTCAATATGAAAATCCATGTTTTGGATATATCCTTAAGTGTCGTCTCTCGCTAACTCAAAAAAAAAATAAAAGAATCCAAGGTCGGGGTTGCTCTCTGACAAAAATTATTGATTATATGGGTTTTAAAGTCGGCTATATTGAGCAGTCCCAATTTTAATTAGGCGATCACTGAAGAGTTAAGTGAGCACAAATACACATCTACCTTCCAATCCCAATTTCTTTTAAAATTATGTAACAAAACAAGAGGGAGAAATTCAAGAAAAGTCGATGCACACGAAAAACTATGATGTATGCTCAGTTAGAAGACTTATAGTGAATCCTCGCAATCTCCATATGGGATGCAATACAAGAATTGAAAGATTATTCTAGATGAATGCAAGCCGATGAAAAACTGTACCTACTAGAAAGTTCTATTAGCGGGGAAGAATTGAGTTGAATTTGGCTAATTGAACGATCTAATGTGTGTCTCAATTAATGTGAAGTGTATCCCTAGGTCCTACGAGAACAATCAAAAATTTAAATGCTCTAAGAGTCGTATTTGCGGGTCTATCCTAAGCGCCACTCAAGTCGGGCCCCACCCTCTCCGGAAAGTGAAACATGCCACGACACACCATAGAAAAAGTTCAAGGTCTTTTACACATGCGAGAGTCTAAACGGACACCGCTATAAATGAGCAATTAATTATAGAAATTAAAAATTGTAGAAAATAAATCCTAGACTCTACGCTCTCTCACGACTCGACTCGATCTTAAATTAATTGCCGCTTTTTGGAAGTCGATGAAGATGCGTCGGTTCTTGAAAAACCGCTCCACGTATGTCGAGTTCCTCCTAAGAAAAATAAGAGAGATGGTGTAAGACAGTGACTTAAAAAATAGAACAAGAAAATTAATACTGGAAATAAATAATAAAAAAATGCAAGGAAAAAATGGAATTTACAGTGAAAAATCCGGGGGTCAGACTACCCGAATGCGGAAAATCGAATAAAAAATTAGACAAAAACTAAGTTGTTTGCTTCCTGATAACGGCGCCATCTGATGGTTCGTGAATTGCACTATTTAAATATCATGTATTGTCGTGCATTAAAAATAATGTGTTGTTTCATTGTAGACGGGCAATCAGAATCGGTCAAGAAATAACCACACAAAAATTTAGTCAATTTTAATCGATGCGGTTTTATGTTTATTTTACTTGAGCAAGTCTCAAGGTCGAACACAAGGAGGCAAAGGAAAAACCTAGAATTTTTCTATCAAAGTTCGTGCACGGTTTTCGAGGCGGTCTTTTTTTGTAATTTTTAATGAAATATGGGATGTAAAATGCAATTTTGGCCTATTTTAGGGACTAAAATATAAATATCGATCAAACGATGTCCGAAAAATATGAAACTTGGTCAAGATGATAATTATAAATGAATGCACTGTAATTTTTTGGAATTTTTGGATGCACAATGAATTATTATGAATTTTAAAATACAAACAAAGTGAATTTTAATATTTAATTATAATAAATATTAAACCTAATTATTTTCAAGGGATAAAATTATCCAAGATCCATCACTAGGTAATCGATCTCAGAAAAATCCTAAACCTCGAAAATTTGAGATTTAAAACCTATTAAAAATCAAATATTAAAAAATGCAAAATGATTTATACAAGGCAAACTATGCATGCAAATGCAATTCTTTTTGGGTACAATGTTAAAAAACAATTAATTCTACAATCCACTGATTTTTTGGCAATTTTTAGAGAAACGATTAATCAATTGTAAGTTTCAAAGCACAAAGTAGGCAAAGTATGCAATTTTCACAAATAAAATAATTAGCAATTAATCACTGATCACAAAAATGTCTACAATATGCCAAGCTATAGAGAATTACTTAACAGACATCACGCTATTTTTATGAAGATGAAATGATGTGAAGTTGTTGCTCAAAATTATAAAGAAAGCCAGGGGTATGAATGTAAATTATAGTAAATAATAAATAAAGGTAGTGCAGAATAGGGGTATGCATGTAATTACCTAAACTCCTCATGCGGACTCCTGGGGCTTCGCACGTGACCTTGGGGTAGCTTGTAGATCACTGTACTCTCGGGGGCTTGGATGCAAAGTTCCCTCCCGTCACGTGCCTCGCACGTGGGGAGGGCCTCGGGACAGCCCCCGACGGTGAGGTGGAGTTGGTGGAGGGACACCGCCTCCTGCGGCGGTCGGAGGTGGCCTGAGTAAAGGAGGTGTGGTCCTGCATCGATGAAGAAGTTGCAGTTTCGTTAGTTGCGGAAGAAGCAACCGATGGTGCCTGGAAGCACAGTGGTGGAGTTGACACGACTGAGGGGTTGATGAAGCTTCGTGGGTTGTTGGTGGGCGTTTGGCGGTGGAGAAGGCGTAGTTGAACGTAGACGATGATGTCAGAGGCAGAGGTCGTTGGCCAGAGAAGATGCAATCGTAGGGGTGGCTCGATGGGAACCTGAAGCGGAGCAGAATCGGCGAGGCTTGGATCGTCGTGGGCTGCAACGAGAGGAGTGGGCCCTCGGACCTCGACGGGAAAGAGGGAGGGGGTTGGGCTGTCACCACCGACCTCCTCCCGTTAGTGGCATGCGACCGACGGATGTGCAAATACGGAGGTGGCGATGGGGGTTTTATAGGAAGAGGAGCTTTGCTGGAGAAGGAAAGGGGATCGCTGGAGATGGTGATTGGCGGCGCTCGAAATCCGCGGGATTTGGCTGGGGTTGACGGAATCGATGAGTGGAGGCGAAGGGATCTGGGACGAGGCAGCGGCCGGCGAATATACCGGCGGAGATTGCGGGGGATCGCCGATGCAAATTGGGAAAGTGAAACGGAGGAAGGTGACGGTCCTGGGACCGTCCGATCGACCGAGATTGGACGGTCCAGGACACGCCACGTGATGAGTCGAGGGCAAGGATGCGGAGCACGTGCATGGAATGTGCACGGAAGGCATGTGCCCCGCACATGCGGTGGTTTTATTTTTTTAATAAAAACGAATAAATAAAAACTCAAAAAAATGCCTGACACGTGGTGGCTCCAGGAGCTGCCACGTGTCAGCACCACAAAATTCGAAAAATAAATACAAAAAAAGAAAAGAAATAGTAAACGACCTCGGATTGAAAATGTTTCTTCGTGAAAATTGCTCGTCTCGATGAGATCTACAACTTTTATGAAGGAAGCAAAACCAAAATCGATCATTTGCATAAAGTGGTATTTTGGGGGTTTCCCATGTACATAGAATACCTAGATTTTTTGGTTTTATCATTTTTTTGTCATTTTTAAACCAGATAAAATCCTGAAAAAATATGATAAAATCAAAAATAAATATTTACACATTAATCTAATTTTTTTGAATTTTTCTTAATTAAGAAAGAGAAGAAATAAAACAAAAAAGACCAATTTTATACAGACAGTTAGTGAAGACTCGGACTCTGTTAGATTCTTTGATTTCAAGATCAGTTTGGATTTGGATTTTCACGCATTAATAAAACTTTTATCAAAGAAGACAAATAAAAAATAAATAGAATAAAATAGGTTAATTATGTACATCAAATAATAGGTCAAAAACTGCTAAAATACAAAATGTACAAAAGAGACCCAAAACCCAACTTTTACATACGAGCTCCGATTCACTTGAACTTGGTCTTGTTTTGAAGGTAATTGAATGTAAATTAGTTCAAAAGTGAGTAGTATTAAAATGGACACTGGATGAGGAAGATGTGAGGGTTTTAGTCCGGAAATCCTAGAAGTAGGGTTTGGGTTTTTGGTCCACTTATTTGGGTTAGTGATTTTTTTGTATTTTTCATTTATTCTTGTTAGTGATATGTACACAGTGCAGGTGATTTTGGGTCATTAGGAGTTAGCATGAATTAGTTAAAAATCAGGGAATTTAGACTATTTACAGGTCTATTTTGGCTGGATTTTTGGCTTCTTATTTTGTGCAGAAATGAGTGATAAAATGCAATTCTTATTAAAAACATGGATGAATGATAATTATGCATAATAAATGAAGAAATACCAATGATTTTGAGGGATTTGAGCTTAATTAATGAGATTTAGAGTAATAAATCTGAGATTCATCAGAGAGTACAAATTAATTCCCCATTCAAGAGTTGTATCCTGCATGGAAGGCCGTATCGATATCGATATCGTTTTGATATCGTATAGATATGATATTTCGACGATATGTAGATGATATAACGCTGAAATATCACCCATATCGACGAGCCTTTGTGAAGAAAATGCTTGGAATTCGGGATATATGGCCATATCCGTGCCTATATCGATCCCATGTCGATATCGACATATCGGTGATATATCGTTGATATATCGCAATATCTCCTTCCATGGTATCTAGAATGAGGCGACCAGGTTAGACACTAAGGATCAAACTCTGCACATTGTCATGCGGAACTCGAAGAATTAAGTCAAAGACCTGAAGCTTCTAAAATCTCTATTTCTCAGTGAAGTTCCTCTGAAAATTATGTGGATTAAGGTCAAGTCCAGACCACTCTCAATTCTTGCTCATAAATCGGTTCAGAACCCAATGGCTATTCACAAATACGAATGCATGTAATGCTAGATGGAGTGCATGTGCTGGAAATGCAGGCAAATTTTTCTGAATTTTGTGAATTTTTTTATATGCAAGAAGATTTTTTTATTTATTTTTAATGCAAAAATGAATAACAAGCTGATTTTCAAAATTTTGGTTGCACACACAATTAGACACCGTCAGTGTTAGTTGCAAAACTCAATTTTTGTGATTTTTGTTGTTTTTTGTTTTGTCTTTTTATTAGGTTTTACAAGTTAGTTACCCCTCATGTAAATACATATAGACTTATGCGAAAGTACGAGCTACATGTAAAATATATACACAGTATATATATATACACAGCCCCCTATACTTAGCGAGTGTATGTGCTCAGAGCACAAGAAGCGCAAAGAAGACATAGCTCGGGCTAAGCGTAAGAGTGAAAAGAATCATAAAAAATATAAGTCGGCTCGCCCCCTATACTTAGACTGTGGACAATCTAAGTATAGAAGAAGAATGAAACTTAGGTAGTAGATAATGGGAGAAGTGAATGAAGAGAGTATATACAGTGGGCATCGGGTCCCCCTATACTTAGGCTCTGGTCAGCCTAAGTACGAGAGAGGGTTGAAATGGGGCGATCGAGAGGAGTGGGTGAGGAAAGTGGTATATATAGGTGGCATCAGTCCCCCCCTATACTTAGGCCTTGGCCTAAGTAGAGGAAGAAGACGTACAAGGGGACCGATGGGGTCGAGAGGGTTGCCAATGATTAAGGTGGTTTTCGACAGATATTTTTGTGAGCATGTGGTGGGAGGTCATAATGATTGATAGAAGATGAATCAGATGAGTCCCAGCCATCATTATTGTTATCCTTAGAAAAATCATGTTGGAGAGTAGATGAAGTGTATGTATCAGATGATACTCGACCATCATCGAAGTTGTCCTCAGAGGAACAGTACTGGAAGGTAGAGGCACTCCAGATATTCTTGTTCTTAAGATGTTGTCTCAAAATGTGCTTAGTCTTGGGGTCAAGCGATTCATCCACGGATGATGAATACTCTGAAGCACCAGTCTCTGTCTGCTCATAAGAAATGATTCCGATATATCTGATGAGACCAGGAGAATCGGCTATGGACGAATAATGATGAGGAGAAGGAATAGTCCAACGGAGATCGATATTTGGCTACTTGCTCAGATAAGGCTTTAGATTTACCGAACTGAGTTCACTCATGTAGATTACCATTCCCGGTCCTAATGAGGAATTATCAGAAGATTCCTTTTCCGGAATGTCGAAGGCGACAGTCTTAGTTTGTTTAATGGGAAGGATCAATTTGGTCCTTGTTGTCTGTGATGTGTTGATAATCGAGTCCTCATTAGATGAATAACCATTGTAGTATTCTTCCCTGGTCAGCGGACATCCTGCATATGTGTTCTCAGCTAGCATGCCATTGGTGAATTCATGTGTCAGATTGAGTTGATCAAGGTGGTCAGAGAAGATCTTGTCCGACTCAGGGTAAGCCCATGCTCGTGTTTCCTCATCACCATATAAAAAGTCTTGTATCAGGTGATCTTCCTTAGGATTTGCCATGATAGTGGTAGAGATGAGAGCAGTAGGGAATGGGAGGATGAGATTAGTCTCTAAACCAATGGTGTGCTCAACAGTTGTTATCTTAGTTGTAGCAGCGGGTAGGGCTCGCCTACTGCTTGATGGTTATGGTTGTTGTCGGCTTTGTGGGTTACCTTATATCGTGTTTCCTCAAAGACTGGTTGAGATTGAAGTGCTCCCAATGCCATGAAATTGATTTCTTGAGTCTCGCATTCAATGTTTGCCTTAGCCAAGGCTAAGAACGACTTTTCGGGAATTATTGGAGAATGGGTGAATTCTCCTTGATGCTCAATATCAATGATCGTGAAGCCACCTTTATCGGGCACCTTGGAACAAAATGATAACTGAAATAATTCCTCTTGACCATTTTATAGATCAATCAGTCGGTTGAACGATCTCTCTTATCTTCCTTATAGGTCCAATTTGAGTTTGTCAAATACAGAGGTCGGGAGGATGTTTATTGGTGAGTTGTCATCAATTCAGGCATGGGTGAATGTTGTGTCTTTGATTCCACAGTCAAATCTCGACAACCTCTTCACTCTACAGCTCTTGGTCTTTCTCATCACCAAGGAGGTGGCCATTGACAATATTTATTTCGATCATTGTTCTCTTCCTTCCTGACTTTTTCAGCATTAATTTACTCTGTATAAATCTTTCCAGGTCAGGGAAGTGTTCAATGGCTTTATTTATGGGAAGTTCAAAAATAAATCTTTTATCCAGTGCTTATCTTATAGTAGGATCCAAAATTTTCAAATCTTCTCCACTTTCATTTTTTATGGGTTTTTCTATTTTTTATTTTTGGGGTGTTTTTTATTTATTTTAAATTTTTTTCATCTTTTTGGTGTGGTGTATAGATGAGTTTTTTTCTACAGATGAGGAGGAGCTTAGATATGCTGAGTCATAATCATCCCTGAGGGAGTAGCATGCAAAGATGTCATTATCAGAGTCGTCCCTATGGTGTACACAGTTTGTGGTTTTTGAGCACTCTCGGGGTTTTCAACTTGAGATCCAATCATTTTATCTTCTACTTCCATACCCGAGCTACCATAAAATGAAAATAGTCAATCATTGAAATTTCTAAATTTATCCTCAATTAATTCACAACTCTTAATTAGCCTCGAAATTTCATCCTCCAAAAACTTTTCATGATCAATCATGTGAGCAGTTTGTGTGGATTCCTGAGTGTTCTCTTGTTTTTCAACTTGAGATCCAATCATTTCATCGTCCATTTTCATGTATGAGCTGGGAGAAGATCCTCTTGGAATATCCAGTATATGATCGTTATCTTCTGAAAAAATCTCCACAAAAATCATGAAAGGAGTTTGCTCAGTGGGAGGATTCTGTGGGAATTTGTAGGTCTCATACTCAACATACCGTGACTCAAGCATGCAATGTTGGGTTGAGTAGAGTCCGCTTCCATGGTCATGATTGGTCGTATCCTCAAGTAATGGAATCATATAGGGTTCATGTGTGTCGATACCATCAATTTGGTCCTCTGTATGTGCAAGTTGACCGAAGGAGTGGTATATCGGTTGGTCAATAGAGATTTGATCATTAGGGTCAATATAGTATGGTTGTTAATTAGGTGTGGACATATCCTTATGGTTTGATCGGGCTATCATGTTATTGCCTAAGGTCCAGTTTGGATGTGTTTCTGTGAATTGTTGACATGTCCCAATAAGATCGTGAGGAAAGAATGAAGTCAGTTGGGTTTGGTTTCTCGACCAGTCATGTGTCTCAAAAGTGATTTTATCTTTAAATGGTTCATGAGTTCCGATGAGAAATCGAGAATAGGATGGTTCACTCCAAGATGGCAGTTGATCATGTGTGATCACAGGTGGTGGAGGTGGAAAATATGGAGTGTTGAGTTCAATCGGATGATTTGAGAAAGACAGATTGGGATTCATAGATTGGAATGGATTCTTTTGATGGAAAGAGTCTCCCGCAAATGTTGGAGGATATTTGAAGGAAGAGGATTTAGATGATTTGGGTTTGACCGAGAAGAATTCATTTTCAAAGTAATCATCTAATGGGTTTAGATTATTTGGGTTTGATTGAGAAGAATTCATTTTCAACGTACATATCTGATGGGTACTCAGACCAATGTCCCGTCACTTTCAAAGGAGGTAGATGAGCTGTCATAATGGATCTTAGTTAAAGATGTTTTAATTTCACGAGATACTCATAAGAAGAAACCCTAAATTTTTGTTATCAAGGAGAGCGATGGCACAAGTGTACGGTTTTTGATCTTCGAACTCGATTCACGTACACCAATGCAAATACAATTCAAACTCCAATTTCACCAACTCACACAGTGATGGCCGCAAGAGTTCAACCAATTATCTTTTCAACTTTAGTTGGTGATAAAATCAACCTAGGAAAATAATTAGCAAGCTGTTAGGTGCCGAAAATTTTCTTAAAGACTGGCATGAATTCTTACGATTAGTTGCACCTACTTTCAGCCAATATGGGTGTAAGTACGGACTGTAAAATGACTACCCATTACTTAAGGATGGAGCCTTACATGCTACTCACTCTGTTAAGGAAATCCGGACCGTTTACCGGCTACCTATATTTCCTCACTGAGAAGTAGCTAATCATTTTTGTAGAATCAGTAGTCAATATGAAAATCCGGAGTTGGACTCTAGCCTTAAATGTCATCTCTCGTTCACTCATATAGATAAATAAATCCAAGGATGGGGTTGTTCTCCTGTAAAAATTCTTGATTTTAAGAGTTAATTAAAGTCGGCCTTGTTTAGCAGTCCCAATTTTAATTAGGTGATCACTGAAAAGTTAGGTGAGCACAAATGCACGTCTGTCATCCAGCCCCAATTTCCTTTAAAATTTACATGACAAAACAGGAGGGAGAAATACGAGAAAAGCCGATGCACGTGAAAAATGATGATGTATGCTCAGTTAGAAGACTTACAGTGAGTCCTCACATCATGTGGGATGCAATACAAGAATTCAAAATTATTCTATATGAATGCAAACTGACAAAAATCACACACCTATAAGAAAGTTCTAATAGCAGCGAAGAATTTATATAGAATTTTAACTAGGTTGAACGATCTAATGTTTGTCTTAATTAAAGTGAATTGTGGTCCTAGGTTCTACGAGCACAATCAGAAAAATGCTATAAGCTCTAATAACCGTATATGTAGGTCTAACTAACGAGCCACTCAAGTCGAGCCCCACCCTCACCGAAGAGTGAAACAGGCCCAATACAGCATAGAAAAGGAGTTCAAGTTCTGATTACACGCACGAGAGTCCAAACGGACACCACTATAAATGAGTAATTAATTATAAAAAAATAAAATTGCAGAAATTAAAATCCTAGACTATACGCTTTCTCACGACTCAACTCGATCTTAATTTTGAAGTGTGGATTTTCGGGCATTGGTGAAGATGCGTCAGTTTCTGGAAAATTTCTCTGCATACGTCGTGTACCTTACATGAAAAGAGAGAGAGAGAGAGAGAGAGAGAGAGAGAGTGTGTGTGTGTGTGTGTGTGTGTGTGTGTATGTATGTGTGTGTAAGAGAGTGATATAAAAATTAATCAAAAATAAAAGAAAAAGGTAAATGCTAAAAATAAAATTAAAATGTAAAAAGAAAAAAGAAAAAATGGAAAATGTACAGTGATGAGGTTTGGGGTCAGACTCCCGAAAATATGGGGAAAACGTACACTAATTTTTATAACAAAAAACTAAGGCATTTGCCACCACGGCGATGATGACATCTGATGACTCGAGATTACCCTTAGTTAATTTGTGCGAATTAAATGTTTAAAAAATAAATGATGTGTCATTTTGTTGTAGGCGGGTAATAGGAATCAATTAAGAAATAATCACTTAAATATTTAATTCAATTAATTCGAGTGATATTATGTTTATTTTACTAGGGCAAGTCCTAAGGCCAAACTCAGGAGGAAAAGGAACAACTTAGAATTTTGTTTATTGAAATTCATGCATGATTTTCGAGTCGAGATATTTTTGATAATTTTATGCAATTTTTGAAATGCAAATGAAAATGAGGCCAATTTTAAGGACTAGAAAAATTAAAATTTATCAAACGTGGTCCAAAAATTATGAAATCTGATCGAGATATAAATAATGATGAAATAACTGTAATTTTTTTAGAATTTTTGGATGCAAAATGAATATTTTTATGAATAATGAATGTAAACAATACGATTTTTGATAATTAATTATAATAAATATTAAATCTACTTATTTTCAGGAAATAAAATTATCCAAGACATATCACTAGGTGATCTATCTCAGAAAAATCTTAAACCCAAAAAAAATTGAATTTAATACCTATTAAAAATTAATTAGTAAAATGTATACAATGATTTTTGTAGAGCAAAATCTGCATGCAATGCATTCTTCTGGGCACAATGTAACGAATAATTAATTCTACGATCCGTGAACTTTTGGTAATTTTTGAAGCAACGTTTAATTAATTATGAATTTCTAAGCACAGAAGGGGTAAAATATGAAATTTTTCGCAAGAATATTAGTTATTATTTAACCATAGAAAATACAATATTACAAGAATGCCATTATGTAGAGAACTAATTGAAGAACATAATGTTATTTTTCAAGTAATGAATAGATGCAACTGGTGTTCAAAATTACAGTAGAGTCCATAGTTTTGATTGCAAATATTAATAATAAGTAAAAACAAAGACAATGTAGTGCTGGGATTAAGTTGTAATTACCAAACCCATCAGGGGAGAGTTGCAAAATATCCATCTGTCACTTACGCCTCACGTGACCCTGGAGTGTCTGGACTTGGATGGAATATGGTGGAACTGAGAGGGGGATATGTGAAATTTTTTTCTCAGAGGCGTGCGCCCCGTATGTGTTGTCCCCTTTGATTTGGCGGCATGGTGTGGTTCGAGTGGTTGCACGTGACCTGACCGTCGGAGGCAGGGGAGGGTCGATGGGCAGAAACTCCTCCTAGTACGAGCGAGAGGAGCGAGGCTGGGCGAATATGCTCCTGAGGGCGGAGGTGGAGGTTGTTGTCGATGAAGAAGGCTCCTATCTCCATCCAGGAGGAGTCGTTAAAGAGCAGGTTGTCAAGGCTGATGTCTGGATGGCTGGAGCTGGTTTGAAGAAGGCCTGAGGATGTGGTTGATTCTCTGAGTGGTTGGTGCAGAAGGATGAGGCGGAGGACTGGAGTCGAAGGCTTGACGACGAAGCACCTAGATGGACGGAGAAGCTTTAGAGTCGCAACTACTGGAGCATGGTTGATGCGAAGTGTGGTGGTGTGATCGAGGTCGGTGTAAGTGAGTCGAAGGCAGAGGAAGATGGAATGTGATCGGGAAGAGGGTGGTCACGGAGGTGGAGCGTTGGATCGGAGATGGAAGAGATGACTAGTTAAGATATTAGTGTACATGGAGGCACGTCTCGACGGTGCTAGAATGGTCGGAGCAGGAGCAGACCTCAAGGAAGAGGTTGCGGCAAGGGGAGAAACCTAGGATCACGCCTAATTGTCGAAGGGTCCTCGGTGATGATATGGTCTCGACCATGTCACCGCCGGAGAGGAAAGATGCAGCAGAGAGTATTATATAGTAGTGGAACGACAATGGAGATCGGTCGAGGTTGGAAGGGGATCGATGGTGATGGATCTGATGGAGAGGAAGATCTGGAGATGAGATTCACGGGGCTTGAGATGGAGGGCATTTAGGAAGGGGATCGTGTGATTGAGGATCTATTCATGGTGATGGAAGGAAGATCAGAGATGGGCGGTGGTCGTGAGATTCGCGAAGGCAGGGGCCCCCCGATCTGGGAAAGGTGGTTGGCTTATTGGGGGAGAAGAGGGGGCACGTGTTGGGTGTGTGCAGGGAGGGCGCGTGACCAGCACGTGACAAGGTTTTATATTATTTTTTATTTTTTATATTTTTTTAATTTTTAAATAAAATAAATAAAAATAAGGCAGAAATGAGTGACACATGGTGGCTCCAAGAGCTCCCATGTGTCAGCTCTAGAAAATTTGAGAAATAAAATCTAGAGATAAATAGGAAAGAAATAGCAAACGACCTCATATTAAAAATGTTTCTTCACAAAAGTTGCTCATCTTGATGAGATCTACAACTTTCATGAAGAGATCAAAACCATAATTGGTCAATTGCACAAAGTGATATTTTTGGGGGTCCTCTATGTATATTAAACACCAGCATTTGGGGATTTCGTAATTTTTTTGTCATTTTTAAATAAGATAAAAATCAGAAAAAAATAAGATAAAATCAAATATACATATTTACGCATTCTCTATTTTTTTGGATATTTATAAATTAATAAAATGAAGAAATAAAATACAAAAAAGTGAACTTTTGTACATACTATTAGTGAACACTCGGACTCAATCAATTTCCTTGATTTCGATCTTATTTGATATTTGGATTTTTGCGCATTTTAATAAAACTTTTATCAAAGTAAATAAATGAAAAAGAAATAAAATAAAAGAGTTAAATATGTACATAAAATAATAGGTTAAAATCGAGTAAAATACACAATGTACAAAAGAGGCCTAAAACCAAACTTTTACATATGAGTTCTGATTCACTTGAACTTTGTTTTAAAGATAATTGAATGTAAATTAGTTCAAAAGTGATATCAAATCGAATACTGTATGAAGAAAATATCATTTTAGTCCTACAGCTCTGAAATTGGGTTTTGGGTTTATTTCTCAATTATTTCAGCTAGTGTTTTTTTTGTATTTTTCATTTGTTCTTGTTAGTCATATATACACAATGGAGGTGGTTTCATATCATTTGGAGAATTAAAAATCGTAGAAGTTATCTTATTTTACAGGTAAATTGGGCTGGATTTTTAGCTTCTTACGCAATTATGATTGATAAAATGCAATTATTATCAATAAATTTATGAATGCTAATTATGCAAGATAATGGATAAAATACAGATTAATTTTGTGGATTTGAGATTAATTAATCAATTTTAGAGTGATGAATCTGATATTCATCAGTGTGTGTGTGTGTGTATGTGTGTGTGTGTGTGTGTGTGTGTCTGTGTGTATGTCTGTCTGTCTATCTATTTATCTGTGTGCATGTATGTGTTTGTGTCTGTGTATGTGTGTATGTATCTGTGTGTGTGTGTGTGTGTGTCTATCTGTGTGTGTGTGTATGTACGTGTATGTGTCTATGTATGTTATTGTGAATTGGATTCACATCTAATAATTAATTGTAAATTCAATTTACATATTATGTTGGATGTATGAATACGATTTGTATTGATCAATGGCATAATTTAAATTTTCACAAACATAATTTGGAAAATTATTTTTGTGAATATTGATGTAATAATTGTTATTGCATATTAATTTATGTATATATATATGGATAATTGAATGCATAATCCCCTTAATGTTGGTCATCCACCTTGACTTGTTCAAGAAAGAGAACATCCACCCTATTTTTAAAAAACTGACTTGGTCTTCCACATTGTTTACGTATATTAATTACTTTTAAAATGAATTAATTGTTATCTTGAAAGAGATATAGTTAATATATTTTTAACTAATTGTTGTTGCATTTTGGAGCAACAAATCATGGCCATTGATTAATAACTCTTTTAATCTTCACAGTAGATTAAGAGAGCACATGGATTGAGATACATGTGCATCCAACTAGTATAAAAAGGAGGGTAGCCCTAGCCTTTTCTACTACATCATTACAAGAGTAACAAGTCTATCCCCCTCCCTCTCTCTCATAGATGCCCCCCCCCCCTTCTCTCTACCAATATTGTGGTCATCCACATATTGAGTTAGAGAACTCGTAGTCATTGCGATATCATTGTGTTGTCGGATCGACTACTCATGGATCTCCATCTTCTTCGGTGCTCCTTGATCATGAAGAAGACATTGGATTTTGTGTGATGAAATCAAGAGATCTTTTACATGGATCTTCATCTTGGATTAGGAGAAGCATGTGTCTCATCAACGCGCTCGCAAGTCTCCTCCGTCGGGTCGGACTTGAGAAAGGCGGTCTCTTCCTTTAGAGACTTTGATCATAACCATGCTTCAAGAGGTATTCTTATATCTTGTTTGTGGTTTGATGAAACGATTCAAGAAATGTTCTCGAATCATGTGGATTCATCTCTTTAAATTTTTTATATTTCGCTGCCTCATGCTACTAGTATGACTAGTCGCTCTCGATCACATCAGATGCGATCATTACGCATCCATGATGTGCTTGAGGCTTTTCCATAGCCTTCAGATTCCCCCGCACTTAATTTTTGTCTTTCTCTAAGTATTTAAAAACACATGGGGAGATTTAGTCGATTAAATGGCATTGTGTTGTCATTCAAATTTCTTGTGAAACAGATATTCCTAACATACCGATCCAAAAGGGGTCAATTTTAACAATTCTAAAGCCATTAAAATTTGGCAGGCTTGATGGATGGGACAGGAGTCTCGAATTGAGATGGAATTTGAATGACAAGATGTCATGTAGTTGATTAAATCTCCCCAAGTATTTTCATATCATACTTAATGAAATTTGGAAAATAAGGGTGGAGATAGCCAAGTTAGCTCCCCCATGGATGGTCCTATTAAACTCATATGTACCTTTAAAATGAGATTCGATCTCACCACTTTTATGGTGAGCCATCAACGAGCTCCATTGGATCTCGATATGATGGTGCGTTGTTAAAAAGATATCTCTATAATTTTATTTCTATTTAAATTTGAATTTCATTTATTAATATCAAATACCATTTTAGTTTCATGTTAATTTAGACTTTTTCATTTATTTATTTATTTATTTATCTATTTGTTGATTTCTGAAAATGTTCTTAGCAAATGCAATTTAATGCAAATATTTGTAAAAATACGAAACAAATTTTGTAGAATTTAGCTCTTTGTAAAATTCAAACCATATTTTTTTCTGTTTACATTCATTGGTTTTTTTGTGACTCGTTATTTTTATTTGTAAATTTTATATTGTCCTTTGCAATATGTCATCAGTATTTCTAATGTCTTTCGCGTATGTAACATTGTGTGGATCTTTATAATTGTTTTGAGTTCCTTTGTAATTTTTTCGCTTCCTTTCTAAAACTGTGTGGTCATTTTGTAACATTTTATGGAATGGAGATCTGCAACAAAAGTAGATTGTTAGAAATTCATAAAATGTCAAAAAAAGATCTGAGATTGTAAATAGTAATCAAGATTTGTAAAAAACGATCTGAGATTTGTAAAAGATAATTTGAAATTTATAAAAAATGACTGAGATTCGTTATAAGCCATGCCCCTCCTTTGCCTCCGCCACACGCCACATGATGTGCTTCGCCTTTGTTGTGTGATGCCTCCGTCCTTGTACATGGACTCCTTGTCACATGTCGTTGCTGGGAGAGAAAAGAGGGGAGGAAGTCATGCTCCTCTTCATCGTCTTGCCATTGTTAAGAATCCAAGAAAAACTCCAAATCCACATGTGAGATCCAAAACATAACATCCCCAAATCTATTTAGATTTTAATAGTTTCACAATCTTGATATAAGTGGTAGAGGACTCAAAGGAAAGATTTTGAAGAGAATAATGAAGACCGAGAAACTTATCTTCAATCAAAGTACACCATCGTCGTCTCCACGCTGATCCAGAGTCGTCGGTTACCTCCTTTTCTAGAACCGTTGTCAAATGAGAGATAAGAATAGATCAATTGATTTATGGCAAATGGGTTCCATATCATTTAGTGATGTTGGGTTGTCACATTCTATATTTCGAATGTGACAAAATAACTAAAATGGGTTTTTTACATTAAATTAAAATAACTAATATGAAAATAATTTGAATCACATGATTAAAAATAAAGGGACGAGACTGCGAGTCACCATGGTGTGGTGAACCCTGATCTTATTTGAAATGATTCCTGTAGATGTTATATTTATCCAATGTGTCATGTGCCCATTGTAGTCGTGATGGGCACTGATTCCGGATAGTTCGATCGTTATCATGTGGATAAAGAAGATTCCTCTTTAAAGAGCGTCGATTTTGGAAAGAAGAAAACATGACTGGAGGATATTATTGTTGATAGATTCAAATAGGGGTTGGGGAGTATGCATCGATGCCACGAATGTCTATTTTTTATTTTTTGAAATGAATCCTTGGTCAATTTAGATAACAATATATCATTGTGATGTTATTCAAATTGCAACTTAATTCGAGACTTCCTAACCTATCCATCAAGACAGTCAAAATTTATTGGTTTCAGAAATTCTAAAATCTACGTCTTCAGATGGGCATGTTATTTTTATATGAAATTTGAAACACATAATTCGCTTAATATTCTAATTAAATCCTCTGAGAACTTATTTCAAAAGAATAGAAAAAAATGGATGTTTATGGCACTGGTGCATATAGACTTACGTGCACCCTGGTCAATATTCCCCAACCCCTTCCAAATATAGTGTATCCGAAAAAGATACGAATGATTTTGATTGGAGTCTGTATTCAAATCAATACTTTTCGTATGGAAGAATGAACAAGGAAAAGTGATTCAAAAGCTGGAAAGGTAAAATTACCCCTGATAAACTTACAAGAATTCGTGTTCTTTTGTAAGTTTTATTCATTTCCTATATACATCCATATTATTTGAGAAGAAGGTTTGAAATCCGAGGATCTGGTTGTTCATATATTTATCTTTTTATTTATTCTTTTGTTACTCGATTTCCAATTATGATTGGTTTATGATCGAAGCCCATGGTTTTGATTTTGTATTCTTTCATTATTCATTTCTGTATCTGTTGTTACTTATTTCAATTTTTATTTTTACAAACAATTCATAATTTATTACTTTAGCTTATTACAATATTACTATTATTGGGCATGTTAATTACTTATGTATTTTACGGTGTTTACTTATAAGTTGTGTGTTACCATTATGAATACGAAAGGTTGTTACTCATGCATCTTCTTGTAAATATATTGTGTTACCGATGCTTTTGCTTTTTTACTATAAAGGATTATATATTACTAATTACTTCGAAATTGTTACTAATCATGTGTTTATATTGAAATAGAATTGTTACTTATTTTTCAATTTTATGTACTAGAAGTTTCCCTTTATGTTCCTACATAATTCACTGATATCCTTATGTTCTAATGTTCTAATTACTAACATAATTCACTGACTTACTCATACATGTTTGTTTGTCATTTTAGTTACTAACGTCATACGTTGATTTACTAATATCTTGTTGTTAGTTACTTTTCAATTCAATATAATTACTAACATTGTTTACCTTATTGTAGCTATTTTGTAATATTTCTACCATGTATTAGTAATATTTCAGTAAACGTTACAAATTATATTACTTACAATAGCACTATTTCTACAATTTGATGTTTTATTTTTACTATTCTATTTAATTCTTACAACTTAAAACTAATGATTTCCTTCTTTATTTTTTTATTTGATTTTTAGTTACTAAGAAAAAACTAAATTTTAAATATACATACTTGTCATTTTATTTGCTTGTATTTTGCTTGAGTTATATAAGGATAATATATAATTGATTCAATGCCAATCGATTACTTGAATAGTGTCATTGAAGTATCGATATTCTATACAGAGTAACACTATATATGTAAATTGTTGACCATTGTTCCCATATTAATGATCTTATAGCAATCATTTATTTGATAATTATATGAATATTATTGATCATGTGTCATAAGAAATAAGTAAAACGTAAATAACTTAAGGAGGAAAGTAATATAAAACATTAATATAAAAGTAAAAAAGTAACATAAGTTAGTAACTAATATAATATAGAAAGTAATATAAATAGACGAAATAGTAATATTTTAATTTTATATTTTTTGTGATCATTTATCATGAAATCATTGAATGGAAACTTTCTCTTTCCAAAACTGACCCCTCATTTTTAATGAAATGGTATAATTCGAAATTAAAATGGTAACCATGTTAGCATAATTACAAAACCATCTCCATTTGAAATAGGCAACTTCTTAATTGAGTATATATGTGTATGATTTGGTGCTCACTAGGATGCCAATGGATACAGGGCCCAGTGGATAAGCCCACTATATATACATCAACAACAAAGTATTTTCCCACAATTAAGTAAGGTCGACTACATGGATCTTCTGCCTTCGTTCAGATATATTTGGGATCATTCTTGAGCTTAAATCCAACTAACTAAGATCCTTTCGGATAGTCTCATTCCAGCACTTCTTGGGCCTTCCTCCCCAATATATGGGTTTGATGGGACTGCCCATTTGTTGTCGTTGTCCCATCAAATAGTGTATTTAATCCGGGTAAATAATTTCTCCTTCCTTGCTTTGGACCAACCTTGGGGGTTTGTCCAACAGCCAAGTAATTCACAATATCTGCAACTATTGACAAGAGGGGATCAGCCTTAGAAACAGCCAAGAGTTGTTCATCCGGAAAATGATCTTGGATAGCTTGCATGTGTGCAGGCTCATAGGCCAGATAAATAGTCGGCCACGACTTCAACCCTAACGGATTTGGAATTTAGAAATCAAATTAGTTGAAGGAAAAATTTTTTTTCGAAAATACCTTCATATTTTTTCAATGCTATATCCCTCTAATATGTCATTACAATTTTGTCAGAAATTGAGGCTCCTATACCCTACATCTAGAATAGGTAATTTTAACGGTCTTGGAATTATTGTAATCGACATGTTCTGGATGGAGGGCATAGGAGTCTATATTTCTGACAAAATTGAAATGACATATTAGAGGGCTATAGTAAAGGAATACATTGCGGTATTTCCAAAAAAATAAAAAAAATGTCAAAATATGGGGTGGGGGCATCCAATGGGCAGCCCTAGCAAACCCATATATAGGGGTTTATCCAATGGGTCATGCTTCCATTGGAGTTGTAATGAGCCACTCATTATCTACTAGTATTTCCTATCATTTTGGGTTCAAAGATTATTGATTTACAAATTTTATATCATATTCTTACTATTAGTAACCATTTTCACAAAAAGAAAGCCTTAAATTCATACAAAATGGTCATTACTAAGAATAGAAAAGACATCAGTAATACAAAGAAAGATACAATCATTTTATATGAATTTAAGGGTTTTTTGTAAATTATTTACTAATAGATATTATAACAGTTGTAAATCAATATGTATTATTCTCAAAATGATAGAAAATATTGATAAAAATGAGTGCACACAGTACAACTCTAATGGAACATGGCTCATTGGATAAATTCTACATACACGTAGGAAAAAGGAGTATGCTACCTGGGAGCAAGTAACTTACATGCTCCCACATTTTCTTCTCCATATTTTTTTTAAGAAAGAAACCTAGGGTAATTTAGTTCATCATATATCACTATGTTGTCATTCAAAATTCAACTTAATTAGAGACTTCTATCTCCTCCATCAAGACTGCCATATTTTAACAGTTTCAGGACTTATTGAAATTGACCACTCTAGATTGACATGTTAGGAATGTCTATTTTATACAAAATTTGAAACACATATTCCACTTATTCTAAATAAATTCTCCAAGGATTTCATTTCAAAAAAATAAAAAAATTGTGGGGAAAAGGTGGGAGCACGCTCTTATATGCTCTCATAGGGCATACTGAAAACGGAAGCTACATCGATGGGTGTGGCTAAGTATATGCACCCCATCATTTTTTATTGATTTTTTTGCAGGAAATCAAGGTGGGATTTACTTAGTCTATTGAGTGGAATTTGTGTTTCAAGTTTCATGCAAAATAAACATTCGTAACATGTCCATTTAATAGGGGCTAATTTCAACAATTCTAAGACCATTAAAATTTGATAGTTATGATGAGTGTGATAAAAGTGTGGAATTAATTATAATTTGACATGCAACTGTGGTTATATATATTGATCTAAATTTTCTTAGGTTGCTTCTCAAAAAAATCAAAATAATGAAAAAAAGACAACGTACGGCTAATTGGCATATATATAATTGTAATCTTTTTGCAACCTGCCTTACACTTGATAAATATTTTGATCCAAATTCACATTTTATCTCAACTTGATTATAATTGTAATCAATCTTATCTATTCACTTATATATTCCTCGTCTGATAATTCCCCATGTGCATCTCTCTCTACCCATATATCTTTATTCCACCTTATTGATTAGCCACCAGAAAACTTTAGAGAATGTATTGTGGTACACACAAGGTGAGACCGTTGAGTCGTCGTGTGAAAGCTCAAGGAGCACAAGTGGTTAAGCAACATTCAACCCACAATAGAATGAAATCAAGCAAGCAAGTGCAGACGTGGACCAAAATTTATTATATCCAATAATAAATGTACATAGTGACAATCAGAGCGGAGGACTAACATAGGGAGACAAGTCGGTGTAGCAAGTATATTATTTATAAACAAATAATGAATAAATAATATATGATATTTTGTAAAATATTTATTTATTTATTATATTTATTATTTTATGGGTTTTTAAATAAAATAATTCTTGTTTATATTTTATAACTATATTTTTTATATTTTTAATTTTATATTTTTATTTCTTTTTATAATTTTATGATTTTCAATTTCTTTTTCTTTCTAATATATCATCAAGGTATAAAAAGAAATGTTTATAAATATATATAATCTAGGGTAATATAATTATATATGCAACTAAAAATAATTAAAATTTGCAGAACAAAATATTTTTGTGTTTTTTAAATTTGTTTAATGTTCTTGTGATTTTTCAAGAATTTCCGATAATTGTTAGGTATTTTTTAAGTCCTAAATACACAAAACCATGGACTTATTAATTAGGTTGAATTTTTTTGGAATTTGAAAATACTAAATGAAGTCAAAATTTTCCAAAACTATTTTTAATAGATAATATATAATATAAATAAAATTAAGAGAGAAATAAATATTCTTTTTATGAGTATTTTGGAGCTTTTTAATTTTTATGATTTTCTTTTTATATTTTTAGGGATTTTTGGTCTAGAGGCACATAATACAATAATAAACCAATACTGATTTTTTGGAATTTTTCAATAAGATTTTATATTTTTGTGGATTTTTTTAAAGCAAACAGAAAAAAACATGCATTGATTTTTAAGAAATAAGAAATATGCCAAAAATGCAAATATAATTGTATAACATGAAATATCATGCAAAGAGTCATATTCACTCATTTTTTCATGATTTTTTGAGCACATATGGTATTTTTAAAAGAAAGAAAACAAACAAAAAATTAATTAAACAAGTAGGGGTATATTTGCAACTAAAATAAAAGTCAAGGGTCAAAATGCAAAATAACCAAAAGTTTACAACTAATATTCAAATTTTAAATATTAAAATACAAATACAATAAGCCTAAGGGCTTAACTACAAAATGCCGCACTTGGGGGGCCACGTGAGCTGAGTTGGCAAGGACCCGAATGCAATATAAATAAACCTCGGGGTTCATCTATTAAATTTTTACAAAAAGTATTAGACTACTTTAGATAATTTTAGGAACAAAATAAAAATAGATAAAAGTTAAGGTATAATATGAAATATGCCTCCAAACGGGTGTGAACTGTGCGACTAAGATGTGTCCACTTGACGTGTGTCCTCCTTTGCGCTCAAGATGACATTTTGTGCAGCAACGGTTAGGATTAGATCTCTTGGTAAGATCTGACGGTGAAGCGAGCTCAAATCAGACGATAGCTGCTTGCCTAGGCGAAGGGCGTTGATCGTACGGCTCAAAAGTAGCTTGGAAGAATGGGGAAGAATCCCACCACTCCTGATATTTTGATCAATAATGCAGATGCCTTCAGTCTCCGAACTAGCTACTCTGATGCTCTACAGGTCGGCCTCGATGGTCCGCAGTAGCTCGACGCCTCAACGGGTCCCAGAGCTCATCGATGGAGCTTTGGAGTGCATGGTTGCCTGGTTGTGTTCAGCTTCTTTAAAGACCTCTCAAACAGGGGTCTCCATACCTAAAAGTTGAAGGATATGGAAGAATCCTTAAGCGCATCACGAAAGCGTGAGGATCGCATCACATACGATCAAGAGCGACTAGTCGCACTAGTCGCTCGGTGCAGCATAATTTAAAAGTTTTAATCGATGAAACCACATGATCCAAGAACACTTCTTGGATCTTTTCATCTAACCACACAGTAGATAAAGAATACCTCTCATAGTGTGGTTGTAAATAAACCTCTAAGAGAAGAGACCTCGTGTCTCAAGTCCAATCTTCGGATAAGAAGCTTGTGAGCGTGGGGATGAGTCGCTTGCTTCTCGCATTCCAAGTTGTTTATCCAAGCAATAGAACTCCTGATCTTATCACATGAGATCGAGCGTCTTCTTCACGAGCGAAGCACACCAAAGAAGATGGAGAACCAAAGGTAGTTGAGGCGACAGCGATGCGACGACGACGGTGCCTTCGCTCTAGGGTTTGGATGGACGGCCACCCAAAGAGAGGGAGAGAGTAAGCATGAGAATGAAAGAGAGAAAGAGAGATTGATGTTGCAAAAGTTGTTGTAAATTAGAAGAGAAAGGGGTGACTCTTCTTATATAGTATTTTGGGAGTTCATGGATCACAATCCATAGACTACACAAAATCAATGGATGAGATTGACTTGTGCTTCTTTCAAAGACCAAGATTTTATTGTAAAACTACAACAATTAATTTAATTTAGATTAAATATATATTGATAAATCAATACAAATCAATCCTAAAATTAAATCAATTAAATATAGAGACTAAGGAATGGAGATTACATACTTCCATGTAATAGAATAGACGGCCACCCTTTCCTAATGGGATTGGATGGTCGTCCAACCTTCCAATATGGAAGGGTGCCATCTCATGTAAACTCATGAGATTACATTATTCCTTGAAAATCTCCAAAATTTACAACAACACTTTTTGCAAATTATTCTACAAAAATAATTCATAATTATTTTATGAATATTGCAATCTTGCCATTGGAAATATGTGAATCAAATTCACAACCCAAAATAAAAAGTAATTTACATTTTTAATTAATTATCCAATGTGAATCCAATTCACACCAATAACTAATCAATAAATATAAATCATAATAAGCTCTCTCTAATGCATTATAAATCACATTTACAATACATTAAGAATAATTTGGATATTGTTATCCATATTATTCATATTCATGATAATTAAATCATATTTAATTACGTTGGATCATCATTCTCATGCATTCAAATTATATGAATCAAGTTCATATTATTCATGATAAGTAAATTTAATTATCCATTTCTTATTTCTCAGATATAATTCAACTATGGAATTATTCTTGAACTCCTTCAAGAATATTGTGTTTTCTCTGCAGATACTTGGAGATAAGGACAGGGCGATTGTACGTTCCACGTATAGTGACTTGGATGTTGAGACCACATCTCAAATACAGATCTCATGGACCTCTCATAGATGCTTGATTAAATGAAGGTCATAAATCTAATCTTCTTATGGCATCTGAATCTCAGTTAGATCAATGCCCAACACTTGGACCAAGATTAGATTACTTCTCTACTAAGAGGAGTCAATAAATCCAGACATGTTTCATCACTCCCTCGGAGTGGAAGCATCATGGTTATACAATCGTTTATGCTCACATCACCCTCAGGTATTCCTAGTACATTTACATCATGCATACTTGAAGACCTATGATAAACCCGAAGACACAGATCAATTTAACATTGTCATCTTTAGGGTTTCATCATCGAGTTCCTCATTCTTGGTCATTGGGAGTTGGTATCGATCATATGCTTTACCAAAACATATATCATACCTACAAATTCTTGTCATGCTTCCAAAGCACGATGACCATGCATGGAATTTGATTGGTCCCAATACCTCATGAGTGAGATCATGTCTTCCCGTTCACAAGTGAACATGTATGATCCCTTTGAGGGATCGTATTACTCATATGCCCTCATATGCTCACAAGCTCGTCGGTGTATAGTCCTCGGTTAGGTCATCAATCTATTGGTCTGCCAAATGTACATACCTAGACATATAGTAACACATCTGTCTCCGATCAAAGGATGTGTTCCTGTATCATGATAGTGTATGCTATAGGTCATTGGTTATCACAATCTCGTTAAGTCAACTCTTTGACCTAAATAATCAGAAATCTCTGAATCTCTATTCCCATGCAGAGGACCTGCATCAAGAGGTCGGTCAGATATCAACCTAATGAGGAAGGATTGTCATCTCCTACTCAGGATGGAGATCGTCTCTTAATAATCATTTGTCGGTGCTTGATGAGTCATCAATCTAACTCCCTAGATATTCATCTAAGCACTGGCCTCTATGATTCAATTATTGAATCAACAGATGTATGAACATTAAGATGATCGTGGTACATAACCCTAATTGTACAGATTGACCTTATAGTGCATTCATTCATTTAATCTTAGAAAAGGAGTAAAAAGAATCAATAACTTTTATTGATAAACAAATATTACAAAAACATTTATTGTTGAAATGGTTCGCCTCAGGCACACATGGCTAACAATCTCCCACTAACCCTCAGAACCATTTAGGTAAAATCCTTAAACCCATACTCATTACATGATGGTCGAAAACCTTATGTGTCAAAGGTTTGGTAAGAGGATCAGCAACGTTGTCGGCAGATGCCACTTTGGTGATGACCATATCACCTTGCTTTTGAGTCTCCCAAATGATGTGGTATTTCCTTTCCATGTGCTTGCACTTTTGTTGCCACATGGGTTCCTTCGCATGGGCAATGGCTCTCATCTTATAACAGAGTAACGGGATGGGAGTATCAGATGAAATTACGCCAATTTTCGGAATGAATTTACGCAACCACACCGCCTCCTTTGCAACATCTGATGCGACAATGTATTCAGCTTCTATTGTTGAATCTGTTGTAGTGTCATGCTTCTTGCTTTTCCAGCTCACAGAACCACCGTTCAACATGAACACAAACCCTGTTGTCGACTTTCAATCATCAATATCCAACTGGAAGTCGGAATCTGTGTATCCCAAGACTTGGATATCACCATCTCCATAGACCAAGATGTAATCTTGTGTCCGTCTTAGATACTTGAAAATGTTCTTCACTACATTCCAGTGTTGTTCTCCATAGCAGGATTGGTAACGACTTACTACTCCCACTGCATGGCAGACATCTGGCCTAGTATACATCGTGACGTACATTAAGCTTCCTAAAGATGATGTATATGGGCATCCAGCCATGGCTTTCTTTTCCTTAACACTTTGAGGATCCATCCCTTTAGATAGGTGTATACCATGTCTTAAGGGGAGGAAACCTAACTCTCCATACGGAAATGTTCAAGAATTTTCTTAATGTACCCATGTTGTGATAATCCCAATATTCTCTTTTCTCGGTTTCTGAATAGCTTCAGACTCGCTATGTAAGAGGCTTCTCCAAGATCTTTCATCTCCAAAGTATGGTACAGCCAAATCTTAACACTGGTCATCATCCCTATATAATTCCCAATGATAAGGATGTCATATACGTAAAGCACGATGAACACAATAGCGCTCCCACTAAGCTTCTTGTATACACAAAGTTTATCAGGATATTACACAAAATCATAACTCGTTATGGTTTCGTCAAATATGATGTTCCGGCTACGAGAAGCTTGTTTGAGCCCATAAATGGATTTCTTCATCTTGCATACTTTACCTTCCTTGGTCATGAAGCCCTGGAGCTACTCCATATAGATATCCTCCTCGAGGTATCCTTTGAGGAAAGTTGTCTTAACATCCATCTTCTAGATGTCATAGTCAAGATATGCAGCTATAGCTTGCAGTGTCCTAATGGACTTAAGCATAGCCACAGCAGAGAACGTCTCATCGTAGTCGATGCCTTCTCTCTGTGTGTAGCCTTTGGCTACGATCCGTGCCTTGAAAGTCTCTACTTTCCCATCAGGTCCCCTCTTTCTCTTGAAGATCCATTTACACCCAATGGGTTTTGCCCCTTTAGGTGGATCCTCTAGGGTCCATACACCATTCTTATGCATGGAGTCAATCTCTGACTTCATTGCTAGCATCCATCTATCCATGTCATGATCCGCAAGTGCTTCATCAAATGAAGCGGGATCATTATCAGTTTTACCTGACACATGGAATCCATACCTTTTAGTTGGTGCAACCACACTCGAACTCCTTTGAAGAGGTATGGGTGTTTCATCTTTATTTATTTCTTCAGTTTCTAGTTCAGGAAGCTCAAAATCCTCAAGGGACTCAATGGGTTCCTCCACTTCATTTTTGTCTTGACATTTAAGGAAGTCATCTTCCAAAAATCTCACATCTCTAGAGACGAAAACCTTCTGGGTCTCAGGGTCTTAAAGATGGTATCTAATATCATCTTTAACATACCCAATGAAGTAACACTCACGAGAGCGAGATTCTAGATTACTTGCATCCACGTTTTTCGCAAGGACCAAGCAACTCAAACCCTCAAGTGATTAAAACTAGGTTTGGTTCCATACCAGAGCTCATGAGGAGTCTTAGGTATAGTCTTGATAGGAATCTTATTCAGGATATATATTGCAGTCTCTACTGCATATCTCCAGAAACTAAGAGGTAAATGTTCTTTACTCATCATTGAACGGTGATGGAGATCGAACGAGGTTGGAAGGGGATCGATGGTGATGGATCTGATGGGGAGGAAGATCGGGAGACGAGATTCACGGGGCTTGAATTGGAGGGCATTTAGGAAGGGGATCGTGTGATTGAGGACATATTCATGGTGATGGAAGGAAGATCAGAGATGGGTGGTGGTCGTGAGATTCGTGAAGGCAGGGGCCCCCCGATCTGGGAAAGGTGGTTGGCTTATTGGGGAAGAAGAGAGGGCACGTGTTCGGTGTGTGCAGGGAGGGCACGTGACCAGCACGTGACAAGGTTTTATATTATTTTTTATTTTTTATATTTTTTATTTTTTTAAATAAAATAAATAAAAATAAGGCAAAAATGAGTGACACATGGTGGCTCCAAGAGCTCCCATGTGTCAGCTCTAGAAAATTTAAGAAATAAAATCTAGAGATAAATAGGAAAGAAATAGCAAACGACCTCATATTGAAAATGTTTCTTCACAAAAGTTGCTCATCTTGATGAGATCTACAACTTTCATGAAGAGATCAAAACCATAATTGGTCAATTGCACAAAGTGATATTTTTAGGGGTCCTCTATGTATATAGAACACCAGCTTTTGGGGATTTTGTAATTTTTATGTCATTTTAAATAAGATAAAAATAAGAAAAAATATGATAAAATAAAATATACATATTTACGCATTCTCTGTTTTTTTGGATTTTTATAAATTAATAAAATGAAGAAATAAAATACAAAAAAATGAACTTTTGTCCATACTATTAGTGAACACTCGGACTCAATCAATTTCCTTGATTTCGTCTTATTTGATATTTGGATTTTTGTGCATTTTAATAAACCTTTTGTCAAAGTAAATAAATGAAAAATAAATAAATAAAAAAGAGTTAAATATGTACATAAAATAATAGGTTGAAATCGAGTAAAATACACAATGTACAAAAGAGGCCTAAAACCCAACTTTTACATATGAGCTCTGATTCACTTGAAGTTAGTTTTAAAGATAATTGAATGTAAATTAGTTCAAAAGTAATATCAAATCGAAGAGTATATGAAGAAAATATCATTTTAGTCCAACAGATCTGAAATTGGGTTTTGGGTTTATTTCTCAATTATTTCAGCTAGTGTTTTTTGTATTTTTCATTTGTTCTTGTTAGTCATATATACACAATGGAGGTGGTTTCATATCATTTGGAGAATTAAAAATCGTAGAAGTTAGCTTATTTTACAGGTAAATTGGGCTGGGATTTTTGGCTTCTTATTTTCCACAATGATGATTGATAAAATGCAATTATTATCCATACATTTATGAATGCTAATTATGCAAGATAATGGATAAAATACAGATGAATTTTGTGGATTTGAGCTTAATTAATCAATTTTAGAGTGATGAATCTGAGATTCATCAGTGTGTGTGTGTGTGTGTGTCTGTGAGTGTCTGTGTCTGTCTGTCTGTCTATCTGTTTATCTATGTGCATGTATGCGTTTGTGTCTATGTATGTGTGTATGTATCTGTGTGCGTGTGTGTGTGTGTGTCTATCTGTGTGTGTGTGTGTGTCTTTATGTACGTATATGTGTCTATGTATGTTATTGTGAATTGGATTCACATCAAACAATTAATTGTAAATTCAATTTACATATTATGTTGGATGTATGAATACGATTTGTATTAATTAATGGTATAATTGAAATTTTCACAAACCTAATTTGGAAAATTATTTTTGTGAATATTGATGTAGTAGTAGTTATTTCATATTATTGTATATATATGGATAATTGAATGCATAATCCCCTTAATGGTGGTCATCCACCTTGACTTGTTCAAGAAAGGGAACATCCACCTTATTTTTAAAAAAGCGACTTGGTCTTCCACATTATTTACGTATATTAATTACTTTTAAAATGAATTAATTATTATCTTGAAAGAGATATAGTTAATTTTTTTTAACTAATTGTTGTTGTATTTTGGAGCAACAAATCATGGCCATTGATTAATAACTCTTTTAATCTACACAATAGATTAAGAGAGCACATGGATTGAGATACATGTGCATCCAACTAGTATAAAAGGGAGGGTAGCCCTAGCCTTTTCTACTACATCATTCCAAGAGTAACAAGTCTCTCCCCCTCCCTCTCTCTCATAGGTGCCCCCCTTCTCTCTATCAATACTGTGGTCGTCCACATATTGAGTTAGAGAAACTCGTAGTCATTGCGATATCATTGTGATGTCGGAGCAACTACTCATGGATCTCCATCTTCTTCGGTGCTCCTTGATCATGAAGAGACATTGGATTTTGTGTGTTGAAATCAAGAGATATGTTACTTGGATCTTCATCTTGGATTAGGAGAAGCATGTGTCTCATCAACGCGCTCGCAAGTGTCTCCTCCCTCGGGTCGGACTTGAGACAGGCGGTCTCTTCCTTTAGAGACTTTGATCACAACCATGCTTCAATAGGTATTCTTATATCTTGTTTGTGGTTTGATGAAATGATTCAAGAAATGTTCTCGAATCATGTGGATTCATCTCTTTAATTTTTTTATATTTCGCTGCCTCGAGCTACTTTTATGACTAATCGCTCTCGATCACATTGGATGCGATCATTACGCATCCATGATGTGCTTGAGGCTTTTCCATAGCCTTCAGATGCCCTCGCACTTAATTTTTGTCTTTCTCTAAGTTTTAAAAAACACATGGGGAGATTTAGTCGATTAAATGGCATTATGTTGTCATTCAAATTTCTTGTGAAACAGATATTCCTAACATACCGACCCAAAAGGGGTCAATTTTAATGATTCCAAAGCCATTAAAATTTGGCAGGCTTGATGGATGGGACAGGAGTCTCGAATTGAGATGGAATTTGAATGACAAGATGTCATGTAGTTGATTAAATCTTCCCAGGTATTTTTATATCATACTTAATGAAATTTGGAAAATAAGGGTGGAGATAGCCAAGTTAGCCCCCCCATAGATAGTCCTATTAAACTCATATGTACCTTTAAAATGAGATTCGATCTCACCACTTTTATGGTGAGCCATTAACGAGCTCCATTGGATCTCGATCTGATGGTGCGTTGTTAAAAAAGATATTTCTATAATTTTATTTCTATTTAATTTCATTTATTAATATTATTTACCATTTTTGATTCGTGTTAATTTAGACTTTTTCATTTATTTATTTATTTATCTATTTGTTGATTTCTGAAAATGTTCTTAGCAAATGCAATTTAATGCAAATATTTGTAAAAATACGAAACAAATTTTGCAGAATTTAGCTCTTTGTAAAATTCAAACCATATTTTTTCTGTTTACATTCATTGGTTTTTTTGTGACTCGTTATTTTTATTTGTAAATTTTATATTGTCCTTTGTAATATGTCATCAGTATTTGTAATTTCTTTCGTGTATGTAACGCTGGGTGGATCTTTATAATTGTTTTGAGTTCCTTTGTAATTTTTTCGCATCCTTTCTAAAAATGTGTGGTCATTTTGTAGCATTTTATGGAAAGGAGATCTGCAACAAAAGTAGATTGTTAGAAATTCATAAAATGTAAAAAAGATCTGAGATTGTAAATAGTAATCAAGATTTCTAAAAAAAGATCTGAGATTTGTAAAAGATAATTTGAAATTTATAAAAAATGACAGAGATTCGTAATAAACCATGCCCCTCCTTTGCCTCCGCCACATGCCACATGATGCGCTTCGCCTTTGTCGTGCTCGTACATGGACTCCTTGTCACGTGTCGTTGTTGGGAGAGAAAAGAGGGGAGGAAGTCATGCTCCTCTTCATCGCATGCCATTGTTAAGAATCCAAGAAAAACTCCAAATCCACGTGTGAGATCCAAAACATAACATCCCCAAATCTATTTAGATTTTAATAGTTTCACAATCTTGATTTAAGTGGTATAGGACTCAAATGAAAGATTTTGAAGAGAATAATGAAGACTGAGAAACTGATCTTCAATCAAAGTACACCATCGTCATCTCCACGCTGATCCAGATTCGTCGGCTACCTCCTTTTCTAGAGCCGTTGTCAAATGAGAGAGAAGAATAGATCAATTGATTTATGGCAAATGGGTTCCATATCATTTAGGGATGTTGGGTTGTCACATTCTATATTTAGAATGTGACAAAATAACTAAAATGTGTTTTTTTACATTAAATTAAAATAACTAATATGAAAATAATTTCAATCACAAGATTAAAAATAAAGGGATGAGATTGCATGTCCCCGTGGTATGGTGAACCCCGATCTTATTTGAAATTATTCCTATAGTTGTTATATTTATACAATGTGTCAAGTACCCTTTGTAGTTGTGATGAGCACTGATTCCGGATAGTTCGATCATTATCATGTGGTTAAAGAAGATTCCTCTTTAAAGAGCGTCGATTTTGAAAAAAGGAAAACATGGATGGAGGATTTTATTGCTGATATATTTTAAATAGGGGTTGGGGAGTATGCATCGATGCCACGAATGTCTATTTTTTATTTTTTTTAATGAATCCTTGGTCAATTTAGATAACAATGTATCATTGTGATGTTATTCAAATTGCAACTTATTTCGAGACTTCCTAACCTATCCATCAAGACAGTTAAAATTTATTGGTTTCAAAAATTCTAAAATCTACGCCTTCAGATGGGCGTGTTATTTTTATATGAAATTTTAAAAACATAATCCGCTTAATATTCTAATTAAATCCTCTGAGGATTTATTTCAAAAGAATTAAAAAAATAGATGTTTATGGCACTGATGCATATAGACTTACATGCACCCTGGTCAATAATCCCCAACCTCTTCCAAATATAGTGTATCCGAAAAAGATACAAATGATTTTGATTGGAGTATGTATTCAAATCAATACTTTTTGTATGGAAGAATGAATAAGGAAAAGTGATTCAAAAGCTGGAAAGGTAAAATTACCCCTGATAAACTTACAAGAATTCGTGTTCTTTTGTAAGTTTTATTTATTTCCTATATACATCCATATTATTTGAGAAGAAGGTTTGAAATCCGAGGATCTGGTTGTTCATATATTTATCTATTTATTTATTCTTTTGTTAATCGATTTCCAATTATGATTGGTTTATGATCGAAGCCCATGGTTTTGATTTTGTATTCATTCATTATTCATTTCTGTATCTATTGTTACTTATTTCAATTTTTATTTTTACAAACAATTCATAATTTATTACTTTATCTTATTCCAATATTACTATTATTGGGCATGTTAATTACTTATGTATTTTACGGTGTTTACTTATAAGTTGTGTGTTACCATTATGAACACAAAAGGTTGTTACTCATGCATCTTCTTGTAAATATATTGTGTTACTGATGCTTTTGCTTTTTTACTATAAAGGCTTATATATAACTAATTACTTCGAAATTGTTACTAATCATGTGTTTATATTGAAATAGAATTGTTACTTATTTTTCAATGTTATATACTAGAAGTTTCTCTTTTGTTCCTACATAATTCACTGATCTCCTTATGTTCTAATGTTCTAATTACCAACGTAATTCACTGACTTACTCTTTGTTTGTCATTTTAGTTACTAACATCATACGTTGATTCAATAATATCTTGTTCTTAGTTACTTTTCAATTCAATATAATTACTAACATTGTTTACCTTAGTGTAGCTATTGTGTAATATTTCTACCATGTATTAGTAATATTTCAGTAAAAATTACAAATTATATTACTTACACTAGCACTATTTCTACAATTTGATGTTTTAATTTTACTATTGTATTTAATTCTTACAACTTATAACTAATGATTTCCTTCTTTATTTTTTTATTTGATTTTTAGTTACTAAGAAAAAACTAAATTTTAAATATCCATACTTGTCATTTTAATTGCTTGCGTTTTCCTTGAATTATGTAAGGATAATATATAATTGATTCAATGCGAATCGACTACATGAATAATGTCATTGAAGTATCGATATTCTATATAGAGTAACACTATATATGTAAGTTGTTGACCATTGTTCCCATATTACTGATCTTATAGCAATCATTTATTTGATAATTATATGAATATCATTGATCATGTGTCATAAGAAATAAGTAATACGTAAATAACTTAAGGAGGAAAGTAATATAAAAACATTAATATAAAAGTAAAAAAGTAACATAAGTTAGTAACTAATATAATATAGAAAGTAATATAAAAAGATGAAATAGTAATATTTTAATTTTATATTTTTTGCTATCATTTATCACGAAATCATTGAATAGAAACTTTCTCTTTCCAAAACGGACCCCTCATTTTTAACGAAATGGTATAATTCAAAATTAAAATGGTAACCATGTTAGCATAATTACAAAACCATCTCCATTTGAAATAGGCAACTTCTTTATTGAGTACATATGTGTATGATTTGGTGCTCACTAGGGTGCCAATGGATACAGGGCCCAGTGGATAAGCCCGCTATATATACATCAACAACAAAGTATTTTCCCACAATTAAGTAAGGTCGACTACTTGGATTTTCTGCCTCCATTCAGATATATTTGGGATCATTCTTGAGCTTAAATCCAAATAACTAAGATCCCTTCGGATAGTCTCATTCCAACACTGCTTGGGCCTTCCTCCCCAATATATGGGTTTGATGGGGCTTCCCATTGGTTGTCCATGTCCCATCAAATAGTGTATTTAATCCGGGTAAAGAATTTCTCCTTCCTTGCTTTGGACCAACCTTGGGGGTTTGTTCAACAGCCATGTAATTCACAATATCTGCAACTATTGACAAGAGGGTGACAAGAGGGGACCAGCCTTAGAAACAGCCAAGAGTTGTTCATCCAGAAAATGATCTTGGATAGGTTGCATGTGTGCAGGCTCATAGGCGAAATAAATAGTCGGCCACGACTTCAACCCTAACGGATTTTGGAATTTAGAAATCAAATTAGTCGAAGGAAATTATTTTTGGTTTTTTCCAAAAATACCTTCATATTTTTTCATCGCTATATCCCTCTAATATGTCATTACAATTTTGTCAGAAATTGAGGCTCATATACCCTACATCTAGAACAGGTAATTTTAACGGTCTTGGAATTATTGTAATCGACATGTTTTGGATGGAGGGCATAGGAGTCTATATTTCTGACAAAATTGAAATGACATATTAGAGGGATATAATAAAGGAATACATTGCGGTATTTCCAAAAAAATAAAAAAAATGTCAAAATATGGGGTGGGGGCATCCAATGGGCAGCCCTAGCAAACCCATATATAGGGGTTTATCCAATGGGTCATGCGTCCATTAGAGTAGTAATGAGCCCACTCATTATCTACTAGTATTTCCTATCATTTTGGGTTCAAAGATTATTGGTTTACAAATTTTATATCATATTCTTACTATTAGTAACCATTTTCACGAAAAAAAGCCTTAAATTCATACAAAATGGTCATTACTAAAAATAGAAAAGACATTAGCAATACAAAGAAAGATACAATCATTTTATATGAATTTAAGGGTTTTTTGTAAATTAATTACTAATAGATATTATAATAGTTGTAAATCAATATGTATTATTCTCAAAATGATAGAAAATATTGATAAAAATGAGTGCACACAGTACAACTCTAATGGAACATGGCTCATTGGATAAATTCTACATAGATGTAGGAAAAAGGAGTATGCTACCTGAGAGCAAGTAACTTACATGCTCCCACATTTTCTTCTCCATATTTTTTTATTTATTTAAAAGAAACCCAGGGTAATTTAGTTCATCATATGTCACTATGTTGTCATTCAAAATTCAACTTAATTAGAGACTTCTATCTCCTCCATCAAGACTGTCATATTTTAACAGTTCTAGGACTTATTGAAATCGACCACTCTAGATTTTCATGTCAGGAATGTCTATTTTATACAAAATTTGAAACACATATTCCACTTATTCTAAATAAATTCTCCAAGGATTTCATTTCAAAAAAATAAAAAAAAATGGCGAGGAAAAGGTGGGAGCACGCTCTTATATGCTCCCAGAGGGCATACTGAAAACGGAAGCTACATTGATGGGTGTGGCTAAGTATATGCACCCCATCATTTTTTATTGATTTTTTTGCAGGAAATCAAGGTGGGATTTACTTAGTATATTGAGTGGAATTTGTGTTTCAAGTTTCATGCAAAATAAACATTCATAACATGTCCATTTAATAGGGGCTAATTTCAACAATTCTAAGACCATTAAAATTTGATAGTCATGATGAGTGTAATAAAAGTGTGGAATTAATTATAATTTGACATGCAACCGTGGTTATATATTGATCTAAATTTTCTTAGGTTGCTTCTCAAAAAATAAAAATAATGAAAAAAAATGACAACGTACGGCTAATTGGCATATATATAATTGTAATCTTTTTACAACCTGCCTTACACTTGATAAATATTTTGATCCAAATTTACATTTTATCTCAACTTGATTATAATTGTAATCAACCTTATCTATTCGCTTATATATTCCTCGTCTGATAATTCCCCATGTGCATCTCTCTCTACCCATATTCCACCCTTATTCCTATCTTTATTCCACCTTACTGATTAGCCACCAGAAAACCTTAGAGAATGTATTGTGGTCCACACAAGGCGAGACCACTGAGTCGTCGTGATGAAAGCTCAAGGAGCACAAGTGGTTAAGCAACATTCAACCCACAATAGAATGAAATCAAGCAAGTAAGTGCAGACGTGGATCAAACTTTATTATACCCAATAATAAATGTACATAGTGATAATCAGAGCAGAGGACTAACATAGGGAGACAAGTCGGTGTAGCAAGTATATTATTTATAAACAAATAATTAATAAATAATATATGTATATTTTGTAAAATATTTATTTATTTATTATATTTATTATTTTGTGGGTTTTTAAATAAAATAATTCTTGTTTTATATTTTATAATTATATTTTTTATATTTTTAATTTTATATTTTTATTCCTTTTTATAATTTTATGATTTTCAATTTCTTTTTCTTTTTAATATATCATCAAGGTATAAAAAGAAATGTATATAAATATATATACAATATAGGGTAATATAATTATATATGCAACTAAAAATAATCAAAATTTTCATAACAATATATTTTTGTGTTTTTAAATCTGTTTAATGTTCTTGTGATTTTTCAAGAATTTTTGATAATTTTTAGGTATTTTTTAAGTCCTAAATACACAAAATCATGGACTTTTTAATTAGGTCGAATTGTTTTGGAATTTGAAAATACTAAATGAAGTCAAAATTTTCCAAACTATTTTTAATAGATAATATATAATATAAGGAAAATTAAGAGATAGAAATAAATATTCTTTTTATGAGGATTTTGGAGCTTTTTAATTTTTTAGGATTTTCTATTTATATTTTTAGGGAATTTTGGTCTAGAGGCACATAATACAATAATAAACCAATACTGATTTTTTGGAATTTTTCAACAAGATTTTATAATTTTTTTGGATTTTTTAAAGAAAATGGAAAGAAAACTTGCTTTGACTTTTAAGAAATAAGAAATATGCCAAAATGCAAATATAATTGTATAGCATGAAATATCAAGCAAAGAGTCATATTCACCCATTTTTTCATGATTTTTGGAGCACATGTAGTATTTTTAAAAGAAAGAAAACAAACAAAAAAATTAATTAAACAGGTAGGGGTATATTTGTAATTAAAATAAAAGTCAAGGGTCAAAATGCAAAATAACCAAAAGTTTACAACTAATGTTCAAATTTTAAATATTAAAATACAAATATAATAATCCTAAGTGCTTAACTACAAAATGCCCAACTCAATTGGGGGCCACGTGAGCTGAGTTGGCAAGGACCCGAATGCAATATAAATAAACCTCGGGGTTCATCTATTAAATTTTTACAAAAAGTATTAAACTACTTTAGATAATTATAGGACCAATTAAAAATAGATAAAAGTTAGGGTATAATATGAAATATGCCCCCAAACGGGTGTGAACCATGCGACTGAGGTGTGTCCACTTGACGTGTGTCCTCCTTTGCGCTCATGATGACATTTTGTGCAGCAACGATTAGGATTAGATCTCTTGGTAAGATCTGAAGGTGGAGCGGGCTCAAATCAGACGATAGCTGCTTGCCTAGGCGAAGGGCGTTGATCGGGCGGCTCAAAAGTAGCTTGGAAGAATGGGGAAGAATCCCACCGCTCCTGAGATTTTGATCAATAATGCAGATGCCTTCAGTCTCCGAACTAGCTACTCTGATGCTCTACAGGTCGGCCTCGATGGTCCGCAGTAGCTCGAGCCTCAACGGGTCCCGGAGCTCATCGATGGAGCTTTGGAGTGCATGGTTGCCTGGGTGTGTTCATATTCTTTAAAGACTCCACAAACAGGGGTCTCCATACCTAAAAGTTGAAGGATATGGAAGAATCCTTAAGCGCATCACGGAAGCGTGAGGATCGCATCACATACGATCAAGAGCGACTAGTCGCACTAGTCGCTCGGTGCAGCAGAATTTAAAATTTTTAATCGATGAACCACATGATCCAAGAACAGTTCTTGGATAGTTTCATCTAACCACATAGTAGATAAAGAATACCTCTCATAGCATGATTGTAAACAAGCCTCTAAGAGAAGAGACCTCGTGTCTCAAGTCCAATCTTCGGAGGAGAAGCTTGTGAGCGTGGGGATGAGTCGCTTGCTTCTCGCAATCCAAGTTGTTTATCCAAGCAATAGAACTCCTGATCTTATTACATGAGATCGAGCATTTTCTTCACGAGCGAAGCACACTAAAGAAGATGGAGAACCAAAGGTAGTCAAGGCGAAAGCACAACGATGATGCGACGACGACGGTGCCTTCTCTCTAGGGTTTGGATGGATGGCCACCCAAAGAGAGGGAGAGAGAGTAAGCATGAGAATGAAAGAGAGAAAGAGAGATTGATGTTGCAAAAGTTGTTGTAAATTAGAAGAGCAAGGGGTGACTCTTCTTATATAGTATTTTGGGAGTTCATGGATCACAATCCATAGACTACACAAAATCAATGGATGAGATTGACTTGTGCTTCTTTCAAAGACCAAGATTTTGTTGTAAAACTACAACAATTAATTTAAGTTAGATTAAATATATATTGATAAATCAATACAAATCAATCCTAAAATTAAATCAATTAAATATGGAGATAAAGGAATGGAGATTACATACTTCCATGTAATAGAATAGACGGCCACCCTTTCCTAATGGGATTTGATGGTCGTCCAACCTTCCAATATGGAAGGGTGCCATCTCATGTAAACTCATGAGATTACATTATTCCTTGAAAATCTCCAAGATTTACAACAGCACTTGTTGCAAATTATTCTACAAAATAATTCATAATTATTTTATGAATATTGCAATCTTGCCATTGGAAATATGTGAATCAAATTCACAACCCAAAATAAAAAGTAATTTACCTTTTTAATTAATTATCCAATGTAAATCCAATTCACACCAATAACTAATCAACGAATATAAATCATAATAAGCTCTCTCTAATGCATTATAAATCACATTTACAATACATTAAGAATAATTTGGATAGTGTTATCCATATCATTCATATTCATGATAATTAAATCATATTTAATTATGTTGGATCATCATTCTCATGCATTCAAATAATATGAACCAAGTTCATATTATTCATGATAATTAAATTTAATTATCCATTTCTTATTTCTTAGATATAATTCAACTATGGAATTATTCTTGAACTCCTTCAAGAATAATGTGTTTTCTCTGTAGATACTTGGAGATAAGGACAGGGTGATTGTACGTTCCACGTATAGTAACTTGGATGTTGTGATCACATCTCCAATCCACATGGACCTCTCATAGATGCTTGATTAAATGAAGGTCATAAATCTAATCTTCTTATGGCATCTGAATCCCTGTTAGATCAATGTCCAACACTTGGACCAAGATTAGATTACTTCTCTACTAAGAGGAGTCAATAAAATCCAGACATGTTTCATCACTCCCTCGGAGTGGAAGCATCATGGTTATACAATCGTTTATGCTCACATCAGCCTCAGGTATTCCTAATACATGTACATCATGCATACTTGAAGACCTATGATAAACCCGAAGATACAGATCAATTTAACATTGTCATCTTTAGGGTTTCATCATCAAGTTCCTCATTCTTGGTCATTGGGAGTTGGTATCGCTCATATGCTTTACCTAAACATATATCATACCTACAAATTCTTGTCATGCTTCCAAAGAACGATGACCATGCATGGACTTTGATTGGTCCCAATACCTCATGAGTGAGATCATGTCTTCCCATTCACAAGTGAACATGTATGATACCTTTGAGGGATCGTATTACTCATATGCCCTCATATGCACACAAGCTCGTCGGTGTATAGTCCTCGGTTAGGTCATCAACCTATTGGTCTGCCAAATGTACATACTTAGACATATAGTAACACATCTGTCTCCGGTCAAAGGATGTGTGCTTGTATCATGATAGTGTATGATATAGGTCTTTGGTTATCTCAATCTCGTTAAGTCAACTCTATGACCTAAATAACCTGAAATCTTTGAATCTCTATTCCCATGCAGAGGATCGGCATAAAGAGGTCGGTCAGATATCAGCCTAATGAGGAAGGATTGTCATATCCTACTCATGATGGAGATCGTCTCTTAATAATCATTTGTCGGTGCTTGATGAGTCCACAATCTTACTCCTTAGATATTCATCCAAGCACTGGCCTCTATGATTCAATTATTGAATCAACAGATGTATGATCATTAAGATAACCATGGTACATAACCCTAATTGTACATAGGGACCTTATAGTGCATTCATTCATTTAATCTCAGAAAAGGAGTGAAAAGAATCAATAACTTTTATTGATAAACAAATATTACAAAAACATTTATTGTTGAAATGGTTCGCCTCTGGCTCACATGGCTAACAATTTCCCATTTTTTTCTCAGAACCATTTAGGTACAATCCTTAAACTTATACTCATTACATGCTGGTTGAAAACCTTATGTGTCAAAGGTTTGGTAAGAGGATCAGCAACGTTGTCGGTAGATGCCACTTTGATGATGACCATATCACCATGCTTTTGAGTCTCCCAAATGATGTGGTATTTCCTTTCCATGTGCTTGCTCTTTTGTTGCCACATGGGTTCCTTCACATGGGAAATGGCTCTCGTGTTATAACAGAGTAACAGGATGGGAGTATCAGATGAAATTACGCCAATTTCCAGGATGAATTTACGCAACCACACCGCCTCCTTTGCAACATCCGATGCGGCAATGTATTCAACTTCTGTTGTTGAATCTGTTGTGTTGTCATGCTTCTTGCTTTTCCAGCTCACAGCACCACCGTTCAACATGAACACAAACCCTGATGTCGACTTTCAATCATCAATATCCAACTAGAAGTAGGAATCTGTGTATCCCAAGACTTGGATATCACCATCTCCATAGACCAAGATTTAATCTTGTGTCCGTCTTATATACTTGAAAATGTTCTTCACTGCATTCCAGTGTTGTTCTCCATAGCAGGATTGGTAACGACTTACTACTCCCACTGCATGGCAGACATTTGGTCTAGTATACATCGTGACGTACATTAAGCTTCCTACAAATGATGTATATGGCCATCCAGCCATGGCTTTCTTTTCCTTAACATTTTGAGGAGCCATCCCTTTAGATAGGTGTATACCATGTCTTAAGGGGAGGAAACGTTTCTCGGAACTCTCCATACGGAAATGTTCAAGAATTTTCTTAATGTACCCATGATGTGATAATCTCAATATTCTTTTTTCTCGGTTTCGGAATAGCTTCAGACCCAAGATGTAAGAGGCTTCTCCAAGATCTTTCATCTCGAAAGTATGGTACAGCCAAATCTTAACACTGGTCATCATCCCTATATCATTCCCAATGATAAGGATGTCATCTACGTAAAGCACGATGAACACAGTGGCACTCCTACTAAGCTTCTTGTATACACAAGGTTCATCAGGATTTTGCACAAAATCATAATTCGTTATGGTTTCGTCAAATATGATGTTCCGGCTACGAGAAGCTTGTTTGAGCCCATAGATGGATTTCTTCATCTTGCATACGTTACCTTCCTTGGTCATGAAGCCTGGAGCTACTCCATATAGATATCCTCCTCGAGGTATCCTTTGAGGAAAGTTATCTTGACATCCATCTGCTAGATGTCATAGTCAAGAGATGCAGTTATAGCTAGCAATATCCTGATGGACTTAAGCATAGCCACAGGAGAGAACGTCTCATCATAGTCGATGCCTTCTCCATGTGTGTAGCCTTTGGCTACGATCCGTGCCATGAAAGTCTCTACTTTCCCATCAGTCCCCTCTTTCTCTTAAAGATCCATTTACACCCAATGGGTTTTACCCCTTTAGGTGGATCCTCTAGGGTCCATACACCATTCTTATGCATGGAGTCAATCTCTGACTTCATTGCTAGCATCCATCTTTTCATGTCATGATCCGCAAGTGCTTCATCAAATGAAGCGGGATCATTATCAGTTTTACCTGACACATGGAATCCAAACCTTTCAGATGGTGCAACCACACTCGAACTTCTTTGAAGAGGTATGGGTGTTTCATCTTTATTTATCTCTTCAGTTTCTAGTTCAGGAAGCTCAGAATCCTCAAGGGACTCAATGGGTTCCTCCACTTCATTTTTGTCTTGACATTTAAGGAAGTCATCTTCCAAAAATCTCACATCTCTAGAGACAAAAACCTTCTGGGTCTCAGGGTCATAAAGATGGTATCCAATATTATCTTTAACATACCCAATGAAGTAACACTCACGAGAGCGAGATTCTAGCTTACTTGCATCCACGTTTTTCGCAAGGACCAAGCAACCCAAACCCTCAAGTGATTAAAACTAGGTTTGGTTCCATACCAGATCTCGTGAGGAGTCCTAGGTATAGACTTGATAGGAATCTTATTCAGGATATATATTGCAGTCTCTACTGCATATCCCCAGAAACTAAGAGGTAAATGTTCTTTACTCATCATTGAACGTACCATATCCATGATGTACCTGTTGCGCCTTTCAGCAACATCATTAAGTTGGGGGTTCCAGGAGGAGTGAAATTGGAGACAATTCCATTCTCTTTAAGGTATTCCTTGAATTCATCTGAGAGGTATTCGCCTCCTCGGTCAGATCGAATCCGTTTAATCTTCCTATCGGTTTGGTTCTCAACCAAAATCTTGAACTCTTTGAACTTTTCAAAGGTTTCAGGTTTATGACGATGTAGGAAGATAAACCCATATCACGAATGGTCATCAAGAAACGTCAAATAATATTGATATCTATTTCGAGTCACGGTACTGAAGGGACCACATACATCAGTATGTATTAGGTCAAGAATACCTTCACATCGTGTAACCTTAAAAGGTATCCTAGTCATTTTATCTCGAATACAATGTTCGTAGTGAGATAAAGATTGAACGTGTAGAAAATCTATGGATCCATCCTTTATCAATCTATTGATCCTATCAACAGATAAATAATCAAGCCTTTGATGTCAAATCATGTTTGAATGATTTCCATCCTCCCTAGATCTTTTAGGGTTTTTATTAGTGGTAATGACATTCATGACATTTTCATCAATGCACAATTTATAGAGTCCACCAGAAGTTAAAACACCATCCGCAATGTGCTTATCATAATGATTTATGACTAGTTTATTACAGAAATGGAATGAATATCCGCTTCTAACAAGCTTAGATACATATATAAGATTCTTTCTGACTTCCGATACATAAAGGCGCTCTTTAAATAAAATGACTCTCCCACTAGATAATGATAGCTGGCAAGTCCTGACGACGACTACTGCAACAGTTGCATCAGATCCCATCTTGATGACTATCCCCCTTGATCAAGATTCTTAGTTTCTTGAAATAGATCTAACAAATTGCATATATGAACAGAGGCACCAGAATCAACAACCCAACTTCCGTCCCATCTAACAAAAAATTGGTTTCAATGATGAAAATAGATTTCATACCTACATGGGCTTTACCTTTGTCGGCAGACTTCAGGTATTCCGGGCAATTACGTCTCCAGTGCCCTGACTTTTTGCAGCGGTGACAGACGTCGGTTTTCTTTGATGCATCAAAATGGATGCATTGAAAGATGAGACAATGCCTTGACTCTTCTTCTTTCTCTTATGGGTCGAGCCCTTCTGAGAACCTTGCTTCCGACCGTGCTTTCCTATGACTTGTGCAACCATTGCACTGCTTGAGGGGTCATCCTTCCTCATCACGTCTTCAATAGACTTTATGCAGCCAATAGCTCAGCGTTAGTATAACCAACTTTGCTCATGTGAAACGTGACCACAAAGTTGTTGAAAGACTTAGGGAGTGACAGCAGAATGAAGTCAGCTTGCATATCTGCATCCATGTCAACTCCTAGGGTTTCCAGCTCAGAGAGATACCCAAACATTTTGAGTACATGTTCTCTAACAAAGTTCCCCTCCTGCATCTTGCAGCGAATAAGTTCTCTTATTATATTATAACGCTATGTGCGGTTTACATCACCGAACATTTCTCTCATATTCACCATAATAGCATGGCAAGTGTCCTTTCCACATGTTTCTTATGAGGCACATTGGGCAATGAACCCAGAATGTAACACCTTGCCAGATTGTGATCTTCATCATACTTTTCATTAAAAGAAATTTCTTTCGGAGTCTTGAAGCTTGTGTTCTTGTCCTTTGACAGCATATAAGAGATGCGCTCAACAAAAAGGATAAGATCCAAATTTCGGATCCAATCCGAATAATTTGGTCTGGTCAACTGATTGACCTCCAGGAACCTACTAAGTGGGTTCATGGACTTCATTTTTCTGAAATTAAGAATGCACTATATTATAACATATAAATAATTATATATTCAATTTAAAATCTTTAATTAAGGAATTTTTTGATCAAATTAATCTTGCCTTTTCAACTTTAAAAGGTCATTCCCTTATCACTATCAAAGTAAGAGATATACTTACCACTATATCTCTAGCAAGAACCGGGATCTCCTCTTTATCTCTACCACATCCCAATAATATTAGAACTTGTAACTTGGATAAAAAGAAGCGAGAATGTATTCTACATTGGAAGTCCAACTTGCATTTCCCAATTCAATCTTTAACACATGGGCCCACCATCCCTAAGTGATGTTGACCTGTCATTAATTGAACTAACTGTCAATAGGAATAGCACTCGCTATGCGCAATCCAATATCGCCTCAATAATATGAGAACCCAATATTGGGGTCACTACTCATATGGCCTTACTCTTTTGAGAAGCAAAGAGCCCGATCCAGATGCGCTTGTATGAAGGAGCTGTCACTTCAGACAGGTGTTTCCTACATACAATCCCTAGCGATGGAACCCTTCGCCTTGACAGAGACCATGAATGTCACTTATGTGATCCTCCATCTCGTAATCAAATTCTAATTAATTAATGAATCATATTCATATAATTAATTCTTCCAAGGAAAATATACACATTCATAATAGAGTATCTTGATGGATATGATTAATTTATTCACATTAAATCAATTATCAATCCAATTAAAATAACCAACAAACTTGATTGTTACTTGAAAGGATGGTATTATCTCAAAAATATGTATTTATTCGAATTTTAATAATTAGAAAAATACATCACAGTCTCTCAAGAATTATCCCTTCTCTACCCGTTGTCATGGCCAGTACTGACGGGAGTGGAACAAACTGCTCACGGAGCAACCTGCTACCCCAATATTCCCTAACTAGACACCATATCCGCCACAGGTTAGGATAATGTCAAATTGATCACTTTATATTAGATATGATAATCGGTTTTTCAACCAAAGTTATACCATATAATAATAATCAAAACTATTTTGATTTATATTATAAGGAAATTTGCTAACAAATTCCCAATCACATTCAAGCAAGTTTGTTTGTTGGAAAGAAGATCATGTAACCAATTGTAATTTAGATCAAATCTAATCAATTATTGGTTAAGGCAATGTCATTAAAGGAAATAATCATTATCTAATATTTCACAAAATATTTATCATTAATTATTTCAGAAAATTAACTATTAATTTCATTAACTGATTAAATGACAATCACATGGTTCTTGATTAGGAGTGTAATTTCCAGCAGTGAACCTTACTTACTAAAATTAACATATCTCAATCAATTTAAATCCAAATCATACAAAATAAGTTTTCAAAGTTTGCAAATTTTATTTACAACAGAATCCAAGTGATTTTAATGTATTTATATGTGTTTCAAAATATTAACTAACCCATTAATTATGTCAAGATTTGCCATCCCTGAAACAGCGGATACATGTTCATTAAAATGATAATAACTTGAGCAATCGGATTCCAAATCAAGCAAACTCAAATACCATGATTCCTTTATTTTATGGAAACAAAATCCAAATGAAAAATTCGTTTTTAAACAAATTAAATAGGGCAAAAAAATTCACAAAATAGGGTTGCGTGAAACAAATGCGATAAAATTTTCACAAACCCTAATGAGCCCAAGTCTTCCTAAGTTTATGGATCGCATCCAAAACCACCAACCTAAGGCTCCGATTCCACTTGAAGGATATGGAAGAATCCTTAAGCGTAACACAGAAGAGTGTGGATCGCATCATATACGATCAAGAGCGATTAGTTGCACTAGTCGCTCGGTGCAACGAAATTTAAAATTTTTTAATCGATAAAACTACATGATCCAAAAACACTTCTTAGATCGTTTCATCTAACCACGTAGTAGATAAAGGAATACCTCTCATAGCATGGTTGTGAACGAGCCTCTAAGAGAAGAGATCTCTTGTCTCAAGTCTAATCTTCGGAGGAGACGCTTGCGAGCGTCAGGATGAGTCGTGTGCTTCTCGCAATCCAAGTTGTTAATTCAAGCAAGAGAACTCCTGATCTCGTCACACGAGATTGAGTGTCTTCTTCACGAGCGAAGCACACCAAAGAAGATAGAGAACCAAAGGCAGTCGAGGCGACAGCACAATGGTGATGCGATGACGACGGCGCCTTCTCTCTAGGGTTTGGCTGGACGGCCACCCAAAGAGAGGGAGAGAGTAGGCATGAGAATGAAAGGGAGAAAGAGAGCTTGATATTGCAAGAGTTGTTGTAAATTAGAATAGCAAGGGGTGCCTCTTCTTATATAGCATTTTGGGAGTCCATGGATCACAATCTATGGACTACACAAAATCAATGGATGAGATTGATTTGTGTTTCTTTCAATGGCCAAGATTTTATTGTAAAAATATAACAATAATTAATTTAATTTAGATTACATATATATTGATAAATCAATATAAATCAATCCTAAAATTAAAACAATCAAATCTAGAGATAATGGAATGGAGATTACATCCTTCCATATAATAGAGTGGACGGCCACCCTTTCCTAATGGGATTGGGTGGTCATCCACCCTCCAATATGGAACGGTGCAATCTCATGTAAACTTATGAGATTACATTATTCCTTGGAAATCTCCAAGATTTAAAATAATATTTGTTGTAAATTATTCTACAAAAATAACTCATAATTATTTTGTGAATATTGCAATCTTGTTGTTGGAAATATATGGATCAAATTCACAACCCAAAATAAAAAGTAATATACATTTTTAATTGATTGTCCAATGTGAATCTAATTCACATCAATAACTAATCAACAAATATAAATCATAATAATCTCTCTCTAATGCATTATAAATCACATTTATAATACTCTCTTTAATGCATTATGAATCACATTTAAAATATATTATGAATAATTTAGATAGTATTATCTACATTATTCATATCCATAATAATAAGATCACATTTAATTACATTGGGTCATCATTCTCATGCATTCAAATAATATGAATCAAATTCACATTATTCATGATAATTAAATCATGTTTAATTATCTATTTTTCATTGCTTAGATATAATTCAACTATGGAATTATTCTTGAACTCCTTCAAGAATAATGCCCTTTGTCCGCAGATACTTGGAGATAAGGACAGGGCGATTGTATGTTCCACGTATAGGGATTTGGATGTTGAGATCACATCTCAAATTCAGATCTCATGGACCTCTCATAGATGCTTGATTAAATGAAGGTCGTAAATCTAATCTTCTTATTACGTCTGAATCTCATTCAAATCAATGTCCAGCACTTGGACCAAGATTAAATTACTTCTCTACTGAGAGGAGTCACTAAAATCCAGACATGTTTCATCACTCCCTTGGAATGGAAGCATCATGGTTATACAATCGTTTATGATCACATCACCCTCAGGTATTACTAATACTTGTACATCCTGCGTACTGGAAGACCTATGATAAACCCTAAGATATAGATCAATTTAACATTGTCATCTTTAGGGTTTCATCATCAAGTTTCTCATTCTTGGTTATTTGGAGTTGGTATCGATCATATTCTTTCCACAAGCATATATCATACATAGAAATTCTTTTCATGCTTCCAATACATGCCGACCATGCATGGAATTTGATTGGTCCCAATACCTCATGAGTGAGCTCATGTCTTCTGGTTCACAAGTGAACCTGTATGGTCCCTTTGAGAGATCGTATTACTCATATGTCATCATATGCACACCAGCTCGCTGGTGTATATGCCTTGGTTAGGTCATCAACCTATTAGTCTGTCAAATGTACATACTTAGATATATAGTAACACATCTGTCTCCAGTCAGAGGATGTGTGCATGAATCGTGACAGTGTACGATATAGATCTTTGGTTATCTCGATCTCGTTAAGTCAACTCTTTAACCAGTGACGGAGACAAGGGGGCGGGAGGGGGCTTGCCCCCCCCAAGTCTCCTAACATATACTTAAATATTACTTAGTTATACACTATTAATTATTAGAATGTATATGTGGTAAACATCCAATAGTTATAATTTTTAAAAGTATTTTATTTATATGGTCGAACCACTAATCATAGGAGTCAAATGATATTGGGTATGCCATTTGAAACACTTTGTTCGATATCCATGGTCATGGGTTTATAGTCGATCCATATGGGTCGAGATTCGGGATGCAAACATATGAGGATATACTTGTATCCGATCTGCCGTGTATCTATTGTATACAGATTATGACATCGTATCCGTATCTTTTTTAAAATGGGTGCTAATATTAACACCACTTTGATATCCGTAAACATCCGTATATGTACCCGCATATACATTTTCATATACATATATAGTTGTAGATTTATGTTTAACCATACATAATATAATTCTATACCACTCTTCACCATATTTGTATAATATTATGTTATAAACATATTTAGTGTATTTATATTATGTATATTCCATCCAATACATGTATAATTAAGATTATATATATATATATATATATTATTTCTGATATTACTCGTATGCCATTAGTATAATTGATCAACTCTTAATTTCAACTTTAGTAAGCTTTAAAGAGATGGTTATTGTCCGTAGGATGGCCAATATTTGTTTGTTAAATATTTGTAATCAAATTAAAATTATATGTATCCATATTTAAATGTATAATTTGAGATTTTCAATATCTGCAAGATATATGTTTTGTACCAAAATTTAAAAATAAATAAGTATACCATCACTACAACAAAATTGAGCTATAGCGACGCCTTTTTCAAAATTTGTCACTAAATTAGCCGTTTTTAAATATATAATAACGATATTATTCGTTATAAAAGGATTTTTCATACTTGAAATTAGCCATTGTTAAATATGTAATGACGATATTATTCGTTACAAAATGATTTCTCGCACTTGAAATCAGTAACGATTAATATACATGCCGTTATATCATTATCAACAGTCCATATAGTGACGCTTATTTGTTACTATTTTTCAAACTTCTAATTAATCGTCGCTAAGATTTGAACTCAAAAAATAGTGACGATTAGTTCATATTTTGAAAAATAGCAACAGATAAGCATCGTTATGTGGACTGTTGCTCATGATATAGATTCATATTATGGTAATAATGAATAATATGGTACCATACATTTAAAGAGCATGACTATAGATTCATATTATTGTTCAAGGAGTGTATTTTTTCTAAAATGATGAATATTTAGGGATAATTTTATTGATACAACTTTTGTGAGGATGCTTATGTAAAATTGTAAACTTATTGGGGTGTTTTTCTAAAAATTCTTTGAAAATATAGTGCCAAATATTTTGGAAGCATTTTTCTTAAATTATGCTACCAATGAAGTTCAATAAAGATTGAAAACTGAAATGACAAATAATGGTAAAATAAAGTAGATAAATCATCACTTAATAGCTTGCCCCCCCAAGTGAAAATTTCTGCCTCAATCCCTGTCTTTAACCTAAATAATCTGACATCTTTGAATCTTTATTCCCATGCAGAGGACATGCATCAAGAGTCGGTTAGATATCAGCCTAATGAGGAAGGATTGTCATCTCCTACTTAGGATGGAGATCATCTCTTAACAATCATTTGTCGGTGCTTTATGAGTCCTTTATCTAACTCCTTAGATATTCATCCAAGCACCAGTCTCTATGATTCAACTATTGAATCAACAACTGTATGATCATTAAGATGGTCATGGTACATAACCCTGATTGTACAAAAGGACCCTATAGTGCGTTCATTCATTTAATCTCAGAAAGGGAGTGAAAAGAATCAGTAACTATTATTGATAAATCAAATATTACAATAACATTTATTTTACGAATGGTTCGCCTCGGGTTCACATGGCTAACAAAAGTTATATGGAAAACTCCACAAGGTGTGGGCCATCAGGTATGGGTCTTTATTGATGGGTTTCGAGGCGAGATGGGGGGAAGGCGAAGGTGCTCTGGTGAAGGCGTCGGAGGGAGAACCGATGCTTCGATCCAAGAAATATCAAGGGGATCTGATGTATGAAAAGATGGATAAGTGGAGCAGGAGGAAGATGGGATGGTCAGGCGTAATGTAACACAGCAAAGCACGGTGACAATAGTCGGATCCCTAGTAGCTCCAGCGAACAAAACTAATTAGGGATCAACTAGATCCTATGCTAAACTACGAAATAAAAGGCGTAAATAAAAGAACCCAAAGAAATCTACCTAAAAATTGAAGAAGTGTATCTCGAACTTGGCTTGCACACCAAGGATCAGGACGGGATGGAGCTTCGTTATGGGTCTCCTTTCTCCGCTCCAGCACCATAGTGGAACGCATATTGTCACCAGGTTACTCTATTGGAAGATGGTAGAGGGATTTTGGGTTTGAAAGGGGACCAAAATGGAGAGAGAGAGAGAGAGGGGGGGAAAGGAGACTTATTTATAATAGAAACCATGGCCCTTATTGATCGACGATTAGCGAGAGATCAAGACTATGTACAAGGGTTTATAGGATAAGGTGTGTTTCAGGATTGTTGGATGTCAAATTTGGCGTAAAGAATCGAATAAAAAGAGTGAAGGGACACCCAGGAAAATGGAGCAAAATCGAGGAGGTGATGGGTTTGACATGCCTGGAGGAGAGAGGGGGTAGTTGACCAGGGCTCAACAAACGCAAGCTCCTTGTTGGTCCACATGGACCAACCAGGAAAAAAGAAATCAAAAATTATTGTAAAATCATTATTAATTAATTAAATTTTGAATATAAAATAAAAATGTTTATTATTTTATGTAGTATTTTATTCCTATTTTTATTTATTTTTTAGAGTTATTTTATTACATGTTAATTTTTACATGTTCAAATATAGGTATATTTACATATATTCTATGTATTTTATTTTTATGTTATATTTTAGACTTTATTATTTTATATACATAATTTATATATTTATAACTTATTTAAATACACTTAAATATATTTTTATTCTATTTTTCTGAAGTTATTTGCATACTGAACTAAATAGATGTATTACTATGTAGGTATATGTATAGGTAATTCACCTATGTATTTTAGACACTTATTTATTTTAATCTTTTTAAGTGTTTTATTTTATTCTAATTATGTACGTATATTATAAAGATTATTTACACAATTATAAAATATAAAAATATAAAGAATAGATAAAATGGATATTTTATTCAGGTATATTGTACAATAGGGGTCCAAAACCTAACTTTTGCATCTTAATTCTAAATTAAATGGAACCACCTTCATTAAATGGCTTATTAAAAGTTATTTAATTAAAAGCGATTTTGGTTCATTTTGACTTCATATGAAGGAGATACAGGTCTGTGAAGTTGGGATTTTGGAATTTTATTTTGAGTGTAGAATGTATAGTTTATATTATTTTTTACATAAAATGAATTTTGTATTTTTTCTATGTATTTTTATCTACAATTTTTGTGTACAAAGTTTATTTATTTTATGTATAAATAATAAAGAATAAAATGGGTCCCAAAAAATGAATTATTTGGCAAAATAAATTAGGACTTTTATTGTATTTTTGGCCCTTATCCCCCTTACTTTATTCCTTATCGATCAAATCAGTTCTTGACTTGATCTTAAGGTTTAGGGTCATAAAATACATTTGACATTTTATTTTTTTTATTTCCTTTATTCTTTTATTTTAGCTTTAAATACAGTCTTTTGTGCAATATTTACACAATAAATATCACATGTTAAATTATGCAAAATATTGCTATTTACATGCATTTGACTAGGTATTAAAGGCCAAAATGAAAGCATAAAGGTGATGAAATGGAGATTCATCACCCCCCCCCCATACTTGCCTTTGCTAATCCCTAGCAAACACTTATGCATAAGTGCGGGAAAGAAAATAAAGAAAAGAAAAAGCAAGAAAGTGGATTGATTTTAAATTTCAAACTTGGCTTCATAAAATCAAAGTTTGGAGCTCAGTCGGACCTTTGGAAATTAAGTTTGGTCAAAGCCTTATTGGGAAGCAGATTTAAAACACAACCTCTATGACCCACAAGACTCAGCTCAAGTCTCCTCAAAAAGCCAGGTTAGAATATGTTGATTTCAAATGCAAACCCTTATGATTATGAAGTTATCTTGTACAATGATAGTGACATGTAGCTCTCCTCGGCTGAAGTGGTAAAAGTCAGTCTTCTCCAACAAGGTGACTCTAGTTTCCCAATCCAACAACTCTTTCCTCCAGAAGCGAGGTATGCCCTTCTAAGTTCAAGTATAACCTACTCAAGAAGAGGAGGTGGAGAGAAGAATGGACGGTAGTCAGTGTAGCTACATATCCTAGGATGCTTGACCAGTGTAGCCAAGTCATCCGGCTGCAGGCTCATACGTGTTTGACTTTGAAGCTAAAGCTTGTTTATTGACTATACAAATATATACTACTTTGACGGGAATTTATTTTCTTGACTTTTGTCTGTCTATTTTTTTATTTTTTTTATTTTTCATTTTTTTGAATACTATATGCAGCAGCATTTGCATATGAACTTTTTCCTCTTGATCCAGTTGTCTATACTTCTTTTAAAGCTTTATTGCAACCCACAGCAGTCAGTCATTGGACCCCATCGCCACTAGATCGGGTTGGGGTACAATGGTCACAGAAATGTAACTTCCAATGTTTCCACTAGCTTGCGTCTCATGTCAGGAAATCCAGCCCTCTACCACTTCAGCTGAGATGAGCAAAGTGTAAGGTGCATGTATGCAAGCTAGGTCATTATCAACAAGAGTCATGCATGTCTTCTGAATATTCTACTTAGGCAGTCAAGACGACACTAAACCAAGTCTCAAGGTCTCAAATAATTAAGTCTAGCAGACCTAAAGTGTCTCAATTCTCATTCCTATAAGGTTCCTATGATTAAGTGGATTAAGGTCCAACCAAGATCTAATCTCTGATTTTTCTTAGACTTGTTCGATTGTTATTATCAATCCAAAAAATATAGATGCTATGTATAATAGAAAATATTTTTGTGATGCAATTTTCTTATTTTGACCTTTTTATAGATTTTTGAAAAAGTTTTGCAAATTTTCATGCAGGTTCTTGAAAATATTTTGCAATTTTTTATGGATTTTTGATTTTGCACATTTTTAGTGGTTTTTGAAAATAAAAAAGTTAAAAGAGATATGTGCAGATATTTACATAGGAGTGCGTCTTATTATTTAAAAGAGTTGGAGTTCAAGAATTTACACTAGTTGGTTACTCACAAGTTTATGTATAGATTTAAAGATTTTATCTACTTGAATTGTATATATAGTTCTCAAAATAATTTGAAAACATTTCTGCAAACATTTTGAAAACTTTATTTTGCAAACTAATTTGACAAATAATTTTTGCAAACATTTACAAAATTTGAAAATCATTTTGCAAAGATTTGTCAATTAATATGTATAGATTTTTAAAACTATTTTTGCAACCATTTTTCTATACCATTTGCAAGTAGATTTTCAACACAGTTTTATTCAAACAAAGAAAAGAAATTTTTACAAACAAAATATTTTTACCAAGATTGAATACATTTTCCAAGCAATTTTCAAAAGATTTTTCAAAATGATTTTCCAACCATTTTTCAAACATTTTGCAAAATATTTTTACATGATTTATTAATCAGTATATACAAAGAATTATGATAATTTTTATACAAATGTGTTCTTTATAACTAATTAATTGTATTTTAGCCATACTTATTGAAAATACGAAAGTACGACTTATGGGTAAAGTATATACAACGTATCTACAACCCCATATACTTAGATTAAGATACGTCCTCATAGATCAGAGAGAAAAGAGAAGACATAACTCGTACTAAGTTTAGAAAAGAGCCTATACTACAACGATTAAAGAATAAGGAATGAATGAATGAGAAGTCAACTGTCACCCCAAACTTATGATCCATTAATCCTAAGTATAGAAGATTATATTCTTCCTGCAGGGAGGGTCGAGGGTGGGAATGAACAGATCAATGACTCATCTTGTCTTCCCCTATACTTAGGGTAAAATATCCCTAAGTATAAACAAGAATATCAACCAGAGAGGAGACAGGTGAAGGATCAAAGAATGAACGGTTGGACCCACTCATCCCCCCTATACTTAGGTTGAAGCATATCTTAAGTATAGCAGTGATGACTAAGAGGAATAAAAGAAAGAAGTAGAAGAAAAATGAACAGAAGAAAAGAAGAAAACTAAAGAAAGAGTTTTAGAGGAGTATTATCTGAAAATTTCAATGTTGTCGAGGCAGTGGAGGTTTCTTCATTGATTACCACTTGAACTGAATCGATAATGTCCAATAATGTATCATGCTCGATATAAGGTTTCAGCAACTAAATGTAGATAATAAAAGGTTGTGCGTCAAGTGACAAGTCTGATATTAAGATGCTTCCATTGTCACACACTTCTTTTACCATGAATGGCCCTAATCATTTACTCACTAATTTGCCTCAGAATATCTTCAGTTTTACATCGAATAACCGCATTTCCTACCCATTCTCGAAGGTATTTCGTATGACGTGTCAGTTATGACAGCGTTTAACCTTCTCCTTATACATCAAGCAGTTATCATACGCGTAATCTCAGAATTCTAGGAGCTTGTTCAAATCCACTTTTCGTTAATGACCACCTTTCTGCGAGTCCAGATTGTAAATATTCATTGCCCATAATGATTTGTGAGTTGATTTTATGGGAAAATGGTAAGCCTTTACATACACAAGATGATAGGGCGACATGCCCAAGAGAGACTTGTAAGCAGTTCTATGTCTGGTTTTACAAGCTTCTACAAGATAGTCTTGATTTCACTGTTGGACATCTCGTCCAAGCCATTGGTCTGAGGATGATATGGAGAAGCGACATGATGCTCAATGACGTACTCCTTTATTAATTTATTGACCTCTTATTGATGAAGTGGCCGCCCCCTGTCAGATATCAGAATCTTCGGTATCCGAAACCGCGAGATGATGTTCTCTTTCAGAAACTGACACAAACAGCTATCAGCAGATCGGGCGGGTATAGCTTCCACCCAGCACTCATGTAGTAAACATTAAGAAGGGTATATTCAAATCCTTTACTATTAGGAAAGGGTCTCATAAAATCGATGCCACATGCAACAAAGGCATCTGAAATTTGAATGAACTTCAAGGGCATAGAATTTTTAGTAGTGAGGGTTCCTCCCATCTTCTGACAGCCAGTGCAGCCTTTGACATATGTCGTTGCATACTTGAATAGTGCGGACCACCAGAGGTCACACTGCAATACTTTTGTTGTCGTTCAATCTCCAGAGTGGTGTCCACCAGATTCGAGCGAATGACAATGCTCGAGGACAGTATTGTGATCCTCCTTAGGAATACACCGATGCCAAATATAGTATGCTCCTTCCCTAAATAAGTATGGGTCTCCCCACTAGTAGAAATGAATGGTGGATAAGAACTTGTCCTTCCTTATTTTTATCCAATCTTGTGGGACTACACTGGATACGAGGTAGTTCACAATATCGGCATACTAAGGAGAGATGCTACTATGAGAATTGATTTGTCAGGGAAGGTTTTTGTGATGGGTGTACTGCGTAGAGAAGGCTCTTGACATTCAATTCTGGAGAGGTGATCTGCTACCAGATTCTGAATTCCAGGTTTATCCTTGATTTCCAAGTCGAACTCCTGGAGGCGAATGATCCATCCGATCAATCTAGGCTCCGCATCATTCTTCTATTGTAGATACCAGATAGTAGAGTGGTCAGTGTAAATTGTGACTTTAGATCAAAGAAGATAGGTTTTGAACTTCTCAAGGGCAAAAACCACAGCCAGTGTCTCGTTCTCTATAACAGTATAGTTTCTTTAAGCTTCATCTAGTGTTTTGTTGTCATAGTGAATGGCATAGGGCATCTTATCTCTTCTTTGTCCCAAGACAGCCCCAACTTTGAATTTTGATGCGTCCATCATGATCTCAAAGGGGAGAGACCAATCGAGTGGCTGTAGGACGGGAGCTTGAGTGACTAGCTCTTTCAACTGCTTGAACGACTAAAGAACTTGTTGATTGACATTAAACTTTGTCTCCTTGCATAGTAGCTCAGTGAGAGGTCAGGCAATGTGACTAAAGTCCTTGATGAATCATCTGTAAAAATCGACATGTCCCAGGAATGACCTCACACCCTTGATATTCTGAGGTGGCTCAAGATTCGTAGTAGCATCCACCTTTGTCGGGTTGACTTCCACGCCACGCATGGAAATGACCTGGCCCAATACAATACCTTCAGTGACAATGAAGTGGCTTTTTTCACATGATAGCACAAGATTTACTTCACTGTATTTCTGAAGCACACGATCCAGGTGCTCAAGACAAGAATCGAATCTTGTCACCATGGATATAGAATTCGTACATAAACACCTCAAGAAAACTACCAACCAAATGGCAAAAACTGTAAGGATACACCTTTGGAATGTGGCAGGTGCATTATACAATCCAAAGGGCATCCTCCTAGAAGCATAAGTACCGAACGGGCAGGTGAAGGTGATCCTCTCTTGATCTTCCGGGGCAATTGCCACTTGGTTGTACCTGGAGTACCCATCAAGAAAGTAGAAGAACTCCTTGCCAGTAATCTTTCTAGCACTTGATCTATAAATGGAAAGGGGAAGTGGTCCTTCTTCTTTGTGGTATTCAGGCAGCGGTAATCCACATACACATACCATGATGTTGGTACTCGAGTAGAAATCTCCTCTCCTCTTTTGTTGGAGACCATGGTGATCCCTACTTTCTTTGCAACTGCATGCAAGGGACTCACCCATTGGAGTCGGAGATGGGATAAATGAAGCCTGTGTCACACTATTTTGTGATTTCTTTCATGATGATGTCCCGTTAGTTGGGATTTAATCTTCTTTGAAATTCTTGGGACGGCTTGGCATCATGTTCCAAATAGATGTAGTGTGAACACAGAGCAAGGTTGATCCCGCGGAGGTCTGATACATTCCAACTAAGTGACTTGCGGTTTTTCTCTAGAACCTCGAGCAGTTGAGATTCCCGATTCGGGGTCAGTCTGTTGCTGATGATGATCACATCTTCTCTGCACCCGCAAGGAAAGAATACTTGAGGCCTGATGGAATCTACTTTAATTCAGGTTCTGATCGAGCTTGCTTCTTAGACACTTCAAAAATAGTGATGGTAGGTTCATGTTCTGCCAAGATTTTGGAGGTGCTTCTCACGTCGGTCACTCGTGGATCAGTTGACAATATGTCAAACAAATCATTAATGAGTTCATCATGCTCGGACTGGTATGAATCTTCTAAAACAAAAAGAAGCATCGGTGAATTGGAATTGTCCTCCTAGTTCACACCGAAGCATGTCTCAACTGTGCGTTCTAGGTCCTCCTCAGGAGAGAGGATTTCCAGGGTCCATGTGTCATTCAAAGATAATTTTGTATCTCTGATTTATGCAATAATGTCACAGTCTGCTTCAGACGGTGTTTCTCTGCTTTCACCAGATACGACCTTTGGTTCACTGACCATATCCATCGTTACTTTGTTGCTGCTCGAGAAAAACATGATCTCCCAGACCCATAGTCAACCACGGCCTCTGTAGTTCGCAAGAATGGTCGGACAAGAATAATAAGGATCTAGAATAATTATGCAGGAAAGTCTATATCAAGGACTACAAAATCAACACGAAACTGCATGTCCTGTACCATTATGACAACGTCCTCCAACAGACCTCTGTGTCGCTTGATTGATCAATCAACGAACTGGACGATCATCTTTGTAGGTTTCAACAGACCCAAACCGAATTACTAAGTAATGATGAGGGCATGAGGTTGATTAAAGAGTCACTATCAAGCAGAGTTAGCTCGAAAATATGGTCAAAACTCTTGCATATGATTAAAGGTGCTCCATTGTCTGGCTTCTTTTCTGGGAGATTGCTAATTGTTGCGATTGTAGCCATGATGAGGACATGCTTTCCATCTAGGTGGCATCTGTTATTGCGGTTTGGTCAATGCATGTTCATATGTGATTCCTTCAAACCCTTCTTCACAATGGGCATATATTCCATGGCTTTCATTAAGGGTACTTCTAAAACCATATTCTGGATGATCTCCACAATTGATGGATCAGACAATGCACTTTTCACTTTTTTAATTTGTTTGGATTTTTGGATAGCATCGGGAAAAGGAAAATTCATAGAATCAAAAGCATTATGCTTATGTACATCAGAATTAGAATTTACAAATGACTGGTTAGAAGAAGGTGAGTCATCATCCAAAAAGGTAGGTGATGCAGGAAGTAAAGATGGAAATTCAACTTTGTCAATCGACAAGAGATCGGTTGCTGGTGCTGGCATCTCCTTAGTTGTCTCGACTCTATCTTTGTTGTTATTCTGTTTCTGATCTTTTCCTTTTTTGTTTAGTCTTTTTGCTGGTATTGGTGGCAGGTTGTAGCTGATGTGGCTCCTCCACCTTCTTCTTCCTCACCCCCTCATGTGTCTGGCACAGATAATGCAGAAGAGGGTGATTTGCAAAACAATGCTTTATTCTTTCCCAAATGGTGGCAGATGGTGGCAAAGTCCTACCGCTCCTGAGAGTAACAACATTAGATAAAACAAAATTACAGTTATCTATCTCTGTAGGATTGGATGTGACATCACACACTACCTGCTCCTATTTTCTTCTCAGTTGGAGTGTTAGAAGATTTGGTTGTCAATTGGAAAGCATTGATAGTACTCACCAACAACTTCAGTTGCTTGGTGATATGATCCAGATGTTGAGTTCTTTGTTCGATTACTGTGAGTTTTTCGAGATCATGTGGTCATTTTTTAGTGGTCCACCTTGGACAGATGGCCCCCAATGATGCTGAGGTAGGAGCTTTCATCTATGTCCGCTTCCTGAGATGTTGCCATATGGATAGGCTTGTGGAGGATATGGGGTTGCTTCTGATATGCTCAGGATGAAGAGAGGGAGGCTTCTCCTTTGTACATTTCCTTAAATATCTTCCGGACAACATCTTCATCCTTGTTAAAATGGGATCCACCATAGGCTGTGTCGACTAGCCTCTAACTCTCAGTAGTCGGGCCCCCGAAGAAGTGGTGTGCAAAGATAGTCTTAGGTATATCATGGTGGGGGTATTCTTACTACAGATCTTTGAATCGCTCCCATGCTTCATGAACAGACTCGCGGTTAGCCTGGGAGAAGCTGCTAATCTGGGCTCGTATCTGGATGAGCCGACCGAGAGGGTGAAACTTCTGAGGGAACGCAGACTTTAGATCCTCCCAAGTCATCATGACCTTTCCTAGATTAGTGACCCAGTACATGGCCTTATCTTGGAGACTAAAGAGAAATGCGATCAGCTTGACTACACCTAACGGGATGTTAGGGTAGTGTGGGGTTCCACGGATGCGGGCAAACTGATGCAGGTGAATGTAGGGTTCCTCATTAGTGTTTCCATGAAAGATGGGAAGAAGAGCAAGGAGCTGAGTCTTGAGCTCGAAGTGGGCATGCACTGGGGAAATTCGTATCCACTCGGTCATATGGTTGTCCCCAGGATTGTAAGTCTATTTTAGCATGAGCTTTGGAACCAAGGTACTTCCTTTTCCTCTTGGTCATCGCAAGGTGGTTCATCTTCTCTTCCCCCTCCTCCTGGTATGTTCCTTAAATCATTTAGCATCTCTTGAAATGCAGTTTGGTCCATTGCTTGCTCAGTTAGCTGTTGTTGGATTGCTTGTATGGATGTGAGTAATTTGGCATTCACTTGATTTTGATCGGGTGTCGGGCCTTGCTCCTTCTATAGAGGTGGTTGTCCTTTTCCCTTCCCGCCAGGAAGACCCATCTCAGGGTCTGAGTTAGAGGACACAAATTCCAGATTGGGATCCAGGTTCTGACTTCAATCTGCAATATCAAAGGTATCCCAATTAGACCAATTATAAAATTGAGCACCAGCTAACTAGATGGATCTGAGGTTTAGGCTCAATCCCAGATAGTTGTGAATAGAGTATTTGATGTGGATTGTAATTGATCTCCATACACAATAGGCAGTGATGGGACAAGAGTGGCCTCGGTTTATTAAGGAAGTAGAAAGGAAAGATGACGAGGAGTATGGAGATTGGTCTGCAAGATCCGAACCAGGTTCTCGGAAATTGTCTCGAATTTATTGAAGATGCCATATTCATGGAATCAATGTGGGTGTTGGTGAAGTCCCGATTGAACCATCCATGAATCGATGTTTTAGATGAACAAAAGGGAGATCAATGCAGGATGAAAGATACGATGGTCAACAAGGAATAAAAGGAGTGCAAAATAGTAGAAAGCTCTAAGTGAGCAGGGGGTCAAAGAGGAGACATAAACAAATTTTGCACAAATGTACGGGTTGCGATCTTTAAACCTTAATCTAGATCCATACAAAGACAATACAAAATTGGCTTCACCAACTCAACATAATATGAAGCCGTAAGAGATCGGCTATTTTCATCTTTTCAGTTTTATTGTTGTTTCAGGCAAATATTATAGCGAGTCCTTATCGGCTAACCCTATAGGAGTGTGTACTGCCAGAAAAGTATCTCGTACTTCTTCCACCTCCTTTGTAACATGTGTTCTGTGCGCTTAAAGGTCCTTGATGTCATGTCTGGGGGGCTACTCAGCCAAAAAATAAGAGAGGGGAAGCTGATAGTGGCGAATCCAATACTTCGGACCAAGCTCGTAATGGAATCACCTGTGAGCGCGCAAGGCCCTATTCGAATGCGAGATGATGTGACAGAACCCCCGTAAGGCCGTGGCCTAAGCTCGGTAATTCGAACAGGATCGGTGTTCAACACAAGGCAGGAATACCATCGTTGACCAAGTCCTACTCATCTACGTACAATAGAAGTGCCGGTACTTCACCGCATCCAGGTGATAATCAAGGTGCCACAGAACGGGTTTTTGGCACTAATCCTTAGGGGTCGTGCCTCGCTCTATCTGGAAGGTACCTGAAAACAATGAGGGCTTTATGAACTAAAACAATGAAGTCCATTATAAATTTTAATTAAGGTAAAAGTTTATTTAACAATTCCCTTATTTTAGGATTTTTGGATTTTTCACCTTTTTTGGGTATTTTTCAAAGCAATCTTCCTAATGATTTTTTTGTATTTTATTTTGATTTCTAAATGATACAAACGCATGAGGAGAAGGCGAAAAAGCAATGCAAGTGATCACCAATATGGAAAACTCACCTTAGTGACAAATGATGCATGCAAAGTAAGAAGACTTATAGTGCTTCCTAACGCTCTCCATGCAGGATGCAAGGAAGAATTGAAATATTTACACTACATGGCGATATGCAAGTGATGAAACTGTCAACAATACTTGTTATTATAGGGAAGAACAAAAATGTGAACTTCTCAAAGATGGATCCTAAGTGTCTGATCTTGGCAACTCCTCGGTGCCTACCACAACGGGTCCTGCAAGTATTGTATGGAGTCCCTCACGATGCCCGTTTCCAAGTTCAAGAAGTATGCAATTAATGTACTTGACTAAGTCCAAATGTATATCACTATAAGTACATGCTTCTATTAGGTGTTTGGAAATAGCTACCGATGCAAGCAAGCCTAGATCTAGGGGCTCTAATCACATAAAAAATGAAAATAAAAGCATAAAGCTCAAAATACGAGAAACAAAATAAACTAAAGGTAAAAAAACATGAAAAACCGCAACAAGGCCTTCAGATGAATAATCACCTGGGCAATGGATCTCATAGGTAGAGTAGTGTCCAAGTCCAAAAAATTATTACAAATTATTGACAAAAAATAAATAAATGGCACTCTCCTCACAAAATAAAATCTAAGCTAGAATATATGCTACACAGATCCCTACTTTATTTGTTGCCTCTCCTACTGGCTAGGGCAAGAAATTCAGCCTTCACCAAGCTTGGTTGCATCTATCTCCTAAGAAGTTGTCCTCACGTAGCGAGCCCTCGCATCAAACACAACCAAAGGAATGTATTAGCACATATAATCAAAATCAACAAATAAAGGTAAATAAATACAAAGAAAAGTTATTTGCAGATAAATATGTACAAAAAGAATATGCTACACTCTGTTGCTCCTCGACAACAGCACCATTTTATTAGCCACCCAAAAATCGTAGGGATTGTCTTATGGTCCACACAAGACGAGACCATTGAGTAGTTGTGATGACAGCCTAAGGAGCCCAAGTGGGTAAGCAACATTCAACACACAATAGAATGAAATCAAAAAAGCAAGTGTAGATGAGGATCAAAATTTATTATACCCTACAATAAATGTGCATAGTGACAAGCAGAGTAAGGGTCGAACACAGGGAGACAAGTCGGTGTAGCAGGTATATTATTTATAAATAAATGATGAATAAATAATATAGATATATTTTGTACAATATTTACTCAATTAGTTAATTAATGTTTTTGTGGGCTTTTTAATAAAATATTTTTTATATTTATATTTATATTTTTAAATTTTAATTTTACGATTTTTCTTATTTCTTTTTATGACTTTCTGATTTTTAGTTTCTTTTTCTTTTGAACATAACATCAAGGTAATATAATTATAAATGCAACTAAAATAATCAAAATTTACAGAATAAAATATTTTTATGTTTTTTTATTATTTCTAATGTTTTTTTTTATTTTTCAAGAATTTTTGCTAATTTTTAGGACTTTTTAAAGTCCTAAACACACAAAATAATGGACTTTTTTAGGTCAAATTGTTTTAGAATCTAAAAATACTAAATAGAGTCAAAATTTTCCACAACAAATTTCAATAGATAATATATAATATGAAGAAAATTAAGAGATAGAAATAAATATTTTTGGATTTTTGAAGATTTTTATAATATTTCTGTGTATTTTGGAGGTTTTTACTTTTTTATGATTTTCTCTTTTATGCTTAGGGATTTTTGATTTGGAAGCACAAAATATAAGTATAAATAAATATTAATTTTTTAGAATTTTTAAACATGAGTTTATATTTTTTTTGGATTTTAAAGCAAACAGAAAATAAACATGCTATTTTGATTTTTTAAGAGATAAGAAATATGCCTAAAATGCAAATCTAATTGTATATGTGAAAGATCATTCAAAGATGCGCATTCACGTTTGCATGATTATTGGAGCACTGATGATATTTTTAGAAGATAGAAAACAAACTCAAAAATTAATTGAACTAGCAAGGGTATATTTACAATTAAAACAAAAGTTAGGGATCAAAATGCAAAATACCCAAAACTTTTCAACTAATATTCAAATTTTAAGTATTAAACTATGAATATAAAAAGCATAAGAGCTTAACTACAAAATGCCCAGCACACACGGGGGGCACGTAAGCTGAGCTGGAAAGGACCCAAATGAAATATAAATAAACCTTGGGGTTCACCTTGTAATATTTACAAAAAGTATTAACTACTTTAGATAATTACATGACCAAAAAATAAAAAAAACAGGGGTATAATATGAAACTTACCCCCAAACGGGCATGGAACGAGTGACTAAGGTGTGTCCACTTGACGTATGTCCTCCTCTGCACTCGCGATGACATTTCGCGCAACAATGGCAAGGATTAGATTGCGCAAGATCTGATAGTGGAGCGAGCCCGGATCGGATGATAGATGCTTTCCTGAGCGGAGGGTTTTGATCGGACGACTCAAAAGTAACCTAAAAGAACGAGAAAAGAACCTCGTTGCTCCCAACCTTCTGATCGACGATGTAGATGCCTTTGATCTCCAAACTTACTGCTTGCAGTTGCTCAATGCCTCAACGGGTTTTGAAGCTCATCGGTGGAGCTCTGTAGTGCATGGCTGCCTGGGCATGTTCAGATGCTTTGAAGACCCCTCAAACAGGGGTCTCCAGACCTGCAAGTTAGATGGAAAACTCCACAATGTGCGGGCTATCAGGTCTGGAACTTTATTGATGGGTTTAGAGGCAAGATGGGGGAAGGCAGAGGTGCTCCGGCGAAGGCATCCGAGGGAGCACCGATGCTTTGATCCAAGAACGATCAACGGGATCTGGTAGATGAAAACATGGAGGAAGGGGAACAGAAGGAAGATGGGATGGTCGGCGTAGCGTAACACAGCGAAACACGGTGACAATGGCCGGAGCGTGAATGAAACTAAATGGGTATCAACTAGATCCTATGATAAACTGTGAAATTAAAGGTGTAAATAAAAGAATACGAAGAAAATCTACCTAGAAATTGAAGAAGCGTAGCTCGAACTTGGCTTGCACGCTAAGGAGCAGGAAGGTCGGAGCTCCGTCATAGGTGTACAGGGGTTTAGAGGATAAGGCATGTATTAGGATTGATGGATGTCGAATTTGGCGTAAAGAATTGAAGAAAAAGAGTGAATGAAGGGATGTCTGGGAAAAATGGAGCAAAATCAGAGAGGTGAAGGGCCTGACACTCCTAGAGGAGGGAGGGGTAGTTAACAAGGTGTCAATAAACACAAGCTCATGGGATGTCCATGGACCAATCAGGATAACAGAAATCAAAAATTATTTGTGAAATTATTATTAATCAATTAAATTTTAGATGTGAAATAAAAAATGTTTCTTACTTTATGTAGTATTTTATTCCTATTTTTAATTATTTTTTGGAGTTATTTTATTACATGTTAATTTTTTCATGTTTAAATATAGGTATATTTACCTATATTCGATGTATTTTATTGTTATGTTATATTTTAGATTTTATTATTCTATATACATAATTTATATATTTATAACTTATTTAAATACACTTAAATATATTTTTATTGTATTTTTATGAAGTTATTGCATACTTAAATAAATAGATATATTTATTATATATGTGTATATGTATGCCTATGTATTTTATACACTTATTTATTTTAGTCTATTTTTAGTGGTTTTGTTTTTATTATAATTATGTACATATTTTATAAAGAATATTTACAAAATTATAAAAATATAAAATAATAAATAAATCTAAAGAATAAATAAATTGAATATTTTATTCAGGTATATTGTTCAATAGGGGTCCAAAACCTAACTTTTACATCTTAACTACAAACTAATGAAACTACCTTCATTAAATAGTTTATTAGAAGTTATATACAATTTAAGGTGATTTTTGCAGTTTTAGTTCGTATGGAGATGTAGATCTGTGAAGTTGGGATTTTGAAATTTTATTTTGAGTGTAGAATATACACTGTATATTATTTTTACATGAAATGAATTTTATATTTTTCTATGTATTTTTATATACAATTTTCATGTACAAAGTTTATTGATTTGATGTATAAATAATAAAGAATAAAATGAAACTCGAAAAATTAATTATTTGGCAAATAAATTGAGATTTTTATTGTATTTTTAGCCCTTATCTCCTCATATTTTATTGCTTGTCAACCAATTGACTTGACCTCAGGGTTTAAGATCATAAATACCTTTAGTATTTTCTTTTCTTTTCTTTATTTTTTTATTTTGACAATACAATCTTTTACGCAATCTTTACACAATAACTAATATATGTTAATTTATGCAAATAATGCTATTTATATGCATTTAACTAGGGATTAAAGGTCAAATTGAAAGAATAAATATGATGAAATGTAAATTCATCACTTACCTACCCTTATTCCACCTTATCCCTATCCTTCCAACTGAACATGAATAATGCCTTATTCCAACATATTCATCACTCTTAATCCGTATTCCCAGGGACGAAGCCAGAAATATTTACTTGGGGGGGCCAAATTACTGACTACACACATACATATACACATATACATACATATACATGTAGATACATTATATATATAAAGTTTATCTATGTTGTTATTTATCGTTTTAATTATTAACATTTATTTACTGGGAATTTTTACAAACATACCCCTATAAACTTACGATTTCACGTAAATATCCAAACAAACATTATATGGACAAAAAGGTCCTTACAAAATTCTTCAAATCACAAAAACTTTTATTACTATGAATGTTAAGTAGTATCATTGAGTCTAATATTTTTAAAAAGTAAAATTATATCACACTTAATGTAGGGATGCAAAGGGATATATATATTATAATATATTTTGACAGGTGTATATGTATATGTATTAAAATGAATACATATATAAATGTCATTTTAGTATCCACATATATTTTTGTCTATTTTTTAGTTTTTTTTAATATATAGTTGTATATTTATTTTTAATTACATATAACAAAATTTTTAACTTTTTCAATATTTAATATATTTTTTATGATATATATATATATATATTATATTTGTATCAGAATAAGTCATTCAATTCATATATATAAGCTAATTTATAAAGTATTCGTGATTGTATTCATTTTCAATCCATATCATTTTATATCTATACTCAATTTTCAAGATACAGTAATACATTGTTCATATTCGTTGATATTTATATTGACATCTATACTTATGTATTAAAACAAATTTGGACATGATAACACATATATGCTTGCCCATAACTAATCATGTATACCCTTAGTTTGGTATCTTTTGCATAGTATAATTACTCTTTACATTCTAGATTTTGACAACTATTTTAATAATTCAACATTTTTAATGAGCTTATTCATGTTAAAAATAAAGTTCATAAAAAGATACAAAAGGTCGAAATGCGTACAACATGTAAATGCTAATACTTAATTATACATCTTTAATAAAAGGAATGATTCACTACAATGAAATGTGTGTATATGGATGTTTTTTTAATCTATCAATATTTCATCTGTTGCTAAATATATAATTATATTGTTAAAAAATGGTTTTATGTAAAAAATTAGAGACGAATATCATATTGATTACTATATCATTAACGAAGGTCAATATATCAACGCTTATTCGTCATATTTTTCATAATCTCAACTAATCCTCAATATTAAAACTGTGGCGTTAAACGTCACTATATAGACCAATGGTATCGATATAACAATGGATATTACATTCTTTCCTAAATTTCAAATATAAAAAATCTCGTTAAATATTATTCATCACCATATAGTAAACAACATATGATATAATGACGAATTAAAAATTTCTACATACTTATTTTGTTCTTGTAATTATTATATAGGGATGCAAACCGACGTATCCAGATACGGATATAGGTATTATCGAATCATTATACGGGTTTTAATACGAATACGGATACGGATGTTGATACGGATATTAACAGATATTAAAATTATCTTACCATATCCTTAAAAAATTGATATAGATGTAAAACAGATACTGATCGCATACGAGTAATGTTAGAAATACTCTATAGAATTGACTTAGATATATATGAATTGATGGAAAACACATGATATAAATTTAGTAAATGTATTTTTATCATAAAAATTATACAAATATGGTAAAACAGATATAGAATTATGTTATATATGGTTAAAAATAATTTATGACTATATTTATATACAAAACTGGTTATACGGATACGGATACAGATGTTTGTGGATATCAAAATGATGTCCATATCCGTATCCATTTTAAAATACATAACAGATACATATGTAAAAAATCTTTATAAAATGGATAAGGTGGCGGACCGGATAAGGATATATCCATAACTGTTTGCATCCTTATATGTATAACTTGTACTTCTTGTAAAACAAACAAGTGTTAATAATTAAATTATCGTATTCATAGCATATTATTAACTTTTTGTTGAAAAATGAGGTGGAAGTATTATATACAACTTATAAATTGGAAGGGTCATTTTATACAACTAATTAACATTTATAATTTAATTATTGTATTTATATCATGTACTATTACTATTATATAATACATAATAATTACTTTGTTGGGAGACAAGGGGGGCCAAGCCCCTCCCACCCCCCCCCCCCCCCCCTCTCCGTCACTGCTTATTCCCAAACCAAACACACCCTTACGGTTACAATTCCAAAATGAATGCTCTATTTGAGAATCAAGGCATAAACGAGACTCTTTCTAGAAGTTACGCTGATGGTTAACCACACAATGTCATTTCGAAATGTGGACTCTACTAGAAAGAGTATTTGGAAATAATCCTGACCATCCGATCACTCAAGATCACATCAACAGAGCGGAAGGCGGCCTGTGGGAGCCGAATGCAGGCAACATGGATTTGGCGCATCAACTATCGTACATAGCATCCAACGTGGCCAAAAAAACACGTCTTTAATCCTATAGAGTGCTCCATCTAATCATGCAAGCATAATAATACTTCATTTAAAACGCCCAAGAAACTACCCACAAACGGATCAGAAACCGAACAGACAAGCATTCAAGTCTGATTATCGATCAAATCCGATTTATTAACTTTACATTAGACTATCAAAGAAAGTTGACAGCCTAAGCATTACCACTGAGCTGAGAAAGACTGACTAAGCATTACCACTGAGCTGAGAAAGACTGATTACCTAATCTTGAACGGCCAGCAAAATCCCTACTCTATTTACCATAACCATACTTCGGTCTTCAAGAAAAAGGTATACTTCTGAAAAGGCAATTTGGATCTCAAATTAGACAAAAATACTCTTATCCAACAGAGACCCTACAAATATACCCCGCACTTCAACCTGGCTAAAAACCAAAGAGATCAAAACAAGCTTACAATCAAATGCACTCTAGAAGAATATAGTGATCACTCCGAGGCAATAAAATAATTTTCTTTCATTGTCGACCTTACATTAGGAAATGTTACATGACAAATACACTGATAAAATAACAATCTAGAAAAAGGGATGGACCTCTACATGAGGCAGACCCCATGTCTTGTAAACAGTATATATAATCAAATAAAAATAAAACATGGATTTGGGAAAATCTCGATGCATAGTTAAGCATACACTTCCCACAGAATTTACAAATATATAACAGAGAACATGTATATATTGCAGACCCAGATAGATATAACCTTCGAGTTTGCTATCCAATAATAAAAAGGGGTCTTTCATAAGGTAAGTAGATGTCATGTTTGGTCCCAGTCCATGGCATTTAGCATGTTTGACATTACCTCACTGATAGTACATGAGTTGCTGTGCAGAAGCCAGGCTCTGGAACCCACCATCATAAATGGCTTGACTGGCTCCAGCACCCATCCCTATGGCTTGTTTGAGGGCCTGTTGACTCTGTGCCTGCATCAGTGCCTGCCCAGAACCCATCTTGCTTAAAGCAAGCTGACGCTCATATGCAAGAAGGTCAACAGATGAGAGCCCAGGAAATGGGAGAGCAGCAGGAGGTGGGAGAGGGTTAGATGCTGCCCCTGGAGGGGTTGGCTTGTTTCCCCACGAGCACTGCCAGCAATAACAGCAAACAATGTTAGAATCAGATTTAGCTATTCAGTATTTAATACACAAGCAGAATGAATGGAAAACATAATTTCTATAACGAAGGAATGAAGCCATTTCCTTCTTCAGTTCTACTGGAAATCGTATAATAAATTTAGTCAAGTAGTATCTGTATTCATGAGTAGAGATAGTCTCCAACTTCGAAGAAAGACAGGTATGCACTCCAGTCAGATGTCCTCTCTCCTCGCTAGTATATAAGTATAACTTCCCTAATAGCATAGTTAAAAATAATAACAAATATTTGATGTACATCAACTAGGGTGTATAAACTTTTTCTTTTCAAAAGGAAAAAAGACCAATATACTTCTGTAAAGTGCATAGACGGCAGTATCTATCGAGTTGAACGAGTTGAGTCGGCCACGACTCAAACTTAAACTCGACAACAGAATGGGATCGAGCTCGGAGTCGATAAGCTTCGAGCCCAGAAATGCTGACTCAAGCTCGAACTCGTGGAGTTCAAGTTGGCTCACGAGCTTAATGAGCCATTTTGTAGTAGGTTGATATTGTATTCTTTGTATGACTTTCTTTGAAGAAACAACTAAACTCATTAATAACATCATTGTAATAATAATGTTTGGATATGGGAGATGAGTCGTAGCGCCGCGAGTCTGGAGTGGGATGTATGCGGCGATTTGTGATGCTTGTGTACGAAGGAAAAGCTGGAAGTTATAGAGTCATGCTGGCTGTTAGGAGTGGTTGTGTTGTATGTGTTCATGAAGTACAATAGGACAGTGATGGGTATGACCTACATGGGTCTTTTAACTTTACTTTTTTATTCATATGGAATTGGAAACTCCAGAGAAGTTAGGAATTAAGAGAGAGAATGTGTAAATATCACAACTCCAAGTATTTTGTCGGTGCTACATCATTTCTCCTCATATTCATATATCATGTAATGCACATATGGAATGGAAAACGTACAAAAACTATTAAAATCAAAATGAGTTATCGAGTTGAGCACTCCGCAACTCGAACTCGGCTTGATAACCTTAACGAGGCATTTATCTGTCTCGGACTCAAAAGACTGCCTCGGACTCAAAAGCCTTTCAAGCATACCACACGAGCCATTACCGAGTTGAGTCCAAATTAGACTCATTGAACCCAAACTTTTCCGACACCCATATGCATAGGATTTCCTTGACAAGATGTTTTCGTAAATTGTTAATATTAGAGTATTCATTATTTTTTATTAAGTTCGGATACAAAAGTTCTTGGACAATATCTTTAGGTAGACGTAATTTAATCATGTTATCATTGAGCGACCAAAAGGTCATGGTTTGGTCATGCTCTCGCACAAAACATGTGAAGACTGTTTTCAATAGATTCAGTCGTCCACCGCATAACAGGAGCTTTTGACCAGGCCTGCCATTTTTTATGGCCTGACACACACAAAGAAACACAAATATGACCAAACATATTAAAAATTAGAAGGATAAGCACATGGCCGATGGTTCCTTGTTAAGATCCATATATTCACCCCCCAAATATCACATGTCCTACTGTTCAAGCCCCACATTGTTTTACCTGAGATGCAGATGTAGACTCAGGTTTGTTTTCTAATGTTTCCTTATAAATGCGAGTGCAGTAGATTTAGACAAGTTATGCCCAAGCTGGAATTAGTGGATTACAATAAAGAATGAGTTCAGGAAACAGGACAAATAAACCCTTGGAATATGCAAACTTCAAAATTCTTCCATCACGTGTTTTCCCTCCCTCCATCACCTTCTAATGGTACAGCAGTAGGAGATTGACTGAAAACCTAAAGCTCCAAACAACAAAAATGAAACCAACAGATTGAGATATTTCCCTACATAACAATAGCTTGTTGAAACTCATTTTTTAATGACATTATTTCTTAGAGACAAAGCGAATGGGTAATATAGGCAGTGGAAAAAACAATAACATGAAAGTAACTAAAATCAGGTTAAGCTGATCCAGAAATAGCATATCAATGAAGAGGATTAAGCATGAGCTGAATGACCTCAAGCTATTAACCCGGTCAGAAAAGCAATGAAGATGCAAGCAATAAACCATCAATTAAGTAGGAGCAAAGCATACCTTCAGTGGTTTCCCACAAAGAATACGGGCATTGCCCAATTGAATAGCCAAAGCAGCTTCTGAGTGATTACTGTATCTAACAAAACCAAAGCCTTTCTCACGCTGTATACGAACCTCTTCAATGACCCCAGCTCCAAGACCATAGAAATGGCGATGTAGATCAGCTTGTGTAACCTGGTGTAATCAGGATCATCCAAGCAGAGAATTACAATCCAAAAACGTAATGATTACCCAAGAAAAAGATCATGGTTTCCATTATTACAGTACAGGATTCCAGGAAATCCGGTGGCTGTTTAACTTTAAATAAACAAAAACTAACTGAGATGGTGCTGGTCACTAATAACAAGCAACTCACTATAACAATAGGCAAAATAAATATTAAACTAAACACAAACAAGGTCAAGAATGGCAAGAATAGTGCCCTGTTATATATCACTCGCATAGCTTCTTTTAAATGTGCTGAATTAACAAAACAAATCAATGACAACGAAATCAGACTAGATGTACTTAAAACACAGCACTGAGGGTGGACTTTTATGGGAGCGTTGAATTTGCATTCATCCATGAAAGCAAGCCTCTCCAAATCTCCGATCTAAGAACAATTGCTAACTACATTAGGGTCATTTTACAAGACCTTTTGCCCCTCACTCTCTAGTTTTTCCACTTATCTTTATTTGAATTGTTGTTACGACTTGTTGAAGAATGCCATGTTAAGTCCCACATCGTGGAGTGATGGGACTAAATATAAAGAGCACAACATCCATCGTAACAGTTGAGAAAATCAATACAAGTATCAAAGCCTTTCAGACGTTCTCCCATGGTTTCCATCCTCTCTTCAGGGAGTATGATTCCACGTAAAATCAAAGTGTTCCTTTCTTTTTATTGATTTGATTATATATTTGCTTTCGCATTTCTAGATTTCTATATGGTATCAGAACAAGTTCATTTTTTGGACTTGTTAAGGATTCATTCGATTCACAATTCTTTCATGATTTTTCTATCCTTCGTTGTTTGTTTATTTCGAGATGCTGGATTTGTACACGATCTCCATGACTCCCCAACGGCCAATGCGATGGTATCTTGATCTCCAATCAATGGGTGTTAAAACCCTAAGGAGAAAAGAACGATGACCATGCGGCTCAAGGTTGGGTAAGCCGTTCACACAAGGCAGTAAGAGATACAAGAGAAATAGCGTGCAGCAGAAGCCATCGTCGATGCTAAAGATGCACAGCAGCATGCTCCCTGGTATCAACCTAATGCTCCTGTTGAAGAAGATCGGGATAGGGGACGAACTCAAGGACTCCCACCATTCCAGCAGCCCTCTTGCGAAGAAGAGAAGCCATCATGGGAAATAGTGGCATGCACATCAAGAAGATGGGTTCCTGAATCCCCCTATTTGAAGATGGAAAACCACGAGTTTGAGGTGCTCAAGGCAGAAAGGCCCTATGCATACAGCTGAATGATGCCAGTGCAGGACATCATCGACAACAAGAATCGTATGCATGCAGCTTCAGCCACGAGGAATCGCAGCAAGGCAGCTTCTTTCTAGAGTGCTGTTAACTGTAAAGGTTAGGTTCCGCCCAACCAAATCCTTTGGTGATGGCAGTGAGCAATGTTTGGAACCCTCTCGATGGGTTCCCGTGGGAAAACCCAAAGAAGGGCCTGAAAAAAAACGAAAGGCAGAAAGAGATGAGTGCGGACTTCATGCCTTGTGCTTTGGGCTCCCATGTCTGCTTTCTTTTTTTTTCAATTTATCTTCACTCTCTCTATCCAGACTGGCCCAGTAAGCATGTTGCTGAACCAAAAAATGAATTGGGTTGAAAAAAGAAAGTGAGGAATGGGAAGCAGAAAAAGGGGTCTAAAGGCAAAAAAAGAGAAGGCTAAAAAAAGATGGTTGATTGAAAAAAAGTGGAACACAGTCCAAAAACATGACATGGATTGAAACAAAATGAATTGGGAAAAAAAGAAAAGAGAGAGAGAAGAGAAGATGATCCCCAAATTCATTGTCCTCCCAACCTGGTCTAGTATCAATTTCCGACAAGTATGAGAGAAAGGGGAGCGTTGGGTAGAAATTTTCATACTCAACCATTGTTTGAAGCACTCTATATTTGAGCCGATTTTTGCGGCGTTCTTCATAGAGAGACTCATTGTTTGCTCCCTCCAGTGACCATGGACTCGATTAAAGATGAATATTCCCACAGCATGATCTGGTGACCGTGAACTCCACTATACATGGATATTCCTACAACACTAGTTCGTCATTTCATAGAGATGGAGCAGTCTTCAATGAAGAGACATACTGCGGACCAGAGTTCTCCATGTGGAGACTCATTTCCAGTACTGTGACTCATGACTCAGGTTGATGCACGTACAAAACACAGAAGCTAATTCACACTTCAGCCCTCCAGTTCCTCCTCACCAGCATGACATGAGAAGCAACATCCTCAGCAACAACCAACAAAGTAACGTTGAGTTGATATTGTGTTGGTGTCATGAATTCAGTGTGTGACTGTGTTTTCTTTCTCTATGTCCAAGCTGAGCATTGCATGCTCCATCTTGAGGGGGAATGTTGAATAATGTTATGTTTAGTCCCACATCGTGGAGTGGTGGAACTTTTGTATCTTGGTAGGGCTATATAAAGAATCACACACTCGTTGTAACAGTTGAGAAAATCAACATGTCCTTTGAGGCTTTCTCTCGCGGATTCATCCCACTCTTCAGGGAGTAAGGTACCACGTAAAATCAAAGTGTACGTTTCTTTTTGTTGCTTTAATTATCTATTTGCTTCCGCATGCCTAGATTTCTGCACAATAAAAACCGCAAAATGGAATGGGCTAGATTTGAGTCAAGATCAGTAGCCAACACTGTAGCAATTGCATTACAATTTGAAATAAATAGCCAAAAGTACACTAGAATTAGACAAAATCCAGAGACTATTTTACAGTGCCGCCTTATGAAATGTCCACGCATATCATGAAGCCTAAGCACTTCGGAAAGCATGCTCTCCACAAACTCTTATTATTAAGTAAGCCAATTGTAGAGTCCATTTACACATGTTCTATTGATTCTCGAAAGTGAGCATTGCTCTCTAACAATTGCAGACGTCACAGTCCTTGTCCATGCCCCCCTCAACTTTTGGACGAACAAAATAAGGACATCCCATTATGAAAAGATCCACTTCTGGATTGAATATATTGTCTCTCCCAGCACCTCTCCAAAGACAAATAGAACCTTCTTTCCATCCATCTAGCTTCACCAATTGTTTCGTTTAAATAAGATCAATGACAAGCCCTTCACATTGCTTTCACTTTATCGACATCTATAAGTACAGTGACGGCCTGCTTTTGCTGTGCAAGCCCATTCCCAGAAACGGGACTTCTTGTAAAGTTAATGGATTTAAGGCCAATCGCATGTTATCTGTGCAGAAATAGAACATAATACAAACAAAAAATTCCAGAATACTTGCTAAATTGCAACTGAGAGATTCAGATAGTTTCTCAAAGTCTAAACTCGTCTCATTTCGCACATTTTCTTTCGAAATAATACTTCGTTTTTATGGAACGAAATGAATAATTATTCCTAAACCATATGGCTCCTATATAATTAAAGGAGAAACAGGATAAGCCACATAAATAGAAAATTAAAAAAACATAAATATTATTTCCTATAATAATCCCCCTCAAGTTGGAGCGTAGATAATTATAATACCCAGCTTAAAAGAACACTTTGTTGGACATGCGAGCCCACGGCGAGCCATTATGCAATAAATATTATTGTGAATATCATTCCCTGATCTGAAATAAAGAATAATTAATTTGCATAATAGGTCCCTTAATACAATTAGGGTTATGTACCATGGCCATCTTGATGATCATACAGTTGTTGATTCAATTATTGAATCATAGAGGCTGGTGCTTGGATGAATATCTAAAAAGTTAGATTGAGTACTCATCAAGCACCGTCAAATGATTATTAAGAGATGATCTACAGCCTGAGTAGGAGATGGCAATCCTTTCTCACTTGGCTAATATTTGACCGACCTCTTGATGCAGGTCCTCTGCATGGAAATAGAGATTCGGAGGTATCAGATTAGTTAGGTCAAAGAGTTGACTTAACGAGATCGAGATAACCAAAGACCTATGTCGTATGCTGTCATGATATAGGCATGCATCCTCTGGTTGGAAACGAATGTGTTACCATATGTCTGAGTATGTACATTTGGCAGACCAATACGTTGATGGCCTAATCAACGTCTATACATCGGCGCGCTGGTGTGCATATAAGGGCATATGAGTAATACGATCTCTCAAAGTGATCATACAGGTTCATTACTGAACCAGAAGACATGAGCTCACTCATGAGATATTGGGAAGAATCAAATTCCGTACACGGTCGTCTCTCTTTGGAAGTTTGACTGAATTTGTAGGTTTGATATATACTTTTGGAAAAGTATATGATCAACGTCTGGGTATGATATATGCTTTTGGAAAGCATATGATCGATACCGAACCCCAATGATTGAATGAGAAATTTGATGATAAAAATCTGAAGTAGACAGTGTAAAATTGATCTTATACTTCAGGTTTATTCCAGATCTTCCACTATGCAGGATGTACAGCTATTGGGAATACCTAAGGGTGATGTGATCATAAACGATTGCATAACCACGACGCTTCCATTCCGAAGGAGTGATGAAACAGGTCTGGATTTTAGTGACTCCTCTCATAGAGAAGTAATCTGATCTTAGTCCAAATGTTGGACATTGATCTAAATGTGATTCAGATGTAATGAGAAGATTAGATGTGTGGTCTTGATTTAATCAAGCATCTATGGGAGGTCCGCAAGATCTGGATTTGAGATGTGATCTCAATATCCAAGTCACTATACGTGGAACGATGCAATCGCCCTGTCCTTATCTCCAAGTATTCGCGGAGAAAGCGCATTATCCTTGAAAGAGTTCATGGATAGTTCTATTGTTGATATATGTATCCGAGCATTGAGAAAATGGATAACTAAATGTGATTTAATAATCATGAATAATATGAATTTGATTCATATCATAAGGAGAGTTATCTTAGATAACTAAATGTGATTTGATTATCAAAGATGTGAATAATGTGAATGTGATTCATATTATTTGGGCGCGTGAGAATAGAGATCCAAGATGATTAAATGTAATTTAATTATCATGGATATGAATAATGTGGATAGCACTGTCCATATTAATCAGATATATTAGAAATGTGATTTATAGTATATTAAGAGAGCATATTATGATTTATATTTGTTGATTAATTATTAATATGAATTGGATTCACATTGAATGATTAATCGAAAATATAATTTAATTTTGGGTTGTGAATGAGATTAGCATAATTTCAATGGCTTGATTGAAGTTTTTCACAAGATAATTGTGAATTATTTTTGTGAAAAATATTTACAACAATTGTTGTTGTAAATCTTGAAGATATCATGAGATAATGAGATCTCATGAGATAATGGGATGTCATGAGATGATGGTAGCGGTCCCCCTATTTTTAGGGGGATTGGTTTAGTCTTCTCATTATCTCTTTTCTAGTCAAATGTGATTTAAATTGGGATTAATTATGATGATTTATCAATATAAATTAATTCAAATTAAATTACTTGTTGTATTTTTACAACATCTTAGCCATTGAAAGAAACACAAATCAATCTCAACCATTGATTGTGTGTTGTCCATGGATTGGGATCCATAGACTCCCAAAACCCTATATAAGAAGAGGCATCCCTTACTCTTCGAGACACAAGTTTACGACAACAACGAATGCTCTCTTCCTCTCTCTACTTTTAGGGGGATTGGTTTAGTCTTCTCATTATCTCTTTTCTAGTCAAATGTGATTTAAATTGGGATTAATTATGATGATTTATCAATATAAATTAATTCAAATTAAATTACTTGTTGTATTTTTACAACAACATCTTAGCCATTGAAAGAAACACAAATCAATCTCAACCATTGATTGTGTGATGTCCATGGATTGGGATCCATAGACTCCCAAAACCCTATATAAGAAGAGGCACCCCTTACTCTTCGAGACACAAGTTTACGACAACAACGAATGCTCTCTTCCTCTCTCTACACGTCATGTGCCTCTCTCCCTCTCTCTCTTATGGTCGTCCACCATGGAGCTATTGAGAGACTCGCCTTCGCCGCAGCATCGTCGATATGCTGCCGGAGTATTTGCTCGTGGATCTCCGTCTCCTTCGATGCGCCTCGCTCGTGAAGAAGACGTCGGATCTCGTGTGACGAGATCAAGAGATTCGTCGCTTGGATCATCAACATGGATTGCGAGAAGGACGTGTCTCATCAACGCGCTCGCAAGCGTCTCCTCCGTTGGATCGGACTTAAGACAGGAGATCTCTTCATTTAGAGACTCGATCACAACCACGCTTCAAGAGGTAAACATTATACCTATTATGGTTTAGATGAAACGGTCCGAGAAAGGTTCTGGGATCATGTGCTCTCATCACATTTAAAATATTTAAATTCCACTGCCCGGAGCAACTAGTGCGACTAGTCGCTCCCGATCGCATTCGATGTGATCCACACGCTTCCGTAATGCGCTTGTGGATCCTCCCGTATCCTTCAAGTGGTATCAGAGCCAGATTGGAGGTTTTGGATTTTGATCCATAAACCTAGGAAGATTTGGGCTCGTGAGGGTTCGTGAAAATTTTATCACATTTCAATTTTCGCAGCCCTCTTTCGTGAATATTTTCGGCCCTGTTAAATGGTTTAAACACGAAACATTCACTTGGACAATGTTCCTCATTAATTAAGGAAACCGTGGGATTTGAGTTTGCGTGATTTGGAATCCGATAACTCAAGATATGATTATTTTATGAACCTATATCCACTGTTTCGGGGATGGCGAATGATGACGTAATTAAGGAGTTAATTACTATTTTAAAACGCCTGAAAATGCGTGCTAATCACATAGGTTCTGTTTAAAATCAAGTCAGCAAACTTTACAAACTGATTTTGCTTAATTTGGATTTAAAATGAATGAGATATGTTAATTTTAGTAAGTGAGGGTCACTGCTGAAAATTGCAATCCTAATCATGAACCTTGTGATTGTCATTTAAGAAACTTGTGAAATTAATGGTTAATTTCCTAGAATAATTATGGATAATATTTGGGAAATATTTGAATGATGATTGTTCCCTTAAATGGCATTGCCTCAACCAATAAATGATTAGATTTGATCTAGATCACCAATTAGTTACTTGATACACTTTCAACAAACATGTTACTTGAATAGGTTTGGGAATTTGTCTAGCAAATTTTCGTATAATCAAAATGGTTTTGATTATTACTATATAGTATAATTTCGGTAGAAAAACCGATGATCATCTCAAGTACACAATGATCGATTTGGCATTATCCTTTCCTGAGGTGGATATGGTGTCTAGTCTGGGAGCGTTGGGGTAGCAGGTTGCACCGTGTGCGGTCTGTCCCACTCCCGTCGGTACTGACCATGACAGCGGGTAGCAATGTTCACTAAATCGGCCGCACGGGCCGCATATGCGGCCGCATATGCCCGTGCGGCTTGCAGACCGCGCCGATTACTTGAATCAATGCATTATGCGCCCTCCCCGCATATGCGGCCCGCATATGCTTCGCATATCCCGCATATGCCCCCGCATACTGCTCCAGCAGCTCCAACTTTTCAATCTTCTCATTCAGGTCCTTAATTCTGTAACTCTGCCTCTTCATTCAATTGTTAGAATATGACATGCATTTCTATACAATTGCAATGCATTATACCATTATGTATATGCAATGTTTTATCTTTTTCTCATGTATTATTTTCACGAGTATATGCAATGTATCGTCGAATATTTTTTATATATGCCGATTGAGGTTTTGCTCATGTAGTGCATGTATGTGTATTGAAGTTTTGTTATTACAATTATATAATGTGAAGTTTTTATGGTAAATGTTTTTTTGTGATTAAATATGAGGCAATTAAAAGTATATATGCACACCCATCTAACATGAACCGTTTTTCTTAGATCTTCTTTAACTCCACTTAGATACATAACTTCAATGGTAATGTTATTCATAGATATTTTTTATTTTTAAATTAAAAATTAGAAAACCGCTTAGAACCGCATATACCCCGCATATGCCCCCGCATACCGCTTAATCAGTATTCGGTGACCAGTCCGAACGCATACGCATACCGCTTTCCTGAACCTTGGCGGGTAGGGACTCGATAATGCTGGAGAAATCATGGTGTATTTTCTAATTATTAAAATACGAATTAATTTGTACTTTGAGATAATACCATATATTCAAGTAACAATCGTGTTTGTTGATTGAATTTGAATTATATCCAATTAAAAACACTCTATTATGAATAGATGTGTATTTCCCTTGGAAGAATTAATTATATGAATATGATTCCTGATAATTAATTGAAATTTGAATTAGAGGTGGAGGATCACATAAGTGACATCCATGGTCTCCCGTCAAGGCGAAGGGTTCCATCGCCAGATATTGTATGTAGGAGACGCATGTCCGAAGTGACAGCTCCTGCATACAATCCATTTGGATCGGACTCTTCGCTTCTCGAAAGAGTAAGGACGTATGCGTAGTGACCCCAATATCAGGTCCTCATATTATTGGGGCGATATTGGATTGCGCATAGCGAGTTGTATTCCTGTTGACGGTTGGTTCAATTAATGACGGGTCAACATCACCTTAGGGGTGGTGGGCCCGGGTGTTAAAGACTGAATTGGGAGATGCAAGTTGAACTTGCAAGGCAGAATGTGTTCCCGCTTCTTTTTATCCGAGTTACAGGTTCTCATATTATTGGGATGTGACAAAGATAAGTAAAGAGATCCCAGATCTTGCTTGAGATATAATGGTAAGTATATCTCTTACATTGAAATGATTAAGGGAATGAACTTTCAGTGTTGACAAGGCAAGACAACTTTGATATAAAAATTCCTAAATCAAAGTAAAATATGTATATATATTTATATATATTTATGCAAATTTCTTATTTCAGATAACTTTCATTAAACCCACTCAGTACTATACTCAATAATAACCAGTAAAATATCATGGATTGGATCAATGATCAAGATATTGTGCTTGCAGTTGGACACATATTATATGTGGTTGCAATGTGCAAGTTTCCTCATAATAATGAGGAATGATAATTAAATAGATAATAGGACTACAACCGTAAGGTTTGTATGTCTCTATAGTCTTGATCTCTCATCGAATGTACTTTGGAAGTGACATGTTGATGATGCAATTGTCAAATAATTCTTATAAAATTCTAATAAGATGTCACGGCATGCATATGTGCTCTTGACATTTAATCATGAATGACATGGTTCACTGCATTATGCAGAATGGTGGCTCTATAAGAGATGATGTATTCAAAATGTTTGAATACCTACCTGAACCTAAGCCTTTAAGAGTTAAGATGTATGTAGATATGAGAGTGTCATCATCCTACTATCTATACTCTAGTCATTCATGAAACTTCATAATGTTCATATTGTATGAATTAAATGAAGTATGTATAAATGTCGAAATACTCTTGTACTGAAATCTTTTGAATTCAACATACGAGATCATTTTTCTTAAGCAATGGTTGTTTAAAGATGAAAGGAGCGCACTGGAAGTATGGGTCGGACCCAAGTTAGAAGAAAAATCGAAGAGTTGACTGTGCTTCTATGGTTTCCACACACATATGGCATCCAAATAGTTGGAGAAATGCCAATACTGCAACAAGCCGATGTACAGATAGTGTGACTATCTAGACTATCTAGGACCCTTAGAGAAGGACTATGATAGTGCATCGAAATAATTTACATCTACATATAATCATTGAAATTGACTTTCTTATTTGATAAGATCAAAGTCTAATAATTGTATCTCATTTTTCTAATAACACTTGCAATTGGTTGCATATGTTTTAGAAAGCTAGAAAATTTGATCTTAAGGTTTAATAGTCATCCGCATGAATATTGATGCAATTGTTGCAAAAATCTCTATTGGATAGATAGACTTCATATTTTCAGTGGGAGAGCCCTAGATCTTAGAAAATGTCTCTACTACCTAGATATTAGAAAACACTCATAGTTCATTTCTAAATGTTGGAAATAGACATGAATCTGGAATAGACATATCATAAAGAGTTATGACGGATATATTTCAGATGGTATTCTGATATCTGGAGGACTCTACTAAATTAGGAAATTAATGAATGGTTCATTAACATTTCTAATACTGAAAATTAAACCTTAAAAAATCAATAGGAGGATGAAGACCATTTGACAATAATCTGGCATCAAGCCTTGGGCATATGTCTGTTGACGAGATCAATAGACTAGTAAGAGATGAAACTTTAGATTGTCTGAAATTTCAAATCTTACATGCTTGTGAATATTGTATTCAAAGTATAAATTGTCCAATGCACCCTTCTCCGGGAATGGTGTTAGATGTCAAGGTATTCAAGATCTCATACATATTGATGTATGTGGATCATCTATATCATAATAAACATAGATGATATGTGATATCATTCGATGATTATTAGTGATATGAGATTTCTTCCCTTCACCTTAGAAAGCTTTGAAATGTTCAAAAATTTCACAATTTTGGTTTAGAACCAAAGTTTGAAGGAATATGAAAATAAATTTGATCTAACCTAGGTAGCAAGTACATGTTAGATGAATTCAAATAATACCTTATGGAGATATGAATTTCATTCTCATCTCAATCCTCCTAATGCACCTAAACTCAATAGAGTTATAGGGAGGATACATTTGATCATTTGTGACATGATTTGATCAATGATTAATCTTAGCATAATTATCTCTTAGTTTCCAGGTGTATATATATATGTGGTAGAGACTACATTATATATCCTTATAAGGTTCCGTAAGCTGGAATCTAGCACCAGAGAGTTCTACTTAATTAGGAAAATAAAGCATGGTATTGGATATCTACTTTATGACCTTGAGATTCTTAAAAGATCTCATCTCTAAGGATGTGATTCTTAGAGGATGACTCTCTTGAGAATCAAGATAAAAATGAAGTAAAAGGAACTCATTTAATCTTGAGATAATAATGACGCTCCTGAAATCGGAAACTTAAAGGACAACTAAAGATGAAACACTATTACCTCTTCAAATGAATTTGAGGATGGATTTCATATGTCAGAGAAATCTGACAATGATCGAACTTCATATGATGAAGCTTCTGAAGATCATGTCATGGAAAGATGGATGTTAGCAATCAAGTCTGTAGTAGACTTCATATACAAGTGTTGTATATGGACCCTCGAGGATCCACCTATATAGCTAACACCCGTTAAGGTGTAAATGGATCTTCAAGAGAAAGAGGGAATCCGATGAGAAGGTAGGGACCTTCAAAGCACGGCTCGTAGCCATGAGCTACACAATGAATAGAAGACATCGCTTGCGATGAGACTTGCTCTCCAGTTACCATGCTTAAACTCATCAGATTATTGCTAGCTATTGCTACACTGACTTTGACATTTTGAATATGGAAGTCAAGATTGAATTCCTCCACGAATATCTCTCTGAGGATATTCACATGAAGTAACCCCAAGGCTTCATAATTGAGGAAAGCAAGCTGTGCAAGCTAAAGAAACTCCATCTATGGACTCAAAATAAGCTTCTTTTAGTTGGAACATAAGATTTGATGAAATTATAAATGTTATGACTTCAGATAGAATCTTGATGTACCATGTGACGCTTAGTGGGAGTGTTATTATGTTCATCGTGCTAAATATAGATGATACCCTAATCATTTGGAATGATATAAGGACAGTAATAAGTGTTTTATAGACTGGCTATTCCATACCTTGAGATATGATCTCAAGGATACCTCTTAGATCTTAGTTCTGAAGATGTTCAGAAGCAAAGAGAAGAGGGTATTGGGACCATCACATTAGTAGTACACCTTGGACATGTTCCATTTTGTGAAAAATTCTAAGAAAGGCTTTATTCCCTTAAGATATGGTACCGACCTATCTAAAGGGATAGCACATCAAAGAGTTGAGGAAGTGAATGCTAGAACTACTTTCCCTTTATGCATTAGTTACGAGAAGCTGAGTGTATGCTAGATATACACAAAAGTTAGATATCTGCCATGCAGTGGGAGTAGTAAATGTTACTAATCCTACTAAGGAGATAAAACACTTGATTGCATTAATAACAATATCTTCAAAGATGAAAAGATTTTTGAGATAGTGATCTCAAAGTCTTATCTTCAAGAACTTAAGAATTTATAGATAATGATCTAAAAGGTCTTACCTGTGGATACCTTAGGGGATAGAGATCTTCAGGAATAAGGATATTCTGATAAGGATTATGGACATACTAGTTATAATAATTATTAAGCTGTAGTGTCAAGGACACTATAACTGACAAGATTGAGTATTGGTTGCATAAGATGCAACATTCGCATTGGATGCGTGCACTGTTACTAGGGGATATGCAAGTGCCGTAAAAATGACTTGGCGTAGTCTCCTGGGAACAGAGTGATTGATCAGCTTACCTGGCTATTTTTCTAAATAGCCTATGATTGCCACATGGGTGCGGGTTTAAATGATTAGCCCATTAATGGCTCTTTGGACTAGTGGGAGATTGTTGGACATGCAACCCACGACTAGCCATTATGCAATAAATGTTATTGTGAATATCATTCCCTGATCTGAAATGAAGAATAACTAATTTGCATAATAGGCCCCTTAGTACAATTAGGGTTATGTACCATGGCCATCTTGATGATCATACAGTTGTTGATTCAATTATTGAATCATAGAGGTTGGTGCTTGGATGAATATCTAAAGAGTTAGATTGAGGACTCATCAAGCACCGTCAAATGATTATTAAGAGATGATCTCCAGCCTGATTAGGAGATGGCAATCCTTTCTCACTTGGTTGATATTTGACCGACCTCTTGATGCAGGTCCTCTGCATGGGAATAGAGAATCGAAGGTGTCAGATTAGTTAGGTCAAAGAGTTGACTTAACGAGATCGAGATAACCAAAGACTTATGTCGTATGTTGTCATGATATAGGCACGCATCCTCTGACCGGAGACAAATGTGTTACCATATATCTGAGTATGTACATTTAGCAGACCAATAGGTTGATGACCTAATCAAGGTCTATACACCGGCACGCTGATGTGCATATAAGGGCATATGAGTAATACGATCTCTCAAAGGGATTATACAAGTTCATTATTGAACCGGAGACATGAGCTCACTCATGAGATATTGGGAAGAATCAAATTATGTGCACGGTCGTCTCGCTTTGGAAGCTTGACTGAATTTGTAGGTTTGATATATACTTTTGGAAAAGTATATGATCAACGCCTGGGTATGATATATGCTTTTGGAAAGCATATGATCGAGACTGACCCCCAATGATCGAATGAGAAATTTGATGATAAAACTCTGAAGTAGACAGTGTAAAATTGATCTTATACTTCGGGTTTATTCTGGGTCTTCCAGTATGCAGGATGTACAGGTATTGGGAATACCTGAGGGTGATGTGATCATAAACGATTGTATAACCATGACGCTTCCATTCCGATGAAGTGATGAAACATGTCTGGATTTTAGTGACTCCTCTCATAGAGAAGTAATCTGATCTTAGTCCAAATGTTGGACATTGATCTGAATGTGATTCAGATGTAATGAGAAGATTAGATGTGTGGTCTTGATTTAATCAAGCATCTATGGGAGGTCCGCAAGATCTGGATTTGAGATTTGATCTCAATATCCAAGTCACTATACGTGGAACAATACAATCGCCATGTCCTTATCTCCAAGTATCCACAGAGAAAGCGCATTATCCTTGAAAGAATTCATGGATATTTTCATTGTTGATATATGTATCTGAGCATTGAGAAAGTGGATAATTAAATGCGATTTAATTATCATAAATAATATGAATTTGATTCATATTATAAGGAGAGTTATCTAAGATAGTTAAATGTGATTTAATTATCAAAGACGTGAATAATGTGAATGTGATTCATGTTATTTAGGCATATGAGAAAAGAGATCCAAGATGATTAAATGTGATTTAATTATAATGGATATGAATAATGTGGATAGCACTATCCATATTAATCAGATATATTATAAATGTGATTTATGATATATTAAGAAAGCATATTATGATTTATATTTGTTGATTAATTATTAATGTGAATTGGATTCACATTGAATGATTAATTGAAAATATAATTTAGTTTTGGGTTGTGAATGAGATTCACATAATTTCAACGGCTTGATTGAAGTTTTTCACAAGATAATTGTGAATTATTTTTGTGAAAAATATTTACAACAATTGTTGTTGTAAATCTTGGAGATATCATGAGATAATGAGATCTCATGAGATGATGGTAGCTGTCCCCCTATTTTTAGGGGATTGGTTTAGTCTTCTCATTATCTCTTTTCAAGTCAAATGTGATTTAAATTAGGATTAATTATGTTGATTTATAAATATAAATTAATTCAAATTAAATTAATTATTGTTGTATTTTTACAACAACATCTTAGCCATTGAAAGAAACACAAATCAATCTCAACCATTGATTGTGTGTTGTCCATGGATTGGGATCCATGGACTCCCAAAACCCTATATAAGAAGAGGCACCCCTTGCTCTTCGAGACACAAGTTTACGACAACAACGAATGCTCTCTTCCTCTCTCTACACGTCATGTGTCTCTCTCCCTCTCTCTCTTATGGTCGTCCACCATGGAGCCACTGAGAGACTCACCTTCACCACATCATCGTCGATATGCTGCCGGAGTATTTACTCGTGGATCTATGTCTCCTTCGATGCGCCTCGCTCGTGAAGAAGACGTCGGATCTCGTGTGACGAGATCAAGAGATTCGTCGCTTGGATCATCAACATGGATTGCGAGAAGGACGTGTCTCATCAACGCGCTCGCAAGCGTCTCCTCCGTTGGATCGGACTTGAGTTAGAGACTCGATCGCAACCACGCTTCAAGAGGTAAACCTTATACCTATTGTGGTTTATATGAAATGATCCGAGAAAGGTTCTTGGATCATGTGGTTTCATCACATTTAAAAGTTTTAAATTCCGCTGCCCAGAGCAACTAGTGCGTCTAGTCGCTCTCGATCGCATTCGATGTGATCCACACGCTTCCGTGATGCGCTTGAGGATCCTCCCGTATCCTTCACACTTCTACCATGATCTCATGCCTAAGGCCTTGATGAAAATGTCAGTTGTAAGTTCCCCTAAGCTAACGTAGGAAGTAGAGATGAAACACTTATATATCATATATATAATGTAGTGGCAATCAACCTCGATGTGTTTGGTCCTCTCATGGAAAGCCAGATTGTTGGCAATGAATAGTGACATCTGATCGTCACATAGTAATTGCACAGGAAAGATGCATCATTAGCTAGCCAGTCATAACAGACCTGACCCACATCATTTCAGCGCTTCCGTGTGCCATAGCTTTGTATTTGGATTCAGTATGTGACCTAGCAATTGCAACTTGCTTCTTGTTTTTCCTGAGACAAATAAACTCCCAATGAACATGACAAATTCAGAGGTGGACTTCCTCTCTTTCGGACATCGTGTGTAGTCATCATCTGCACAGGTCGTGATGCAAGAATGTTCCTTTGTTGAATGTACATGGAGACTTCAAACAACTTGGGATCTTGAAGGTTGCATCCATGTGAGTGTGATGTGGTTGATCCAGAAATCAGTTAACTTTGCTCGTTGCTAAGGAGATATATAACCCGGAGATAGTAAGATAGAGAAGATTCCCAACAAGCTCCGTGTATTTCCTCTTGTCCACCTCATCTATATCATCATAGAACTTCATGTCGGGATCCATAGGAGTAGTGGTGTCTACAATCTCCATCACAGTCTCTGAAGGAGATCCGTAATATACTTCCCCTAAGTCATCACAAGACCTCTATGATTCCTAAAAAATTCAAACCCAAGGAAGTATGTAGTTTGTCAAAATCCTTGATGACAAATTGCTACCAAGGAACCCCTTAGCCTCTATGGTCCCCTGTAAACCATCTCATGTATTCATAATGTCATCACCATAGACCAAAATGACAACAATTCCTCATGATGTCATATATATACAAAGAGCGAGTAATATGCAATTGATCTCTTGAAACTATATTATATTAGATCTGAGAGCTTCTAGAGTCATACTTCATGATTCTTCTTAAGGCCATAAATAGCCTTGTGAGAAAGTGTCCCGTTAATCTATTACATATATTTGAACGAATCCTCACAACAAAAATCTGGCCCTGTAGCGATCAACACAATCGTCCGCTCTTTGCTTCACTGTAAAGACCCACTTGCAACCAACCACAAGAACCCCTGTTGGGGTAGTAACCAAATTCCATGAGCCTCTTCGTCGGAGAGCAGTCATCTCTTCCTCCACAGCAAGATGCCATTGATTGTCCTGCATAGTCTCCTAATATGTACGTGAAATCGTAATGGTTGGCATCCCCACCGTAAACTTCTTAAAGCCATGTGATAAATGCCCCAGTGAAACATGGCATGATAAAGGATACGTAGCACATGTATGTCTCCTCTTCTGAAGTGCAATAAGTTGATCAAGATCTTATGAATGGTGTTTTTTATACCACAATTTCTCAAGAGATGCACTCACCTTGTAAAGTCTGATGTTGTACAGAAATATTAGCAATGCATCAGTGGAAACCAAATATTTCAAGAATTACCTTGAGCGTGGTTAGACAATGAGGAAGGCACAGAAGCAGAGAGTCTAGCAGTCGACCTACGAATGTACATACAAGGTAAAGTATGAAGTATATGAGGTGTGTTAGGAGTTGGAGGTGAATGAGAAACAGGAATATAAACCTCCTCACCATACTCGGAAGAAGTCATCATGCCGCATGTGGAAGAAAATTATATAACATACTCAAAGAATATAACATCAACATTAACATAGTATTTTCATTTAGCATGATCGAAGAATTGAAACCCTTCTAGGTCAAGGAGTACCCAACAAAGAAGCACTTGGCAACAATGAGGAGAGCATCTCACGGTCAGGAATAAGGAGATGAACAAAGGCCAACACAACCAAAGACATGAGGTGCCCTTTTCGGAAACGTAATTAAATAAGGAACATTTTCTCCCAACGCGGAAGCATGGTCGATGATATAGCAAGCAGTAAGGACAACATCTCTCTAGTAAGAGGGGAGGAACATGACTCTGTATCAAGAGAGGTCCTGGTAACATCTAATAGAAAATGGTGTTTGTGCTCGGTAACTGTTCTGCTAATAAGTGTACGCACTCGAAGTTTGATGGAGAATCCCAAGAAACTTGAAGAAAAAACAATTCACTAGTACAAAATGCCAAAGCATTGTCAAAGCGAATATACTTAATAGCAGTAGAAAAAAGATCGTTTATTCCAATGAGAAAGTTTACATTAAAGAACCAGTCTCGGATTTTTTCAATAGAAAAAGCCACGAAAGTTTGAAAAAAAAATCAACAGTAACAAGATAAAACATGTACCCCTGGTGATCAGGAACATAACTGGGATCTTAAATGTCAAAATGCAACAACTCAAAAAAAAAGAATTATTACTACGACTCTGATGACTAGGAAAACAACTACAACATTGATACTTCCCACGCTGGCAAGCATTACACCGAAAGTGAATTGATATGAGATCTGTGGGAGGACTTTACACTTCTGCAGAGAAGATGATCGAACCGAAGGTGCCACATGTATGGAGAGACGGATCCAATGAGAATAGAAGATCTACATGCATAGGGAAACTAGACTAATCTATAAAGGCCCCCTTGTTGACGACCACTTCCAATTCCATCCCGTGAGCATATTGTAAAACACAAGAGAAGATGGGTTAAAATGGCACCTCGTAAGTTGATTGATAAACAATAAATTAATCAAAAACTCAAGTGCATACATACTCTGCAAATGCATGGAAGGTGTCAACTAAATCTCTCCATGTCATGTAATAGGAGAACGTCTCCATCGACTTTAACTATAAATCGACCAGGTGAATGGAACTATAGGATATGAATTGTTTTGTCACTGCAGAGATGAAGAGAATATCCGGAGTCCATGATCCATTCTGATATACCTACAATGTGACAAGTGGTAAGTGCAAAAGCTATATTAGAGGTATTCGCAGAGGCTGCAATGACAGATAAGGTCGGAGGAGCACTAATAATATTAATGGTAGAAACCATAATCTCCCGAAACGAGAGACAAACTATCATACTTCTGATCAACTGAAGTAATAGCAGACTCAAACTGCTCAGCAGCACAACTAGATGCAGGGTGACCCTACTGATAGCATGTATCCTCAGAGTGCCATACATGTTTGCAGTATGTACACTACGAGCAAGATATCCACGTCCTCTGCTATTGGCACCGCATCCTTTTAATTGTATTGAACTCCTATTACGTTGAGATGCGGCCATAGAAGATGAGGTTTGGGTAGTAACTATAGGAGACACCATGATCCTACTGACTATGTTGCAAGCATCCTTCATGTGAAGTATAGAAACACCGATAAAGAGAAGGCTGCGTGTAGCATTATACGGGGATCAAGAGCTGCAAGAAACATGCCTATCATCATGGCATTCGTGTATGCCATCTACCGCACAATACTAGTGTTCAGAGGTATGAAGCCTATTGAGGAAAATACTTTGTTGTTTACTCATATATACCAAGGTTCTCTTAAATAGAAGAGAGAAATCCTAATGGGTAAATTACATGAGAAATAAATAAACTGTAAAAGTAACATAACATAAAAACTCTCAACAACCCCCCTCAAGCTGGAGCATAGGTGTTTATCAGGCATAGCTTTGAACAGCATCTTTGAAGGGTCCTCGGGCTAGAGCCTTGGTAAGCACGCATGTTGTCTTTTCACTTGAGCTAATATGAGAGGTAGAAATGAGACCATTCTGGATCATGTGCCAAGTGTAGTGACAGTCTACCTCAATATGCTTGGTCCTTTTATGGAAGGTTGGTTTGTTGGCAATAAAGAGTGCAGCTCGATTGTCGCATTAGAGGTGCATGGGAAGAGGCAACTCGATAGCTAGGTCAGTAGAAAGGGATCTAACCCACATTATCTTTGTACCTCCTTATGCCATGGCGTTATATTCTGATTCCGCACTAAAACTGGCAACAACTGTGTGCTTCTTGCTCTTCCAAGACACCAAGGAGCTCCCAATTAACACAGGGAAAGCCAGAGGTAGACTTCCTTATCCTTGAGGCATCTCGTATAATCCACATCTGCGCAAGTTGTAATAGCAAGAGATGCACCTCTGCTAAATTAAGAGGCCAGTGCTAGGTGAGGTCTTCATATATATTAGAATCATATGGACTGCATCATTGTGTGCCTATCTATGATGCTCCATGGACTGATTCACTTTGCTCACTGCAAAGTGCAAAGGATAATCTGGCCAGGTGATGGTCACATATAGCAGCTTCCCAACAAGATCCATATATCTCCTCTTGTCTATCTCCTCTGTGTCATCATATAGCCTCATACTCGAGTCCATAGGGGTAGTGGATGGCCTGCAATATGCCATACTCGTCTTAGAAAGAAGATATGTAACATACTTCCTATGGTTCATCAAAAGACCTCACTGGTTCCTAGAAAAACTCCAGTCCAAGGAAGTAGCGTAGACTGCTAAGGTCCTTGTTTACAAACTGCTAACCAAGGAAAACCGTAGCTGGTTGAATGTCCACCTCCTCTTAAATCTTAATTCTAAAGATGTTCGGAAGCAAAGAGAAGAGGGTATTGGGGACCGTCACATTACTGGTACACTTGGACATATTCTATTTTTTTGAAAACTCCAAGGAAAGCTTCTTTCCCTTAAGATAAGGTGTTGACCTATCTAAAGGGATAGCACTTCAAAGAGTTGAGGAACTGAATGCTAAAGCCGCATTCCCTAGTGCATCAGTAGTGGGAAGCTTAGTGTATGCTAGAAGTATACAAAAGATCACATGACTACCATGCAGTGGGAGTAGTAAACGGTTACTAATCCTACTATGGAGATAAAACACTTGATTGCAGAAATAACAATATCTTCAAAGATGACAAGACTTTTGAGATAGTGATCTCAAAGTCTTATCTTCAAGAACTTAAGAGTTTATAGATATTGATCAAAAAGATCTTAACTACAGATGCCTTACAAGACTTAAGACTGGGCCTTAGTAGTAGGAGATAAAGATCTCCAAGAACAAGGGCATTCTAATAAGGATAATAGAAATTACATACCGGTTATAACGATTATTGAATTATAGTGTCAAAGACACAATAATTGCTTTAACAAAATTAAGTGTTGGTTGCATAAGATGTAACTTTTGCATTGGATGCGAACATTGTTACAAGGAGATCTGCAAGTATCGTAAAAGGATTCGGCGTAATCTCTCGGGAACATAGTGATTGGTCAGCTTACCAAGCTATTTTTTGAAATAACTTGTGATTAGCACACAACCCACTTAATGGTCTAGTGGTAGTACGGCGTGTTTATCACACAAAAGACCAGGGTTCAAATCCCACTCTTGCAGGGGTTGTGTTAGGTAGTCGACGGCCAGCGTAAAAAATAGTCGAATCTTTCAACATGGATTTGAGCAAGAATCCATGTAGCCGACCCTACTTATAGTGGGAGAAGGCTTAGCACATTTTTTTAGCTTGTGATTAGCACATGAGTGTGGGTTTAAAGATTAGCCCATTAATGGCTCTTTGGGCTAGTGGGAGATTATTGGACATGCGAACCCACGATGAGTCATTATGCAATAAATGTTATTGCAATTCATTCCCTAATCAGAAATGAAGAGTAACTAATTTGCATAAAAGGTCCCTTAGTACAATTAAGGTTTATGTATCATGGTCATCTTAATGATCATACAGTTGTTGATTCAAATTGTTGAATCATAGAGGCTGGTGCTTGGATTTTATCTAAAGATAAATTGAGGACAAATCAAGCACCATTAAGTGATTGTTAGAGAGGAAGATGACAATTCTTTTATATAAGATGATATCTAACCGACTTCTTGATGTAGGTCCTCTGCATAGGAATAGAGATTCGGAGGTGTTAGATAAGTTCGGTCAAAAGAGTCGACTTAACGAGATCGAGATAACCAAGACTTATGTCATATATTGTCACGATATAAGCATGCATCCTCTGATCGGAAACAGATGTGTTCCTATATGTTTGAGTATGTACATTAGGCAGAACGATAAGTTTATGATTTAATCAAGGTTTATACACCGACAAGTTGGTGTGCATTATAGGGATATGAGTAATACGATCTCTCAAAGGGATCATACAGGTTCATTACTAAACCGGGAGACATGAGCTCCTCATGAGATATTCAGATCAAATTCTGTGCATGGTCGTCTCGTATTGAAAGCTTGATTGAATTTTATAGGTTTGAATATATGCTTTTGGAAAAATATGATCAATACTTAGGTATGATATGTGCTTTTGAAAAGTATATGATCGATACCATCTCTCAATGATCAAATGATAAACTTAATGATAAAACCATGAAGAAGACAATCTAAATAAGATCTACATTTTTGAGTTTATTCTAGGTCTTCAAGTATGCAGGCTGTACAGGTATTAGGAATACTCGAGGGTGATGTGATCGTAAATGATTTTATAACCATGACACTTCCATTCCGAGGGAGTGATAAAAACAGGTTTGGATTTTAGTGACACCTCTCGGTAAAGTAATCTAATCTTAGTTCAAATGTTGGACATTGATCTGAATATGATTCAGATACAATGAGAAGATTAGATTTACGGCTTTGATTTAATCAATTATCAATAAGAGGTCCCCGAGATCTGAATCTGAGATATGATCTCAATATCCAAGTCACTATGCGTGGAACGTACAATCGCCATGTCTTTATCTTCAAGTATCCGCGGAGAAAGCGCGTTATTTTTGAAAGGGTTCAAGAATAATGCCACTGATGTATTGTATATCTGAGCAATCAAGAATTGATAATTAAATGTGATTTAATTATCATGAATAATGTGAATGTCATTCATATTATTAAGGTGCGTGAGAATGATGATCTAAGATAATTAAATGTGATTTAATTATTATGGGTATGAATAATGTGGATAGTACTATCCATATTAATCATATATATTATAAATATGATTTATAATATATTAGAGAAAGTTATTTGTAAATAGTATTTACAAATTTAAATGTTGATGTGAATTAGATTCGCATTGGACAATAAAATTGAAAATGCAATTTACATTTTATTTTGGGTGTGTGAATATGATTCACGATTTTCCAATGACAATTGAAATTTTACAAATAATTTGAAATTATTTTTGTGAAATAATTTACAATAAAAGTTTTTGTAAATAATTAAGGGATTATATGCGATATATAATCTCACATAATAGGAAAAGAGAGCATCCCGAATTATTTTTGTGAAATAATTTACAATAAAAGTTGTTGTAAATATCTAAGGGATTATGTGAGGTATATAATCTCACATAATAGGAAAAGAGAGCATCCCTTCCATAAAGGGAGGGGGGACAGTCACCCTAATCCTATTTCAAGGTGGTCGTCGACCATCCTTATTAGGAAGGAGCTTGTCTATTTTCCTAATCCTTTAATGCCTCTTGATTTGATTGAATTAATGTATATTGATGATTATTCAATATATTTAATTTAATTTAATTGATTATTATTGTACAATAAAAGCATGGCCATTGAAAGAAACACAAATCAATCTCAAACATTGGATTTGTGTTTGTCCATGGATTGAGATCCATGGACTCCAAAATTTTATTATAGAAGAAGAGGCAACACTAGCTCTTCTAATACAGCATAGAATTCACAAGCTCTCTCTCTCTCTCATCATACACGCCCACTCTCTCTCTAAGTGGCCATCTACTTTGTGAAATAGAGAGGATCGTCGTCGTCGCTACGTCGTCGTGCTGCCTCTTCGACCGGTGTTGAATCTTTGTCTTCCTCTGTGTTTCTAGTGCACGAAGAAAATCTCGAACTTCATGTGACGAAAATCAGGAGATCCGTCGCTTGGATCAACATCTTAGATTGCAAGAATGACGCGTCTCATCAATGCGCTCGCAAGCGTCTCCTCTATCAGGTCGGACTTGAGACAAGTGATCTCATCGTTTAGAGACTTCGATCACAAACACGCTTCAAGAGGTATTCATATATCTTCTATGTAATTTATATGAAACGATTCGAGAGTGTTCTCGGATCATGTGGTTTCATCATTTTAATTTTTTTAAATTCGATTGCCCCGAGCGACTAGTATGACTAGTCGCTCTTACCGTATATGATGCAATCTTCACGCTTCCGTGATGCACTTAAGGTTTTTCTCATAACCTTCAAGTGGCATCAGAGCCAGGTGAGGTCTTGGATATGATCCAAAACCCTAGATGAAAAAGTTTTTGTAATCGGATGCACAGGAACTCATTGTTTTTACATTGGATGCAAGTTTCGAATTGGTTTTTCGTTATAATAAAAACCTATTGTTAGTACATTGTTTTACGTGTTTTTTAGTTATTAAAATGTATTTAGAAAGTCTAAATGAGTTTCAAAAATAGTAGCCTTTTTATTGGTATTGAAAGTGCATGAATATAATTCGAAAAGTTCCTGTCGTGATATTGTTTTTGCATGTATTCACGGACTTGTAAGAAAATGATTTTTGCTTTCTATTTTCCTGTCATAAAACATGAAATAAACACTTGGATTAAGTATAGAATTCAAACCAGAAAACCGCTCGAATTTATTTCGCACGATTCCGATTTTGTTTGCCCTAGATATTCCATATTTAGTGGAGATGGGTCGAATGATTGCTAGATCATTAAATCTCTTTCCTTGACGTGTTTATCATTCAATGGAAATCATGGAAAATACGAATTTGTCTTGATTATTTTGATGCCTAATAATTATGAAAATAACTAATTAATCATCATTGGCCATTGAATGTACGTTTCATGAAAAACCCTAGTTTATCTTACAATAGTTGTAGGCAAGGCCCTAAATGTCGGTTTCGGTTACCATTTTGGTGATTGCCGAATAGGAATTTCGGTGGAATTTCTGTCGAATTTCGACCGAAATTTCGGTCATTTCGGTCATTTCTAGTACTAGGGCCCTCATATTTCGGTCATTTCGACCATTTCAGTCGAATTTTGATTTCGACTGGATATCGATATTCGACAGAAATTCGACCGAATTTCGTTGAAATTTGAGGCCATGGTTATAGGAAAACTTTTACATGAAAATCAAGAATATGTTTGCTTGATATGACTAGAAATTTACGATCCTTAAAAATTGTTTTAAAAATGCCTAAATCCATGAGTGATTACTATATATAGTATAATGTCGGTCATCAAAGGTAAACGATAAAACTGCAAATACATTGGCATTATTTTGTTTTGTTCTCGATCATTATGGTGAAGATGTCAAGTATGTTCGCTTGGTTTACTAATTAGCGCCTTGCATGTCAAGGAAATGCTCCCTCCCAGCATAACTCGAATGTACTGGTCGGATCCATTTTTGATAAAAGAATAATATGAGTAAGTCAAGTTGTACTCTAATTATTAAAATACAAAATAATACGTACTTGTGAGGTTGTATACTATATATAGCATATCAAGCAAACTCTAAATGTTTGTTGGTTGATTGAATTGGAATGATAACTAATTAATATGATTAAATTAATTAGATCGAATTAAAATAAACACTCTATTATGAATAGAGTTGTAATTCTCTTGGAAAAATTAATTATGTAAAATATGATTCATAATAATTAATTAAAATTTGAGAATGATATGGAGGATTATATAAATAGCATCCATGGTCTCCCGTCAAGGCGAAGGGTTCCGTTCCCATGGATTGTATGTAGGAGACGCCTCCGAAGTGACAGCTCATGCATACAAACGCACATAGATCGGTCTCTTTGCTTCTTGAAAGAATAAGGTCGTATGGGTAATGATCCTAATATCGGTACCTCATATTATTGGGACGATATTGGATTGCGCATAGCGAGTTCTAATCATGTTGATGGTTGGTTCAATTAACGACAAGTCAACATCGCCTTAGGGGTGTGAGCACGGGTGTTAAAGACCGAATTGGGAAATGCAAGTTGGGCTTGCAAGGCGAAATGAATTCCCTATTCTTTTTATCTAAGTTGCATTTTCTCAAATTATTGGGATGTAACATAGATAACAAGGAGCTCCCAGATCTTGCTTGAGATATAATGGTAAGTATCTTACTTTGAAAGTGAATAAGGGAATGAACTTTTAGAGTAGACAAGACAAGACAGCTTTGATATAAAATCCTTAATCAAAGCAAAATATGTATTTATGTAAATTATCTTATTTCAGATAACTTACATTAAACCCACTCAAAACTATACTCAAAAATAACCAATAAATATCAGAGATTGGATCCATAATCAAGATATTGTACTTGCAATTGGGCACATAATGTATGTGGTTGCAATATGCAAGTTTCCTCATAATAATAAGGATTGACAATTAATAGGCAATAGGACAACAACCTTGGGTGTATATGTCTATAATCTTGATCTCTCGTCGAATGTGCTTAGTAAATATCATGTCGATGATGATCGTAATTATCGGAAATCCTTATAAAATCTATGAATATGCTTTAGCAGAGATACGTGCTCTCAACATTTAATTATGAATGGCATAGTTCACTGCATTGTGCAGAATGGTGGCTCGATGAGAGAAGATGTACTCAAAAATTTGAGTGCATGCTCGAATCAAAGTCTTTAAGAGTTAAGATGGATGTAGATATGATGAGTGCCATCGTTCTACTATCTATACTCAAGTCTTTCATAAAGGTTCATAATATTCATATTGTATGAATTAAATGAAGCATATATAAATGTTGAAATACTCTTAATATTGAAATCTTTTGAGTTTAACATAAGAGATTCTTTGTTTTAAGCAATGGTTGTTTATAGATGAAGGAAGCTCAGTAGAGGCATGGGTCTGACCCAAGTGAGAAGGAAACTCAAAGAGTTGATTGTACTTCAGTTATTTCCACACATATGTCATCCAAAGAGTTGGATGAATGCCAATACTGCAACAAGCTGATGTATTGATGGTATAACTATCTAGACTATCTAGGATCCTTAGAGGACTCGGATAGTGCATCGGCATATTATACATCTACATATAATCATTGAAGTTGACTTGCCAATTAGATAAGATCAAAGTCTAATAGTTGTATCTCATTCTTCTAATAACACTTGCAATCAAGGTTTTAAATCTCGATTTCGATTTCATTGCAAGATGGCGAAAAAACGAAACAAATTTGAAATTTCGATAAAATTTCACCAATTTCGGCCAAAATCGGTCTAGATTTTAGAAGAAAGAGTTATGTATCGATATTTCGATTTTGATGAGTGTCGAAACCAAAATTTCGACGAAATTTCAGAAAGCACTGCTTGCAATTGGTTGCATATGTTTTGGAAGTCTTGAATTTTGATCCTAAGGTTTAATAGTCATCCACATGGAAGTTAATGCAATTGTTGCAACAATCTCCATTGGGTAGATAGACTACATATTTTCAGTAGGAGGGCCCTTAGTCTTAGATAATGTCTCCATGACCTACATATCAGAATACATTCATTATTTATTTCTAAATGTTGAAAATAAACATGCATTCTGGAATATACCTATCGTAAAGAATTATGATGGATATATTTCAAATAATAATCTAACATCTAGAGGACTCCACTAAATTAGAAAATTAAATATGGTTCATAAACATTTCTAAATACCGAAAATTAAAATTTTAAAAGATCATTTGACAATGATATGGCATCAAACCTTGGACATATATCTACTGATGAGATCAATAGACCACTAAGAGAAGAAACTTTAGATTGTCCGAAATTTCAAATCTTACATACTTGTAAATATTGTATTCAAAAGAAAAATGCCCAATGCACCCTTCTCTAGGAATGGTGTAAGATGCATAAATATTCAAGTTATCATGCATATTGATGTATGTGAATCATCTATCATAATAAACATTAATGATATGTGATATATATTAATCACTGTTGAGATATCTTCACTTCACTTAGAAACCTTTGAAATGTTCAAAGATTTCACAATTTTGGTTGGCAACCAAAGTTAGAAGGAAGATGAAATGAATTTGATCTAAACAAGGTAGCAAGTACCTATTAGATAAATTCAAGGAATGTCTTGTGGAGGAAGGATCAAGACTATCCTACGCCTCCTAATACACCTAAACTCAATAGAGTTGTCGGGAAATGCAATTGAATCATGTGCCAATAATTTGATCAATGCTGAATATTAGGATAATTACTTCTTAGTTTCCATGTATATATAGAGTAGGGACTACAATATATATCTTAATAAAATTCCATGCAAATTTGAACCCAAAAACCATCATAAAGCTATGGTTTGGAACCTAGCCTAATGTTGGACACTTGAAACTTTAGGGTTGCTTAGTCCATAACCATGTCATGGATACAAGTAAGCTGAAATCTAGCACCAGAGAAATCTACATCATTAGGAACATAAAGGATGGCATTGGATACCTACTTTACGACCTTGAGATTCTTAAAAAAATTCATATCTAAGGATATGATTCTTAGATGATGACTTTCTTGAGAATCGAGATGAAAATGAAGTAAAGGAACTCGTTGAATCTTGAGAAGATAATGAGGCTCTTGAAATCAGAAACTAAAAAGACAATTAAAGATGAAACACTCATACATCTTCAAATTAACTTGAGGGTGTAAACCACCTAAAGGGTATGGATTCCATGTGTCAAGTAAGTGTGTGACAATGATCTGACTTCATATGATGAAACTTCTGAGGATCATTACATGGAAAGATGGATATTAGCAATAAAGTCAAAAGTAGACTTCATATAATACAAGTGTTGTGTATAGACCCTCGAGAATCTATCTATAAGGGTAAGACCTGTTAGGTGTAAATGGACCTTCAAGAGAAAGAGAGAACCTGATGAGAAGGTAGAGCCACGGCCTCAAATTTCAGCGAAATTCGGTCGAATTTCTGTCGAATTTCGATATCCAGTCGAAATCGAAATTCGACCGAAATGACCAAAATGATCGAAATTTTGATCGAAATTCGACCGAAATTCCATCGAAATTCTGTTTTGGTCGTCACAGAATGGTGACCGAAATCGACATTTAAGGCCTTGGGTAGAGCCAAGGTTTGAAAAACGAAAGGCGGAACGAGGCGGTCTCCTTGGAATCGAGGCGAGGCGTAGCCTCGAGGCGGTCGAGGCCGTAAGCCTCAGTTTATATAGAAAAATATGTATAAAATTACAATTATATATATCTCTATGTAATTATATGTTCCCTGTCCAATATATAATAATTTACACTAAAAGATATGATGAAATAATAAAGATAAGAACCCCAAAATAGAAGATAGAAGATCATATACATTTCTACACATTTTCATCCAATCAAAGAGGAATTCATTGACTATAGATATTGTGAAAGAATTAAACAATACATATATGTCTATGAAATATTGTTGTAATTAAAAGTATGACTAAATATACATCGAAGAAATTTATTTTATGTGTCTAACATATAATATATGATCGCACGAGCAACCATGAATCATATCCATTTCGAGCAAATCTTTGAAATATTGTGTAATTAAAAGTTCGATTAAATATATGTCGAAGAAATTTATGTTGTGTCTAATATATAATATAAGGCAACATGAGAAACCATGAACCTTATCCATTTTGTTTTGCTTGATATATTGCAAATCTTGCTAAGTTACAAGTATTGTTTAATTTAATATTTATGAATTCATTCAATAAGAGTGAAATAGTAAGAGTTTGCCAAAATAGTTGGATACATTAATTGTAAATATGAAGTTATGGGCATGAAATAAACATCATATTTAGGCATTCATATTATATAATCATTATTCTAATAAACAGATATTGATAAGCTTCTCAAACTACTAAGGACACCATGAAAATAATAAAAATACTTCAAAAAAAGCAAAAACGCCTCACGAAACGCCTCGACCGCCTTGAGGCGTTCCGCCTCGAGGCTACGCCTCGACCACTCGAGGCGCACGCCTCACAGGACTGGTCTGAGGCGTAAGCCTCGAGGCTAAAAGGGACCGCCTCGCCTCGAGGCGTACGCCTCGACCGCCTCGAGGCTAGCCTTTTTCGAACCATGGGTAGAGCTTCAAAGCACGATTCATAGCCAAAGGCTACACACGAAGAGAAGATATCACTTGCGATGAGACTTGCTCTCCAGTGACCATGCTTAAACCCATCATGCTAACTATAGATATACAACTTGACTATGGCATCTACAATATGGAAATCAATATTGCACCCCTCTATGAATACATATTCAAAGATATTCCTATGAAGTAATCCCGGAGCTTCATAGTTGAGAAAGGCAAGGTGTGCAAGCTTAAGGAACTTCATCTATAGACTCAAATAAGCTTCTAGCAGTTGGAACATCATATTTAATTAAATAATAAAGGTTGTGATTTCATACAGAATCTTGATGAACAATGTGAAACTGGGTGGGAGTGCCATTGTTTTCATCATGATAAATGACAATGTAGATAAAGTCCCTGATCATTTGGAATGATATAAGGATGAGAATAAGTGTCTTATAATGTGGTTGTTCCATACATAGAGATAAAAGATCTCACAGATACCTCCTCTTAGATCTTAATTCCAAAGATGTTCGGAAGCAAAGAAAAAGGGTATTGGGACCGTCACATTTACTGGTACACTTTGGACATATTCCATTTTTGAAAAACTCCAAGGAAAGCTTCTTTCCCTTATGATAAGGTATAAAGGTATTGAACTATCTGAAGGGATAGCACTTCAATGAGTAGACGAAGTGAATGCTAAAGCCGCATTCCTAGTGCATCAGCAGTGGGAAGCTCAGTGTATGCTAGCAGTGCACAAAAGATCAGATGACTACCATGCAGTGGGAGTAGTAAATGGTTACTAATCCTACTATGGAGATAAAACACTTGATTGCAGTAATAACAATATCTTCAAAGATGACAAGACTTTTCAGATAGTGATCTCAAAGTCTTATCTTCAAGAACTTAAGACTTTATAGGTATTGATTTAAAAAATCTTAACTGCAGATGCCTTACAAGACTTAAGACTGGGTCTTAGTCTTAGGAGATAAAGATCTCTAAGAACAAGAGCATTCTAATAAGGATAATAGAAATTACATATTGGTATAACGATTATTGAATTATAGTGTCCAAAGACATTATAATTGCTTTAACAGAATTAAATGTTGGTTGCATAAGATGCAGCATTCGCATTGGATGCGAACACTGCTACTAGGAAATATGCAAGTATCATAAAAGGATTTGATGTAGTCTCTCCGGAACAGAGTGACCGGTCAGCTTAACAAGCTATTTTTTTTGAAATAGCTTGTGATTAGCACATGAGTGTAGTTTAAAGATTAGCCCATTAATGGCTCTTTGGGCTAGTGGGAAATTATTGGACATGCGAGCCCACGACGAGTCATTATGCAATAAATGTTATTGCAATTCATTCCCTAATCAGAAATGAATGTATAACAAATTTGCATAAAAGGTCCCTTAGTACAATTAAGGTTAGGTACATTGGTCATCTTAATGATCATACAGCTGTTGATTCAAATGATGAATTATAGAGATTCGGAGGTGTTAGATAAGTTAGGTCAAAAGATTGACTTAACGAAATCGAGATAGCCAAGACCTATGCCATATACTGTCACGATATTGAAATAATTTACAATAAAAGTTGTAAATAATTAAGGGATTACGTGAGATATATAATCTCACATAATAGGAAAAGAGAGCATCTCGAATTATTTTTGTGAAATAATTTACAATAAAAGTTGTTGTAAATATCTAAGGGAGTATGTGAGATATATAATCTCACATAATAGGAAAAGAGAGCATCCCTTCCATAAAGGGAGGGGATGGCCACCCTAGTCCTATATCAAGGTGGTCGTCGATTCTCCTTATTAGAAAGGAGCTTGTCTCTTTCCTAATCCTTTAATGCGTCTTGATTTAATTGAATTAATGTAGATCTGGCGCGCCCGCTTTTGGCCGGGGGGTGCAAGAGGGGGGTTGCACGAAGAAGTAGCCTCCGCTTGTCCTTAACTTAGTTGTTTTGGCGCCTATGTTGAAGAAAGGTTTTGGAAGAGTTCAATGGCCAGGTACGGCATGAAGTATTGATTATTATTCAATATATTTAATTTAATTTAATTAAATTATTGTTGTATTTTTACAACAAAATCATGGCCATTAAAAGAAACACAAATCAATCTCGACCATTGATTTTTATTGTCCATGGGTTGAGATCTATGGACTTTCAAAATATTAAAAAGAAGATGCAACACTAGCTCTTCTAATACAGCATAAAATTCACAAGCTCTCTCTCTCTCATCATACATGCCCCCTCTCTCTCTCTAAGTGGTCGTCCACTTTGTGAAATAAAGAGGATCGTCGTCGTCGCTACGTCGTCGTGCTGCCTCTTCGACCTCTCGTGGATCTTCGTCTTCCTCTGTGCTTCTAGTTCCGCGAAAAAGACCTCAGACTTCATGTGACGAAATCAGGAGATCCGTCGCTTGGATCAAAATCTTGGATTGCGAGAAGGACGCGTCTCATCAACATGCTCGCAAGCGTCTCCTCCGTCGGGTCGGACTTGAGACAGGAGATATCTTCATTTAGAGGCTTCGATCGTAAGTCGTAAGCACGCTTCAAGAGGTATCCCTATATCTTCTATGTGGTTTAGATGAAACGAATGTAGAAGTGTTCTCGGATCATGTAGTTTCATCGTTTAAAGCTTTTTTTTTAAATTTCGTTGCCCCAAGCAAGTGGTATGACGAGCCGTTCTTAATCGCATATGATGTGATCTTCACGCTTCTGTGATGCGCTTAAGGATTTTCTCATAACCTTCAAGCATATCAACTCTACTTTCTGACATCATGGACAAAGAACTAGGACCTTAGACAAATCACAAGGTGTCTAAACAACCATGAACAGTGGTGGTTGTGGGCGTAGACTCATTCCACGACCAGCTCTAGACAATTGTTGTCCTTGCTAGGTCTCAAAAGGGTCCAGAACAGTCTGATTTCGTACTTTTCAAATCGAAACCAGACTAAAAATCTAAGAATTCATGCCAAAAACAGCGAAATTAGACCTGCAACTTGACGGCAACGTGTTAGGCGGTGATGGGGGCCTTTTTTTGGTGGCATCGATGCCCATGGGCAGCATCCTGGGGCTGATGTATTGTCGCCGGAGCGGTTGAACCGTGGCGAGGGGATGCTAGAGCAGCAGAACTATTGTCTGTTGTTATCGATGATGAGCGGTGGTGGTTGTTACAGCCGATGAACAGTGTCGGCGGTTGTGTCTGTTGATGCCAATAGGTCGTGATGGATGTTTTTGTTGCCGCTGATGAGCAGTGTCAGCGGTTGTTGTCGTTGATGAGCGACAGCGGTGGTGGTTGTTGCCGCTACTAGATGGCGCCGCTGGCCTTGGGGGCAGCAGTCATGGCCTCAAATTTCAGCGAAATTCGGTCGAATTTCTATCGAATATCGATATCCAGTCGAAATCGAAATTCGACCGAAATGGCCGAAATGACCGAAATATGGAGGTCCTAGTACAAAAATGTCCGAAATGATCGAAATTTCGGTCGAAATTCCACCGAAATTCCACCGAAATTCCATCGAAATTCTGTTTTGGTCGATACCGAAATGGTGACCGAAACCGACATTTAGGGCCTTGGCAGCAGTGCGCTTCAGGATGGAAGGTAGGGTTTGGATCTAAGGAGCAGACTCCAACGTAGGACCGCTGCTCTAATACCATGTTGAGGAAAATATGTTGTCTATTCATGGAGACTAAGGGTTCTTTTATATAGAAGAGAGAAACCCTAATGGGTGAATTACATAATAAAGACAAATAAACAAACTGAAATTTTGTAACATAACATAAAACTCTCAACAGATTGGTACTTTGTTCTTCTATTTCTTCATTGAGCAAGCCTCTCGAGTCCTCCGACATGTCAATCTAGGCAACCGTCTTTAGAGACTATGTACGTCACGATGATTATGCAATCGAATGTTTCTCCAAAAAGTTGATAATTCATGCCTTCAATGCTGTGCATCCTCCAATAATATTGACCTTTGAACTAGAAATAGGATGAACGTTCAAGATCAGTGCCCCAAACTCCACAAATACGGGCATGTGGTCAGAGTGATATCGAGACACCCTCCAAACCATAGCCAACAGAAACTTCTATAGCATTTCTAAAGATGGGGGAAAATCATAAGATGCAAGCACCCTGAAAACTTTCTCCAAGTGTATATGCAATCGAATACATTCATAACCCTCAACTACGTATCATCAATTCGAGATAAGAACTCAGAAGATAATGGACACCCTATCACACCCCTCAACTAGACATATTAGTAAAGGTGTTTTATCGGGACATCGACATAACCATGACTGGATATATCAATAATCCATAACCAGATATCATCAGTTAGAGTGTTATCAAGATGTCGGCCTGACAATAGCCAGTCGATACATATATATCAGTTCCAATCAATGTAGGAAATATCGATACCGATATCTTATCGGTCCACTCGAAAAAGGATATATCGAGATATATCACCAATATATCAACAATATCAGTGGAAATGTCGGAAATGGCTCAAAAAAGTCATTTGTTATTGTTTTCCAGAAATTAGGATAATCGAAGATATTAAAACAACAAATAACCTACAAATATATATTTACCACACATATCGATCATTTATACCCCATATATCGCACATATCGGTCACGTCGAATGCATCGTTGCTAATGTTGATTCCTGACTTATAGATGTTGGAAATGGATTTCATTCAAGTTTTTATAACACTAAATAACTTAGAAATATACGCTTAGATGACACATATAAATAATTTATGATCCTTATATCGCATATATCGGTTATATCGGGCACATAATGAATAGCATTGAGGTGAGCGATTTGATTCCAAAAATGTACAGAATGATTGATGACTAATGAGACAAGGTTTCTTTTATATAAAGATTTTTTTATTGATAAAAATAAATGCAAATGTAAATTAATGCAATATTATAATAAAGAATACTTAGAACCAAGAGTTCCGTTGAGGATCAGAATCGCTCCCCTGTCCCGTTGTCTCTCATAGTAGATCATGGACTCAATGAAGTTGCAATAGCTTTCCCATGTCATGTACAAGTGCATGGCCTTGTAATACATGACATATTGTCGGTATTGATGGTCATCGATCCCTATGAGTATCTCGAGACGAGGATAAGCAACATTAGATCTGGTATCACGAGGGGCACGACGATGCTACGAAGTACTGACTTGAGATCCTTGATGGCGTCCTTCATCAACTTCAGCGAGTACTTGTAGTCCTTTACATGTTCAGATGCATCAACAGCTTTCAAAAAAATGATCTTTCCATCGCAGTAAACGAGGAAGTAGATGATATGCTTCCTCGTGTAGCTCATCCATCCATCGCACATCAAAGTCACCATGTACTCCGGCCATCTCCTCCTTAGTTCGGAGATGTACTCATTCATCTCCTCCTTTTCCAGCATGAGATACTTGTTCATTACCTCCTTGGATGTGGGAGCCTTCACTCTCGTTCTCGTTGCAGCGATCTCATCAATGGCGTGCTGCAAAAAAGGCCCGCTAGCAATGTTGGCCGGAATGCTCTCCCCAAAGAAGAGCTTATCGATGGCCTTACCCACTCTCTCTCGTGCATTGATGATCATCCCCTTCGTTATCTTTTGCCTCAGATCCTTCCTTGGCATGTACTTCATGGACTCGTTCCTCGTCTATAAGGGTTCCAGTCCATTCGCTTTGTGTTTTTTTTGGTGAGTGGCGGTACTAGTGCGCCTCCAGAACCACTCCTACTGCCATCGGCACCATCAAAGCTGCCACGTGCATCATCGAGTTTCCTCCTCTCGAACACGCTTCTCATAGACACTTTTGTCACCCTCTTGTATGCACTTCTCTCACTGCGGTCTGAATGTTAGCGGGGTAAACAAAGTCGTCGTCGTCGTCTGAATAGGAGAGGACATTGAACTCCTTCTCGAACATGAATTCTTTGAATTGTTCATCCCTTCTGGACCTCTCCACATCCTTATCCTTCTTCCCCTCCAACTTGGCCTTCACAACTCCCTCACATCTCTTGCAGTTAAATACGTCAATAACCCTCAACTAGAAGGCATTAATCAAAGTGTTAACAAGACAAACCTGACCAGAACAAGCTTAAACGTCTGTAACAATTCCAAAGAGAGGGGAAAACGATCAAAAGATGCGAGCATGAAGAAAACATTCTCCAGAACCCTCAACTAAATATCATTAATCAAAAATCGAAACTCAAAAAATAATGGGCCCCCCATCCAGTCCCCGACCAGCAACTCGTTACATTGTCAAATTAAATTCCACGCCTATCATCCATGGAGATGACACAAACCGAGATCTAGCACTTCATAACTCCTACAAATCTTCCTTCTTTTCCACCTCTACAGGACTGTACATAGCGGTAAATGCAAGAGCACCATGTTCGCCCTCCTCCCCAAGAAGATAGTCAAAATTTCTGGTAGCAACTTCCTTACCAAACTTTTCCACCATGTCACCATTCCACCACAACAAAATGTCCCAATCATCGACACTCCCCATCAGGTCAATAGCATTGAGGTCGATTAATCGTGTCACTCGTACACTCCTTTACAGCATATTCGTCTAGCCCCACAAGTTTTGTTTCTTGCAACATTGTTGTATCCACCAAACAAGACAAAATAAATTTAAACACCACGGTATCTTTCTAATGTCTCGCATGCAACACACATTTCAGGTGACAACCTTCATATGGAAACAGCTTTGACCCCCATGATCGTGCGACTTCCATATTGTTAGCCAGCAATTTGCAACAATCCTTTAAAGAACACTTCGATCTGGAGTATCATAAGCATATACATGAATTTCGTTGTGCTGGCACCAGTATTCACGAAATCAGTCTAAGCGGCCGCATATGCATGCGGGGACCAAGGTTTGAAAAAACGAAAGGCGGAACGAGGCGGTCTCCTTGGAATCGAGGCGAGGCGTAGCCTCGAGGCGGTCGAGGCGTAAGCCTCAGTTATATATAGAAAAATATGTATAAAACTACAATTATATGTCTCTTTATGTAATTATATGTTCTCTGCCCAATATATAATAATTTACACTACAAGATATGATGAAATAATAAAGATAAGAACCCCAAAATAGAAAGATATACAAATGTATGAGAATGCATATGTTAGTATTCATCAGAATTCTAACTCTCTAACCCAAGTTGAAGAACTAGTGTATGCACCCCTCCTGCCATAACATACCCCAACAAGACGGGGGTCTCGCTTGAATTAGAGATTTTATTTCTATTCAGATATATGGATTTGTTTGTATGAGAATGTACATGCCCTCCCCTTGAATTCTATCTTGTTTGTCCTTCTCAGTATATTGCATAGCTTATTGTGTAACAACTCCTTAAATTAAGTTTACAAGTAATGCTTTAAATGATATTTGCGGATTTGCGGATTTGTATGTTGCCTTAAATTAAGAGTTTTTGACATAATTGGACATGTTTAATGGTAAATATGAACATGAAAGTGGCCAAATTTAAGCATTCATCTTGTATATTTATATCCTAAACAACTAGACTTTTATAAACATATGAAATTACTAATAGGATAAATGATTAACATAACAAATATTTTGAAAATAAAAAAACGCCTCAGGGACCGCCTCGCCTCCGCCTCGACCGCCTCGACCGCCTCGACCAACTGAGGCGTTCGCCTCTCAGAGCCCCCCTGAGGCGGCCGTTCTGGGGCGGTTTTAGGCCGCCTCGCCTCGAGGTGTACGCCTCGTGCGCCTCGAGGCGCGTTTTTTTGAACCATGGCGGGGACTCTAGCACACCAATTTCCTGAAGCCCCTTATTATTGCGCATATGCGGTCCGCATATGCGGGTTGTGCACCCGCATATACGCACTGTGCGCCCGCTTATTGTGTTTGTCGGGTTTCCGGATGTTTGTGGACTGGTCGCCTTTGTTGGGTTTCAGGATCCCAATTCGGGTGAATATTCTTTCGATTTCAAACATGCATTCCATGTCTTCTACTTGATTATCAGCTTTTTTTATATAAGTGGCAGGTGGATGTTGGATTTCTGTCATATGTTGTTTTAAAGTAAAGAACAGTTTATGATACGATGAGCTTATATAAATATGATAGGAAGAATACCCAATTCTCAAAATTAAATGGTTAAGAAATGTCTGAAGATTAATATTAATTTAGATTAAATGCTTAATTTCACACAAACTTCATGATATTTCGCATGAATTATACTACTATATGGTCTATATGCCAAGGGAGTAGTATTTACATCTTAGACTAATGATTTACCATCATAAATGATTATATTCTTCTTTTTTTATTGTTTACATCTTAGACTAATGGTTCCAGTTACCATAAACTTATTTTTTACATAATAGATCATATAGTACTTTGTTGATGATGTTTCTTACATAATAGATCATATAGTACTTTGTTGATGATCATATAGTACCACAATTATACATAAGTTTAGTTCAGTTGTAGTCAAGTTTGTACATATTTATTTATTTTTAAATAAAAATTTCTGAAACCGCGTAGAACCGCATATACCCCGCATATGCCCTCATACCGCTTAGTCTCTATTCAATGACCCATCCGAACGCATACGCATACCTCTTTCCTGAACCTTGGCGGGCATCGCATGGACATTGGACAATTAGACAACTCCCAGGTAGCCTCAATCTCTTCCAGAAATCCCTACGTCAATCTTATGTCTCTTCTCATTAGTGTAACTACCACAATTTTTTTCCTCGAAACCAAAGTCTCCTTCAAGAGCCTTTTTCACCTCCAACAATACCACTGCTTCTCTTATGCTTCTCTTAGGGTGTTAATAAACTCCTTTCAAAACATTGTACTCTGTTGACCAACTAGCCACAGATATGAAAGATTAACAATGTGAACTCGCTAAAGTCATCTTTTGTATACCAACTGCTCCAATTTTTTTACCCCTGCAGTGCAAGTACTCCCCATATATCACAAGTGTCCTCATATAGTAATCCAAAAGGGGGCCATAAACATGAAAGATTAACCAGTTGGACTCAACAAAGTCAAGTTCTGCACACCAACCACCCAAAATTCCCGATCGTTCCAATGAAAATACACACATGTTCCACAAACATCCTCATGATGTGATCCAAAAGGGGCCAAGGTGTCTTCCACTCCTTTAACACTTCGATCTCAAATCTTATGCCTAAGTTCCAGTATTAATTAACGAGGAAAAAGGTTGATACATAAACAATAGGCACAGATGGTGCCATCTCGGTAGAGAGAAGAAAAAAGTCAGCCCGGATTTTTCCCAAAAAAACTATAGCCAACAAAGCCCGATCATACGATCAGGTGCTAACATAAAAATTCTTGTGGACCTTAGTCAACTTCTAACTCCCAACACAACCCAGTGAATAAAATGCACTGAGAACTAGTTAAAAGGCCCTCCCAACACAGCCCAGTGAATTAAACGTCCACTAAGAACTACTCAATGGCCCCCCTACAGGTCTCCATCCACAAAAGGGCTGGTGGTTAGGAGTTTGGGCCCCACAAGCACTCAATTTGATAGGCATTTCTCTAAAGAAAAAACCATAGTGAAAGATTCTCCTAAAAAAACATGCAACTCCAAGATTTGTTTCCCTTCAGCGCCTCGAAATCCCAGATCATCCCATCAAAATCTCGCCTTAGAAACAACTGAACTCTGAACCCCCGTGGTTCATCAACCTCCTCCGATATTAGTGAAAGCATTGAACATGCAGTCACTCCAAACACCCCCTTCCTGCTACATCCTTGGCTATGTTGTCATCTCTTCAAGTGAATGCCAAGGCGAGGACCTTCTAACCATGGCCAAGATAGACTTTTGAGCCCAAGGAAACCTACAGCCACTTCTGCCCCCAAAAATGCAGCAAAGCTCTTAGCGACAACTTGTCAATCACCACAATAATAACATCATGAGTTGCTGCCAAAGCCTCACAAATCGAGCACAAATCAAGATAGCACAAGGGAACCCTCACACCTTCAGAAGCCACTGACAATGGCGCAACACCGCCACATATAAAGAGAAAGAACGCCTTCAATGCATAAGGTAAAGCCTAAGGTAAAGTCCCACATCGCATGCTCCCATTATGCATGAAACGCATGGTGTCCACCTCCCAAATCCCCAAAGCAAATCCGATGTTTCTCCAACAACATGGCATCCCTAGAAAAAGTGTAAAGCATCATCCTCTCAATTAAGCTCATCGATCAAAATTCCGTGCAGAAACCTCACGTCGCAGCATATCAATACCTCATCGGAGGTTTCTCCATATGGTCCTTTCGTTGCCACCTTCCGCCCAAAGCACAATCCATCCGGAGATGATCGATCTCACCACATACGAAGCAATGTACTGAATCAAGACATTCCTCCACAAATTGGTCGAAGTCCCAACACCTAAAAGTGAAATTTGTGCTTGGGGTGCAGCTGGGCGACAAAGCAAGAACACAACTTTAGTGATTGTTGATGATCGCACATATGGGCCTTCCTCCGCCTACACGCTAAAATGAACTTCCGTCCAAGGAGCCTCCTCACCTCATGCAAACTCTATGGTTGCCCCACCGTTCCAACGTTCCCACTCCTCTCCATTAATGCTCCCCCAACTACCACTTCTGCTCTAATTGTTTCATTTTCCCCTAGCACCTTTCCCTTCCCATCTGTTGTTTTAACATTGCTCCCAATCGCATGCCCCCAACAATATAGCACTGCAGTATCCATCCAAGTTGGGCTCCTTCAAGATGTGCCCTCTTTTTGTGAGTTGACATGTGTGAAAATCCAGGTTGTGGTAATTGTACTTTATAATTTGTTCACCGTAATTATATCCCCCAATCTCTATGTATGCGTCTGTTTAAGGGTGTCTAATAAAGTGTATAAGTGTGCATGTGCGCATATGGTTGTGGGTAGAAGGTTGTGCATGCATGTTGCTCTTATTCATAGATATTTGCAAGATAATAACCCTACTATACAATTTTTATATGGCATCCACTTGACATAGTATCATGACCCATCCAAATCAATCACATGATATTATCTTGCAGATGCATGGCGAAGTTGTGTGCAAAATAACATGGCCTTAAATGTTGATTTTGGATTCCATTAGCCCCAAAAAGTGACATTTCTCAGAATTTCACTAATGTCGTTAGGTATCATGGAAGTTGCTTCAAAAATCTTTTTTTTTTGAAAATTATTTTTACAATGTTCTGCAATCAATAAAGAAGATATAATTACACATTTATTTGATAAATTATAAGTGTAATTAGATTGTTTTGCTTGTACCACATCACATATTGCATACTGAAATATTGATAAATGTCTTATAAAGTAATATAAAGAACTAAGATGAGAAACTTTGCACTGAAATATAATGATAGAAGAATTTATACAAAATATAATGATAGAAGAATTTATACAATATAAAATATATTAGACAAAAGACATGGGTAGTAATAGAATTCTGCATATTAACTAGAAGCTATGGAAGTCGATTCACTTTCCATATATGCTAATAATAGGTGTTCTATTAAAGTGTACATGTACTTGTGATAAAGTGATCTCAATTATTGCAATTATAATTCGATTTCCATGTTCAGAGCCCCATTCATTAATCGAAGATGAAGCCCTGACAGAAACGGGAGACTAGAATTATTCGAGTGGGATTTCAGCCAAAGATATATCGATAGGTATTTATACTGTGAGTAATCATGTGTGCTATAGGAGAATTGCAAATAGACATCTGCAATCTAATGATATATGATGCTACATGGGAAACTTAGATCTGAAATCGCTTTCAAGAGCAAGAAGATTCACCAAAGAAACAGTAAAAATAACTCTTGTCCATAAAAATATAAAAAGGATAGGGTATAATGGGAGAAATTTCATCAATAACTAGCGATACATGGTAAAATTACAAAGCAATATTGGCATTTTACTGATATATTATCAATATATCACCGATATCGGGAGATATCTCAGTTGATTTTGGGAAAGGGAATGTTGTGGTGTAACGATATTAAGCACTTTATGAACTGACCCGCCCCATGAATAAAACGAAAAGTGAACCCAAACAGGAACCCACATATAGCTGAAGCCCCAGCACTCAACTAAACCTTTAATATTATATTCCCATCTTGAAGGCATAATAAGCGTAAATATCTCAAAATACGATTTAAGTATCAATGGCGTGTAACCTTCTATATATATCAGCGTCCTTTTCCCTTGAAGTCATGACATGCCACTTGTTGAAATAACATGAAAATATAAATTACCATTCTCGAACTGTATGAAATTTTGGTAATTGACGTATTAGAGGTCAAATGTACAAATAAGGAGGTTATAACCAATAAAGATAGATGTAGTTGGTTTTGACACCATCACAGGTACACAAGTCCACATCATGGTCGATTAAAATGACATTAAAATGAAAACTTTAATAGTGAAGTGGTATCACACCTTAAAAAACATTCTGATAGGTAAAAGATTCTAATAGTGAATCTGTCATATAATTAATATATGTTGTGAACAGCGGCGTATGATTACTATTAGACATATGTTGAAAAAGATGGTCATACTTCCTGTAGTAATGGTATTGGCATGCATTTACCTCGCTTATTCATTGATAAGCTTTCCCGGAAAATTCAAAGAATTCTTCTATAATAAGAAAGGGAACTAAAGGAAATTAAAAATTGCTGTGGAAACTAATGGGGGCGTGAAATTGCCTATGTGGGGGACGGGGGAGATGCATTAGGGGAAAAGGGAAAGTAAGAGACAGGATAAAAGCTTCTTCAACCAGGCAAAGGTGGAGTGTTTTCGCTTCTTGGCGGTAACTGGTGTGGTTCTAATAAATTATTTCTTTCTTTTGGTCTCCAGTTCACTCAACATCCATTTCCATTGTAAACGGGAGCAATTTGGAGGAAAACACCTCTGTTTCACCTGCCCAACTACAAGCATCCAGCAGGTCTTGAACAACAATGAATGAAAAGTACCCAAAATACTCCCAGCCCGTCATGGCATTGTTCTTGTATATCACTTGTAAGAACATAGATAGCAGAAAGAGTTGAGGCGATAAGGTAACAGAAATATATTTGAACTTGCAGACTGCACAGCTTGTTTTTTAATAAGCCGTTTGAGAGAACACACATGAACCCAAAAAGGGAAATTTAAAACATAACCATTGGGTATGCAAAGTTCAAAAGAAAGGACACGGAGTAAATTCACATGTATGGTTCAAACAGACAAAAAACAGGTGAAAATATGCTCGAATATATAGACATAATAGTGCAGAAATGATGAACGACTAAATAGTGACAATTTGTCGACAAGAAATCAAGAAGATCTATATCTGAAAAAATGGGAGATAGAACTTGTGTCTAGACTCTAGAGATGTATTAGTTATAATCATGTACTTGAGTAACTTGCTCATTTGCTCAAGAAACCATTACTTCTCGCGAGGAAAATATATTATTAGAATTTAGATGCATTGGTTATGTCAAATCAGATACTATAATCTGTAAGTGCTTGCTAACTTGCCACCATCTAGAAGAATAATTAGTTAAAAGATCAAGGTGGGGTCCTTTTGGGAATAGGAGCATCAACTACTTGATAAAAGAAGCAAAGGTTTCTTCCAAGAGAAAAATCAGAGACAAATTATTGTCACAAATAACTAATTCCTCAATACTTATTCATGGATTACCCTACCAGAAGAATTTGTCCAGATGTCAAACAAGCCACAAGAGGAAGAACAAGAAAAATAGCATCTAAAAAATAGTGGAAGTAGTATCCAATAAAATTGATTCTGCCAATAACTGTTAAATCATAGTAACAAGACACTTAAAAACACTTCACCTCAGGAGCAATATTGCCAACATATACTGTAGTGTATTGAGGATTATTCTCAGGCCGTCCATCATTAACAGCTTCCTGACCATCTTCTACAAGTAATAAGTTGCAGCTCATAGTTACAATCCACAAGTACACAATAGTAATGGATCACATAGTTAGCTCTTCAATAATCAAGTTAACAGGTAAGACGTGTTTTCTTAAACTAGCAATTTTCAATACAGGGTGGAGTAAGCTCAATCATAGCAAGATTTAAATGGTTGAGCACCGAGAGTTCTGCATAAGTCATGATACATAATAAAGTCACATGTCAATGGTCATCTAAAAAGGTACTAAATGTCAATTAATTCGAGTTTAATGCAGAAGTGTCCATAGTAATAGATATGCTTATCAATAAAACATCAAAAAAGGAAGAAGCTAATTTTGTATGGTATTGGGTTTCATGACTCAACTACAAATATCTTACCATTTGATGCACTTGAAAGCTCCACCACACTCTTTCCGTCTGAACTTTGCTTGTCCTCATTAGCTCCTGCCCCCTTGGTTGCCCAGTTGCAACGTATTTGTCTGCTGCCCAACCACTTCCCTGAGTTATAAAAAAACACAATAAATATAGTCAAGCTTGAAAACAAGGAACTGAATTGTTTTTAAATTCAGACAGCATATAACTTTACAGTCGGCAAATATGGAATCCAACATTAGATATTAATTCTATTAATGTATACATCCAATGTTTATTAGATGCCAACAAACGTTTACCCAACATGGGATGTCATCCAAAATTTATTTGAAAAAGCATTGGAGTATATCAAAACACCACAATGCACAAATTGTCGCTTACAAACACCATCATCAATGCAACACCACACATGATACATATAAACACATGATATATATAACGCTTTGTGTGGCACACTCTATTTTCAACATAATACATTTCACCTCTAAAGTATAGTGCATTTAGCTCCCATGCTAAATAGCTCACAACACAGAAAATGGCCAACTATGACTTTAGTATCTTCTGCTGCCCATCCCTGGCAAGCCTTCCAGATCTGCTTAAGGCCATAGATATACCTATGAAGTCTACAAACTTGCGTGCACTCCCCATTTGCTAACCCTGGCGGTTGTTGCATGTAGACTTCCTCTTGGAGATCACCATAGGGAAATGCATTCTTGACGTCAAGCTGAAACAATAACCAATCTCGCACCACAGCAATAGTAAGAACCCAAAGTGTAAAATGGTAGGCCACCGGTGAGAAGGTATCATGATAGTCTACTTCATACGTCTGGACGAACCCTCGCGCAACAAGCATCGCCTTATAACAATCGATTATACCATATGCTCGGTGTTTCACGGTGAACACCCACTTGCAACTGATAACAGATGATTGATGAACCTCAGTTTCATCATCTTTATTTCTCATAATTAACCCCCTTGCTTAAAAGTTTGTCAATAAATCCCTATTAATGTCCTATAATTAACAGAGTCCTTAATAAATTAAAAACCACAAAAAAATGACAAAGCAAAAATTCGTGGTATTTTTAGACTTAAAAATACCTTCAAAAAATTTCGGGCCCTTGTTTGATCTCTTTTCTAGTTTTGGTCAACATAAAACTTGTAGATCTCGTCAAGATCTACAACTTTCATGTTTTGAGTTTTCTCAAATTCGGCCATCTTAAGCCTCAAAAATCAAAAATACCCTCGGAGTAATCTGATTGGGCCACGTGGCCCAATCTGGGTGAGCCACGTGGCCCGCCTCTCTTGTCTCTTCCGCCTCCTCTTCCAGCCGTCGGATCGCCGTCTTTATCCAACGGCCAGAGCACGTCCACGCCTGCTATTTTCCGCAGCCGTTTGATCTTTCCCCTCCCCCAATCTGATCCGTCTGTGAGCGCTCTGATCAGAGCCTGCCACGTAGCAGCCTTGTCCACCCCACGATCATATCGGGGATGCTTCATCTGAGCCGCTAGTTCCGCGACCATCACCAGCCCTTCGATCATGCGCCTTCTTCACATCACTACCGTCCGCTAGCGCTCAAGCCTCACCACGACACCTGGCACACTCTTGACGCTTCGATCAAAACACCGCCGATCGGATCCAAACCGTCCCTACGCGCCCACATCAGGACCGTTGGATCTGACGATCCAACGGTCCAGACCTCGTCTTCCTCCTCCCGCAGAGACCACGCCGAGCCCCGCGCCTCGCAGACCTCCTCCACCCATCTAAATTTAGCTGCCTCACCTTACCACCTCTCCTCTCCCTAACCACCTTACGTTCGAGCCCAGTCCTCCAGGATTCTCGCGCACACCCCACAAGCTCCGTTCTCCTCTCCATTCGCCCCATGCGCACCCTTGAAACCCGCGACTTCACTCATCAACTCCGCCATCACCACCTTTAAATACCACGCCTCCGCCCCACTTCACCCTGGTCCATCAACCAAGGGGGAGAGGCCTAGCCCTCCAGCTCATCCCTGTGACAGGGGGAGGAGCTCGGATTGAGCGACAATGGCCTTCTTCCCCGATGAGACCCACCGCCGATCACGGCGCTGCTGCGGAGGCGCCAGCCCCGCTCGAGCTCCGAGGAGTAGCCGACCTCGACGTGCGACGACCCGGGCCTCTTCTCCGACGCCCAGCCCAGGCCACAACCTCCATCTCCGGTCAGGTAAGCCCTCTGATCTCCTCTTGTTTTTCTCTTGATTTTTGCCTAATTTTCTACGCCTCTATACGATCTACTCTGCTTCATTGATCACCCATTTAGCTTCGCCTTCCATCCATCTTCCTCGCCGACCCTACCGATCACCCCCTTCCTCCGTCGCAACCTCCTTCACCCCAAGCTTCCTCCTCCGCCGGAGGCGGAGGAGGACCCACTAAGGGCTTCGCCTTCTGCGCTCCACCAGAGCCCTCCGTCCACTTCAGCTCGCACGCACACACCGCTAACACTTCTTGCAGGTTTATCAACGTCATTGGCCGGACTTCGGGCGGAGCTGAGTTCTAGAGCTCCGCCTCCGGCGACCAATTGTCGATTGAGCATTCCAGGAGTCCCCGCGTCTTCTCCGACCTCAGGCCTTCATCGCCGGAGCATCAGCGATCTTCCCCGAGCTTCACCGAGCGCAGCGAGGCGCGGCGGAGCTCCAGGCCTCACGCTGGAGCTCCAATCGCGCAGCTACCCGACGGAGGAGAAGATAGAGCAGATACCGTTGGATCTCGCCCCCCGGCGGAGATCCAACAGCCCTGGAGCGGCCACGTCGACTACTCCTGAACACGGAGGCTCGGTGGAACCGAGCCTCGCCCGAGTCAATCTCGAGCCACCACGTGGCCCGAGGCACCTGCGACGGCCACCCGAAGCAAGCGCCGACCCTCGCCTCCATCCGAGCCTGAGATCACGTGCTACACGCACGTGGCTGTGGGCTTTTTGCATCGGCGCCCTCGCACCTTCCACAAATTGCATCCAGGTCCTCATACACGTGGCACAATCAGAGACCACGTCGAGCCTAATCGCCACCAAGCCTGGAGGCTCGGATGTCCCGAGCCACCCCGAAGCAGAAGCGAGCCTCTGCCAAGCCCGAGCCTCCCTCCGAGCCTGGATAGCACGTGCAGGGCACGTGCTTTCTGGGTTATTTGCAGAGTCGCCCACAACCTTCCACAAATTGCAAACAGGTCCTGAGCACGTGCAGCACCTGCGCGCCTGGGGCTATTTGCACTCGTACCCTTGCGGGTTTCAATAATTGCGAATATACCCCCGCGCGTATGGTTTATTTACAGGGAAGTCCTCCAGACTTATTTTTATTGCATTTGAGTCCTTCCCAGGGACTGGTTTGTAGACATTTTTCATGTTTTTCTTTTCATTTATGCCCTTGTGTTCCTTTATGCATATCTTGAGCATCTTGTTTCTGTTTCAGTTGATTTCAGTCTCATTTGAAAGCTTGTTTGATGTACTTCTTAATGGCATGTTAAGTTTTGCATTTTGGACACTTGAATTTTTATGCATTATTGTATTTGCCATGTGTCCCTTATTAGTCACTTATGCCCTGTTAACATTATTGATCACGCTTGACATTTTAAGCAAATCTGAAATTGACTCATATTTACTTTTGCTCATCATTATTAACCTAGGGCATATTTCTACTACATTTTAATCGTTTTGCATGTCCATTTATTTGCATGATAAAAATGTTAAAAAAAATGCATGTTTATTTTATTTTGAATGCATTGTCAGGTTGTGTCTGTGCATATTTTGACCTATATGCTTTAATTCAACACTTAATTAAATAGACTCAAACCCGATTAATACGAGAGAGGCTCGTGTCCCTGAGTTCGACCTTGGTTTCTTGCCAAGTAAAATAAATCACGATCGTCTCATTTTGATTTATTATTGCATATCGTTAAATGAGTTGATCTTTTGACGACCAAAATCGGCCCGACTGCTTCGACACGTTGAGGTGCTAGAAACGCACTCTTAAAGGGCCGATTTTGCGGCTCATCAATGGTCCAGGGGGAACTGGGACTAAACTCCACATGCCACGTGACTGTAACGCATCCATTTCCTCCTCCATTGCAAAACGTCAATGACTGACTTACATATCTTGCTGGTAGGTCTGTGGAATCTCCACTGCAGATAAACCTACAACAAACTTCCTGAAATCTGTTGACAGATGAGCCAAAGAAATAGTGGAAGCAAGAGGATATGAGGCACATGTATGCATCTGCTTCCTAAGTGCAATAGGCACCTCAAGATCATCAGTAACCTCCTCGACACGCTCACTAGTCTCCTGTGAAGGAACCTGCTCATCATGCACAGTAGCATGTTGTAGAGACAACTCACCATTGACATCAGTAGAAACATTGTAATCAGAACATATCTGAGGCATGATGGATGATTGGGGACGCTCATGAGCAATAGATGGCCTGCAGACGTAGAAACGTGGTAAGAACTGGACTATGTGACTAGGAGGAGGTGGTGATGGTGGTGGAGGAACCATAGTTGGTATTGGAACATGTGGTGGTGGTGGTGAAGGAGGTGGAGACATGTAGACCTCCTCTCCAGAATCTGATGGAGTGAATGTGTCACATGCAGTGGAAAAGTACATCACGGACTCAAAGAAGGTGAATCAGCACTAACATAATGCTTCCGACGAACAGAATCGTAACACTAATATCCCTTTTGTGTCTTGGAATATCCTGCAAAAGCAAACTTGACAGCTCCAGGGGTAAGCTTATCTAGGCCAAGTAACAATTGATGCACAAATGTCACATACCCAAACACATGAGGGGTGAGAGAGAACATATTCTTTTCAGGAAATGCAATCGAGAAGGGAATCTTCTCGCCCAAAATAATGGAAGGCATACGATTCACAAGATAGCAAGCGGTAAGGACAGCATCACCCCAAAATAATGGAGCACGGCTCATAATCAAAAGAGTCTGTGTGACATCAAGTAAATGACGGTGTTTATATTCAACAACATCGTTCTGTTGTAACGTGTAGGTATATGACATCTGTTGTAAAATACCAAGTGATTGAAAGAAATGTGAGAGTTGTAAGGTACAGAACTCCAATGCATTGTCAGTATGAACAAATTTGACAGTAGCACAAAAAATATTCTTTATTTCATTGATAAATGATTGAATCGCATTCCCAACTTCAGACTTATCTTAAGCAGAAAAACCATGACAATGTACAAAATCATCTACAGTAACAAGATAGAATCTATGTCCTTGATGGTCGGGAATACGACTTGGACCCCATATATCCATATGAATCAATTCAAAAAGAGAACTATTACAACCTTGACGACTTGGGAATGAAGACCGGTGGTGCTTTCCTAACTGGCAAGCTTTGCACTGGAAAGTAGAACGAGTAAAAATTTGAGGAAGCACATGACACATCTTTAGAAGGGATAGATAACCAAAACGGAGATACCACATAAAAATTGAGATAGATCCTGTAGAACTAGATGAAGCACCAACATGAGAAGTATGGATCGATCGATATAGGCCATGCTCACGACCCATCCAATCACCATGTTGTGAGTATGTTCTAAAACACAAGGGAAGATGGGTAAAAAATAGCATGGCAATGTAAATCTTAGTAATCTGACTAATAGAGAATAAATTCAGAGTAAAGTTAGGTGCATGAAGCACATTCTAAAGACGCATGGACGGCATGAAACTGACCTCCCCATGTCCAGTAATGGGAGAATGAGTCATCCGCTATGATCATTGATATGCTAAGATCTAATTATTTGTATGATGCAAATTTGTCTCTATCTCCACATAGATGATGAGAGGCATCATAATCCATAATCCATTATGTAATGTCATCCCTACTACAACTGGAAAGGCATAAGCACTACCTAAGATAATAGTCAAGGCAGAAGCAGTCATAACTGAAGTGCTCGAGGACCCGAAAGAAATAGTAAGAGGGCATGATTTCTCTCTCAGGAGAGAGACTAGGTCATCAAATCTCTGATCGGAAATAGATGCGACAGGAGCCTCACTCTGCTCAGCAGCACGAGCAGAGGTCAGAAAATCATACTTGGAGTAGCATGTGTCCTCAGAGTGACCAGGACGATGACAATAGGTGCATGGCTGATGAGGACCACGAGCACCTCCTCAACCACGAAACTCAACCTCTGTGTTGTGAAGTGCCTCCTCTACTGCGTGATGCAGCCATCACAGAGGAGGTCTGTGATATGAATTGGACAACGAGATGATGATCTTGCAAGTCGATGGTATGCCTCTTACATAGGATGAATAATAGCATCTGTAAGAATCTGTGATCGAACGGCTTCGTATTTTGGATCAAGAGCTGCTAAGAAGATGCGAACCATCATGGCATTCATGTACTCCTTCTATTGCTCAGGTGTAGATGCAAGAGGCATAAAGTTGTGAAGCTTCTCGAACATGCCTTGGAGAGATGTATACAGAGAATGCAGGGGTCGTCCATTCTACTTGACGGTGAATATGTCAAGTTGTAGCTGTGAGATCTTCATCTCGTTTCTTGCATGTAAATAGTCTCTATCGTCAATGTACCAGTCAACCAAAGGTGCATACGCATCATCGACCTCCCATGAGACATTTGTCCCAGTCTAGTCAGTCGGCTCCTTTTCGGTAAAAATGCGCTTCTTACCAGTAGACTACATCAGGCTCTTGACTATTGGCACCGGATCTAGGAAGGTGCCTGCGAAAGAAGTGTCAACCATGTTTTCTGACATGATGTTGAATCCAAAGGCTGGAACTTATAAATCAAGGAAAAACTTATCTACATAGACATGAAGGGAATTGATTGCACGTGTAGAATCAAACTACAACAATTCTCATCAATATGAGGGGTGTCCTAGGATAAAAGAGGGTGATTTATCAATCTCAAATCACTCTGGAATTCTCCAAATCAGACAGTATGTGATCACTCGATCACCAGTATGATGCCCTTGAACACTCGATGACGCAGCAGCGCAACCCTAACCGAGACAGGGGCCAGGGAGAGGCGGGGAGGTGGAGCAGTCTCTCTACAGCAGCAGGGGGTCCGTGCGGAAAATACTCCGAGCAATAGCGGCAACGGTAGAGGGCAGGGGATCTGTGCATAGGTTGCTCCGAGCAACGACGATTGCGACTCTAGGCGGCATGTAAGGGTGGACTGTGGGTAGGATTAGGTTTTGGGTATGAGAACTCTGTTCTAGTGTCATCGCTCTGGTACCATGTCGATGGAAAAATAATCTAGATTATTCATGAGACCCTAGGACTCTCTTATATAGGGGAGAGTCATGGTAGGTAAATTACATATTGGGGACAGCATAAATAGAGAATAAATAAACGATATTAAAACATAGAAATGTCTTTATAGAGGTTAATAAAATTGTCAAGAATTTCTTTCAATATATCAAAAATGTCTTCTCCACTAGTGTTTAAATATTTCGTTCTGATAATGCTTTGGAATTCGCTTAATATAACTTGACAACTTTCTTTGCTTCCCAGGGAACTATCTACCAAATATCATGCATGTATACCTCCCGCAAAATGGTGTAGCCGAACAGAAACTCAGCATCTTTTTGACATTGCTTGGTCATTTCTCACTCAGATGAAGGTTCCTGCTAGCGAGATGAAGTTTTTATTGTTGTTCATATTATCAACAGGGTCCCATCTACGACTCTAAAAAAGGTTCACTCCTTTTGCGTTATTATATCTCATTGAGTCACCCTTTCCATTGACACTGAGAATTTTTGCGTGTATTGCCTTCGTCCACAACTTTCATGTTGCTGACAAATTGTCACCTCATGCGATAAATTGCCTTTCTCGATTATTCTCGCATGTAGAAGGGTTACATGTGCTATGATCCTATTGGGCATCGATACAATATTTCTGCAGATGTAACCTTCTTTGAACAGACTAGTTTCTTTACATAGTCTTGCATACCTTTGGATTGTCCGCCTCCACCAATTGTGTATGAGTGCAAACATATATCTGAACCTGCTCAATGTACCTTTACATGTTCCTTTGTTGCAGGATGACATGCCATTTTCAAGTGACCCCACCACTGTTGTCCCGGATGATCTTCAGGAGCTTCCCATCGCTCTCTGCAGAAGTAAGAAGTAATGTACCTTTCTCTCATTTCACATCTATTGTTAGCTTATCATGCTCTGACAGGAGATATGCATATGCTCTCGTGATCATTCCTGTTCCCAGATACCATCACAGTGTTTTACATGATTATGGCCGGTGATGCAATAAATGAGGAGATGGGATGCTCTCGCATCTAGAGGGGCATGGACCTTGTACCGTGCCCCATGGGGATTAGACATGTGGCTTGTAAATAGGTCTTTGCGACCAAAAAGTCACCTGACGAGTTCATTGACAAGCTCAAAGAACGGCATGTGGCTAAAGGTTTTACACAGATATATGGGTTGACTACTTTGAGACCTTCTCCCCAGTTGTACGGATGGGCTCTATATGGATTATTCTTTCAATGGCCGCAAACAAGGGGCGGTCTATTTTTCAGCTCGATATGAAGAATGCTTTCTTATATGGCGATTTTGAGGAGGTTTACATGATGTAGCCTCCTGATTATGAAGTCGAGGGGGGAGTGTATGTGTCGACTTTGCAAGGCAATTTATGGCCTAAAGCAGAGTCTGAGGGCATAATTTGACAGACTCACTACTGATATCAACACTCTTAGCTTCCAAAGAACAACATCTGATTACTCTATCTTTGTCAGAAAATAGCTCGCAGGTACTACCATACTTGATGTTTATGTTGATGATATGGTTGTCGCATGTGATAATGAAGGCATACTAGAGACCAAGTCTTTCCTTCAGAAGGTCTTCGTCACAAAGGACCTTGGTCAACTTCGTTATTTCCTTGGCATAAAAGTGATGCGCACTACAGAGGGACTTCACCTCTCACAGAAGAAGCATTACTTTGACATCTTGACTGAGGTTGGATTACTTAGATATAAACCTTCCGGTATTCCTGCAGACTCGAGGAAGTATTCTACTTCAGTTGATCCTTCTTTTGAATATACTACACTATACAGAAGCCTGGTGGGCAAACTACTTTACCTTACTATCACTAGGCATGATATATCCTATGTTGTGAGCAGAGCCAGCCAACACATGAAGCAACCACGTTGCAGTCATTGGCATGATGTTCTTCAGATCTTGTGCTACTTGAAGGAATCACTAGGAATAGACCTCTTCTATGGGACAAATGACTACACTAATGTAAGTGCATGTGTTGATGCAGATTATGCAAATTCACTTGAGGATCGCCGCTCCATATGATTGGAAGAAATCATGTCACTTTAAAAAGCAAGAAGCAGAGTGTAATCTCCAAATCTAGTGTAAAGGCAGAAAAGGCCCTAAACGTCGCTTTCGGTCACCATTTCGGTATCGACCAAAACAGAATTTCGATGGAATTTCAATGGAATTTCGACTGAAATTTCGATCATTTCGGTCATTTTTTGTACTAGGACCCCCATACTTCGGCCATTTCTGCCATTTCGGTCAAATTTCGATTTCAACTGGATATCGATATTCGACAGAAAATCGGCTGAATTTCGCTGAAATTTGAGGCCATGGGAAGAATACAGAGTAATGACTCAGGCTACATGTGAGATTACTTGGTTACTCTCGTTTATACAGGAACTTGGTATTGTTGTCACCACTCCAATTCCATTATATTGTGACGACAAATCCGCTACATACATTGCTACGAATCATGTGTTTCATGAGTGGACCAAGCATATAGAGATTGGCTGCCACTTTGTTCGTGACGTCGTACGAGGAAAGAAAATTACTACCCTGCACATCTCGACTGATCTTCAGCTTGTAGATGTATTCACGAAGGCTCTACCAAATAAGCGTCCCTCGTGAATAACTTAGAAGTTGGGCATGATCAATACATATGCTCTAACTTGAGGGGGAGTGTTAATGACGATTTTATGTTTCTTCTTATTTAGTTGTAACTCCTCGGAGCTATTTATGTGGTTCCTCGTTTAAGAGTGCTCTAGGGTTGCATGCTATATAAGGACCCCTAGACCTCTGGAATAAATTAGTTAATTGTATTTTCTCATCTTTCTCCACATAAATAATGATGTGGATTGAAATTTGGAGCGTCGACGAAAATTAAAATAATTTGAATGGTGGATTTTGTGGAGAAAATAGAGGGGTTGAGAAGAAGAACTCGTCAGGAATACGAGGGTTTTGGAGAAGAAGAACATGTGTAGATCACACGGGGGAGAAGGAGAGAGACGGAGATAGAGATAAAGATCTCAATTTTTCATATATCTGAACTGACCAAAACCAATGGACCCTCATCCCTTTATATAGGAGGGATGAGATTACAAAAATAGTAAAACAACTAATTATCCTAAATTGACTCTAACTAATTAACCGACTAATTTGAAAATCAAATCTATACTAATTATTGGAGATCACAGGCGATCTCGTTTATTTAATTAAAGACACGACAACTTAAATAAACGTAAATAAAATTGACAGATAACATTAAATAAATATTTGACCCTATATTTTGGTTCTACGCTGCATCAACTCTCCTCCGCTTTTAAAAATTCATCCCAGTCATTTCCTGGAAGAATTGGTGTAGGCTTGGAGGTTGAATCCGCGTTCCCAGTCATTCCCTGGAAGAATTGGTGTGGAGCGAATGGCGGAATCCACACGTGGGCATTAGTGACGTGGCCTTCTTGGTGGAAGAACATGTGTGGCGCAAACGGCGGCGTCTTCTTGAATTTTGCCTCCTCATTGTGATGATTGAAAAATTGATGAGGCATGAACAACATGGCCCTTGGAGAATCCATAGTAAAGCAATGACACAGGGAGAGGAGAGGAGGAGATGTGTCCAAGGAATGAAACCATGGAGCCTTTAAATAGGTGAAACCCATGGTCCTAGTCCTAATAGGATAAGGAAGATTACCAAATTTTCTTCTCTCAGCACATCTTTTAAAATATTTCTGCTCCAGGGGGTTGAAGTGCAAATTTCGTACCCCTTCATCTAAAAATATTTTGTAAGAGGAGCCTTTGAACCTTCCTTTTGAATAAAAACCTTTGCCTGAGGAGGGCTTCGTGTAATTTTTCCCACTTAACCTCTCAACCCCAAATCTCGGGGATTTGATTTCTCATGTATAGAGACCCCATGCTAGGGTTCCTTTCTTCCACAGAAAGAGGCGGTGGGGCCAAGACTGAAGGAGGCGTCGACGGCGGGGGTCCTCACTAGCGCAACCCTTCACGCGCGGAAGGGGGAAAGCCGCATGGTTGTAGCTGCAACGGGGGATGCCCAGGCGGGACTTCCAGAAGCAGAGATGGGGCGTGCTGCACGTGTTCGTAACCCAGCCAGAGGATCTCGTGACCGAGAGAAGGTGTGGGCGGCGGCGAGCGAGGGGTGGTGCGGGGGCAGGGGCCTTCGCAGGAATCGCGGGGGTGGGGGAAGCGGGAGCAGGCGGGGTTAGGGGTAGGGCTGGAGCCGTCGGGGTTGTGAGAAGGGGGTCCCATGGTGCGGGGCTGGGTTGGGCGAAGGCGGGGCGGGTGTCGCGGTAGGGGACGGTTGGCGGGGCTGGGAGGATTAGGGGCAAGGGGGTGGCGGCGGGTACGGGGGCCCGGGCTGCAGGGGCCGGGGTTTCGGGGATGGGGGTTGGGGTTGTGGGGGTTGTGCAGCAGGGGAGGGTGGTGACGGCGCATGGAGGGGCGGCGCCAGGGTTGGGGTCGCTGGGGGCGAGGGGAAGATCGCGGGGTTTTGGGGATGGGGTTGGTGGCGCGAGGGTGGAGCTGGGAGGCGGCGGGGGTATGGGGGTGGTGGAGGAGTCCGACGAGGCTAGGGGGGCGTCGGAGGGGCTGGGGCTGCAGCGGGGGTCCGCGAGAAGGCTGCGGATGGAGCGTAGGTTGACTCCGGGGGTTTTTGCGAATCTGAAAATACCTGTACAGCAATCGTTTCATCCTTTTTTTCTTCCGAAATGGCCTGGACAGGGGTCGAATCTTCCTCCACATCGAGGTTTTCTTCAAAAATACTCTGGATAACAGCTTCGGTGGTTGGAGGCTTCGATTTGGCGGCGCGTAGGGCCTCGAAGTTAGCCATAAGAGCTCGAAACTCGGAGCGGATTGTGGTTTGCAAATGATGCAAATCACGTAACATGCGCTCCGTCTCCTTGTTGTAGGCGTCGATGGCCGAGATGGCTCGTCGTTTTGTTCGGATGAACGATGTCGATGCGAGCGTCTGGACGGATCGTCAGATCGTGAGGACGATCTGTAAGCCATGCTCTGATACCAAATGATGCGGATTGAAATTTGGAGTGTCGACGAAAATTAAAATAATTTGAACGGTGGATTTTGTGGAGAAAATAGAGGGGTTTAGAAGAAGAACTCGTCTGGAATACGAGGGTTTTGGAGAAGAACACGTGTAGACCACGCGGGGGAGAAGGAGAGAGACGGAGATAGAGATAAAGATCTCAATTTTTCATATATCTGAACTGACCAAAACCAATGGACCATCATCCCTATATATACGAGGGATGAGATTACAAAAATAGTAAAACAACTAATTATCCTAAATTGACTCTAACTAATTAACCGACTAATTTGAAAATCAAATCTATATCTACTTATCGGAGATCACAGGCGATCTCGTTTATTTAATTAAAGACACGACAACTTAAATAAACGTAAATAAAATTAACATATAACATTAAATAAATATTTGGCCCTGTATTTTGGTTCCACGCTGCATCAAATAATGTCTTCACGCTTCAAAGATATATTGTATGTAGTGTTTTGAGGAGGAAATGGAAAATGGAGGGGATGGAAGCAAGGCCTAAAATTTCGATTTCAATCACCATTTTGATGAGTGGCCGAAATAAAATTTCGACCGAAATTTCGATCATTTTGATCAGTTTTTGAATATGGGACCCCAAATTTCGGTTGACATTGGCCATTTCGGTCGAATTTCGGTCACCCACCGAAACCAAAATTTGACCGAAATTCATTCGAATTTCGCCGAAATATGATCCAGTGGTTGGAAGGAAAAAAACAAATGACGAGCATGGTTATAAGATTATAATGTTTTTATACATAATTCATACTCAACAGTAGGGATGCAACCGGATGCGGATATATCCGTATCCGTCCGCTACCGTATCCGCTTTTAAGCGGATAGGGATGCTCATTTTCAGATTTTAGCAGATAGGGATACGGATACTAATTTTAATTTTTTTGCGGATACGGATTCGGATACGGATACCATTATAGAATTTTTTTCCGGATACGGATGTATGTATTTTTCGCGGATACGGATACGGATATCCGTATTATCCATATTTTTAGTAATATTTCAGCTTCGCAAAAGTTTTGCATGCCTCAATGTAGCTCTGACACAAAATTGTACCTCATAATGAAATGTCAAAAAAAGTAACTTTTATAATTTCTCATAATGTCGTTTCACGAAATATACCATATCACCTTTATCTTATTAGTTGGTTACAATGTTACATATATTACATATATTTTGGAAACATTTCAAATGAAGGAAAACAGACGTACGTCATCATACAATTTTATTATATGCTTTAATTTATTTCATTCAATATTTTAATCTATTTTCTTAGTTATTATGTAACATTGTAAGTTTATTGAATTTAAGATTAGTCATCCATCAATTACAAGTTTGTAAAGACGCCATTTCTAATTAAAAGTATGAGGAGACACTTAATATTTATAGGATAATCCGTATCCGTTTCTTAAATATATGTATTTGAATCATGATTATCCGATTCCGAATCCGTATCCGTATTTAAGGATATGGTATTCAATTTTCGATATCCGTATGATATTCGTTTCCGTATCTGTATCCATATTTTGAAACGGATAAGGATATGGTAATACTTATATCCGTATCCGTATCCGTCCGTTTGCATCCCTACTCAACAGTCTTAAATAATACTCAAAGAGCGGAATTTGCATGAATGGGGGAAATTTATGGGGGTGTCCATACAAACATGGAAAACAGGGTATTCAGGTAACAAGAAAAAGGACAAGCATCAATGCTGAAACCAAGTTATGAGCATGGTCAGAATATCTTAATAGAAAGGAGGACCCCCTGCATGTGGCTTTACCAACCCTCAATCTCTCTGAGGGGTTGATCCCCCTTTGAAAAAAAAAACGGTCCTGATAAAACATAGGCCAAAAACCCCACACTCTTTTGCCACTATATATGAAACATCATTAAATGAGGGGCAAACTCTTCAGGACATTTTCCTGCGAAGAAAAAATGGCTTACATTCTTATATAAAAAATCAAGGTTGTAGAAAGCGGTAGTCGATACTCGGTTTGCGGGTTACTGACTAAGGATTAATCGACAATCGGACGACTAATCGGATTTAGTCGACCATTAGTCGGTTTTGCATTTTGTTTAATTATTCGAAATATATAAATCAATTTTAATACACATATTCGTATATATTTACATTGATTTGTACATTTTCAATACTATCATTATGAAATAAGAAAGTAATTGTCTTTAAATACAGCATTAAGCATATTAGAATAAGTTTGCTTTTTAAAAAAATCAAAAAGCAAAAAAATTAAAAATCTCTATGTAAAAGTCGGCCGACTAGTCGGCCCCGATTAGTCGGTTTGATCGACTAATGGCTAACTAGGCCTAGTCGAGTCGGCCATCCCCCCCCTCCGACTCGATTAGTCGGGCCGACTAATCAGCCTAGTCAGCCGACTTTTACAACAGTGTAAAAAATTGTTAAATCGATTCACATGATTGTGTGCATTTAATGGGGTGTTCAAGCAAACATGGAACAAATAGGGGTATTTTGCAACTGCCAAAAATGAGCATACAATGCAAACCTTGGTTTCCGGATTTCTTATTCATATTTTATTTTTATGGGAGCAGGGACCTTGCCACACTTTCAAAGTTTTTTTCTTGGAAAAAATCTCCATTCAGCTAGAAAACAAGTCTATGACAGGATTTATAAGTTCCAGAATAGTAGTTCCTACCATTTAAGTCATTGATCGCACTTTGTGCATCCTGCAAGATGTAAAAAACAGTCAAGTACACAACCAGCAATTCATTCGAAAAATAATAATGATAGCATCGGGTGTCACTTACCTGCTGGTTTCTAAAGGAAACAAATCCATATCCTCTGGATCGTCCTGTTTTTTGATCCCACGTGACTCGTGCATCTCTGCAAAATAAAAGCCATAGCAATTTTTGGCATGAGAAACATAGTTACGGAGGGACAAAAATGCAGTTAGACAGAACTCATCAACATATGCCTTATTCAAACCACTACAAAACCAAAGATACATAGCAAATGCTTACGAGCAACTAGAGTATGTAGAAAAGCAAGCAGATAAGGTGGCATCTGTAACCTCAGGACCAAGGTCACCAACAAATATGTTGAAATGCCCTACATTATATAATAGTTTAGCATGATATTAAAAATGAACTATGAATAGCCAAAATAAAAAGAGTGAAAAGATGTGTAAAATTAGAGCAAGTATATATGAGAAAATCCTAACCTGAAGTGTCCTCCCTCTGACCACTGGCATATGCCCAATTAACCTTGATAGGCTGACCAAACCTGCAACGCCATATCACGTGGAAAAAACAAATAAGCTATGAGTGCAAAATCAAACTCAAATACAGGGATGGCTGAAGTCAAAACACGCCAATAACGAACCAAGACAACCTCCATGAGTGATGAACAGGCACAATTAGAAAACATTTCAATCATAGTTACGCACATTGATAGTAACCCTTACAGGGTTCTCAAAGTGTTTATTGAAGGCTTATGAGTGAATATTAAAGCATAGAGGGATTAGGGGATGAGAGGATAAGAGAGGAGTGTGATTAGCCTCGCATTATGAGAAAAGAGAAATTCAGTGCCAGATTTCACAGAGAAGGTAAAAAATGAGGAAACCATGGGGAGTCAAAATCGAGTCCTGTGTTTCATGATTTCTTCCGTATAAAAGCATGCTAGCCCCTTTACGATAAATAGTAGGAACATGGACTGGACTTCCGAAAGGAAATAATAAAGCAAAATCAGAACCTAATCAAACCTGACTGATTGACTCCAAAATAGACTTGTAATCTAATTAAATTAATTAGATATATAGCCAAAATTGAAAATCTCAAAATAAAATTAAGTCCATATAATCCTTACTTTGGGATTGCATTAATTATCATGTGCTACGAAAGATCGTGTCCAAAGGAATTGTGTTGTAATTGCCATTGAAAATCCGCACTTCTTTTTCAATTAGATGCATGAACGGTTATGATGTGATTTTTAGGAAAAACGTGGGCTTGTTTCCCATTCTAAAAATCTCTGAACTGTAAAACAAACTTCCAAACATGGTATCACTCCATGCTCTTTTGAGTTTGAACCTCCCTGCAAAATTTGATAAGACGGTGCCTCCTTCAGAATACTGCATCACAAGGGCCAATCTGCAATTTTGTAAACCTTTTTGTCTTTTCCAGGATTATCGTAGTTTGAACTTTTTGTCATTTATTCAAATAACTCAAGAAATAGGAGGATGAGGATCACCTCTTCAAAGGCAGATGTGGTATGGAAAATGTTTGGGAGTACGAGAGGCACGGCGGTCTTTTGTACAAGTTTCAGATCGGCGGTCTTTTGTACAAGTTTCAGATCAGGAAGAATGGGCAGAGGGCAAATATACAGTAGGCAGGACCTCACGTCTCTGAGGGTCGTAATCATGATGTTTAATAATAAATTTTTGATGCAAGTCCCGTGAATGGGTGCTTCCCCAGGCTTCTCAAAAAACTCAAGAAGAAAGAAGTTCTTGCAATTTCTCTAAACACAGGGTCGGAAACCCGATGATTCCATTCATTTTATACATGTCAAATGGGATCGGATTGTTTTTGCTAAATTTGTGCTTGAAAAAGAAATTTTAAGGTGGATCGCGCACTCACCACGCCAACCTAAAATGATGAATCCATAAAAACCCCATAAATAGAGCAAACCATCATGTACAACGGGTCAAACCCACCTCCCAAAATGCGAGTTACCCATTTAGCTAACAACGCTCCATTTAGCTCCTCCAAATTCAAAATCTACATGCCACTATCATCCTCCTTGAGCATCAAGGTCTTCCAACCAACCAAAGGTATCCTCTCCACGGGTGGACACCACAGCGCGTTTCCCTCCTTTTTGGGTTCTAAAAGAAAGTTATCCCCTCCGCCTTCCCAGAAAAGGCTCAAAAGAATCTCCTCAACGTCTCCAATCTCCCCTGACCCCAGCAAAATATAGTGCATAGAAAGGAAGAAAATACGAATAGAGCACTAAGCGACCACCCCTAATGAGTCGTGTGTCAACTTGCCAGCTCCATTTCCATTTTCTCAACCACAGGCAATCAATCTGACGGCTTCAGCCTACCTTTAACCATAAGCAGGGAAAGGTAAAGCAAAGTGAGGGCCCCCTGGTGCATTTGAAGGGCAGTCCTTCACCCATCAACCTCCTCCTCGTTCATCCTAAAAGGAACAAAAGCTGACTTACATGGTTGATCCGCAGGTCAGAGACCGTCCCAAACAACTCAAGTACAATGGCCACATCCTCCGCAGATCCCACGTCTCCCTCCGATAAAATAATGTTGCCAGCATACTGGAGGATGATAATGAAACATCACCAATGCTAAAACCAGCCACAAACCTTCCCTCCTTGGCATTAGTAGCCACTATTGTCAGGCCATCAACAACAATAACAAAAATTAAATATGCAAATAGGCATCCCTGCCTAAACCTTTTCTGCAACTGAAGAAAACCACCTCTTGTCAGTCATTCACCAAAACAGCATAGGAAGAAGTCATGACACATCTATGATTTCTTCATCCGCAACCACATAACAAGAATCATGACACATCTATGATTTCTTCATCCGCAACCACATAAGAAGAGATTCTTCGCATTACACAACATCTGAGTACGACCTATATTGCAATAAAGCAAGCTATATTCCTCAAATATTGCTGCATTTAGGGGTGTTCAGAATCCTAGGGTCAAATGGGGACCTGCCCCGACCCAGCTATTATGACCCGAATTGCATGGGTACCCGTGAAGAGAACTCCGGGTCGGGTACCCGTACATTCGTGACCAGCTAAATCTTCACAACCCAATGGAAAACCCGGTGGAGGAACCGGGTACCCGGTCGGGTATCAACCCCGCCGCTTGGAAACCAATCTACCCCCGTCGCCTGATTTCCTTTTGATTTGTCGCTAGGGCTTCCAGGCTTCCAGTGTCTTCTCCATCACTATTGCGCTCCTCCAGCTATCCTGCAACCCTCCTCTAAGCCTCGCCGTCTGATGTACCGCTCTGCCCCACCTCTGCGGCAGCCAAGAGATAATGCGAATATAGCTTCGCAGATTTATGGTGAAGAAGCACCAACCAGGAGACGATGAGTATCTATCGGAGCAACAACCATGGGAGCGAGAAGAACCCATCATCCTCACAACACTAGTCATGATCCGAATAACTGCCCACAAAGAGAAATCAATTCTGATCCAAACAGAGGAAGGAGGTGCGAGGATGCTGGCATGGTTGCCCTTTTCTCCGTGGGATTGTTTTTTATTTTCCAATATTTTTATTTCCCTTTATCACAAACTCTTATTATTTCTCGGTGGGATATTTTAGTAAGACATTTTACGTTTGTATCCTTAGAAATATATGTAACTATAGATAGGGATACAATTGTATTATACACCAATGACATCTTTCTACTACATAACGTGCAGAAGAACGTAGTACTACGGATGAATATCCAGATTATTCTTTTTCTGCAAGATCAACTTTGCATAGGGATGAAGATGCAACACATGATTATAAATGAAGGGGGGCCAAGTTAGCTACTTTCATTATATTTTATACATTATCAGATGTAATTAAACCATTCATTATATTCCACGGGTACCCGCAGGTACCCGCAACCCGTTCAAATAATACGGGTACCCATTAGAATCGGGTACCCATTGTAATGGGTCAAGTCGATCCATGACCCTATAATGATGGGTCGGGGCGGGTCACTGTTGAATGGGTCGGGTACCAGTAGGGGTGTAAGAAAATTCTCAAGTTCGATATTCGCTCAGGTTCGGCTCGCTAAAAGTTCGATTCAGATTCGGTTCGGAAATAAACGAACCGAACCTGAACACAAGTTTAGGCTCGATTAAATAAACGAACCGAATCTAAAAATCATAGGTTCGCTCAGGTTCGATTCGTTAAAAGCTCGATAAACATACACATATATATTTACAAATCCTTATCTGTAGAAGTGGACTTATTTTGAGATGAGTGGTTTTTATCCCAATGTAAGTGAATTTTGTCTAGAGATAACTAGATATTTATGGGATAACTAGGTTTTATCTCCGTATAAACTATCCAAAAATAAATAGTCACATCGTATTTACAACATCTATCATCTATGGTCTAGTACTTTTCCCTTCTTTATCTTCAAATCAACAGAACAAGTACAAACATTACTTATCGAATATCTCCGCATTATTCTTATTCCTTATCCCCATCTGAGTAGATATAAAATATATTATAATTATACTTTTTTCAAAGAGATTGATGCTTATTAATCTAACTTTTTCAAAAGATGAAGATGAGTTAGATAAAGAAAAAAAACTAAATGAATATTTATTCTAACTGTAAATACACATATATATTTCCATTTCTCTTCTTTTCACTCCCTCTTATTAGATAATTCTTAAGTTCGATATTCGCTTAGGTTCGATTCGTTTAAAAAGAGGTTCGATTCGGATTCGGTTCGAAAATAAACGAACCGAACCTGAGCACAAGTTTAGGCTCGATTAAATAAACGAACCGAACCTAAAAAATATAGGTTCGCTCAGGTTCGGTCCGTTTACACCCCTAGGTACCAGCCCCGTGAACAGCCTAGCTGCATTCACTGCATAAAGAACTACTAGGTTAAGCATTTAGAATAATATGCATGTACATAACTTAATCCAAGCTGATCCTAATTCAATCAACGTTATCTACTGACACCTAACGATTCCACTAAGAATAACTAAACAAAGGCCATATAAATCTATTTTCTTATATCAAGTTTAGTTCATGCTTCAATGATACGTCTTCTAAGTTTGATCTATCATATAAATCTAGGTAATGTCTATTCCTATGATGAAGATCTTTCCTTTACTTTTTGTTGCACCTTCCGAGGACGACTCCTAAAATCACTCTTTACTCCTAGTTATGTCATGTCTCACTCCACAATAATATATTAGGGCATTATTATCGTATATCCTTACAAATGCTCTGAGCCGGTGAAATAATAGCATTCCTTATTTGTTGCAATGAAGATGGGATAATTCATTGGGCATGTTACCGTATATGGAAGACATGCATCGGGCACATGCATCGGGCATGTCACAGACTTGTGGACTAAATATCATCATTGTAGCAAGAGTCAGCCGACTACACCGAATAGTCGATCTCACTGTGATGTGTGGGAGATGACCGAATGAATAGCCTATAGTTAACCAACATTTGGTCGGTCCGATTGTCTAAGTATTGGTCATGGCCTCAAATTTTAGCAAAATTCGGTCGAATTTCTGTCGAATATCGATATCCTGTCGAAATCGAAATTAGACCAAAATGACCGAAATGACCGAAATATGGGCGTCCTAGTACAAAAAATGACCGAAATGGCCGAAATTTCGGTCGAATTTCTATCGAAATTCCACTAAAATTCCGTTTCGGTCGGTCACTGAAATGGTGACCGAAACTGATATTTAAGGCCTTGGTATTGGTTGATTACAACAACAACAAAGCCTTTTCCCACATTAAGTAGAGTCAGCTACATGGATTCATTGCCCCCATTAAGATCTATCTTGGGTCATTCTCGAGCTAAGATCCATTCGTGTAGCCTCATCCAATACTTCTTGGGCCTTCATTGCCCTTTCTTAGCCGGCTCAACATCCCAAAACTCACATTTCCTACCCATTGCATCAGTTGACCTCATTTGCAAATGGTCAAACCACCTTAAGTGATTTTCTCGCATTTTATCCTTGATCGAAGACAGACCACTTTTCCTTCTGATTACAGCATTCCGAAATCGATCTTTAAGTGTGTGTCCACGCATCCACCTTATCATTTTCATTTCTACCAATACCATTCTCTGTGCATGTCTATGATTCACACGTTAACATTCAGATCCATAAAGCATAGCAGGTCTCACGGATGCTTTGTAAAGCTTTCTTTTGATTTTCAAAGGAATTTTCTTATCACCAACATTTCTGCTAATTATTGATTGATTATTGGAAAAAATAAATTTTTATATTTTTACTTTTAAGGGGTTTAATTTAACCTAAAATCGCATAAAATAACCAAGTTCCATCTCAATATTTGTATGGTACTCTTTTTTCTGAAAATGTGTCTACTAAAAAAAGATGCTTTAGGGTATGCTAGTGTTCATAGAGGACATGGCTTCGACGACAGAAATGAAGAGAGAAAAGTCATTCTGAATTTTATAACGACTTATGATTTTTTCATAGCAAACACTATCTTCAAGAAGAGGGAGGGGTATTTAATAACTTATAAGAGTGGCCCGGCTAGACCACAGATAGATTACTGTGTTGAGGAGAAGAGACCAGTTGGGTTGCAAAGACTGCAAAGTAATACCATGAGAGAGTTTAACTACCCAACGCCGCTTGTTAATCATGGATGTGCAAACAAAAGGGCAAATAAAGAAAAGGAATGATTTCAATATCACTAGAACTAGATAGTGGAATCTTCAATTAAAGCAATCAAGCTTCAAAGAGAAGGTTTTAAATGACTTATCTTGGGATTGTAACGGAAAAGCAAACGAGTTACGAGATGTGGGAGGCAGTAGCATCCTGTATATGATGGGTAGCCAAAGAGATGCTAAGCAAGTCAAATGGAGGAGTTCCAGGCCAAAAGGAGGCTTGGTGGAAGAGTAGAGGGGTGCAAGAGAAATTCAAAATTAAAAGAGCATGCTTTAAAGCTATGTCTAAAGAAAAAACAGATGAAACCATCACAAACTACAAAATAGCGAAGAAAGAAGAAAAAAACTGTAAAAGAAGCTAAGTCAAAAGCTTGTGAAGTTTTGTACAAAAATCTAACTCTAAGGAGGGCCAGAAGGATATATTCATGTAGGCTAAAGTGAGAGAAAGAAAGATCAAAGACCTTTCTCAAGTGAGATGCATTAAGGATGACGAAGGTCGCGTGCTTGTTACTCGGAAGGATATAGAGACTAGATGGAAGCGGTACTTCCGTAAGCTTTTCATATAGAGATCACTTTGGGAGATCTAGCTAGTAGTGAAAGTTATTCAATCGTACAAGCTATAGACGAATACAAAGGACGGAAGTAGAGGAGGCTTTGAATGTTATGAGACCTGGGAAAGATGTAGGACCTGATGACATTCCCATAGAAGTTTGGAGAGGTTTAGGTAAGCATGGTTTGACTTTGCTTACAAATTTATTCAATGTTATTTTGCAAAGCAAGCCCGGGTAAATTGAGGTTTGGTTGCATCTTAGGTAGCCAACAGCCAGCGCAAGAGAGATAAATTCCTATATAATATCCTTTTAAAATCACTATTTAGGGATTTGTCGCAAAACAGTTCGGATCTTTTCATCATGGATTTAAGCAACATTTAGACTTCGTTGGGGCGTTCTCTACTAACGACGTTTTGCATCATCCGAATGCAATGAGAAGTTGGTAAGGGCAGATACATCGATGTCAGGATGTAGTTCAAAATTTACACGGATTCTCGCATGAGGAACGCATGCGAGTAAATAAGCAAGCTCTGTTGCATCGCCGCCCGGATGCAGTCCAAAATTTGCAAGGGTTCTCGCATGATAGATGCATGCGAGTAAAGAAGCTAGTCCAAAAAAGGTTGCAAAGGAAGTTACGGAAGGGTAGTTAGAATATTAGCACTTTGACTGGCAAATCGATGGAGATGGTAGATACGATGGAAAGAAGGAAAATTCATATATTATATCTTCAAGAGACAAAATGGGTTGGAGAAAAAGCAAGGGATGTCGAGAAGACGGACTTTAAACTTTGGTATTCAAGTAAAGATAATGGTATAAATGGTGTTGGATTGGTTGTTCATAAGGATTTGAAGGATTGTGTGGTTGAGATGCAAAGTTGCAAGGATCGGATTATTTTGCTAAAATTGGTGCTTGAAGCAGAAATTATGAATATCATCTCAGTTTATGCACCATAAACGGGTTTACATGAAAGGACTGAACAAGTTTTTTGGGAGAATTTGGATAAGATTATGCAAGGAATCCCACAAAGAGAGATGATTTGTCTATATGGAGATGTTAATGGACATGCGGGAACAGATGCTTCAAGCTATGTTAGTGTTCATGGAGGCCATGCCTTCAAGGATAATAATGAAGAAGGAAAAGTCATTCTGGATTTTGTAACGGCTTGTGATCTTTTCATAGCAAACACTCTTTTCAAAAAGATGAAGAAGCATTTAATTACTTAAAAGAGTGGCCCAACTAGAACACAAATAAATTACTTTGCATTGAGGAGAAGAGATTGGTTATGTTGCAAAGATTGCAAAGTAATCCCAGAAGAGAGTTTGACAACCCAACATCGGTTGTTAGTCACGTGTGCAAATAAAAGACATGGTAAAGAAAATGAGAGTTCACAAGATCACTAGAACTAGATGGTGATTAAAGCAATCAAGCTTTAGGGAGAAGGTTTTAGAAGACTTATCTTGGTATTGTAACGGAAGTGCAAACGAGTTGTGGGACGCGATAGCATCTTATATATAAAAGAAGCCAAAGAGATGGAAGGTGAGTCAAAGGGAGGAGCTTCGGGACAGAAGGAGGCTTGGTGGTGGAGTAGAGGGGTGCAAGAGAAGCTTAAAATTAAAAGAGCATGTTTTAAAGCTATATCTAAGGATATAACAGATGAAACTATCATAAACAACAAATTAGCGAAGAAGGTAACAAAGAAGGTTGTGAGCGAAGATAAGACAAAAGTTTATGAGGTTTTGTATAAAAATCTCGACTCTAAGGAGGGCCAGAAGGATATATTCAAGTTGGCCAAAGCAAGAGAAAGAAAGACCAAAGACCTTTCTCAAGTGAGATGCATTAAGGATGAGGAAGACCATGTGCTTGTTACTCAAATGGATGTAGAGACTAGATGAAAGCAGTATTTCCATAGGCTTTACATTGGGGAAGGAAGTAATGAGATCACTTTGGAAGATCTAGCTAGTAGTAAAAGTCACTTGAATCGTGCAAGCTATAGACGAATACAAAGGAAGGAAGTAGAGGATGCTTTGAAGGTTATGAGACCTGGGAAAGGTATAAGACCTAATGACATTCCTATTGAAGTATGGGGAATTTTAGCTGAGTGTGGTTTGACTTGGCTTACAAATTTATTCAATATTATTTGACGTAGCAAGAAAATATCTGAAGATTGGAGAAGCATCATGGTATCTCTTTATAACAAAGGAGACATCCAAATTGTTCAAATTACAGAGATATCAAGCTGATGAGTCACACTATAAAAATTTGAGAACGTGTGATCGAAAGAAGGTTAAGACAAGTTTCTAAAGTAAAAGAAAATCCATTCGGATTCATGCCAGGTCGATCAACTATTGAAGCCATCCACTTGCTAAGGAGAGTGATAGAGATTTATAGAGCTAAAAGTAAGAACCTCCATATGACTTTTATTGATTTAGACAAGGCTTAGATTATGTCCCATGGGAGATATTATGGAGAGCTTTGGAGAAGAGACAAGTACATGTCCCATATGTTAACCTCATTAAGGATATGTATGATAGGGCTTCATCTTGTGCAAGGATCCAGTGTGGAAAGATTGACTATTTTGACATCAACATTGGTTTGCATCAAGATTCAGCTTTGAGTTCATTCCTTTTTACTTTAGTTATGGATGAATTGACAAATCACATTCAGGATGAGATACCTTGGTATATGTAATTCGCTGATGGTATTGTGTTGATTGATGAGACTAGAGACGGAGTAAATGAGAAGCTTAAGGTTTGGAGACATGTATTGGAGACTAAAGGATTTTGTATAAGTAGGGCTAAGACTGAATATATGGAGTGCACTTTTGGTGGAAGCAACGGTGAAGGAATCGGGGTGAAGATTTGTGATGCCAACATTGAGAAGAAGAATTCTTTTAGATACTTGAGATATATTTTGCAACATAATGAAGAAATTGATGGAGATGTTACTAATGAATAAATACATGTTGGCTAAAGTGGAGAGAAGCATCTACTATCCTTTATGATAATAAAATTCCGTTAAAAATAAAGAAAAATTTTACAAAGCAACTGTGAGACCTACTATACTCTATAGATCTGAATGTTGGCCTGTGAACCATAGACATGTGCAGAGAATGGCAGTAGCAGAAATGAAAATGCTAAGGTACACACGTAAAGATCGACTTAGGAACGATGCAATCAGAAGGAAAGTTCGTATATCTCCAATCAAGGATAAGATACAAGAAAACCGCTTAAGGTGGTTTGGCCATGTGCAAAGGATGTCAGATGATGCACAAGTTAGGAGATGCGAGTTTTGAGTTGAACCAACTAAGAGTGAGCGAGAAAGGCCAAAGAAGTGTTGGAACGAGATTATAAGAAGTAGATCTTAATTTTTAGACCTAAGCCCGAGACTGGCCCAAGATAAATCTAAGGGGTATTTACACCCATAACCCTGAGTAATTTCACAATTACAATCATGGCCTCAAATTTCAGCGAAATTCGGTCGAATTTCTGTCGAATATCAATATCCAGTCGAAATCGAAATTCGACCGAAACGACCGAAATGACCGAAATATGGGGGTCCTAGTACAAAAAATGACCGAAATGACCGAAATTTCGGTCGAAATTCCACCGAAAATTCTGTTTTTGTCGATACCGAAATGGTGACCGAAACCGACATTTTACAATCATAACCCTACATAATCATGAATTACATAATGAACCTCGAGTATTGGTTAACTTTTACATGACATAACCATGTATTATGTTCCGTTTGGAATGGCCGTTATATTTGACGGTTTTCGTTGAAAAAGACCAAACTGTCCCTAACGTTCATTCTTATCTGCAAAATATGCCATCAACGATTCCCCCTCCGTCAGACATGAAGTCTGCCCCTCTCCCTCTTGCCGAGCACCAGTTCCCCATCCCTTGCAGGTCATGCATCGAGCCCCCCCCCCCCCCCCCGCTGCTACCGGCTGACCACCTCTGCAACCTCCCCCCCCCCCCGGTCGACTGCGACCACCTCTGTCAAGTCCCTCATCCCATGTCGAAGTTGCAAACAAATCCCCGTCGACCAACCTGCAAGTACCCCTAGCCCCCAGCAGACCGACCTGCAAGGCTCGCGCCGTCGACCGAACCACCTCTGCAAGCTGCAAATCAAAAATCAAACCCTTCCCCCTCCTCCCCGGCGACGACCTGGAACCCTGCGAGAACACCCTCTGCCCCCCTCTCCCGATCAACCGACCTGCAAGCCCACCCCCCTCGACGACGACCTACAACCCGCGAGACCACCCTCTCCCCCCCCCCCCCGTCATGCAAGCCTCCACCCCTCCACCTCCCGTACCCCAACCCCCCCCCACTGTCGCTTGTCCCACCTCCCGTACCTAACCCTCGCCCCCCCCCCCACCCCACACGATGACGACCTGCAACCCCCCCCCCCACGACTTGCAACCCCTCGAGACCACCCTTTGCCCCCCCGTTATGCAAGCCTCCGCCTCCTGTACCCCAACCTGTCGCCGCCTGTCCCACCTCCCGTACCCCAACCCTCCCCCCCCCATGATATACCATGCATGGCCGCCTCCCCACCTCCCATGAAATCACAAGCAAGCCGCCACGGAAGCTCCCCTATACTCTGCTCTGCTTGCCTGCATGCTCGTGGAGCCTCGCCACCCGGAAGCTCCTCTCTGTTTGACTGCAAGATCGTCAAAGTAGCCCCCTGTCTGCTAGCCTCCTTTCCCCACACCTTAAGCTCTCAAATCCATCAATTTTCCCCTTTTCTTTTTCTTTTTACTTTGGATTAATCCCAACCGCTAGATCACGAATTGGTTAAATTAACTCAATCATTTGGTTGAGTTAATGAAGTAAACTAACGGAAGGTTATGGGCGTAAAATGGAGCATTTATTCAGGGTTTAGGATGGAATTCACGATTATGCAAGGTTATGAATGTAATTGCAAAATTATTCAGGGTTATGGATGTAAAAATCCCTAAATCTAAATGAAGGCAAAAAATCCATGTAACCAACCCTACTTAATGTGGGAAACGACTTTGTTGTTGTTATTTGGAGAAGCAAGAAAATGTCTGAAGATTGGAGGAGAAGCATCGCAGTGCCTCTATATAAGAACAAAGGAGATATTCAAAATTGTTCAAATTATAGAGGTATCAAACTGATGAGTTGCGGTATGAGAATTTGAGAACGTGATCGAAAGAAGGCTGAGGCAAGTTCCAAAGTAAAAGAAAACTAATTCGAATTCATGTCAGGTCACTCAAATATTGAAACCATCCACTTACTGAGAAGAACAATGGACATTTATAGAGCTAAGGAAGAAAGTTCATATGATTTTTATTGATTTGGAGAAGGCTTACGATTCCATGATTCCATCCCACTGGAGATAGTGTGGAGAGTTTTGGAGAAGAGATGAGTACATGTCATATACATTAACCTCATAAAAGATGTGTATGATAGGCCTCATCTTGTGTAAGGATACAATTTGGGAAGACTGATTATTTGACATCAACATTGGTATGCATTAAAGTTCATCTTTAACTCCATTCCTTTTTACTTTGATTATGGACGAGTTGACAAGTCACATTCATGATGAGATACCTTGATGTATGTAATTCGCCGATGATATTGTGTTTATTGATGAGACTAGAGATGGAGTAAATGATAAGCTTGAGATATGGAGACATGAATTGGAGACTAAAGGATTTCATATAAGTAGGGCTAAGACTGAATATATGGAGTGCACATTTGATGGAAGCAATGTTGAAAGAATCGAGGTGAAGATTGGTGTCGATAACATTCAGAAGAGGGATTCAATTAGATACTTGAGATCTACTTTGCAATATAATGGGGAAATTGATGGAGATGTTACCAAGGTTTAAAAAAGCGCGAGGCGGTCTGAGGCGTTTTTCCTAAAATCGAGGCGAGGCGTAAACCTCGAGGCGGTCGAGGCGTAAACCTCAATTTTTTGGAAAAAAATTAAAATTAAAGGAAAATACATTGAAAAAATATATGATAATATTAAATTTTCCCAAAAACACATTCAAGAATAGTTTAACACTAATAAGAGATGCAATACATAAGAAATGAAGGCATTGTAGTTCAAAAAAAGCCACTAATATATGTAATATCAAGTTCCAACTTCAATAATTCTATATGAGTATTGAATTAAAGTCTATACTTAATACTAAAGTATAATAGGAACCATAATTTTTAGTGTTTGAAGTAAAAAAATACTAACACACCTTGAATCCCAACCATGTGTCTTGTTGGATATTGTTGGAGAACCGTCATATGCATCCCCTCCTGCCATATCATACCCCAACAAGACGGGGGTCTCGCTGCCCGGCCAGCGAGCCTGTAGGGGGTCTAGGGGGGAGCATGTGCGCTCCCCCCTGCGGGGGTGTGGGGGCAGCGCCCCCGGCGATTTTTTTTACTAAAGATGTTATTTTTATTTTGCTATTCACAATCAAATGTAATAATTATTTTAATTCGCGTGTTTATTTGCATCCTTGCTTCTTCATATATACGATAACTATTCTAAGATTCACAACTTATACAACCAAATAACAACATCAAGTTGTAAACTTGCAACTAATATATAGAAATATGCAAGGGTTAACATGTAAACAAAAATACAAACATAAAAAATATAATGCTAACAAAAAATAAGGTCAAGTACAAAGCATATAACCAAAATGTAAAAAAAAGCCTCATGACTCGAGGCTTACGCCTCCGCCTCGCCTCGAACGCCTCGCGCCTCGAGCGCCTCACGCCAAGTCAAGGTGCACGCCCCACCCAGAGACCCTGAGGCGTGCGCCTCAGGGCGAATTTGTTGCGCCTCGCCTCGAGGCGTACGCCTTTGCGCCTCGAGGCGGCACTTTTTAAAACAATGGATGTTACTAATATAATAAATGCATGTTGGCTAAAGTGGAGAGGAGCCCTTACAGTTCTTTGTGATAAGAAAATTCCTTTGAAAATCAAAGGAAAGTTTTACAAAGCAGTCGTGAGACATGTTATGCTCTATGGATCTGAATGTTGGCCTGTGAACCATAGACATGTGCAGGGGAATGGCAGTAGCAAAAATGAAAATGCTAAGGTAGATATGTGGACGCACACATAAAGATCGGATTCGAAATGATGCAATCAGAAGGAAAGTTGTTGTAGCTCCGGTCGAGGATAAGATGCAATCAGAAGGAGGTCAGCTAATGCGCCGGTGAGGAGATGCAAGTTTTGGGTTGTTGAGTCGGTTAAGAGAGGGCGAGGAAGGCTCAAGAAGTATTGGAATGCGACTACACGAAGGGATCTTAATTTTTTGGGTCTAAACCTGAGAATGACCCAAATAGATATAAATGGCTGCAAAGAATCCATGTAGCCGATCCTATTTAATGTGGGAAAAGGCTTTATTGTTGTTGTGTATACCAACTAAAAGACCATGGTTCAAATCTCTCTCCTCGGGGTTGCATTAGGTAGTCAACAACCATCAGAAAAATAATCGAATCTTTCAACATAGATTTGAGCAAGAATCCATGTAGTCAACCCCACTTATAATGGGAGAGAGCTTTCTCATTTACTTTGTCTCTAAAAATGGCTTCAACTATCATGATTAAATAGAAGTCGTGATGCATTACCTCCTCTTTTTAGAATTAAGTCGTTTAATCGTGCATCTTGACTTGTTTGAATGATAATCGACATACTAATTGAATATGAGTCATGCATAACTTGTGAAACAGTCATCGCCTTACTCAAATATGATCAAATTTAATATTAAAGGAATCGGTTTCTCAACTTCAATATTTCATGATGCATGTTGTTTCTCATTATTAAGTTTTATATTCCATTGAAGCCATTTATCATTATATTTAGAAATATATAAGATGCACAACATTTGATTGAAATCAATTTGTACTTTTATCTTGGTAACCAATGACCATATATGTATAAATATACAAGAATATGCATATTGCATATGATTTTTATATTTAAAAATAATTACAACATATAATCAAAAATTCCAAATAATCGCCTAATTACCGTTTATTATTTGATTTGTTAAGTGACTGTCAAATAATATATCGAATAACGACTTATACAATACTATCTACCCTCTCCCATATTGTTCATTGTCGATAAATGGTATGCAAGGCCTTAAATGTCGGTTTCGGTCACCATTTCGGTATCGACCAAAACAGAATTTCGATGGAATTTCGACCAAAATTTCGGTCATTTCGGTCATTTTTTGTACTAGGACCCCATATTTCAGCCATTTCAGTCATTTCGGTCGAATTTCGATTTCGACTGGATATCGATATTCGACAGAAATTCGACCGCATTTCGCTGAAATTTGAGGCCATGATGGTATGTATATCGATATCGTCACGGTCATATAGGGCGAGGTATTCAAAAGGTTGATCAACAAACCATAGTCGAGATATACACACTTACATAACCTTATGCAGCCCTGATGTACTTCCAGCTAGAGATTGAAAGTGGTTCGTAAGACACAACAGATTGGACCAGTTCTCACAAGTGTTAGGACCAAGCAATGCTAGAGTAATTGTGGAACAACGATAGAGTAATTATTCCACACTGTAAGTGCTTCGTAGTTGACAAGTCATCAACAAGGCCTTAAATGTCGATTTCGGTCACCATTTCGGTTACGACCAAAACAGAATTTCGATGGAATTTCGGTCAAATTTCGATCGAAATTTCGATCATTTCAGTCATTTTTTGTACTAGGACCCCCATATTTCGGTCACTTCGGTCGAATTTTGATTTCGACTGGATATCGATATTCGACAGAAATTCGACCGAATTTCGCTGAAATTTGAGGCCATGGTCATCAACGACTAGAAGGCGATTCCAGTGAATGAGGAAGATGGATCCATTCCCCAATCAAAACACCGATAGTACATCAATGGCCCTCCAAAAGTTGGCGCAGCTTGTACAAGTAATCTACTACAACAAAATAATAATACTTGATTAAAATTATAAAAACCAACTAATACCTAAATTTTACAAATTTTCTTTATTGGATCGCATTAAGCACTCATCTATTTACTAAAAAATGTTACTCCTGGCTCCTCAAAAATTCAGTTTTGGATGAAAGAACAACAATTGAAAAATATTCATTGATCTTCATATTTCACTTAGGCTGATTTTGCATGGGCTAAAAATTCTTCTGGGAATACTTATTATTGAGCATCTAGAGAAAGAAAAAACAAGCAGTTTTAGGACGATGGTTTCATAAAATAAATGATTCAGTTAAAGCCAAAGCAATACATGCCAACAGATCCTTGAGAGAAGGAATGACCATATGCCAAAAGCAAAAGCAAGGAGAAAGACTCCTCATAGATAGCGAGAAGGCTCTATAGGGCCAAGAATCCATTCCAAAACGAGAAAAACGAAAAAAAAAATTTCCGGGTAGGCCATCTAAAATGTGCAAACCCTCGCTCATCCAAAAACAACATACGCTTCCTTCTCATACTAGCAATATTCGTCCATCAATAAGGATTAAAGTATCTTCTACTTCCTCAAATAAGAGTTCCTCTACCCTCAAGCCCTCATTTAGACATCTTCAGGCCAACTTTCTTCTTGACTCATCTTTAGGCAGACTTTCTTTCTGTCTCATCTTATATCCAGAAGTTTAACAA